>JAHLJS010000003.1:93772758-94404631 GCA_038502445.1 Eremochloa ophiuroides
GCTAACATGGAAGTGGTGATTCGGAGAATCATTGGAGATGCTTAGTTGAAGCAAATCAAGAGATTGATCTAGACAGCAAGCAACACCCAAATGAGAAGTACATATAAATCAACAAGTGATATCATCTACAAGTAGTATTCTCATGCAAGCTTGATCAAGAGAGAAGCAAATCAACCACAAATTGAAGCTAGCACTTGATCATAAGTGCTTTTCAAATCATATAGAAGAATGGATTTCTCTATTGATGATTGATCTTCACCAACCTTTTAAGTGGACTTCACATTTGCTATTATAGAGATTAAATTGAAATGACTATCTTCTACTCCGACGTAGCAAAGATATCATTGTATGGCATATGCATTCATATTTTGCTAAGGACTTGATTAGAGCATATAGTCATACATAGATGTGCATTCATGAAAAATCAAATGATTTTGAGTTCATATTATGCCACTATTGCTTCTATGTCTTATTTGATCTAGTGGCTAAATATGGCTTATTCATGAGCATGTGAACCTAGTGTTTGATCTAGTTAAATGAGCAAAAAGGATCTAATTCAACATAGGCAAGATAACCCCTAGTGGCGTGAAGAAGCTTGTCTTTGGTTCAAACCGAGTTAGATTACTTATGCAAGTTTGGTAGATTGAACTATTTGAGAAAGAAGCTCATGACAACAAGGTAAGTTCAAGATGCACAAGACAACAATGAAAATGGATATCAAGTTATTCTTTCCAAATGGTATCTAGACTCACCAAATCACTAGTAGCATGCACATGGTTATTCCATTAAGTGGTATCACTATTCTTCAAGTGGTATTACTATACATGGTGTATGTCTACAAGTGGTTCAACTTCAAGTGGTACTATGTTCATCATGACAGCATCCATGCAAGTGGTATAAGTCCAACCTAATGGTACTCACAAGTGGTGTCTAGATGAAACATCCTCGATTTTCCACGAAGGGAAAATCCACAGAATGAGATATAATGTGATAAAACCAAAGATTGATCCCATCACATTATCGTATATCAGTTGATATTATAGTCATACAATATAAATACTTACAAGATATTACATCAACTGAGTAGGCGCCTATTACAGGGTTATTCTAGCGGGAGCGTATCTAGACGTCATCAGAGTTGGCGGAGTATGTCGTCGGGTGAAGGCTCCTCCTTCACGGCATCATCAGAGTTATTCTTGGCGCAGTATAGTCTTCATCTCCTGAACCAAACTTGAGCGTAGGCACGAGACCTTCTAATCCTCCTCATCTCAGTATCTCTGCTAGTTAGGTATTCTGCACACCTGCCAGATATGTGCAGGCCATGGTCAGCACCGATGAGCTTTAGTGTAAAAGAGAAAACAAAGGATCTGGCGATCCTAATATTTGGCTGTGCTTTGCATCCTAAGCGCATGCAAAGTAGTATCCAGTAGTAAATATTATAATAGTTTGTCAAGTTTTACCCATCCCAATACCATCCATCAGTCCATCCAAATCCACCATCCCACCCATACACCACCTCACACACACACCTCGCGCTCAGTCGACAGGCCCAATTCCCTCTCGGGTCCTGTCTCAACGGCACACTGCCGCATCGGGCACACTGCCGGACAATCTTCAACCAGGGGGAGAAAAGAATATCGCTCTCTACACTAGTCAGAGCTTCACAGGAAAGGTCCATAGCCGATGAATCGTCATATGTATCGATTGATCAACCATACACTCTGCAGAGGTTCTACCACTCACAAGATTAGCCATCATAGATGTCGTACGAACATCTAGGCAGAATTCCAGGTGCTTGCTTGCCTAGGTCGATGCCACCCTACCACTCAGCCCTGGATAACTTCGGGCACGAACCAAAACGCTGAGACTGGGAGACGCAGTACCGGGCCCAATCAGTGGTACTGCGCATCTAGAACGGTGCGGGAACTTTCGGCATCCGCCACCGCCCACCCTATCACCTTACAACCTAGCCGTAGTGGCACTGCCCTACTAAGTAGTCCAGCCGTTCCCCGCCCATCGAAGACGAGTGAGCAGTAAAGGATTCTCATGAACCTGGTGCTAGTCCTTCCTAGGTTTGACCAAGCAGGCATCTTCTCTTAGGGGATACTCTCCCCGTGCTACCACGGCACCTCCATTCACGGGGTTTCAAACCACGCAGGCTATCCTTCCCGGAATCTCCTCATAAAACCATTACCCGCCACAGGTATCTCTCGTGGGAATGCCCAGATGCAACTCCCGGCAAGACTTGCTTACACAGCTCGTCATGTATCCCACTTGGTCGACTCGACCCTCACCACACACTGAAGACACACGCAGCACGCTCATAGTCCTCCAATCTGGCATCCCAAGCCAAACCATTCCCATAAGTTCATCACCACATCACATCACAGATACAATGCGACTGGAGTTAATAAATATGGTGATGTAACATGCAAGCAAGCAGGTAGATAGAAATATATAAAAGAGTGTGAGCGCGAAGCTGAGTAGCATAGTAGAGTGGTTGCAAGCAGTGTAATAATGGCTTAGGTAGTTGCATGCATCATATACTAGCAAAAGGAGTAAATATAAAGCGCTAGCAATTCTAAATATGCAATGTCTAATAGGATTCTCTAAAAGAAGGTGCTGCCATGACACCTGCGTTGTCGAGGTACTAGTTGTATGAGCATTCTCCAGTCAGTGTAGTTGATTAGCTGGGTCACCTCCTCCTAGGGTGACTCCACTCCACGGGTCCTTCTGTCGTCCACGTTCTCTTCCTCCAGCGGTCTCAATCCGATCGTTGTTAATCCGGAATCGGCTACTCCGCAAAGTGACTCAAGGCAAGAAATCACCCAATCCATCAAAAGACGATGGGACGCGGGAGGATCCATAAATACTGGGGAAATAATAAAAGGTACACGACTTGGCCCTCTCAGCGTATGTCCAATTTCATCGGGCCAAAGAAAAATTACGAGTGGGGTTTGCTATGCACACGCTTATGTCACAGCCAAGCCAATATGGCTTTATAATAAATGGTTTAGGCTTGAGCTGATCCATAGCAAACACCACGGCTCACAATCTTCCGATCCGAATGCCACGGAGAACACTGGGGATCGGAGGACGGCCGACCAGAAGGAAAGAACAAGGAATTATCAACAATAAATGTTGCACAAACTAGTGCGAGTGTTTAATCCTCTTGTAAGGTACCAAGGCTGTGATCCAAACGGGTACAATCATACAAGTGCTTAAACACCCAGAATCAAGAGAGCGAGAGAGAGAGGAGTTAGCTAGGCACATCCATATCATATTCTCAGTCAAATCTTCAGTGAGATGGTTTTAAGCGGTCAATTGAGTCGACTCCCATAGATCCAAGATCTTGATATAGACCATAGCTTTGCTAACTAAAAAGGGTTAGTCCAGTCTTTGATCCAATCATCATGGGTAAGACGAGATCGAACAGAGCGGGCTATACGGGAACAAAAGAACGAGAAACAAAATAAGGCGGTGGTCTACTTCTTCCAACACGCACGCCATGGAATAGACGGGGCGTCAGAAGAGAGCGACATGTAAAAGATGCAAGTGCGCAAACCACTCATAGGGTACCATGACCTGGGTGCACTGGCACTAAGTCGTCTCTCAGATTTGTAGCGGTGCGGTTGTCACCGTGGAATCGAAGAAATGCAGCGGTCGCATCGGGTACAAGCATATGAGGGCTTGGGCACGAAGAATCAAAGAATGGCACACGGGGTATAGTTCCACGGTCATGGCGAGGCATGCTCGCTGGCCACAAGCTACACCAACGAGGGGTCGAGTTACACCCAGCATTACGGTCATGGCAGGACGGATCCTATGATCGCAACATCCGAACGAGGTACAATCCCTCAGCCAGCTCGAAGGCACGGCACACAGACAGTCAACAAGAACAACCAGCAATAAGATCCAAAGGCACGACCACAACACAAAACAACTCGATAGGATAGTGGAGTAGCACAATTCCATAGCTCGAAGATGGATGGATCCTGTATTATAGATACATATACAGAGAGAGTGTAAGGACAGGATACAACAGATATATGGATAGATAGATAGATCTTAAGGATAGGGTACAACAGATTGAAATACAGACAGATTACACGGATAGGGTACAATACGTTAGACAGGTGTACAAGAAGTAAGAGAAGGGGTTCTTCAATAGTCCAGCGTCATATATCACTTTGGATTTCCAACCGTCTAACTTTATCTATCGATTGGGCTTTTCAACAGTCCAACATCATCTATAATTTGGGCTTTCCAACAGTTCAACGTCATCTATTATTTTAGGCTCTCCAACAGTCCAGCATCATCTATGGGGTCTTAAGATCTGGCAACGGGCAACGGCACGAAGGCCGGACAGGGTTGGTGTCAAAGGGGAGTGGCGAGGCTTGCTGCTACATCTTCCAGCTCCTCTCGGCCAGCTGCTAGTATCTTCTAGCCGGCTTGGGCTTGCTGTGGGCTGGCTGTGGCTAGTTGTGGCCTACTGCTTGCTGGCCGCGGCTGGCCGGGTGGGGCTATGGCTGGCCGATCGAGGCTATGGCTGGCCAGAGGATGGCTAGAGGTGGCGTCAAGTGGCCAGGGGGCGGCGGAGCATGGCCAGGTTCCCAACAAGGAATGAAATCACAGCACGAAGGCTGATGTCAAATGGCAAGGTGTATGCGACGGCGATGCCCGTCGTGGTTGAGTAGCTACAACACGCGGGAACGCCGTCGAGACGTCGACGCCCCGGGTGCACGCGACGGTGATGCCCGTCATGGTTGTTCCAAGCGTTCATGGTCTGTCATCTGATTGGCTGAGTTTAGTCCGGTGTGCGTGAGTGCCACAAAAGGACACGATGAGTGTGTGTGCGTGCATCATGCCTACTAACATCAGCTCCACACAGTCGACGAGGTCCCTGCAGAAAACATGGCTCGAAGGCCGGACACATGGAGGGATCATCGGCCTTGGGCCGGCAGCAGGTGGGTAGGGGTAAAGGCAGAAGGTTCATCGGCATCTCACCGGCAGCAAGGGTTGGAAAGGTTCGGTCTTTGGTCAGCTCACCGAGGGCTTGCGGACGGCATGGTCGCTTGACACGTGTAGGGCTCGTTGCCGGCAGAGTGCGAACGGGACGGGCTTCGACGACGAGTTCTGCAAGGTGGCCGCTTTCCTGCAGTGGTGGTAGAACGCGGCACGAAGGCCAGTCTCAGCATGGGCTACAACAAGATGACGGAAAGGGAACTTTGGGTGCTGGATGCTCACCGACAGGGAACGACGAGCTCCGGCAAGACGCTGGTCAGCTTCTGTGGCACAGATTGGCGGCTTGGCGAGGTGGTGCTGATGGAGGCAAGCTCGGCACCGGCGTCAATCACCGCAGCGGCGGCAGCACGGGCAGGAGGCTCGCCGGAGCGTGTGACGTCACGGCACTTGTGGGCACCTCGTGGAGAGCTCGGTTCGGACAGTAACATGGCGACCACGGTGAAGAGCTCGACGTCGGGGTCCTTGCAAGGCTGTGGCAGGTGACATCATGGTGGGTTGCTCATCATGATGCTCACATCGGTCGGGGAAGCACATCGCGGTGTTGAAGCCGGGGTGGAGCAAGGTCACCGCTTGGTGCCCGACGCTGACGCCGCGAGCTCGGTTGTGGCCGTGTCGTGGTGAAGAGGTGCGGCGGGTGCTCGGCGAGGAGACGCCGTCGTGGCTCGGGGCTGCGCGGCCGGCTGAACGTGGGGCATGGTGCTGGGGATGGCGTCGCGGCAAGACGAGCCTGCGGAGCTCGCCATGTGGGAGGTGCGGTCAGCTGCTGCGACGTCGAGGTGGGCAAGGGCCGCGACCGGCTCCGATGGTGGAGGCTGTCTGCGTAGAGGAGAAGAGGACAAGGGCGACGGCGGCCATGGGGAGGAGAAGAGCTCCCGGTGGCGGGTCCGTTTCCTTTATACCGTGAGCTAGGGCTTCGGGGGTCTTGCGGGCTACAGGGAACGGCAGCGATCTCCGGCTTCCGTGCCTGCGAGTACGTGTCGCGCATCCAGAGGAGGGCGGCCGCAAGTGGCGTCGGGGCACGTGCTTGCGTCGCGCTCATGCGAGAGCGAGCGGCGGCGGTAGCTCGGGCGCTGGGGCGCGGGTGCTAGGGTTCCAGGAGGGGTGGGCATCCGCAGTTGGGCCGTCCTGGGCCGTGGCGCTCGCGTGCGGGCCGTGAAGGGTGAGTGGGAGCGAGGCCGTCAGCTAGGCTGGAGGCATGCGCTGCTGGGCCAATGGGCCAAGCGCGCGAGCAGGAGGTGGGCCGGCAAGGTGCGCTGGCTAGTAGGAGGGAAGAGTGGTCTGGCTTGAGTGTGGGAGGGAGAAACGCATTTCTCCTATTCGTGAATTCGATTCAAGTATTTGAAAGGAAGATTTGAACTAATTCGACAGGGTTCCGAGGTGAGGTTTGAGAGGAAAGTTGAGATGATTCTCGAGAGAGATTCGATAAGTGATTGGAAGGAATTCAAGAATATTGGAACTCGATTCAAGGGTAGTTCGCTATGAATTTGTGCTCTCCAACACAAAACCCTAATCCAACTAAAGAACTTCGACAAAAATCCTACAAGCAATTCTGTATGCATGCAACGATTGTTAGTGTGTTAGCCGTGGTTCGTTCTAGAGACTATATGCTTCACTCATTTGCAAGAAAATTTTTTGAAAGTTCGGATTTTTGGTTATCCGAAAAACCCGGGTTGTTACAGTCCACCCCCCTTATAGGAATCTCGTCCTCGAGATTTAGGAGTTAGTGTTAGTGAAGGGTATGTCTTGATGCATTGGGTTTGCAAGTAATTATTTTGAAGGAGAGTTTTGGTAAACCTGTTTTCGTGAAAGCCATTTTGGAAGGGATAGAATGAAGACGTATAAAAGGGAAATCAATTTGTATAACTTTTATATATTTACAGAAGATCTTTTCAATCATTTGGTGAATCAAATCAGGGTAGATGGTAAGTTTTAATACCAATAACTCTTATTTAGAAAACAAACCCTTGTCGAAATTATTTGTGGCATATTGAAAACCCAATGGTTTGTATACTTGTAAACCTCTTTCGAAAGCATTCGAATTTTTAGGTTTTCGGAATCCTTTTGAAAACACCTTTGTAAGTGATAATGGGTTTTCACGAAATTTTTGGAAACGCACGCAAATGATTTTGAATATCGTTTTGCAATACATTTTTATAAAAGAACTTTTCGAGCATAGTTTTCATAAGTCCTTGATTTTAGAAAGAGTCATTAAAAAGGTAAAAACTTTATCCAAAATCTAGAGGAGGAGGCCACAGGAGTTTGAAAATTTTTATTTTTACATGACAAAGGAATGGGATTTTCGGTGGTAAGAGGTTTTCGAAAATTTGATCAGGTTTTACTTTCTTTTAAAACGTTGTTTCTATTTTATAATAGGGGAGGTTTGTGTTTTGCTTTATTTGATATGAAGTCTATTTTTCTTTTAACAACAAGACAGGGTGTCTGAAAAGGAATTTTGAAACTTTCGAGATCGAACTGATTTTCAAAGAGATGGCTTTTCATAAACTCAAATTTTCCATTGCAAATAGATTTTCAATAGAGTCTGTCTTGGAAATTCAGTCATACCCAGGTACCTTTTGGGGGGCGGTTACGATCATACCACGTTACCTGTGTACGCCCGGCGGCAAGCCATGTGGATGCATCACACATGGGGCTCCAAGTTTCGTACCGATATCGTAGGTCGGGAACGACTTATCCCATCGGCTTGATATTCCAAGCAAGAGGGAGAAAACAGCCTTCTGAGGAGTACTTTTTGAACGATTAAAGGTTCAACATTTTGAAACTCATTTTAAATCCTTTTATTTCACAACTTGTAGAGGAGAGGGGTGCACCAGGTTTTCGAAATCAATGCAAAATTGTTTGAAATTGGTGGTACCCATTTTCGTATTTTGAAACTCTAACATTTATGGGTGACTTTTGAGAGAGGGGGTTTAGAAATTAAAATTGTTTTATGATCTTTTTGCCAATAGACTTCTGGTCAAAAATGTTTTAAAATGGTGGTACGCGGAGTTGAAACCATTTCGAAGAGAATATTTTACCATTGCCAAAAACCATTCAAGCGTGAAGTTTTTGAAAACTTGTTTGGAAATTAGGAGAGCATTTTGCGAGGCTTTGGAATCAGATATTATTTGAAAAGAGTTTTGAAATCATTGCGAGTTTTTAAAGCAAAATCATTTAAATGTCTTAGTTTCTGAGATAATTTTTAAAACTTGGTTCAATTTTCGAATCAAAGCATTATTTTTGTTTATTTTAAACAAAACCGAATTGGGATAATAAGTTGGAAATCATTTCCCATTTTTGAAGAGCACGGCTTTTACAATCAAATTGGTTTTCGAAACCTGTCTTTTTCCAAGGTAATACCCTTTTGAAAGCAGTTTGAAAAACTTATTCTTGTTTTGCTAAATTCTTTTTACAAGAGTTGAAGATACCCTTTTTCGCAAGCATTTGTTTAATAAATCAAGTTGCTTTTTTTTAAAACAGAGTTTACTTGAAAATAAATTGGACATTTGGATGAAATTAAAAGCTTTTAAACGATATTCGCGCCGATGATTTTTCCTGTTTTTGAAAACATTTTGTAAAAGGGTAAAACTTTTGTCTTTTGAAAGCAATTTTGTAACACATTTTGAAAGGCAGCGGGTTTTCAATTCACTTTGTAAGTAGCTTTTGAATATATGGTAGTAGAGAAAAGAACTGAAGTTGTTTTTCCTTTGGACGATTAGAAGGTTTTGGAATCATTTTTCCTTTGAAATGGGGTTGCTTTACAACAGAAAAGAGAAATATTTTCAAACCAAAATGGGAAGGCAATTTTGGAAAATGTATGGATTTGGAAATCCGAAAATAGTTTTAAATAGAGTGGTAAAGATATGCTGCATCGGTCCTGTATTCTCCTATTGGTGGTCAGGGTCATTTATCTAGTCATACGACGGTCTTAGTTTTCAGCCAGCCAAGTTTCGATCCTGGGACCTGTGGGTTATTGGCAGTTCCTGGAGTCTCAAGTATATAAAATAATTCTATAGCCTACACTCAGGCAATATAAATGCAAGAAGCATAAGATGCATAAGAAGCGAAAAGATCCAGGCAATCAGGCAGCATTTCAACTCCTATATGTATAGTGTTGACTTAAGACGACTCCTAAGCCTTTATAATCTCACACATTTATCGATCTAGCACGGGCATCAAAAGGGAAGTCCACTTTCTATGGGTCATCTTTTAGAATAGGTAAGATCTGTTAGCGGAAGAATTCAAGGCGGGGAAGAGAAATCAAGTGTTAGCATCAAAACTCAAGGCAAAGGGGAAAAGTGTTTTCACAAATAGTTTTCAGACAGAGCTGTTGGCTCTTACACCAGTATCTGGTCCTAATGGTCTCGTCCTAAGGTCAAGTATGGCTCTGATACCAACTGAAACATCCTCGATTTTCCACGAAGGGAAAATCCACAGAATGAGATATAATGTGATAAAATCAAAGATTGATCCCATCACATTATCATATATCAGTTGATATTACAGGCATACAATGTAAATACTTACAAGATATTACATCAACTGAGTAGGCGCCTATTACAGGGTTATTCTAGCGGGAGCGTATCTAGACTGTCATCAGAGTTGGCGGAGTATGTCGTCGGGTGAAGGCTCCTCCTTCACGGCATCATCAGAGTTATTCTTAGCGCAGTATAGTCTTCATCTCCTAAACCAAACTTGAGCGTAGGCACGAGTACCTTCTAATCCTCCTCATCTCAGTATCTCTGCTAGTTAGGTATTCTGCACACCGCCAGATATGTGCAGGCCATGGTCAGCACCGATGAGCTTTAGTGTAAAAGAGAAAACAAAGGATCTGGTGATCCTAATATTTGGCTGTGCTTTGCATCCTAAGCGCATGCAAAGTAGTATCCAGTAGTAAATATTATAATAGTTTGTCAAGTTTTACCCATCCCAATACCATCCATCAGTCCATCCAAATCCACCATCCCACCCATACATCACCTCACACACACACCTCGCGCTCAGTCGACAGGCCAAACTCCCTCTCGGGTCCTGTCTCAACGGCACACTGCCGCATTGGGCACACTGCCGGACAATCTTCAACCAGGGGGAGAAAAGAATATCGCTCTCTACACTAGTCCGAGCTTCACAGGAAAGGTCCATAGCCGACGAATCGGCATATGTATCGATCAATCAACCATACACTCTGCAGAGGTTCTACCACTCACAAGATTAGCCATCATAGATGTCGTACGAACATCTAGGCAGAATTCCGGGTGCTTGCTTACGTAGGTCGATGCGACCCTACCACTCAGCCCTGGATAACTTCGGGCACGAACCGAAACGCTGAGACTGGGAGACGCAGTACCAGGCCCAATTAGTGGTACTGCGCATCTAGAACGGTGCGGGAACTTCTGGCATCCGCCACCGCCCACCCTATCACCTTACAACCTAGCAGTAGTGGCACCGCCCTATAGTCCAGCCGTTCCCCGCCCATCGTAGACGAGTGGGCAGTAAAGGATTCCCATGAACCTGGTGCTAGCCCTTCCTAGGTTTGACCAAGCAGGCATCTTCTCTTAGGGGATACTCTCCCCATGCCACCATGGCACCTCCATTCACGGGGTTTCAAGCCACGCAGGCTATCCTTCCCGGAACCTCCTCATAAAACCATTACCCGCCACAGGTATCTCTCGTGGGAATGCCCAGATGCAACTCCCGGCAAGACTTGCTTACACAGCTCGTCATGTATCCCACTTGGTCGACTCGACCCTCACCACACACCCAAGACACACGCAGCACGCTCATAGTCCACCAATCTGGCATCCCAAGCCAAACCATTCCCATAAGTTCACCACCAGCATCACACCACAGATACAATGTGACTGGAGTTAATAAATATGGTGATGTAACATGCAAGCAAGCAGGTAGATAGAAATATATAAAAGAGCATGAGCGCGAAGCTAAGTAGCATAGTAGAGTGGTTGCAAGCAGTGTAATAATGGCTTAGGTAGTTGCATGCATCATATACTAGCAAAAGGAGTAAATATAAAGCGCTAGCAATTCTAAATATGCAATGTCTAATAGGATTCTCTAAAAGAAGGTGCTGCCATGACACCTGCGTTGTCGAGGTAGTAGTTCTATGAGCGTTCTCTAGTCAGTGTAGTTGATTAGCTGGGTCACCTCCTCCTAGGGTGACTCCACTCCACGGGTCCTTCTGTCGTCCACGTTCTCTTCCTCCAGCGGTCTCAATCCGATCGTTGTTAATCCGGAATCAGCTACTCTGCAAAGCGACTCAAGGCAAGAAATCACCCAATACACCAAAAGATGACAGGACGCGGGAAGATCCATAAATACTGGGGAAATAATAAAAGGTACACGACTTGGCCCTCTCGGCGTATGTCCAATTTCATCGGGCCAAAGAAAAATTATGAGTGGGGTTTGCTATGCACACGCTTATGTCACGGCCAAGCCAATATGGCTTTATAATAAATGGTTTAGGCTTGAGCTGGTCCATAGCAAACACCATGGCTCACAATCTTCCGATCCGAACGCCACGGAGAAGACGGGGATCGGAGGACGGCCGACTAGAAGGAAAGAACAAGGAATTATCAACAATAAATGTTGCACAAACTAGTGCGAGTGTTTAATCCTCTTGTAAGGTACCAAGGCTGTGATCCAAACGGGTACAATCATACAAGTGCTTAAACACCCAGAATCAAGAGAGGAAGAGAGAGGAGTTGGCTAGGCACATCCATATTATATTCTCAGTCACATCTTCAATGAGATGGTTTTAAGCGGCCAATTGAGTCGACTCGCATAGATCCAAGATCTTGATATAGACCATAGCTTTGCTAACTAAAAAGGGTTAGTCCGGTCTTTGATCCAATCGTCATGGGTAAGACAGGATCGAACAGAGCAGGCTATACGGCAACAAAAGAACGGAGAAACATAATAAGGCGGTGGTCTACTTCTTCCAACACGCACGCCATGGAATAGACAGGGGCGTCAGAAGAGAGCGACATGTAAAAGACGCAAGTGCACAAACCACACATAGGGTACCATGACCTGGGTGCACTGGCACTAAGTCGTCTCTCAGATTTGTAGCGGTGTGGTTGTCACCGTGGAATCGAAGAAATGCAGCGGTCGCACAGGGTACAAGCATATGAGGGCTTGGGCACGAAGAATCAAAGAACGGCAAACGGGGTATAGTTCCATGATCATGGCGAGGCATGCTCGCGGCCACAAGCTACACCAACGAGGGGTCGAGTTACACCTGGCATTACGGTCATGGCAGGACTGGATCCTGCGATCGCAACATCCGAACGAGGTACGATCCCTCAGCCAGCTCGAAGGCACGGCACACAGACAGTCAACCCAGCAATAAGATCCAAAGGCACGACCACAACACAAAACAACTCGACAGGACAGTGGAGTAGCACAATTCCATAGCTCAAAGATGGATGGATCCTGTATTATAGATACATATACAGATAGAGTGTAAGGACAGGATACAACAGATATATGGATAGATAGATCTTAAGGATAGGGTACAACAGATTCAAATACAGATAGATTGCAAGGATAGGGTATAGTACGTTAGACAGGTGTACAAGAAGTAAGAGAAGGGGTTCTTCAATAGTCCAGCGTCGTATATCACTTTGGATTTCCAACCGTCTAACTTTATCTATCGATTGGGCTTTTCAACAGTCCAACATCATCTATAATTTGGGCTTTCCAACAGTCCAACGTCATCTATTATTTTAGGCTCTCCAACAGTCCAGCATCATCTATGGGGTCTTAAGATCTGGCAACGGGCAAAGGCACGAAGGCCGGACAGGGTTGGTGTCAAAGGGGAGTGGCGAGGCTTGCTGCTACATGTTCTAGCTCCTCTCGGCCAGCTGCTAGTATCTTCTGGACGGCTTGGGCTTGCTGTGGGCTGGCTGCGGCTAGTCGTGGCCTGCTGCTTGCTGGCCGCGGCTGGCCGGGTGGGGCTATGGCTGGCCGATCGAGGCTGTGGCTAGGCCAGAGGCTGGCTAGAGGTGGCGTCAAGTGGCCAGGGGGCGGCGGAGCATGGCCTAGGTTCCCAACAAGGAATGAAATCACAGCACGAAGGCTGATGTCAAATGGCAAGGTGTATGCGACGGCGATGCCCGTCGTGGTTGAGTAGCTACAACACGCGGGAACGCAATCGAGACGTCGACGCCCCGGGTGCACGCGACGGCGATGCCCTGTCATGGTTGTGCCAAGCGTTCATGGTCTGTCATTCGATTGGCTGGGTTTAGTCCGGTGTGCGTGAGTGCCACAAAAGGACACGATGAGTGTGTGTGCGTGCATCATGCCTACTAACGTCAGCTCCACATGGTCGACGAGGTCCCTGCAGAAAACATGGCTCGAAGGCCGGACACATAGAGGGATCATCGGCCTTGGGCCGGACAGCAGGTGGGTAGGGGTAAAGGCAGAAGGTTCATCGGCATCTCACCGGCAGCAAGGGTTGGAAAGGTTTGGTCTTTGGTCAGCTCACCGAGGGCTTGCGGACGGCAGCTCGCTTGACACGGGTAGAGCTCGTTGCCGGCAGAGTGCGAACGGGACAGGCTCCGACGACGAGTTCTGCAAGGTGGCCGCTTTCCTGTAGCAGTGGTAGAACGCGGCACGAAGGCCAGTCTCAGCATGGGCTGCAACAAGATGACGGAAAGGGAACTTTGGGTGCTGGATGCTCACCGACAGGGAACGACGAGCTCCGGCAAGACGCTGGTCGCTTCTGTGGCACAGGTTGGCGGCTTGGCGAGGTGGTGCAGATGGAGGCAAGCTCGGCACCGGCGTCAATCACCGCAGCGGCGGCAGCACGGGCAGGAGGCTCGCCGGAGCGTGCGACGTCACGGCGCTTGTGGGCGCCTCGTGGAGAGCTCGGTTCGGTCAGTAACGTGGCGACCACGGTGAAGAGCTCGACGTCGGGGTCCTTGCAAGGCTGCGGCAGGCGACGTCATGGCGGGTTGCTCGTCATGATGCTCACATCGGTCGGGGTAGCGTGTCGCGGTGGTGAAGCCGGGGTGGAGCAAGGTCACCGCTTGGTGCCCGATGCTGACGCCGCGAGCTTGGTTGTGGCCGTGTCATGTTGAAGAGGTGCGGCGAGCGCTCGGCGAGGAGACGCCGTCGTGGCTCGGGGCTGCGCGGCTGGCTGAACGTGGGGCACGGTGCTGGGGATGGCGTCGCGGCAAGACGAGCCTGCGGGGCTCGCCATGGGGGAGGTGCGGTCGGCTGCTACGACGTCGAGGTGGGCAGGGCCGCGACCGGCTCCGATGGTGGAGGCGTCTGCGTAGAGGAGAAGTGGACAGGGGTGACGGCGGCCATGGGGAGGAGAAGAGCTCCCGGTGGCGGCTCCGTTTCCTTTATACCGCGAGCTAGGGCTTCGGGGGTCTTGCGGGCTACAGGGAACAGCAGCGTTCTCGGGCTCCCGTGCCTGTGGGTACGTGTCGCGCATCCAGAGGAGGGCGGCCGCAAGGTGGATTCGGGGCGCGTGCTTGCGTCGCGCTCATGCGAGAGCGAGCGGCGGCGGCGGCGGCGGCGGCTCGGGCGCTGGGGCGCGGGTGCTAGGGTTCCAGGAGGGATAGGCGTCCGCAGTTGGGCCGTCCTGGGCCGTGGCGCTCGCGTGCGGGCCGTGAAGGACGAGTGGGAGCGAGGCCGTCAGCTAGGCTGGAGGCATGCGCTGCTGGGCCAATGGGCCGCGCGCGCAGGCGGGAGGTGGGCCGACAAGGTGCGCTGGCTGGTAGGAGGGAAGAGTGGGCTGGCTTGAGTGTGGGAGGGAAAAACGCATTTCTCCTATTCGTGAATGCGGTTCAAATATTTGAAAGGAAGATTTGAACTAATTCGACAGGGTTTCGAGGTGAGGTTTGAGAGGAAAGTTGAGATGATTCTCGAGAGAGATTCGATAAGTGATTGGGAGGAATTCAAGAATATTGGAACTCGATTCAAGGGTAGTTCGCTATGAATTTGTGCTCTCCAACACAAAACCCTAATCCAACTAAAGAACTTCGACAAAAATCCTACAAGCAATTCTGTATGCATGCAATGATTGTTAGTGTGTTAGCCGCGGTTCGTTCTAGAGACTATATGCTTCACTCATTTGCAAGAAAATTTTTTGAAAGTTCGGATTTTTGGATATCGGAGAAACCCGGGTTGTTACACTAGATAAAGCATACAGGTGGTATCCAATATGATGTGCAAGTGATCCTCAACTTTAAGTGATCATCAAGTGAAGAGAAGACTTCCCACACCAACAAGAGTTCAAGATTATCAAATGGATGGCCAATGGTATGACATAGGGGGAGGATACCAAATCAAATGGTATCATGAGATGCATGGTCCTACATGTGGTATCTTCACCTATGGATGGAATTAAAGTAGTGTCATTCCAACTCAAAAATGGTGGTGTCCATAAAAAATGCAACCCTCAACATTCCTAGCACACACCTTTGTCATAATAGAGAGCATATCTTTTATGGAAATTAATGACAAAGGGGGAGAGATTTGGACAAAGATATGAAATTGTGTGTTGGGAGAAATATGGAAGCAATGATCAAGGGGGAGAGATGACAAGTCAAGATGGATGGAAGTACGCGATGAACCATCATAGAGACCGATGATGGGAGAGCAAAAGGCCAACAAGAAAGTTGATCCACAAGATTGAAGATTATAAGAGGATCAAAATTCCTGGACAAGAGAAGCACACAAGTAGAGGGAGCAAGCTCATGGACATGATTGATTGCATTTGAAATGTGCATATTCATATGCTCTCTTGCATTTGCACTTAGTTTATTTACATGCGGTATCCTCTCTTGTGTGGTGTATGCTAGTATAGGTTTGAATGATGATTTGCTAACTAGCATGCATAGGTTGTTAGCTAGACTTGTGTTCTTCAAGATTTACTAGAACCTTTCTTATAATATTGATCTCACGGGGTATCTAGTATGTTTGCTTGCCTAGCTAATCATGATGCTAAGGACGGACGTAATGGTGCAACTTCAATTGGCTTCAAGCAATCGGTATCGAGCAATTGGTATCACGCTCCAAAGGTTTATTCTATGCACCTTAGCATCACTTAGTAGTGTTGGCACTCCCATAAATTTCATATTTATGCAAGTGTGAGAATTTGAAACAAAATCATTTGAGCACACATGTAGGGGGAGTTAACACTACAAAGTCGGGTTTTATGAAGCTTTATCCAAGTCTAAAGATTTAAGCTTAAAGATGGATAAGTAACATAAAATCCAAACCCAAGTTAGTAATTTACACTTGTGTGAAGAGCTAACTTGGTTAATGTGCTTAATTTCCATATCTTTGTAGAGTTGTCATCAATTACCAAAAATGGGGGAGATTGAAAGGACCTTGTTTGGTTTTGGTAATTGAGTGACAACTTAGGTGGACTAATATGTGTTTATGTGTTGATTACACATGTGATTAGTCCACAAGTACATGTGTGTGAGCATCTATGCCATGGAGGTGGATATGGCTTGGAAACGATGCTTAGCTCACACATATGGTGATGGAGGAGCTTAATGCACATGAGACATGACATGGAGTCATGTGGCTAGTGGAGAAGATCAAGACATGACTTGGCGTCGATGGACCGGTTGCAAGTGTGAAGGGCAAGCTAGTGGGCTTGGCGCCGATGGACCAACACAACGGTGAAGAGCAAGTGAAGTCGAGGATCGATGGACCAAAAGCCATGTGATGATATGAAGTGGATCATTGTTGACGGTCGATAACGTCAACTTTTATTAGAACTTTAGACACCAAAGGACACGTGAATACACTTTAGTCTAGGGTTTTAACTGACAGTTTCCACGAGTTCTGCATGTTCTGTATTTTCCAGGGACTATTCTAGAAAAGCATAAAAGTAGGGTTAAAGAGCATAAAAGACACAAAACTTAACCACGAAGGAAACATCATCACGAGAACACTAGAAGCCTCTGGAAGACACCCGAGCAACCGAGGCCCCAGACTCCACCAGGTAGGGGCCGGCCGGCCCTTGGGTGGGGCCGGACCGGCGCCCCCCTACCAGGTCTCGGGCCCCGCCTTCTGAAATCTTCCTCCCATGCTTCCTTGGCACCCAAGTAAAGCATCACTCCGTCGATCTAAGGTCGGTTTGATCCGACGATGCACGTAACATGGGACGCGGATCGATGATGTGGTGGTTCCTTGCCCCCTACTCCACCTCGGCCTATATAATGATGCCCCAAGGCCCCTCCTAGAGGCATTCTACACCCCGGTGCTTCATATTCTCTACATAAATTAGGGTTAGGGCCCCTCTGGTTGATCTAGTTATAGTTCTAGTTCTAATTCTAGTTCATCTAGTTGTAGCAATCAACAAGGAGATTAGAGAGAGAGTAGATGAGTAGAGATTCGGAGGAGTCCCGGCCTGTCGGAGCTTCTTCATAGCTGTATTCATCGGGATTCAGCTTCCTCGCCCGGAGCTGCGTTCTGAGGTATTTTTGTATTCAACATCCTGATTCAAGTAGCATTTGTTCTTAATTGTTCCTAAGTTTGCAACTCCTTGTGGGTGCTTTGATCTTGGTCGCTCCTAGGTTGAAGTAGTTTTTGTAGTGTATACGTCGTGTCTGGGATATAATTACTTGTGAATGTCCCCTGATTGGCCGGATAGTGGTAGATCGCGTAGGTGACAGCTGCGTTGAGTCCTTTGTAGTCCACTTCCCATTGATAGGATAGATAGGTGTATGAGTGTCTAGTAGGAGAGAACTCTGATTTCGCCTCTTATTCATGTCACTGCCCGGTTAGGACAATATTATTCAAAGTTACCGGTGATCAGGACAAGATAATCATTTATTATTTCCTCATTCTTAATATTCTCTGGATTGATTGTGTTATGGGGTTAAGAGTAAATAGACTTAGTCAGTATCACCTACTGTTCCTTTGGGTTTGATATTAAAACCAGGATTGTCTGGTGAAGTGCTATATCGGTATTATATTTGTGCGCTTGCGGATACCTAGATAATGATAATATTTAATAGAGTACAGTTGATTTATACCAACAAGCATTTCAGGCGACGTTGCGGGAAACGGTTTGCTGATCTTGACTATAGTTTATCTTAATCTTATATTATACTTTTATCTTTTCTATTTTATCCCTACCTTTTCATCATTTTATGTTCATCCTTATGGATGCTTTAAATTCCACACTATCACTACAAGAAATCTGTGGTTTTTTGACATATTTCATATGACAACAGGTCACAATGTCATTATATTATCTGGTTTATGACATTCTGTATTAGGCATTGCGACTTAGTGACAATAAAAACTTACACGTCACAACAAATGTCATACAACTAGTCCAATTCCAGGTAATGACAATATTTAATTTGTCATAAGGACTAATTTTTGAATGTCAAAAATCTTTGACGTAAGTTGTGAGTCATAAATTATTGTATTGAAATTATTTTAAATACCTTTGTCCATGTTGGCATGTCCTATTCACATGGCTAGATTTTTTTTCCTTCTTCCTGTTATTTATCTCGAGATGGGCCACCTTGGGATCAGCCCAAGGCTGCACCCAAGCCAAAAAGGCCGCCTATTTGAGCCCACCTACCCCCCCCCCCCCGCCGCGCTCAGCCCAACAGGCCCCCGCGCGCTCAGCCCAGTCAGCCCAACAGGCCCCCCGCGCTCAGCCCAACAGCGCCTCCGCCCACCCCTCGAGCAAAATGTTTTAAAAAAGGAGGTCGGGAGGGGAATCGAACCTGAGACCAGTTGAGTTGAATCAGTACAATATACCACTGAGCTACGCATCCTTATTTGTTCAGTTAGCATATGCGAACAAATATATTGTATTAAAACAAGGTAACTTACATCTACGTTAATTTTCTCGTGACTTGTTCCTGCGGGCGCAGCATTGACCGGCGGTGCCAGGGGATCGATTGGCATTGGGCAGGGGAGCGACGCAGCCCTGCCGGCGGCACGGCCATCCAGGCCGGAGCGGCACAGCCCTGCCAGCGACACGGCCATCCAGGCCAGAGCAGCCGGCGGCACAGCCAACCAAGCCGGAGCGGCCGGAGGCACGGCCAGCCAGGCCAGATTGGCATTGGCCAGGGGAGCGGCGCGGCACGGCCAGCCAGGCCAGAGCGGCCGGCGGCACAGCCAGCCAGGCCAGAGCGCCGGCGGCACGGCCAGCCAGGCCAGCAACGACCGACGGCGCCAGGCCAGGCCAGCGGCAGGCAGCTGCGCGGACCACATCCAGCGGCGCAGCACACTGCCAGCAGAGAGGTGGGGCGAGGAGTAGCTTGGAGACCAGGGCCGACCACCGTGGCGAGCAGCGCAGCGAGGGCTGATCTCCTCAGCAGCTGTTAGAACTCCCTTGATTTGTTTTCCTCGGATTGGTAGCCTGCAAGGAAGGTACCGATTTGCTTAGTGAAGTAATCTTGCATCTTAGTGCATAGTAGATATATCTATCTATTTGGCATACACAAAAGTTTTGAGCCACCAAAATCTGTAGAGCCTATCATAACACCTGGCTATGAGCTGCGCCCATGTCTAATTAATATGATTCGGGATAAATCATACCCCGAACAAGAAGAGGAAGTTTTGGTAGCTAAAACACAATCACTCCATTCCCAAGATTTAGCTGTCAATCCTAAACCATCGAAACCCTACTTTGATGATTTAGACTTCCAATTAGCTAAGATGCTCGTAAATCAATGTACATCAGATCTTCTCAGAAGAGCATCCTGGAAAAAATATCGTCAACTTCCTTTCCCCCCTGAAAGACATTGGGAAGAATACAAGGATGGCATGTCTTGTGATGCCATAGAGGGAGAGCCAAGCCACTTAGGAATTAACTCTATCTTCTCCCCTTCTATGCCCAAATTAAATGCCTCATCTGAACCCATTTCTAAACCCATCCTTGACCCCGATGATCCTTCTTCTGCTTTCTCTCCTAAGTCTCATAATGACCCTAAGATCCCATTAAGACATCCCAAGAATAGGAGTCATGAAGATTATTGGAATAACCAAGAAGAGCTACGACAATGCCAGGAATGCATAGAACATACTAGAAACACATACGCTATTGTCAAAGAATGGGTGGAAGAGTACGAAGCCTTAGTGATAGCATCTAAACATGGTCTAGATTCAAATAGTGAGCTTAAATCAATTTTTGTAACAAACATAACTCATCCCAGTTTAGAAAAAGCCTTAGACAAAATCAATCTTGGAGACACCAATCCATGGGAAATCCTAGAAAATAAAACATCCAATGAATGTCATAGACATAAAATAAAAGAGACAAACTTATTGTCTACAGACATCCATGAAGAAACATCCTTGGAGTTTGAAAAGGGAGATCATATCGATGAGCATGGGAATTACTTCATTAACACCTCATCGAATCCATGCTCATATGAGAAATCTCCTGGATCAATTGGTCTCTCTAACATTATCACACACGAGATCTTCAACCCCCTCATTCTACCTGTTCATAAATTTGTTGAAAGGGTGGTTATAGATACATATGTTTATCATAAATATTGTAGATCTCGTTATAATCTTGAGATAGGTGCACAAAGACTGGTGTTCTAGAAGAAACCACCTCATTAACTTAAAGTACAATAATTAGAAGGTTTCTCAAGAATGACTTTGTGTCCTAAAATAACCACTCTTGAAAAAATGAATTGAGCTTGTACCTTTAATTTTACCATAATGCCCTTATAAATTGAGCATAGAATTATAATTATGAAAATATTCCCTCAGGTATTTTTGTCACAAACAATTTCAGGTTTAAAGTAGAAGGATGACATCATCAGGTATGTCCAACCAATCAACATTGACTTATATCCATCCAGGCTTAACTTTGCTTTGCAAAATTCATGCTTGGGGAATGGGCTTAATTAGAAAATCTTATGTTGCTAATATTGGTTATCTCTACCTTTCTAATCCATGTTCAATTGTTTGCTTTTTCATCTCTAAATGAATAAATCTCTATAAGTGCTTTCATTTCACCTTTATCTGCCATAGTGAGTTTTGGTTTAGAAGTACTGATCCTACTTCTATAGGCATTTAAATTAAGCGTGGTGCTTAGGTTAACTAGCCTTCCTTAACTAAAATTAAACATGGAGTTTGGTTTGGTTATTGAACTAGAAATTGCTATAGTAGACATTGGATATTTTGTTGGACTAGCCCCTGCAGAAAACTTTCAAAATTAATCTGGGTAAGTCATGAGGTGAATTCAAATCAGAGATGAGACAGGGCACATGCTGAACTTCAATAACTTTGCTAGAGGAAGACGTAGCTCAATCATCATGGATTGAAGAACTGTGAGTATTAATGATTCATTCACTTTATCTTCTGCTGCAAATTACTTGAACTCAAGCCATGCCTATCTAGAACATGATCTATGCTAAAATAATATCAACACTATCTTCCTATTAAGCATAGATGGAACAAAAATAAAATAATGGGCAAACAATCTCTGTTCCAAAGTTGTACACTCTTTCGGGTATGTGTTGTCCACTAATCTATTGTAGGCATAATAATGAATGGAGTGACAAGGTGTCATAAGATCAAAGAAGCAAAAGACGGCAAAGGGGATAAGCAATAAAGAGACAAGATGCTCATGAACAACTCAAAGAGAAGGAAAGGACCACCAGTCATCTACTCTTCACTACTTAGTGCCATCACGCTCTTATAGTGAAGGTAATATTATAAGGTAAGTGGTCACTATTCTCCTCTTGATCTTGGTATGCAGATAAATAAAGACACAAACATGTTAGAGATACAGCTTTAATTGATTAACCTAATTAACTCAACATACTTTGTCCTTTAAGATTGTTCATGGCACCATTCTTTTGATCTCAGTCTTAGCCAAATGTGCTAAAACATTGTATTCTATCTTTGGAAGATGATAGTCACACTCATGTGAAAATTTATTTATTATGTAGAGATAGACAACCCTTCCATTGGTTAAGCAATTTAAATCTTTTATGCCGTATGAACTTAAATGTAACATAAATGCTTAATCTTCTGACCTTACCACTCATGTCATAAGTAAATAAATTATGCAACATCTACTTCATCTTGTTCAATGTGCTTAAGGCTAGAGAAAAATAAATAAAGAGATAGATTTGGTTCTGTTGGTGTTTTTCCACTAGCAGAACCCATACACTTGATCTCTACCTTGGTTTTGCAAGCAGGACAGCACTTCGAGTAAAGTTTGTTAATTCCCAAAATTCTACAAGTGAAAATTCTGTGAACATATACACTGAGCAAGATGTTGCCAGTTCCTACTATTAATGCTCTACTTCAACCTGCTGGTCAAGTAAAGAACAAAAGTGACATCACCATCACCAGAGGTGCAACCATCAAGACTTCCATCTCCAAGATAAAAAGCTACACAAGAGTGAAGAGAAAGTCCTGTCGGTAGACTTTAAAATTCCGCACCCTTGCCATAAGATAATATGGTAGTTATCTAATTAATTAGTATTTCTATCTACATTAGTAATTTCACTTTAGCATATTCATCTTTATGCATGTTAAAGAAAATAATAAAAATATTTATTACCTTATTTACTGCATCATAAAATATTAAAGCACTAAGTGAATAAACTTATGGTAACCCCGTAGGAATATTTACTGTGGTGACATAGAAAAGAAAATAAAATTCATCATGGCATTATAAAAATCCTAAGCCTCGTGAGAATAAATATTCTCCGTGGTGGCATAAAAATAAAATATACATCATGCATACATATTTACTTTTCATCATGCATACATATTTGATTTCTGCATTAAATAGAAAATCTTAAAAAGAGAATCCTACTAGAACCTATCAATTTAAAATCAACTCATAAGAATAATCAATTACTTATTGGCTGACCGCTAACCCCTTATCACATTCGAGCCTCGAGTTTTGGTTTTCTTGTTGGAGTATAATTATGCAAGATACAACTATGTCAGAGGAGTGAGTCCATCAGTGGAGCCCACTAGAACTGTTGCTGGCTAGCTTACTCTAAAGATCATCAACGCCAAGTATTGCAAACATCTAGCTTGGGGGTGGAGCATCCCCTAGTTATTAGGTAATTATACCTATGCGATTATCGAGTCTATTTTATATAGTCATAAAATACCAAAAATATGTGAAAATATGAAGGTTCACCATAGTACCATAAGAAAATCTAAAAATACCAAAAATATATGGGCACATGAAGGTCCACCCAATTAGGAAGCTTCTGCTGGAAATATAAAATCAATCACTTACCATGGAGTGGTACTAAACCTAACCCCTCTCCATGAGATTTGGTATTGTTGTTGGCAATTGAGTTTCACAGGAAAATACAAGATCAAAGAGCTAGTCAACCCGACGCCCTTACGCTGCCAATACACCTACTCCCAGAAGGATCACTCAATTTGCAACATCAAAGACCCTGTCAAACATTCAGCCTGGGGGAGGGCACTCTCCATTTAAAATCCAGCTAAGTATAAGTTTCCCACCTTATTATTATTGTACCATATCGCTTTTCGCGTGAGATAGCTAGTAAGATAAAATTTGAAAACCAAATAAAAATACTTAGTCATCTATTAAGGTATAATCTTAGAGTGTGTCTAGAGTCAGTCTAGTTTAGAGTCAAATAAAAAGTGGAGAACATTTAAATTTTGTCTTGGAGATGATGAATAGTTGCTCTGCCGTAATTCCTTTCAAGTGCCTAGTTTTCAACCTCAAATTCTTCCGAGTTTTAGATACTACTGTTTTGACTTAAGAATTTACTCTGAACCTGAAACTTGTGGAGGCATATGCTTGAGCTAAGTCTAGGTGATTGATTAATATGATACATGAAGGTTGAGCTGCTATTTATCTTATTCCTAGCAATATTAAGTTCTGGAGATTTATTTTGAAAACTTAAAATCTTACATGAAGAGCTCTTGTATGACAAAGTGTGAATTCCTACCTAAATCCATATATGATACATTTAGAGATAGGAAAACCTTTGCACATTGATGCTACTTGCTTTGCATTGAGTTTAGTCAACCTTTGTTGTATACCTTATGAGAGTCTTGTTATGTTTTTAAAATCAAGATTACTTACACACTCCACCCACATATGCATTACTCTTACTCTGGGAGTGAGCGCAATCATTTTCCACTTTCATCCAGATCCACCTTAAAAATATTTTTCTCCTACACTAGGAGTAAACACCCAAAAATATACCCCATAGGACAACCCCTGTTTAATTGCACTAAGCTCTTATCATTATCTCTCCAATTATTTAGATTCAAAGGATGCATGTGGCTATGCAAAAGTATAAAAAAAGAGAAGAAGAAAAAGAAAAGGGAGTAAAAGATGGACAAGTGTCCCAGCAATTAAAACAATGGGTACTTAGATGCCCGCCTCCCTGATGAAAAAAAGAGAGAGAAAGAAAGAATAAAGATAGCCCATGTTTCCCGCGAAAGTTCTAAGTTTCAAAAAGGAGAGTGAATCATTTTCAAGAGCAAAAGTAGAATTAGGATTAGCCACCTTATATACAACTATCCACTATATTCCATACACATGCACATCTTGGTTTGATTGTATACCTTCGATTCTCTGTGGATCCATTGTTTGACTTTACAATATATGAATTGCAAGTATGCTCATCCTTGTTATTGCCACTCCTATGAAGCTCCACTATAATCCTTAGTTGTAGGAAGGCATAACATCATTAATGCCTTAGTGAGATCCATAAATACCACATATATTAAGAGACTTGAGGGTGTCATACAATTAAGCTCTGAGTTTTATTTTGAAAACATGCAAAACTCCAGAAATATTAGTACTGTGAAGAATTTGAGACATAGTGCTTGACTTGATTGTTCTGTCTTTCAATTGCTCAAGACTTATGCGAAAGCTGTAAAGCCCCGTAGTTAAAGGTAAAATGGGTAAGTTCGAGAGTTAGAGAAGTTTTGTCTAATCCGGAGAAGAATTTTTGTTTGAAAGCATGTGTACTTGGAAGACATGAAAGCAATGTAGCAACTCCTGATCCAAATATATTAGTAATTAGGCTTAGGGTGTTTGCTAAGGGACTGGCAAAAGGTAAGCTTGGGGGTATTGTTGACGGTCGATAACGTCAACTTTTATTAGAAATGTTGGTTGGAAAAATGCATGGCAAATTACTGAGCAGGGTAGCAAATTACTCACCATAGAATTTCTTAGCACCCTAGACTTTGATGATGATGAGGTAAATTTCAGAATGTTTAATAAACCTTTCGCCCTCTCATGAAAAACCCTTAGTAGAACTACTAGGATTTCATAATCAGTGTGTGGTTAATATAGCAGAGTCTCTCCAAGATTTTGACAAAGATGATTTTTGGGAGAGCATCACTGCTAAGAAACCTGAGAGAAAACAAAAATACACTACTGAAGAAGTGCACCACCCCACACTGAGATTCATGCTTAAGTGGTTAGCTGTTACATTCTTTCCTAAAGAGGAATTAAATACCATTAAACAAGATGAGCTATATTTGTTGTATATCATGATTAAAAAGAGAAAACATCACCTGTGAAATTAATGTTGAATTATTGGAGAACTGTCCCCTCCATGAAAAAGTGTAGTATTTACTTTACTTCCTGGATTACATGTTTAGCTGTAGGGACTAGATTTATTATCAAATGCTACACTTGTTTATATTTCTGATGCTCGCAGAATTATTGGCTATGACTTTTTCTTTCGTGCTCACATGCTTAAACACCGAAACAATAAAATAATTATGATTTATAAAAATTATGAAAATGAATACGAATTGCCAGACAAGGAGTTGGGGATTTATTCTGTTCAAAACTTTGTTTTTCCATCTAGTAGAGCTAATGTTGGCAGGTGTCCGTCCGCACGCATCAGCAGGGCGCCAAGAACAGATTTCACCGGAGCTGACCAAACAACGTCAGGGCCAGTTTATTTTCACTTTGTTAATTTTGGTGAACAGAGATCGACGCAGGAGCCACGGCAGCAGTGGACTGCTCATGCAGTATGGGAGGACCAGTCCACATTCCAGAGAGGAGAGTCTTCATCCGCTGCAGCAGCAGGCTGGGGAACATTTCCCACAACAGCAGACAACACAGCAAACGATTTTCAGAGAGGCCGAACATCCTTTTCTGTGCGCGGGAACACGGACTTCACCACTGGTGGACCGTATCCGTTCCACGCACCACCAGAAGATGGCTACTACCGACCCCCTGAGCAGCATTTTGAGACTCCCATTAATGATTTTCTAGCTATTTCTATACGTCTCACTAACATTAAGCAGGGACAAAGTGCGATCAGTGATACACTGCAGCAACACGAACAATGGCAGCATCATACGAACCAACAACTCGAGCAGATATACCAGGGACAGCAACAAATACAGAGCGGATTAGAGTACTTGATAGAACAATTGGGATTCGCGCCACCACCTCCACCACCATACTGAGCGCGGCGACAGTCAGCTTGGGGAGTCCCCCGCTAGGTGAGCACCCCTCACCTCTCTATATATCTACTACTATTTATTTCTGTATTTATCCATATCTTTAATTCTATCAATATTAATATTGCTAAAAACACCAGAAAACCAAATAAAAATTTATTTATCGCTTCTTTTTGTTACTACATTAGTTGCTTGCTTGATAAAAATGAAAATCCAAAAATAAGAGTTATAAGTAAGTTTGCATTAAATTCCGCATTTATTTTTCATAATAAATAGAACTTGAAGCTAGAGAAAAAGTTAAGAGATGATTAAAATTACTTAAATATAATTTCCTGCAAATGCCTAGTATTTAAATTTAAATTCTCCTACGATTTGCATGGAATTTATCGACCATGATAAATTATTCTGAAACTTGATATCTGTGGGTAGCATAAAACTTAGATCTAAGTAATTGGCGGATATGATATAAGAAGGTTTGAGTTGCTATATATTTTATTCTACGTGATACCTAAGCTCCAGATATTTCAAAAATCAAAGTAAAATAAAAATAATAACTTGCTCTGCTAATATGATTTAAGTAGATTATTCTGTTATGCATTCATGATTGAATTCACATATTAAAAAAAGTTTTTGCTCTATGCACAAAGTCTCTCTCTTAGAAGTTCAAAAAGAGAGTATGGGTTATAAACTTAAAAGATGCCATACCAAAGAAGTATGAGCCTAAAAGATGTCATATCAAAAGGATATGTGCCAAAAAAATAAAGAAGGAAGAGAGTAAAACAATGGGTGCAAAGACACCCGTCTAAGAGAAAAAAGGGTACACAAGTATCCGCTGGGGAGATAGCCCACACTCTTCAGAAAGACAGAAAAGAGAGGATAATGCATAAGACCCTGAAAATAAAATTTTATCACACTCGCACATTCAATCATGGTGTATAGCTTAATAGTCTTCTGCAATCTTATTAGTAAACTCTCATTATTTTCTAAAATAATAATAATAATAAACTCTGGAGCATGGGTAGAAACAAAGGATGAAAGATATAGTGCTTGCTTAATTATTTTATCTTTCAATGATCCAAGATTTGACTTAAAAGCCCCATGAGTGAAGAATAGGAATAAGTTTGAAAGGGTAAATCGATGAACTGCAATCCAAGAAGAATTTATATTTAAATATTTGAGTACTTATTAGAAGTTATACATTTTAATGAAACCCTGAATAAATTATTTCAAATCAACTTTGCTAAGGGACTAACAAAGACTTAGCTTGGGGGTATTGTTGACGGTCATTAAGTACCAATTTTATACCGTCAACTAATACTTGGAAATGGACAATAATAGCAACATAGGGGTTATAACTGACAGATTCCACAAGTTTTGGTGAATTATGTATTTTTCAGGGATTATTCCAGAAAGGCTTAAAAGAAGGGTTTAAGTGCATAATTACCACGAAACGTAACCGCGAAGGAAACATCATCACAAAGACCCTGGAAGAGTGTAGAACATACCCGAAGCAAGCAGAGGCCCGCACCTGGCTAGGTGGGGCTGGCCGGCCGCAAGGGGGGCCGGCCGGCACCCCCCTCTAGGGTTTGCCGCCGCCTTCTGGAGTCTTCCTCCACCGCCTCCAAGGAGTCATCTGGGCTCTATGATTAAGTTGGTTTGATCCAATGGCTCACGTTCATCCCCGGGCTATAAATAGAGGGGGCAGACCCCCCCTCTCAGAGCACCAATTCATTCCTCCTGCTTCATTCGTCAAGAGTAGGCCAGAAGTTAGGGTTTCCAGAGATTAGAAATAGAGCTCTAGTTCTTCAAGTTCATAGTTTAGGCGTCTAACAAGGTTTAAGTAGAGTTGAACGCTATGCTCGGGATTCCAGATCTGTTCGTCTGGAGATCGGTAATCTTATCTAATATCTCATTATGACTTTACTCTATTTTAATATATTGCTACTTATTCAGTTCTTAGTTTATTCTTATTGCATATTCGATATAGTTGTGATTGGTAATGATTATTGTCCATATGATCGTAAAGCGCCTAATTCAGTACTCGAGTGAGTTAGGTTGTATGTATTATGTAGACGTGGTGTCTAGATATTTTACGTACCTACGGAGGCACCCTGATGTGCCGGGTCGTGTGGTAGTCCGCGTAGGTGACAACTGCGTTGGTTCCTTTGTAGTCCACCCCCCGTGCGTAGGACTAGTAGAGTATGGTCGCGAAGGAGGTGACCCTTGTGTCTTAATATCCTCATTAGATGATGCTCCTTATGATGTCTTCTGAGTCAATTCTCTAATAAATGAAGATGTGTAATATAGCGTAGACTGTAGACTTTATATTTAGTAATTACATAGGTTTCCTTTACTTTAGCCGAATCTCGATATTATCTTTCTACATTAGTGAGTCTCTGTATTCTATCTCTGGAATACCATTTACCTCATTTACTCTGTTATCATTTATCATATTATTATTGACTTATTATCGCTAAAACATTAGAGTTACTGGCTATCATAGGTTTACACATTTATTATTAATTATCCTGATAGATTGCCCTAACGAGTAGAATGTCGCTTTATCCTTTTGGTATAAAATAAATTAACGATACTCGGAATACTTACCGGGTGAAGTGCTACAATGGGAGAATTATCTGTGCGCTTGCGGATATATTCTATAGTGTTATATTTTTAAATGGCAAGTGTAGATTATTTTATCAATGGTTTTTGGCATCATGTTATGGATGACAACTTAACGTGAAGTGATGTTAAAAATACCAACAAGCGCTACAGAGCATCAACTAATAAATTATTCTTTACGCAATTAGGATGTTAAAAATGAATTAAAATGCCGGTAAAAAGCACATGCATGACAAGAGAAATCACGATTGCAAAGGTTTCCTTTTTACCTCCACCTCATGGTGCATAAAAACTCGACCAGCACAAGCAATTCTATTGTGAGTGGCCAAGTTTTGCCTAGCTTCCAACTCAACTACTAATAAGTTTCTCTCATAACGATCCAAGATGACGACTACATGTTGCCATGGGCCGGTGTATGGGATGATCATGTGGTTGCTGCTCGTTATACTGTTTGCATCGCCAGCACAAGGTAAGTAAGCAGTAATGCAATCCTTTGTTCTTGTTTCTTTGAGTTCATATGTGCATTTGGAAAAAATTGTGTGTTAATATTGAACACAATATTGCTACAGGTAGCCGACAGTTACTTGTGGTTGCAAGTGCCTCCACGCCATTACATGAGGGCAAGATCACGGTCAAGTTTTACGTTTTAAGATTCTATCCTGGCCATGGAAACTGCTATTGTTGCATGAATGGAGAGCCACCAAATTGTTACCTCTCAAAAGATCTATGTAGAGAATACTGCCCAGACTGCAACCCCAAATGTTCAGCCACAGCCGTCGGCGCTAGAAAGCATCAAATGATAAATTATTCTTTACGCAATTAGGATGTGACGTACTCTTAAAATCATAATAACGGAATAAACATGTATACAAAACTATAATTGTCCGAATGAATCTTCTTGTGAGTTGCTACCTTTACCAGTCGTTTGCTATATCAATAATATGGGTGACACCTGACACATGAACAATGCGGGGAAGCGAGCGAAGAAAGCCAAATAGACCGATTGCACTGGAGTTTATTTAATTGTGTGTATAATATACTATTGGTATACGTGGATACATATAATATAATATGATATGATATGATATGATATGATATGATATGATATGATATAATATAATATAATACAATACGATACGATAGTGCAATATAATACAAATATAGTATATACTCTTTCCACCCTAAATTATGTCATTCAATGAATATTTGAGGATCAAAGTTTATAAAATAATTACATTTATAATATCAATGAAGTATATTATTAGATTCTTCATTAGTTATATTTTATTATGTACTTGTTTCATACCATAAAAATTTGTGTTCTCCTATAAATTTAGTCAAAACTAAAAATATATTTGACTCTCTAAGATTCTCATAATGACTTATAATTTGGAATTGAGGGAGTACATGATATAATAGATTATAGAAACATATACGTATACATATACATATACATAGAAAAAATGCCGATTTGGGTGATTTTGTTTTATCTATACAATCAGAAAGTACAAATCTGCAGGATTAAGTTTTCCCATCCATAGAAAAAAAATCGCCGTGTGGAACAAATTGAGAAACAATACTGCGGATGGAAGGAAAAAATGAATTAAAATGCCAGGTACAAAGTACATGCATGGCAAGAGAAATCACGATTGCAAAGGTTTCCTTTTTGCCTACACCTCATGGTGCATAAAAACTCGACCAGCACAAGCAATTCTATTGTGGGTGGCCAAGTTTTACCTGGCTTCCAACTCAACTACTAATAAGTTTCTTTCCTAACGATCCAAGATGACGACTAGATGTTGCCACGGCCCGGTATATGGGATGATCATGTGGTTGTTGCTCGTTGTACTGTTTGCATCGCCAGCACAAGGTAAGTAAGTAGTACTACAATCCTTTATTCTTGTTTCATTTTCATATGTGCATTTGGGGAAAAAATTGTGTTTTAATATTGAACACAATATTGCTGCAGGTAGCCGACAGCTACTTGAGGTTGCAAGTGCCTCCACGCCATTACATGAGGGCAAGATCACGGTCAAGTTTTGCGTTTTATGATTCTATCCTGGCCATGAAAACTGCTATTGTTGCATGAATGGAGAGCCACCAAATTGATACCTCTCAAAAGATCTGTGTAGAGAAAACTACCCAGACTGCAACCCCAAATGTTCCGCCACAACCGTCGGCGCTAGAAAGCATCAACTGATAAATTATTCCTTACGCAATTAGGATGTGACGTACTCTTAAAATCATAATAACGGAATAAACATGTATACAAAACTATAATTGTCCGAATGAATCTTCTTGTGCGTTGCTACCTTTACCATACGTTTGCTGTATCAATAATATTGGTGACACCTGACACATGAACAATGCGGGGAAGCGAGCGAAGAAAGCTAGATAGACCGATTGCATTGGAGTTTATTTAATTGTGTGTATAATATAATATAATATATATATATATATAATATAATATAATATAATACAATACGATAGTGCAATATAATACAAATATAGTATATACTCTTTCCGCCCTAAATTATGTCATTCAATGAATCTTTGAGGATCTAACTTTATAAAATAATTACATTTACAATATCAATTAAGTATATTATTAGTTTCTTTATTAGTTATATTTTATAATGTACTTGTTTCATACCATAAACGTTTGTGTTCTCCCTATAATTTTAGTCAAACTTAAAATGTATTTGACTCTCCAAGATTCTCATAATGACTTATAATTTAAAATTGAGGGAGTAGATGATATAATAGATTATAGAAACACATACGTATACATATACATATACTTATATATAGAAAAAATGCCGATCTGGGTGATTTTGTTTTATCTATAGAATCAGAAAGTACAGATCTGCAGGATTAAGTTTTCCCATCCATAGAAAAAAAATCGCCGCGTGGAGCAAATTGAGAAACAATACTGCGGATCGAAGGGAAAAAATGAATTAAAATGCTGGTACAAAGCACATGCATGGCAAGAGAAATCACGATCGCAAAGGTTTCTTTTTTACCACCACCTCATGGTGCATAAAAACTCGACCAGCACAAGCAATTCTATTGTGGGTGGCCAAGTTTTGCCTAGCTTCCAACTCAACTACTAATAAGTTTTTTTCCTGACGATCCAAGATGACGACTAGATGTTGCCACGAGCCGGTGTATCGGATGATCATGTGGTTGTTGCTCGTTGTACTGTTTGCATCACCAGCACAAGGTAAGTAAGTAGTAATACAATCCTTTGTTCTTGTTTCATTGAGTTCATATGTGCATTTGGGAAAAAAAATTTGTGTTTTAATATTGAACACAATATTGCTGCAGATAGCCGACAGCTACTTGAGGTTGCAAGTGCCTCCTCGCCATTACATGAGAGCAAGATCACGGTCAAGTTTTGCGTTTTAAGATTCTGTTCTAGCCTTGGAAACTGCTACTGTTGCATGAATGGAGAGCAACCAAATTGTTACCTCTCAAAAGATCTATGTAGAGAATACTGCCCAGACTGCAATCCCAAATGTTCCACCACAGCCGTCGGCGCTACAGAGCATCAACTGATAAATTATTATTTACGCAATTAGGATGTGACGTACTCTTAAAATCATAATAACAGGAATAAACATGTATACAAAACTATAATTGTCCGAATGAATCTTCTTGTGAGTATAATAATATTGGTGACACCTGACACATGAACAATGCGGGAAAGCGAGCGAAGAAAGCTAGATAGACCGATTGCACTGGAGTTTATTTAATTGTGTGTGTATAATATACTATAGGTATACGTGGATACATATAATATAATATAATATAATATAATATAATATAAATATAATATAATATGAGAAATTTTTCAATGATTGTGGAAGCGTCAAAGCGTTTGTTGTGTCTATGATCTGTAGGCCTATAAGGGGGAGGCGTTGAGAGGCGTCAACGAGGGAGGCGTTTGCTATGTCTATGATGTGTGGGCCCATATGCGTCGTGACGCCTCCCATCGTCCTTCAAAATTGAGCTTTAAAATAAAAAGAGGGGTAATTCTTTTTTTAGTTAGGTTTTTTGTCAGGGTAAAACAGTAAAATCGATAATTGCAAGAAAATAATATTTAGATTAGTAAGTTATAGGTTGTAATTAATATAGTTAGATGTAGACGGACGGGCGGGGCGTCGCCTCCACCGTCTCACGCGTCCTAGCCGCGCACCCGGGGCCCTTCCGCCACGTCCACCTCACCAGCAGCCACATGGAGGCGTTCACGGACGTGCTCGCACGCTGGCTCCATACCCTCGCCGTCAAGGGCCTCCGAGAACTAGTCCTCGTCAACCGCCCATGGCCGCTCAACATGGACCTTCCCGCCACGTTCTTCGGCATGGCACCTACAAATCGGCAACACGTACAGTCATCAAGGTGCATCCTGCACTCTGAAGTTCCCAATTTTTAAATTTAATGCAACAGCCGATTGCAGGTGCCCCTGCCATCGCGTCCGCACGCCGGATTGAAGCGCGGCATCACGCGCCTGGAGCACACCCAGGATGTTGTTCCGTGCAGATGTGCTAAGGGCCAAGGCGACCTAGGTTATGATTGGGGACTCCGTGTGGCGTCGCGCACCTCGCGGCCAAATACGGATCTATCTTCTCCATCGTGGTCTGCCACAAACTGGTACTTTCTCATTCTTCCTTTCTCTCTCATCTCGAATTTGTATCCTTTTTCTATATATCCGGCAGTGCGGAGGTCCAGGGTGCTCAGTTTGTAGAAAGCGGTGGCATCTCCTTGCAGCAAGCAAACTTGGAAGAGAAGAGTGGCAGATTCACTGGAGAACGTGAAGAAGCGGTCAAGCGATTGAAGAGGCCACGCTTTGATCGATACACCTTAAGGTTCGAAACATCATCCTCTTCTCATGTCTAGAATGGTTTTTCCTCGTCCTATGATCCGATACATAATGTATGTATACATTATTTATTGAGGATTTGTTTATTGTCAATTACGAATACATGCCTGGTTGGTCGTGCATAGATCTGCCTTGTTGATATGTGTATTTGTAACTAGGAGAAAATCCCCGCGCGTTGCTGCGAAAATCACCGATGAAATAATACTACTTATATTTACTATAATATGATCGAATAAATATCATAATACATGTTAATGGATGATTTTTAGCATTCTGATGTGAAAAACAAAATATATGTTAGCAAATGACGTGGTTTACAAATGTGAAAAGCTTGAATGAAACATAATGACATGCGTAAGTTGGATGTGTTAGTGGATGATGACGTGGACATTTTGCATTGCAGGATAGAATATGTTAGTGGGATGTTGAATGGATGCTGATGTTGACACTTTGCATGGCAAGAGAAATAGCTAGTGAGGTTTGTTTATATAAGAAGTATAGATAGCCACTTGTGCTACTTCCTTTAATCTTGCTATAATTGTACCTAGATCCACATGGCTTATCTTTGTAATTAGCCCAGATAGCCGAGAAAGTTTTCGGGAACGTCATGTTGATGCTTGATGACAGGGCATTTGTGTTTTCTAGACTAAGTCCCGAAGCATCAGCTGCCGACTAATGAACCTGATGCACTTTTGAATTTTGTAGAAGAATCAACTGCCGATGATGCAGATGACATCGGCTGCAAAATAACTTCTGTTCCTGTTAAAAAAGGTTCTGTATAGTGGATAACTGTTAGATTGATAATAGTAAAAGCTTTTCTTGTTGACTTTATAGTTCCCTCTTTGATAATATCTACTTTCACATGCATTTTTGCAATAATTAGTTGACAGTTCTATCATAGATTTGTAGTCTTGTTTCTGATTGCATTTCTCTGTTATCTCAAATTCTAATTAACATCTGTTTTGGATGGCTTTACGACTATCCTGTTTCTTTGTGAACACAGATGGGCAAAGAAAAGAAAATTGGTAAAATTGAGCTACTTAATAAGAAGAGAAAAAAGAACGTGGATACTAGTGCTTCTTCCAAGAAGCAGCACTGATGCTCAGAGTTTGCCAGCGTCAATCTTCATCGCATTGGTGTTGCATCTCTAGTAGAAATGTTGCCATGGTCAGCTCGTCTGCGTGCCAAGTCCCCGTGATGAGTGGTGGTAAATAATCAGCTTTAATTCTTCCGGTGGTACGCCAACTCTGTGACTGTAATCCTAAAAAATAAGTTCAATTGTCAAACTTAGAAAAATTGAGAAATGCAAAATTTCTTTAGCATGGTATAGAAGCACACAATAGCCCTACTGCAAGCCCTAAACGGTAGGCTGCCAGAGCATCAAAAGTATATCTCATGCCAATTAACACAGAATTTTATTCGCAATGGTAGTATGATTCATGAATTTTAGCAAAGGCTGCTTTTGGCAATTGTAGTGTTAGCTAAAGGTGTCGTATAAAAATGTGCGGTGACAGGTCTTCATTTTTTATGTAAGTGTCGTCCACTTTCATGGAAGCATACTTGGCTGTGTACATCCCTAAATGTAGAGGCCGGATATTTATGTATCCTTTGTCTAAAAAAAAAAATGGAAGCATACCTTTGATTTTGCTGATTGGTTCAATAATGATAGTTGAGAATGATACTTTCTAATTCCGCCGTCCTCTCTGCATTTAATAATCGAGTTATGCCATTGTATGTTTAAATTGCATGCGGCTAATTGTTTGATTTTAGGAGAAAAAAATCAGGCCAATCATCGTGTATGTGAAAGTGCACTGCAATGTATTGGACGAAGTGATATGTTGAATATTGCAGGACCCATGGATGCAGAGTCGCGGCAGGAGCATGAGCTGGAACAGAGGATGAAGCATGAGCGTGAAGAAATGGATAGTGTGGTCATGCTCCAGCTTCACCGTGCTGAAATGGACATCAAGCTGAGAGAGAGGAACCTGACAATGTATACCAACATCATGCTTCAAGCGGACATGCTCTTAGACAGAAAAATACTGTACGACCAGCAGCTAAACAGGGGGAAAGAAATTAACAATTTTTACAAGAGTCATGACGAGTAGCTTCCTTCTTGTCAGTTCCAATATTTAATTTTAGAACTGGTTGTCACGCCTTTTTTCGTTTCGTATCAGTTAAGTTTGGAACAGGTCTTAATTTGGTCCATAATCCTCGCAAATTATATGCTTTTAGTCACGAAGAGGAAGGCAACTTATATTAGATAACTCTTCACTCTAAAGCCGTCTAATGGTTGTCCTCCCCATCTCGTGTTCTTTGTGTTTGAGCCGTCTATAATGCTTGTCGTCCTCATCTCACGTTCTTTAGTAGCTCTTGTGAATGTTCTTCGTGTTCTAGATCTTTATTCTCTTCTAAATAGGTTCATACGCTAGACATGGCAACAAGCAGAAACCCTTTAGGTTTTGTCACTCAAACCTCTACCATAAAAACACAGGCTTAATTTTAATTATATGCTTGTAGAACCCAATGGATCACCCATGCCCAAAACATGGCACATCACTTTCACCAAATAGATAGATATTTATTTTCTTCTTTCCGGTCAATTCCCGCTGACATGGCACATCACTTTCACCAAATAGATAGATATTTATTTTTCTTCTTTGCGGTAAATTCCCAGCGGGAATACCGTTTTGCAGGGACTGCATCAATCATAATCATCAATCAATCATCATTCTCATCTCATCTCATCTCATCAACAATCTAATGTGCCAGTGCAGGTTGATGGGCAAGCGTACATAGGTTATATAATATCCTACCTTCAACTTTCTGTTTGTCCAGGCGAGCTGGGATTATCTCCTATACTTAGTTCAATGAGCAATTGGAGCACCTGGCCTTGTCTCACTCTTGTCCAGCTATGCTAATTGGACCAGTGGCCAGCCCATAGTCTCGCTCTCACCTGAGATTTTTGTTGAGCCAAAAAAAATATATTAAATATCAAATTGTTGCGTCAGATTCTGGGCCTATTCTAATTCTGGCCCATTCTCATCCTCTATCCACCGTAGTTTTTTTTCATTATCAAGTGAATAAAAAAGACACATTGTGAAGGTTCAAACATATTTTTTCTGAGAAATGATCAAAACAAAAGATGTAGAACTCATTGAGTTCAATAAACTTGTAGTTGACAACTTTTTCATTTCAAATAGTTTACTATCTCAAAAGTTAGTATGAAGTTCTCGTATTTTGAAATTCAAAATTCGAATTGTTCAAACAAAATCAGATGGAGAAATGATCAAAACAAAAGTTATAGATATTGATGAGTTCTACAACTTTGTTGTTGTCGATTTTTTTCATTTGAGTTCAAAATATGTCGACAGAAACTACAAAATAAGTATTCTTATCTTCCTGGAGAGGCGGAGAGTGCAGATCGATAATAGAAACAAGTAGATCGAGCTCAATGAAGTACATCGGCCTCAAACCCTAAAACACATTGAAAGGATCGAGATGCCCAAGAGGGGCGGGTAAATTGAGCTAATTCTAAATTTTCGCAATACAAAAGTATCCTATCACATTTAGCCCATTTCACCTACTTGTGCAATGTGATAGCTATTCTAAAACAAGTTTTGCTTCCTAAGCCCAAGCTAAGTCTTACACAAGATATGTTACTTTAGGAAAGTAGAGTGAGGAAAGTAAATGCGAAATGTAAAGGAGAAGGGACGCGGTGAGTTTTTCCCGAGGTATCGGGGAGTCGGCACTCCCCACTAGTCCTCGTTGGAGCACTCGTGCAAGTGTGTAGCTCCCCCTTGATCCGCGCAAGGATCAAGTACTCTCTACAGGCTGATTCTTTGACACTCCGTCGCGGTAAATCGTCCACAACCGCTCACAACATCGACTTGGGTCATCCACAAGCTCTCCGGGTACTCTCCAATCCTTCGATCGCCACTAAGCAGTCTAGGTAATGCCGATCACCAGAGTAACAAGCTTGAACTCTCACTTGACCAAGAACAAGGCCAAAGAGATGGATGAATGCACACTTATCACTTTTGATCACACTCTAGCGAAGATTGCTCACTTGGATTAGAAATCTCTCAACCTCCCTAGTGCTCTTGCTCTCTTGTAAGCTCTCAAGGTGTTCTCAGCTGTTAGAAGTGACAAGAGACCCTCCATGGATGAGCACAAGGAGTATAAATACCCCCTACACAAGTCCATGGTCGTTAGGCACAAAATGCCCTTTATGCTAGTCCACCGGACGCTGTTTAAGTCCACACCGGACGCGTCCGGTGTTGTCCGATGGCCCTCCAACGACTAATGTACCTGCAAGATTTTTGAACACACCGGACATGGGGAGCATCCGGTGGCTAAAAACCCTCTCTGGAACCTTTCTAGATTGTCACCGGACGCTCCCGACTTTGTCCAGTGCAGCGTCCAATGGTTGTCCGGTACTCGACCCTAGGCAGGTGTACGCACCGGACACGTGTGCATTAGCTCCTACACGTCCGGTGAACATAAACCTGTGTCCACTGCACTCATATATTTGTATGACTAAGTTAGAGATGTATCTACCTATAACAATGGTCCCACTTTATTAAAAATTGTTTTAAATTTTTATAGAATAGACCCAAAATATGTTCTTGTTACAATTTGTATATTGTTTTTACCAAGTTCAATTATTCTGATTTATATTTGAAAATTCATTGTATTTTGGTCAGAAAAACTAGACAAAAAATGTTAAAAATGGCCGAATCGACTTTTTCATCTAGGTCTTATTCAGTCCAGCCTGGCATCTCCCCCCGCCTGGGCCTATTTGGCCCACTCGGCCCTGTGGCTTTCGTGGCCGTCTAATTAGATCGGACGGCTAGCGTCCCTTAGCTCATCAAAACCAGTTTCAAGAACTCTTTCTTCCTCTCTTTCCCGATTCCTGTTCTGCCCTTCTCCCGTTCCACACGTAGCGGCGGCGGAGCCTACGCCTGCACGCGTCGGGGAATGCCAGCGAGAGAGGGAGCTCGTGGCGCCGTGAAGGCCCGGCAGCAACAGCCGAGCGTGGGCGCCCGTGCCCTCGCATCTGCACGCCGGATTAAACCGCAGCATCACGCGCCTGGAGCAAACCCAGTACGTTTTGCTTGGTTGGTCGTGCATAGATCTGCCTCGTTGATATGTGTATTTGTAATAGCCACTTGTGCTGCTTCCTTTAATCTTGCTTTAATTGTACCTAGATCCACCTGGCTTATCTTTGTAATTAGCCCAGATGGCCGAGACAGTTTTCTGGAACGTCATTTATGCAGATGCTTGTGACTAAGCATGGCTATCGGATATCTTTTCAGGGAAAGAAATCTGGGCTTATTCTCCTCCCTTTTTACTGAAAATCATTTTGTGCTTATCAGTCAAAGCTTCCTTAAAACTCATATATTTGTATATTTAGGTGCATGAACTGTTGAATTTATACAACCAGGATGATGTCTCAGCTGACCGCCTGTTATTCAAAATTCCTGCTACATGGCAAGTATGTATGCAAATATATACAAATCATCATTATATATATTTGCTCCTTATCCTATAGCATAGGGGCCTCAAATTTGGCCATTTACTTTACGATTTATGTGAGACGAAAAACATTATACATCTTTTGTTTTGTGGTTGACCATTCTTGCTCAGTTTCGCACAAGCAGCAGCGGCAGCACAAGCTGGTGCATCTGTTGTACAGATATTTGTGGGTCGATTGCGGGTAAATTTATCAATCTATCTTCCACGATGACCCTTCGCTAAAACTATAATGTTTTCCTAACCACAAACTACCCAGGATTGGGCAAGGAATTACTCTGGTGATCCAGAGATAGATGAAGCTTCGAAGAAGGGAGAAGATGCTGTGCTTGCTTTGGTTAGCTTCAGTTCTTTTTTGTTTGTTACTTGTTAGTTATTTCCAATGTTTTGAAAGTCGACGATTAGGATGCGCCTAGGCGCGACCAGTCACTCGGCGAGGGGGTTCCGCCTCGCCTATGGGGCTAGGCGGACCCCTAGGCGGGCTGAGGTCGCCGGCGAGGGAGCAGCCGGCGGCGGCCGTGGCAGAGGAGGCGGAGAAGCAGGGACGGGGCAGCGGAGGGTGCGAGCAGCACTGAGGAGCGGAGATGGGGGCGGCGGGGGGCGCGGAGGAGCCAGGACGGCGGCGACGGACGGCGCGGAGGAGCCGGGGGCGAGGGCGGCGGACGGCGCGGGGACGACGGACGAAGAGTCGAAGACGAGGAAGGTGTGCAGTCGATGCAGAGTGAAGGATAGGGTTGGGGATAAGGACAAGATATGGGCTTGGGCCTTTCTTAAGAACTTTGGGCCTTGTAGTTCTGTCCCCTTGCCATGAAATCACTGTGTTTTATGGGCCTTTCTGTAGGCCCACATGTGTATTAAAGTCCACTTATTTTCTATTTTCTTTTCTTTTTCTTTTTTATACATATAAAAATGTAAATATACTAACGCTTAGGAACGCCTAGACGCGATTAATCCTGACTAGTCCCTAGCTTGAGGGTCATCGCCTAGATTTCGCCTAGCACCTAGCAAAACTTTGGTTATTTCTGCATGATTAATTATATGAATATACTTATGTACAAGGCATTTGAAGAATCAAATGCTTGGAAACAGGAGCTGAAAGCCTGCAACTTGCTGACTTAGAGTAGTTCTGTGTTTGCTGCCTGGCTACTAAGCTAAAAACCAAAGAAATGATTTGAAGTTCTTGTACTTGCGTTTAAAAAAGATTTGAAGTTCTTGTATTCAACTGTCAACAAGTATTTTTTGAGTTATCTTTGAGTCAATTTTAGCATTTGTCATTTTTTTTTTTTATCATTGCATCATTTGATTAATATCAACAGATAATATTTAGTTGATATTGTAAATTTGGTCAAATTTAAGATGCTTTAACTCTCCAATCTGTGAAGATATGGACTACCTGCACCTGGACAGAGACCCTATGAAGCTTTACTGTTCCCGGGATTGGCTTTGGGGCAATTTTGGACCGAGGCTTCTCACATTTATGGTTCTTGCACTTTCTTGATCTTTAGCACAATGATCTCTTGATTTTCCCAGCATATTTTTTGTGTTAAACAGAACATAAGCTTAGATTTTTCTTTGCCAGCAGTATATTAGACCAAATATTAGTGTTCATCTAAGAATCTAATTTCATTTTTAAGTTTACAGAATAAGAATGCAAGTACAAGATTTCACTGAAAATGGAGTTGTTTCACAGTACTTAGCTTGGTACTTGAATAAGCTTTTGCAGATTCTTCTTGTAATTTCATATCAGCTTGTGAACATCTGAAAAGAACACCAGCTTAATTTGAATTTCAGGATGAATTATGGAGAGTGGACACCATACAGGAGGAATGAATACAAGTGGGATGCCATCTCTCGCTGCATTACTCAGGTATACAACCTTGGCAAGACACATCTGTTAATGTGCCAAAAGTTTTGTACTTCAAATTAGCTGTTCCATTGGTAATTCTGAATGTAGAGAAACACCGCACACCCTAATCAGGGGGGTGACCTTCATTATATAGCCTAATAGGCTAGGGTTACAATGTACAAGGCCAACGGGCCGTACGCCCAATATGGGCTGTTACAATATATTCTAACACCCTCCCTCAGTCTAAGCGGGAGTGTCACGAACACAAAGACTGGACCTAAAGTCAGTGAACAACTATATAGGTAACCCTTTGGCCATAATGTCCGCGAACTGATGAGATGATGGAACATGGAGCACCCGAACCTGTCCCAAAGCAACCTTCTCACGGACGAAGTGAATATCTATCTCAATATGCTTCGTGCGACGATGATGATCTGGATTGGCGGTCATGTAGACAGCACTGACATTGTCGCAGTAGACAATCGTCGCCGAAGAGATGGGTGCGTGGAGCTCCTGGAGTAACTGACGAAGCCAACAAGTCTCAGCCATAGCATGCGCAACAGCACGACACTCAGCCTCCGCACTCGAATGAGAAACCGTAGTTTGTCGTTTGGAGGACCAAGAGACTAAGTTGTCGCTAAGGAAGACACAGTAGCCTGAAGTGGAGCGCCGAGAGTCGGGACAACCAGCCCAATCAGCATCGGAGTAGGCGGTCAAGCTAGTGATGCTGCCTGTGCCGATGTGAAGCCCAGTGGAGAGAGTGCCCTTGACATACCGCAAGACACGCTTGAACATCGCAAGATGAGGCTCGCGCGGGTCGTGCATGAAGAGGCAAACCTGCTGAACCGCATAAGCGAGATCCGGACGAGTCAGCGTGAGATACTGTAGCGCACCGGCGAGGCTGCGGTACTGAGTGGCATCCGCCACCGGTGCGCCGTCTGTAGCAGAGAGCTTGGCATGAGTGTCAACAGGAGTCGTCGTTGAATGACACTCAGCCATGCCGGCGCGCTAGAGCAGATCCATAGCGTACTGGCGCTGCGACAGGAAGAGACCATCAGCAGAACGCGTGACAGAGATCCCGAGGAAGTGATGAAGGTCCCCGAGATCTGTCATAGCGAACTCGGAATGAAGGAGCTCGGTGATGCGACGAAGAAGCGGAGTCGACGAGGCTGTCAGAATGATGCCATCGACGTAGAGCAGCAAGTAGGCGATGTCGGCACCCGCTTTGTAAACAAAGAGGGACGTGTCGGAGGTCGAAGCAGTGAAGCCGGACCGCTGAATGAAGCCGGAGAACCGCTGGTGCCATGCCCTAGGCGCCTGCTTGAGTCCGTACAAGGACTTTTGCAGGAGACAGACGTGGTCGGGAGCCGCCGGGTCGACGAAGCCGGGCGGCTGCTGGCAGTAGACGGTCTCGTTCAGATGGCCGTGAAGAAAGGCGTTCTTCACGTCCAGCTGATGTATCGGCCAGGAGCGAGAGGCGGCGATGCTGAGGACGACCCGGATGGTGGCCGGTTTGACAACCGGGCTGAACGTCTCGTCGTAGTCGATGCCGTACCGCTGCGAGAAGCCACGAACAACCCATCTGGCTTTATGGCGAGCCAGAGAGCCGTTAGCATTATACTTGTGCTTGAACACCCACTTGCCGGTGATGATGTTGGCACGAGGCGGTCGAGGAACAAGACGCCAGGTGCCATTGTCCACAAGCGCCTTGTATTCTTCGGTCATTGCCGCGCGCCAATTAGCATCGGCGAGCGCGGCACGAGTGTTGCCTGGCAGCGGAGAAGCCAGGTTGGAGGTCGAGGCGTTGAAGCCATACCGCTGCATGGGCGGCGGCAGTGAACCCGTCCGGGATCGAGTCTCCCACGCAGGAGGCTCTGGAGGCGGGGCTGCTGCTGCCTGCGGCGCTGGGGCCGAGGGCACCTTTGGCTGCTGCTGCGTCGTCGGCGCCTCCGGCTGCGGCTGAGGAGTCGGTGGCGGACGCAGACGATGAGTGTAGTGGACGCCGAACTGCTGCCGATCAGCTGCAACGGCGGGGGCACTTGCCGGTGTAGGAGAAGCCGAGGGTGCAAGCGTGTCCGGCCGGAGCGCCTAGGGCAGCCTGTAGGCAGCACCATGCCACAGGATGGTAGGGTCCAGCCTAACGGGGTCGCCGGCATCGTCTGTTGCAGCCGAGGCAGGCGCAGCTGAGACCCGTGAGTGCCGAACGTCTGAGGTAGACGAGGCAGGCGCGGGAAGTATATCCTGTATCAAAAAATCAAGAGAATCCGGTCAGGGCTTGGAAGCTGCAAATGGAAAGTGAGTCTCATCAAAAACAACGTGGCGAGAGATGATGATCTTGCGAGTAGAAAGATCAAGACACCGGTAGCCCTTCTGGGAAGGAGGGTAACCGAGGAAGATACACGCCGCTGAGCGAGGAGACAATTTATGGGGAGTCGTGGCACTAAGGTTCGGATAGCACAGGCAACCGAAAACTCGGAGGATGGAGTAGTCTGGCATTTTGCGGTGAAGGAGATGATAGGGAATACCATTATGTATGGACGATGACGGCTGCCGGTTGATCAGAAACACAGCAGTGGAAAGAGCTTCGACCCAGTAGGATGGAGGCATGGCGGCATGAAACAGAAGCGTGCGAACAGCGTTGTTCAGTGTGCGAAGCATCCGCTCAGCTTTGCCGTTCTGGGCGGATGTGTAGGGGCACGAGGTGCGAAGTAGGATGCCGCGGCTAGCTAGGAAGGTAGCGGTGGCATTGTTGATGAACTCGGTGCCATTATCCGCCTGAAAACAGCGCACAGGAAAACTGAACTGTGTGTGAGCGTAAGCAACAAACTGGACAATATGTGCATGAACTTCTGATTTATGGCGAAGAGGAAGCATCCAACAATAATGTGTATAATCATCAACTATGACAAGATAAAATTTATAGCCAGAAATACTCAAAACTGGAGAGGTCCAGACATCACAGTGAACAAGTTCAAAGGGAGCTGATGTACTAGAAACCGAACTAGCGAATGGCAGCCTAGCGTGCTTGCCAAGCTGGCAGGCATGACAAATATGGCGAGCTGCTTTATTACACTGGATAGCTGATAGCTTATTTAAAGTGTTGACGACGGCGGGTGCAGGATGCCCAAGGCGGGAGTGCCACAACTCTGGGGAGACGACGGCGACATGGCAGCGAGGTGGCATGTGATGTGGAATGGTGTAGAGATCCCCATTGCTATTGCACCGAAGGAGGACCGTCTTGGTCTGCAGATCCTTAACAGAAAAACCATAGGCGTCAAACTCAATGGAACAGTTATTGTCGCGAGTAAGCTGTCGAACAGATAACAGATTACGAGTGAGTTGGGGAGCGACAAGAACATTATCAAGACGAAAAGGACGATCAGCTATTTGAATAATAGAAGTGCCACGACTATGAATGGGAATTGATTGACCGTTGCCGACCATAATGGAGGACGGTGGCGACGGGAGATGGGAAAGTAAAATACCGTCATTGGAGGACATGTGAGATGTCGTTCCGCTGTCCATGACCCAGGGTGCAGCCCCACCCTGGATTGCCATCTGGTTGAGGGCAGCAATCAAGCTTGCCGAGTCCCAGCTGCCCGGAGGCCCGTACGCCGGGGGACCGCCGGCAGTGGAGAACTGCGGAGGCGCGAAGGCGGTGTGTGCCTGTGGAGGAGGCACAGGTGGCGCACCCCACTGCTGCTGCCGCTGGGGAGGCCACGGAGCAGCCCAAGGGTTGTAGCAAACCCAGGGGCCGGCCGGCTGACACCCGCCGAAACTGCCGCCTTGCTGCTGGTTGCGGCCACCGCCGCCATTGCCACCTTGCTGCTGGTGGCGCCCACCGCCGCCACTGCCACTGCCGCCGTTGCCACCACGGCCGCCCTTGCCCTTGCCACCCTTGCCCTTGCCACCACCCCCACGAGTGGTGGATGCAGGAGGGGTGGACTGGCAGGACGGCGACGTGCAGGAGGAGGTGGTGGAGGCGGCAAGGGCTGAAGCCGAGGACTCTTTGCCCTCGGTGCCAAGGCGGAGTTCCTTGACGCGGAGCATGTTGACGGCAGACTTGAAGTCGGGAAGCGGCGATGTGTTGGAGATGATGTCGGCGGTGTTGGCGAAGCGAGAGTTGAGACTGCGCAGAAGATTGAGCACGAGTTGCGCAGGGGAGACGGTGTGCCCGACCTCCCGAAGAGCATCAGCAGTGCGCTTCATCTGCTGGGCGTAGGCGTCGATGGAAAGGTCACCCTAGGACAGGTTGTGGAACTCCTGCTCGAGGACGACGGCACGGGACTCCTTGTTCGCCTGGAACAGAGCCTCGATCGAGACATACAGAGCGCGTGCATCCTGATCGGGCTCCATGGCGAGGTCGAGGACGGCGTCGTCGACGGAGCCGTACATCCAGCCGCGGATGCAGGCATCGGGCTAAGACCACAGGGGGTCAGCCGGGCGCGCGGCCTCCGTGCCATCGATGTGGCCGAGCAGCCCGTACTTGCCGCAGAGGGCGGTGAAGAACGCCTTCCACTTGGAGTAGTTCGGGCGTTCGAGGCTGAGTGCGATGGGGACGTGCTGCTTCACGTTGACAGAGGCGTAGGCGGCGAAGAACGGAGCAGCGAGAGAGTCTCCCATGGCGCCGGATGACTGGGAGCCGAGGGCGCCGGATGTGGCGGAAGAACCCGACGACGACGTCATGGGCGCGGCTTACAGGGCAGTGGCGCGATCCCTGGGGTGGCAGTCGCACGCGCGACCTTGGAGACGGCGTGAGTCGGGGCGGCGGCACGATGGGGTTCGCGCGGCAGCCTGGGGCGTCGCGATCCGCGCGGTGGCCGAGCGCGCGATCTGGCGCGAGTCGGGGCGGCGGCGCGACGGAGGACGGCGCCGCGGCGCGCGGCCTGGGGCGGCGCGAGGGCGCGCGGCCTGGCGGCGGCGTGAGGGCGCGCGGCCTGGTAGGGACGGCGCGACGGGGGCGCGCGGTCGTGGCGGCGACGCGAGGGCACGCGTGCCTGGCTGGCGGCGGCGCGATCGCGGCCGGGCTGGTGCGGTGGCGCACGTCCTCACGGAGGACGCACGGGCAGAGGAGGCGCGAGAGCGGAAGAAGGAAGGGATCGTAATTAGGGCTGATACCATGTAGAGAAACACCGCACACCCTAATCAGGGGGGTGACCTTCATTATATAGCCTAATAGGCTAGGGTTACAATGTACAAGGCCAATGGGCCGTACGTCCAATATGGGCTGTTACAATATATTCTAACACTGAAGAACACAGATTTCTGAATATTTGCAATGGCAAACAGGTCTTCCCCGGGGCCTGGATTGCAATCCTAGTCTCGCTTGACAATGCCATGTACTGTTGTCTACTGAAGGAGAGGCAAAAGTATGTCTCAGCTGAATGTCTCTTCTCACCAGATGCATTGATACATTTTAGTGTTCTTGACCTGCACAACTCACATCCTGGTCCAAAAACCCTGCAGGCCACAGGTTCATGCGTCAAACAGCAACTCATCAGCCCAAGGCAATGCTGGATGGAGCAATAGACTCGCAACAATGATGCTGGTCGTCACAGCTGTGATCTTCAGTTGATTCTTCTTTTCAAAGTTTCTGACTATATTTTTGCCTAGAATAAATAGAACCTTGAAACATCTAACTTACAAATTCAGCATAGGGTAAGTTGTGGAGATAGGATCTGTCGGTGACTCTCAACCTGGCTGGTAGTGTAGGACAACTTGATATGATGTCTGTGGAAAATGCAAGAAGCTTGATACTGAAGTGAGAATTTAACAAAAACTCAGTGCGTGTTGTGATTTGTATCGCTGCAGTTTGTCCTGAGGTTAAACAGTTTCATGACTCGTTGCCTAGCTTGCATTTTCACATTATGTGATAAGGCATAGCGACTTAACATTATTGATGCTTCACAATATATCTTCAAATCTAAACATAGTTTTGACAAGAACCACTTGCAACCAGGGAAACTCCGAGATGAGTGCAGCAAACGTACAAAAAGCAAAGCAATATTAAAAAATTTGTACAGGTGCAGAGCACGAAACATTGTGCCCTCATTAGTTTGTACACAAAGGTGGACGGAAATAAGTGAACCCATGCAATTGAAGCTTGTTCATGATTCAAATACCAGTAACAAAAAGATTAATGTTCTAGGGACCACGCTTCTCACCTGTGGAGAAAAGAGTAAACAACACTAGGTCCAGGATTTGAAAGATTTGTTTGACCAATTGCAACCAGCCATTCACTTGACACTTCACAGATTATCAAGAATTTAGCGAGATTTTACAATCAGTAACCTAAACATGACATTCATAAGCATTCCAAAACAAGCTTAAGGAATACCAAAGATCAAAAATTCGTGGATTGGTACACAGCACACTGTTACAGTAAAAGTACATGCCATCTACTTGCAATTCCCAGCATGTGGTTCTTTGAGTTGTCCTCCAGAAGTTAGGTGCATATGAAAACACGCTGGTTTTGTACTTGAGGAATTCAGGTTATACTCTGCGGGTCACGCTCACCTAGTCAACTCAGTGGTCTAAGCAGCAAATCGAGTCCATTGCTACTGTCCAGCCGAGCAATCGATATCTAATGGACGAATACACCACATGTTTCCACCATTGTGGTTAGTAGAGTCCAGGCCACTAGCTGCGCCTTTACCTGTAGATATTGTCAATGTCAAGAGGTTCATCACCTATGATCCTTTTTACTGTATTATGAAAGAGAGATTCAGCGTATTCAGCTATAACGTGGTTTGAAGGACCAATTCCATGCCTCTGTCCACTGGACACTTTCCTCATCTTTCAATGTTTTGATGCACTGCTCTCCAGGTCAAGATTCACTTTAGGTGGTTATTTTCTGAAATACAACAAAGAATTAGACATATGTAGACACAGTGATTAATGAAATATCTACAATTGGTATTTTTCATTGGTCTCCAGCTACCTTGGCACTTTAAGGAATAAGCTAGGCCAACACTAAATTTAAGGAAACAACAAATATGTTTTCCCTGAAAAATGCTTCTACTTGACAACTTAAGATTATGCATACATGTACTGAAGCAAAATGCTAAGCAAATAAAAATGAACAGAAACCAACAAAAGAACATTGAGAAAGAACAACAAAAACATTTACTTGAGATCAAGCTGATGGATATCAAAAATGTCTTTCATAGTGTGAGTTGTATGCCAAAAGGTAGGACCTGTAGGCCCTTCGCAGACTTGTTTAGAAAGTAATTCCCAGTAAAAATATTCTCCTGCTCCAAAGGTCGTGTTATAATACAACAAATTGAAACGACAGGATTGAGTTCAGAAAGAGACAGAAGTTGTGATAGTGATTTAGGACATGCTTTTCACTGAACATATATATTCAGTCGGAGAAATTTTAACTGCCTGCAAGTGAACACTAAATGTGTCACTCCCTCTGCCCAACTATGTAGGGCACTAGAGCTTGCATGTTACTGGACTGGTCAAATTGTAAAAAATATGCATGTTACTGGACTGGTCAAATTGTAAAAAATGTGTAGCATATAAGGTTATACAAAATTCATATTCAAAGTACACTCACAATACTGACTTTGTATTTAGACATACGTCAGAAAACAGTGATCGCTTTGAATTAAGAAAGACGCTGCATTCACTGATATACGACAGACGTTATGTCACTGTAACATTAATTACCTGCAGGTGAATGAGCAGCTTTAATCCTTCCGGTGGTACGACCAACTCTGTGACTGTAATCCTAAAAATTAAATTCAATTGTCAAACTTAGCAAAATGGAGAAATGCATAATTTCTTTAGCATGGTTTAGAAGCACACAATAGCCCTACTACAAGCCCTCAACGGTAGGCTGCCAGAGCATCAAAGCTGCTCCCTCTATCCCATATTTATTGTCGTCCTAGGGGTCTCTTTTTTCACGGTCTCCTCATTTGGCTGTATACCTGGCCAAATTCAGTGAACGCAGCATGCATGAAGGAGGATGCTACAACGACATTTAAACTGGGCCGGAGGGAGTATGTCTCATGTCAATTAACCCATAAAATGTTTTCAAGAGATATGGACAGCACAGTGAAACCGTTCCACACCTTTAATTCAGAATCATCAACTCCAACTAAAAAGGTTTCCGTTGTCTTTCTTCAATTTCCCAAATAGCAGATAGCCCAGTAGCAGTTGCACAACAATAATATGCACTGCCAGTGACTGAAAAGGCAAAACCAAAAGCTTTGACTACCTTTCCACTACTGACGGAATCAAAATGCTTCTTCAGTCTTCACCAAAGGTTGAAAAAAAAAAAGCAGCCGGCCATTAGCATCCAAAGCAAAAGGATAAACTAAAATTTCCTAGAGAAAAGGACCGATTAGAGGACAATCATACAAATTAAGGCCATCCTACAACGAGAACTATTCGCTTCACAGAAGATTGCAGTACCATTGCCTCAATGAGGCCGGCTTCTCAAATACCAAAGCCTCTGATTCTCAAGCTGATCTGACCTCAAAACAAAGGCTACAAATACAGGAGGCGAGCCAATCAAGTACTACATATATAAGATGATGTAATTGGTAATGTGATTTATTAGCAACATTTTCACTAAGACTGGACTGAAGGAGATGAGCTGACCTGAAAACCGTTGTGGCAGTGCCAAATGTTTTTACGGAACAAACTAGTAGGTCAAATGAAAGTTGTCTTTCAAAAACAAATATAAATATAAACATAAAGATAAAGATAAAATTGTCTTTCTAAAACATATCCGTCAATCTCAAGGTATCTCAACTAAGAACTACTTTTCAGCTTTTTAACACTATAGATGCACTCATATGTATATTTTTCCCCAAAAATCCTAACTAAAGATAGCAACTTTATTAATCATCCCCCCTACAAGCGATTAATTCTTCAGCAAATTAAGTACTCCATCTGCTAGCTGCAATCAGTATAAACAACAGGCATGACAACCTAAAAGAAATTGGATCATAACTAAGCAGTAAAAAGAATTCCTAATAAGTGTAGTATACCTCAGTCTAATATTCACTACAATTAACTATTCGCCTAAAATATATAAGCAAGCATTAAGCAATTAAAATGATACAGATTAAAGAACTAGTAAATTAACTAAACCAAAATCAAACATTTATCAGACACAGGAGTTTCTTTTTCCACTTAAGAAGAATCCTCTAGATCCATAACCCTAGAACACAGAAGACGTGACATTACCATAGTTGAAGCAGCAGTTGACTGGATTTCTATCTTGTTAGTGATGGGCAACAATGCAAGCGGCATGTATGGACGTGCTATGGGGAAGTGCATAGACTATACGTCGCTGGGAGGAGGCGATAGGGAAGTGTCTAGGCCCTGATGCAGAGGACACCGTTGGCCGCGGCGGGGAAGTGTGGGATTCCTGATGCTGAGGACGCCGACGGCCACGGCGGAGGTCGGGGACCCCGAGCGGAGGACATCGGGAGCCGTAGCACATGGTGGAGTTTCACGATGTGGAGGACGTCGGCAGCCACGATGGAGTCTAAGAGTTCATACATATACATAGAAACATATACGTACATACAAATATACATAGAAAAAATGCCGATCTAGGTGATTTTGTTTTATCTATACAATCAGAAAGTACAAATCTGCAGGATTAAGTTTTCCTATCCATAGAAAAAAAATCGCTGTGTGGAGCAAATTAAGAAACAATACTGCGGATCGAAGGAAAAAAATGAATTAAAATGCTGGTACAAAGCACATGCATGGCAAGAGAAATCACGATTGCAAAGGTTTCCTTTTTACCTCCACCTCATGGTGCATAAAAACTCGACCAGCACAACCAATTCTATTGTGGGTGGCCAAGTTTTGCCTGGCTTCCAACTCAACTACTAATAAGTTTCTCTCCTAACGATCCAAGATGACGACTAGATGTTGCCACGGCCCGGTGTATGGGATGATCATGTGGTTACTGCTCATTATACTGTTTGCATCGCCAGCACAAAGTAAGTAAGCAGTAATGCAATCCTTTGTTCTTGTTTCTTTGAGTTTATATGTGCATTTGGGAAAAAAAAATTGTGTGTTAATATTGAACACAATATTGCTGCAGGTAGCCGACAGCTACTTGAGGTTGCAAGTGCCTCCACGCCATTACATGAGGGCAAGATCACGGTCAAGTTTTGCGTTTTAAGATTCTGTCCTGGCCATGGAAACTGCTACTGTTGCATGAATGGAGAGCCACCAAATTGTTACCTCTCAAAAGATCTGTGTAGAGAATACTGTCCAGACTGCAGCCCCAAATGTTCCGCCGTAGCCATCGGCGCTACAGAGCATCAACTGATGAATTATTCCTTACGGAATTAGGATGCGACGTGCTCTTAAAATCGTAATAACGGAATAAACATGTATAAAGAACTATAATTGTCTGAATAAATCTTCCTGTGAGTTGTGACCTTTTTACCATTCGTTTGCAATATCTATAATATTGGTGACACATAGATTCTAGGAAAAAGTTTAGTTCCTCGCTGCCTTCCTCCTTTGGTTAACGTTTGGAGTTTTAATAACAATCCTAATATACCGAGCGTTGTCTGCGATGCCTATCGTATAGGCCAACTAAGTATACTTAGGAGTTAGGAATATGATACAGAACAATTTTATAAACAGTTTTAATAATATATATTTTATAGTATACAAAATATTCAGTACCCCGAGCCACCCGGCATGCTAGTTGTGATATAGGACGGCGTCGAGAAGATGCATTTTGTTGGTAACCGCGGTTTCATATAAGACCGTTGCAGAGGTTTTCCTTTTTGACCGGTGATCTGTGCTTTTGGAAGGGGGCGGGTTGTCTATGTTGCCGTAAATGAGGACGTGATTGCCGGTAATCAATCACGAAGCAATCATATACATATTCGTAGAGTCGCAGTGATTACCGTGATTAGTGTGGGAGGGTGATTTACGTCTACAGATGCCAGTTTTGTTAGATTTTTTCTATAAATGACGCCGGAGGGGCGTAGGGTGAGCGATACGAACGATGCCGGGGAGCGAGAAAAAAGCCCTACGATTTTGCTGAAATTTTATATATGGTACTGCTATCTAGTGAGACACTATCTATCAGGGCTTAAATTCTGTTTATCACACCTCTTCTAGATTTATTTCTGGATTTAATGGCGTTATATTTTCAATGGTAGGTGACGTTCCTATCAACAGCAAGATGCTTGTGGTGACTTCGTCAATCTCGAAATCTGCCAACAGAGTCTTTCGAAGCTACTAATAGGGATAGGATTTGCGTGCGTGTATTCATAAGGATGATTGTGTATATATTGTGAGCATCTCTGTCTGTACTGTGTAATTCGCAAAATAAAAACTACTTGAGGTTGCAAGTATCTCCACACCCGCGCCATTAGATGAGGGCAAGATCAAGGTCAAGTTTTACATTTTTAAGATTCTGTTTTAGTCATGGAGACTACTATTGTTACATGAATGGAGAGCATTGTGTTACCTCGCAAAGGACTTGTGTTGACAAAATGGTCTAGACTGCAGCCCCAAATGTTCTGTCGCGCAGCCATCGACGCTACAGAGTGTCAACTGATGAATTCTTCTTTGCGCAATTAGGTACTTTATATATGAAAGTAGTAGCGTTCGACGAGATCAACAATGCTATAGTTTTGAATTTTTTTCAATTTGAGATTGTTAAGATGCTAAAAATATTAAAGCGCTGATTTCAGTTCATCCATAGTGATTTTGCATTTTTAATTTTTTAAGCATCTTAAAAATCTTAAATTAGAAAACTCAAAACTAGAAAGTTGCAGATATCCTTGAGCACTACAACTTTGATATTGAAAGTATCTCCTTTTGCTAGCATATTAAATGATTATCACGTACAAGATGACAAGCGCTTGTACGTGACTACTATACTACTGAAATTTTTTTCATATCTTAACGACCTTAAATTTAAAAATTCAAAACTAGAAAGTTATAGCTCGCCGAGTACTACAAGTTTCATATAAAAATCATATCCATCCGAGATTGTATGAAAAGATATATAATTTTTAAAATATTCTACAGATTGTAGCTATAATATCTAAAATTAGATTGTTTAAAAAATATAAATATGTTGAAATTAGGTACAATACTTGGGACTTAGATGGCACCCTCTAATAAGTTTAGTGACCTATGATGATAATCTTGAAAATTTAGAATTTAAATGGTACTTATTTATCAAGTTTAGGACCAATAGATATTACTTTGAAAGTTTAGGTTTGACGTGACACCTGGACTTAAGTTGAGAGACCGCTCGTCTATTTTCCTCAACATAGAAAGAGAGAGAAAGTGGCTTCGTGCTATTGTGCTAGCTACATTTGACTTATGTTCAAAAAAAAAAGCGACATTTGACTTTGCAGCTGGAGCTAGAGTACGGAAACCTCTAACAAATGACCTCTTGGATGGAATGTCAATTTGTAGAAACGAATAAGAACCCGTTCCAACAAACCAACAAGTTTGGCTAGTGTGCCTAAGGATGAAAACAGTCGAACTCAGTCAAAAAAACTCCTCAATTGTTTTTTATTTTTACATTTTAAATATGAAAATAGAAGCGAAAACAAATAAGTCGGACACGAAAATGAACACAAACTTACGGAATATCAACAATTTCAAAAACGAACAAATTTAAGCGGAATTATATCTAACAAGGTCGGTATACGAAAATTTAATACGGAATACTGATCCATAATATCTAATAATTAACAAGTGTCATCGTGATAAATTTCGTGTACAATAGAGGGCACTTCTCAATTTGATTTCTTTAATGAAAAAAAAGAAAGAAGAGGATAATTTGAGACTGAAAGAATTGCAACAATGCTTGGTCCTTCTAACTCTCTCTTTTAGTCGTTCAAGTCACATGCAATGGAACAACAGCACCTCGTGAAGTCAGATGCAGCCATGTAGACATGCAACACCGTGTGAGAAGATTAGTCCCACCGCAGTGACTCAAGGAGGCGCGATGATGTGAGATGCCTATATAACGAGGCCAATGAGGAATAGTGTTTCACACTTGTCTTTGACTAATTGCTTGCACAATAATGGTTGGCAACCAAATTCGGTTTAAACCATATTTTGAATTCAAAATTTTCTATATTTAAAGTAGAAAAGTAGAAAACGATCGAAAACGGTCAGAAGATGTCAAATTCGTTTTTCTTTTTAGGTTTAAAATATGAAAACGAAAGCGAAAACGATAAACTCGAACAAAAAAATGCGAATTTGATCTGATAAAATATAGAAAACGATGCGGTTCGTTTCAGGACTTTTAGTTCCGTTTTCATCCTTAAGTGTGCGTATATATGTTGCCAAAATTAATTGATTACTAATGTGGCCACGCTGCAACGTCTCTGGATTAACGAGTCAGCTTGGCTTGTTTGGGCTCTGGTCGTTTTGGCTCGTTATATGCTAACGAGCCAGCTCGACTCGACTCGTTATACTAACGAGCCAGAAGGTTTATTTGCCTTGGCTCGCTAGTGGGCTCGAGCCAGCTCGTTTGGCTCGCGAGCCAGACATAAAACATACGAAGATAATATCTATATTTTTCAAAATTTTAATAATAGCAATAATTCAAAAATAAGCCATAAATCAAGGAAAAAAATAATATATGCTATATATAAAATATAATAATATGTTATAATACTACACACATTCATATACTACCTAATGCATCTATAATTTATTATTGATTATCCATATATTTATTTAAAATAAAAAGAAAGGTCATAGTAATCGTAAGTTTAAAGAGTAGGTCAAACCAACTAATAATAAAGTGTAAGACATTATCATATAAAATTAATATAACTTTAATACCAACAGTTTTGTCTCGTTAGATTCGTGAGCAAACTTGAGCTAGCTCATGAGCTGGCTCATTAACTAAAAGAGCAGAAGTTCAGGCTCGGGTCGTCAAAAAATATAAACAAGTCGAACCGAGGCACTAACGAGCTGAGTCGAACGAGCTACCGAGTGACGAGCTTTTTTTCTTCGTCTCTCTCACTCCGATCTTTGTTTATTCACAAAAAAAAATAGAAAACTAATAATTAATTAAAGCTCTGCCAGACTGCCACGTAGTGCATGTCTCCTAGCACTTTACGTTGATGGTATGCGCCGACGCCGACGACGAAGAGTCGATGGTCACGGTGTGAACAGTAGCAACTTTCAGCGACGGGTGGCCTACAGTGAACTTATAATTAGATTCTTTTTTATTATATTTTTATAATATACCTCTTTGATATCATAAACCTTTGTATTTCTCTAATTTTAATCAAACTTAAAATATTTTAACTCTAACCTATAATTTGGAATTGAGAAAGTGAATGATAAAATAGATTATAGATAAAGATACATATATACATATACATTGACAAAATGTCGATCTGGGTGATTTTGTTTTATCTATACGATCAGAAAGTACGGATCTTCAGGATTACCTTTGTTCATAGAAAAAAATCGCCGTGTGGAGCAAATTGAGAAACAATACTGCGGATCGAGGGGCCGGGGGAGGGAGGGAGGGAGGGGGGAATGGGGATGAACTACAGTGCCGGTACAAAGCACATGCATATGCATGACAAGAAAAATCACGATTGCAGAGGTTTCCTTTGTACCTCCCACTCATGGTGCAAAAAACTCGACCAGCAATTCTATTGTGAGTGACCAAGGCTTCCAACTCAATTACTATCCTGACGATCCAACATGACGATTAGATGTTGCAACGGGCCAGCGTATGGGATGATCATGTGGTTGTTGCTCGTTATACTGTCTGCATCGCCAGCACAATGTAAGTAGTAATTACAATACTTTGTTCTTGTTTTGTTGAGTTTATATGTGCATTTGGGAAAAAAAAGTGTTTTTAATAATGAACACAATATTGCTGCAGGTAGCCGACAACTACTTGAGGCTGCAAGTACCTCCACGCCATTAGATGATGGCAAGATCAAGATCAAATTTTGCGCTATAAGATTCTGTCCTGGCCATGGAGACTGCTACTGTTGCATGAATGGAGAGCCGCTATTGTGTTACTTCGCAAGGGACGTGTTTAAACAAAACTGTCCATACTGCAACCCCAAATGTTCCACCGCAGCCATCGGCTTTACAGAGCGTCAACTGATGAATTATTCCTTATGCAATTAGGATATGACATGTTCTTAATATCATAATAACGGAATAAATATGTATATAAAATTATAGTTGTCTGAATGAATCTTCTTGTGAGTTGTCTTTACCATTCGTTTGTTGTATCTATAAATAGACCTTGATTCTCATACTGAACAGTTTTTAGCTGGTTCGAGTGGTCTTTAGACCTTTTCTTGCTGTTGGCGGACGCGCCGTCACGCTCTCTGCTGTAATAACTGGATGTTTGCTTTATTTCTTAATAAAGCAGGAGAAACCTTTTCTCTAAAAAATAAATAGAATAGATATAGATAAAGAACAGACAGAGATACATAGCCAAAATTCTGATCTGATTTTGTTTTCTCTACTATTAGAAAGTACGTATCTGCAGGATTATATTTTTCATAGAGCAAATCACTGTGGAGCAAATTGGAGAAACAATATTGCGAAGGAAAAAACTGAACTACAGTGTACTTCCGGCTACAAAGCACATGTATGGCAAGAGAAATCGCGATCACAAAGAATATTTATTTCTCCTTTGTACCTCCACGTCATAGTGCATAAAAACTCGACGAGTACAGGCAATTCTATTGTGGGTGGCCAATTTTTGCCTGGCTTTCAAGTCAATTTGCAATAAATTGCTTTCCTGACGATCCAAGATGATGACTAGGTGTTGCAACGGCCTGGTGGTGTATGTGATGAGCATGTGGTTGTTGCTCGTTGTACTCTCTGCATCGCCAACACAATGTAAGTAGTGTAAATTACAATCCTTTGTTCTCGTTCCATTGAGTTCATATATGCATTTGGAGGGGGGGGGGGGAATAATATTTATGTTTTAGTAATGAACACAACATATTGCTGCAGGTAGCCGACAACTACTTGAGGTTGCAAGTGCCTCCACGCCATTAGATGAGGGCAAGATCGATGTCAAGTTTTGCGTTATAAGATTCTGTCCTGGCCATGGAGACTGCTACTGTTGCATGACTAGAGAGCCACCAAATTGTTACTTCACAAGTGTAAAGAAAACTGCCCAATCTGCAGCCTCAAATGTTCTGTCGCAGCCGTTTCAGCGCTACAGAGTGTCAACTGATGAGTTCTTATTTGCGCAATTAGGATGTCACGTGCTCGTAAAATCGTAATGGAATAAACATGTATACAAAACTATACTTGTCTAAATGAATCCCGTTGTGACCTTTTATCATTGGTTGCTTTATTATCTACTACTAATAAATATGCTCATACGTTGCTATGGATAAATAAATGTTTTTTTTTACCTTTGATATGGAAAGAGAGAGAAAGTGGCTTCGTACTATATTGTGCTAGGTACATTTGACTTTGCAGCTGGAGCTAGAGTATGAAGACCTCTGACAAATGACCCTTTGGATATGGTGTCACTAGAAGCGAATAACAACCCGTTGCAACAAATTTTGTTTAGTGTGTGTGTATATACATATATATATATATATATATATATATATATATATATATATATATATATATATATATATATATATATATGTATATATATATATATGTTGCCGAAATTAATTAATCTATACCTACTAATAAAATGAGAAGTTTTCCGGCTCGTTTTTTTGTCCAGCCTTCTATCTAGCGCACAGTCCGTGAAACCTGCTGAGTACTCTGGACGACCACGAGGGAAACGATACAAGAAATAAGGAAGGCAGAGACCACGAGAGAAACGATACAAGAAATTTCAAGATGGAAAAGAACTCTAAAAAGCTACGATAAGATAGAAACTGAAAGTCCACGAGATCCATATATAAATAACAATTGGAGAAACCCCTACAAAGCATGTCACGACCATCCAACCATCCATTGTTACATTAAACTGCGGCATCAAGACATCTCGACCTCAGCTGGAGTAACTTCTCGCCTCGAAAAAGAAGAGAAGCATGGCCGCAAGGAGACTTTGATCCGGCTAACTGATTGTCGATCCACGCACCTGGCTTGATGAAGGAACGGATATGGTTTGATCCGGCTAACTGGCCGTCGATCCACGCACCTGGCTTGATGAAGGAGCGGATCTGGGTGCGGCAAACTTCGATTCATCCACCTTGCTAGGAGGAAGGGGCATCTCCATCCAGCACGAACGGTTGGCCGCGGGGAGCGCCGCAGGGCGCTGGCTGGGCTCGCAAAGCCGCAGCTGCTCGCCTCAGCAGTCGCCTGGCTGTGCAGCGTCTCGACCATGCCAAGCCATGGATCCGTGGCCACTAGCGACGCGGGCATCTACTAACTGCTACTGCAATTCTGCAACAAATGTCAAAAATCGAAGGAAGAGAACTTCTTAGATTTTCCTTTTCAAGCAAACAGGGAAAATCAAGTAGCACTGTAAGCTAATTTTATCCACCGTATAGGAACCAACATGCAGTCATGCACACGGATGTGAAGGAAGCCGCCATCCCATTTGCTCGCGGAGTAACAGAGTATGGCTACTGTTTGTCACATTGCCTGCTTGCGCGGCCACACTACATCACTGAATCGCTGCTGCTCATTAACACGGCCAACTGGCAACTGGACGGCTGGACTGCTGAGGGCAAGAGAGCGGAGATGGAAGAAGCTGACGCTCCGATGCTAATGCTTGGCGGCGCCTACCTTGTTGTGTTGGAGAGATAACGTTTAGGGTTCGGATGGATCGACGGCAATGGACGGTCAGATGTTTTTCCTTTTTTGAGTGGAAGCAATGGACGGTTAGATGAGGAGGTAGGGGGCATAAATGGGCCGGTTGGGCCAACATTTAATTACATTTTGTGCCTGTTAGACAGGGCTATGGTCTATGGAGGACTGGAGGTGCAGTCTCTCGTGCATACAATTTATACATGAGGGCTAGGAGGTGCAGTCTCTCCTGAATACAAATTTATACATGAATTTTAGCCCAGACAATATATATAAAGCGATTACCGCTATAGGAAAAATACCCAACGAGGACAAGTTTTCCCCCGTTAAGCTTGGAACAGACTCCGTCGCGTCTTCTAATAGAGCAATTTTCCATAACAAATTGGGGATCAAGGTCCCATTGTCATATCTAAATTGTCATATCTAAACAGTAACAGAAGACGGAACGATATAGTCGTCAAACAAAAGTATACCTCTTAAATTTTATAGGAGCAGAACAAAAGTAAATTGTTATATGTAGCACTTTTCATGTATCTATGTTTTTCATAAGCATTAGATAGTTATTTCCCTGTTGCAAGGCACGGGTATATTTGCTATTAATTACTAATGTGGCCACGCTATCACGTCTCCTTTCTTCCTCACTCTCTCTCTCTGATTCTCTGTTTATTCACTAAGAAAAGAAAAATAGAGAACTAATAATTAATTAAAGCACTTGACGTTGATGGTCGTATGCTCCGACGCCGACGACGAAGTGTCGATGGTCACGGTGTGAACAGCGGCAGCTTTCAGCGACGGGTGGCCTACGGTGAACTTATACTCGCCTACGGGCAGGTCGAGCTCCACGGCGCCACTGTCGTCGGTGGTGGCGGACGCGCGGTGCGTCTTCCACTCGGCGATGAGCTTGTCGACGAGGTCGCCGACGGGGAGGTTCTTGAAGCTGTTGTCCGTGAGGCACATGACGTAGCACCCCTTGGCATGCCACGCCGCCCACATGACGATGCCGTCGACGTTGGGGTGCGCGAAGCCTTCCCTGAGCACCTGCTCCAGGAACTTCACCTGGTTGGGGCTCTTCACCACGTCCACCTCGGTGAGCCACATGGGCAGCTTGAGCTTGGCCAGCGTGTCCAGCGCGCCCCTCATGTACGGGATGTTGGGCGTGGTGAAGTGGCTCTCCAGCCCGACGCCGAGCTTGAGCGCGCCGTTGCCGACGTAGCCGCGGATCTGGCCCATCTTGGCCACGTACTTGGCCGGCACAGGGTTGGGGTCCCCGGGCTGCTCCAGCGTGTTGAACTCGTTCATGAAGAGGATCGCGTTCCGGTCCAGCTGCCCGACCTGCTGGTAGATCTGCGCCGACGCCGTGGCGCCCAGCTTCGTCTCGAAGAAGTTGAAGTGCAGGTTCTCGTTCACCACGTCCCAGTGGATCACCTTGCCGGCGTAGCGTGACACCACGGACTTGAGCCGCTTCTGCATGGCGGTCTTGAGCTGCGCCAGGCCCAGCGGCTTCACCCACTGCATCTGCGAGTTCTGGTCGTCCCAGAACACGTTGTGCCCGCGCACCTTGATCCGGTACTTCTGCATCAGGGCCAGCATGGCGTCGGCGACGCGGTAGTCCTCGTGGCCCTGGCTCCACTCCGTGCTGTACCACTTCATCTCGTTCTCGAAGGTGGCCACGCTGAAGCGCGACGTGAACCACTTCTCGTACGCCGGGATGTCCAGGATCTCCTTCGTCGCCGCGTTGCCGAACGGGAAGCCCAGCCGGAGGAGCTCGATGCTCACGTTGGCGCGCGCCATCGGCTTGTCGCCGTCGGCGCCCGTGGTGGCGACCAACTTCACGGTGCGTCGCCGGACCTTGGCGGCGGACCGGCGAGTGTGCGCGTCCCACTCGTCGAAGGTGAAGGGCTGCAGCGATACGCTGTCCACCCAGATGTCCACGGGTGCGTAGCTCTGCATGCAGGATCGGATGGATGGCGTATGAATTCTTTAATTAATTAGTACTGTATATGCATGTAGTATCAAATCAAACAATAATTACTCAAAATGATTTTGTTTTCGCTAATAATGATATGACATTATTACCTCAAAGTAGATCTCTGCGGGACCAGAAGAGTAAGCGGTCATGCCACCCTTGAGCATGCTCCAGCAGCCGGACTGGGCAACGATGGAACCAGCGATGACGCGCTCGCCGTTGGGGGACTTGATGACCGCCCTCACATGGGCCGACGTGGCGTTCGCGTTCGACACCTGCAGCCATGCTGGTGGGAGAGAGAGAGGGTGTGGGCGGCGTGCAAATTAGACAAGCCATGCATGCATGCTACAGATCACGTACGTACCTGATAGCGAGTAGTGCCTGTCGCCCAGCATCTGCACTCTCTGGTACACGCTGTGGGACGGCAGGAGCTGCTTGCCACTGCTGGTCGCCACGTGGCTTCCCGCCCCATGCACCACCGCAAACTTGTTGCCGGACGGCGAGCTGCTCACGCCGGCCTTGATGTGGCGGTGGTATGTCGACCAACCCATCAGTCCGCTGTTGAACTCGCTGTTTTGGACAATGCCACCCTTGTACAAGGGTTTCATCGGGTCGCCAAGGCACTGCAGATTATATATTTCACAAATAAGAACGGAAGTACGCATATTGCATTGCTGTACCGTGATTAATTGGAACAAAAATTTACAGTACATCAAACTGTTCTACTCCCACCGTGCCAAATTGTTTCTAGCGGCGCTTTGTTACACACGCAGATATACATTATGTCTACACTTTTGCTAGGTATCTAGAAAAACCAGAGTAGCTCGCTCACAATTTGAAATGGGGTGAGTATATCTCGTTTTAAATAAATTGTAGGATTGCAGCCCGATTGTTGACCATATCTGATGAATTTGAAAGATTACGATGATGATTTTCCTCATTTGTAAATTCCTCACAGGAGATTACATATTATTAATGAAAACTACACAAGGTTTTACTTGAAAAAATATATGTTTTAATGTTTCTCGGTTTACACTAATTTTCATTTAATAGCCATAAATTATTTAACTATTACACGAAGATGCCAAGATAATTAAATAAACTGTATAGATGCGTAGAATCCATAAACGAGGGGTATGTGACAGCAAGAGCTTAATTAGGGGACTATATGTGGACAAAACTTGCCTCGATGCTTGCCGTGTGGTCATATTCTATGGCCACGACCATGCATCCTACACCAAATCAAGCCAAAGAGACACAGAGATCAGCAAATTGCTCCAGGAAATAATGTACATCAGAAACAAGAGTGGATCGGAACACCATTTTTTCTGGCACTAGTGGGAAACAATATGAACTATGCCTGACTCTTAACTAACCTTGATAGAAAGCTACCAAAAACAACGAGAGTAACAGCTTCTCCACAAGAACCCTCATTTTGTGTTCGACTCAATGTTACTATTGACAATATGATTTGCAAGAGGAGAGAAGCGAATTTATATAGGCAAAAGCAGTGTTAATGTGTGGTCTATCTGTTATGTTGAATCGGTAGTACTCAGCGAAAGAAGTGATGAAATCTGTGGACGAAGCTTAGTCAGTATATTTATTTATAGACTTGTAGTGCATGAAAAGTTGTAGTATAGATGGTCGTCCCAACCCCAATGAATGGCTCCAGAGCTTCGGTATGCTGGTACCTTTGCCGCCTAATGGCATTCAAATATACTTACCTCTTTTAAGTCATTTATAATTAAGTTATGTATGAATTTTTGAAGCATCAATACATGGCAATCTTATCTTATCTTACTATTACTAATTAGAGGCCTCAATGAAACCTTCACGTTAATTCTCACCAGACGCGCTAGAAAAAAAGATAAATACTAGAAATTCTCATATTAATCAGAAACATCTTACCATTAATTGGAAGACTCCACCTATCCGTATCCGTTAGATCTATTTTATTTTTTTAATTAGTCACTTCCGTCATTGTAGATTGGAAATAGGCTAAAATCTTTTTTCCCCGAAAAACAAAGTTCATACGCACGGGGAAATCTTGACTGACCATTTTTGGTTAATAAAATACTTTTTCCCGAAAAACAAACTTCACACGCATGGGGAAAATCTTGATTGACCATTGGTTAGTAAAATATATTATCTGATATGGATGTTGGACCTTTTAACGAAAGAATAGGGTCATGTTTGGTAGGGCTTCTCCAACGGCTTCAGGAGCTGTTTGGAGTCTTTTTCTGCTAAACGGGGTAAAATAAAATAGGCTTCACTCATGAAACCCCTAAAAATATGCTCTCACAGAGCATTTGGGTGTGAAGGAGCTAAAAATAGTGGCTTCTCCCAGCTTCACCTCATCTCTGTGAGAGCACATTTTTACTAAACCCTATATGTGGAGCTGTTTTGCCAAACGATTTACCAAAATGGCTCCAGCTCCACCATTAGAGTTCTTCATGGAGCCGAAGACAAAAATAATAACTTCACTGGTGAAGTGGAGCTATACCAAACTGGAGCCTAGATTAGAAGGAGGTTAATATATCGTTCACGTTGGTTTAACATACCATGAAATCAGATCGGCAATGTCCATGACGTTTAATGTTGGCTAATCTTTTAATCAAAGAACCGAATAGAAGGTTAATCTTTTTAAGAAAACATTATATACAATCAATCAAACCTACAAAATAAGATATACATGTGCCGGATTACTGATAAAATAAAGATAATTTTCATCAGCCATGCGTGACAAGAAATCTATCTGTTCGATGACTGTCTTGCTATTTTCATCCTTCATCAATTGAAATATAAATCAAAGTTACCTCTTAATTTATGTCCGGTCATGGCCGTAACAGGCCGTAACGAGATCAAGATACATCGTGTAGTACTGAAGTCTGTTCTGAATGTAAATGAGAAAAATTGCAGTACTGAACTGAACACACAAGTTTCCTTGGTCACCCTCCCCTGCAGTTCCTTGCAAGATTGCCAAAGTATGCACGAATTTAGCAACTATGTTTGGCTCTGACAGTAGCGAAATTGTTATCACCAGCAGAGACGTACGTGTCTACCGTTGGGAGTTAGTTTCAGCTTGTAGCTAGCTGTTGGATTCAGACATTCAGGCAGGAAAACTTTGAAAAGGCATCCTTCATAACTTGTGTCGACCTGAATGGCAAAGCTGTGCATCCTTAGTGCACCTTGCTGCAGCTGAGCCTGATCTCCGTGGGCGTCCCGGGCGACGGCAAGAGGCCGCCCATCTTTATCATGGCGACCTCGAAGTCTTTGACGAAGAACTGGGTGCCGTTTCTGCTGTACTGCATCACCAGCGCGTCCTGCGAGCCGTTATTGAAGAGCTCCTGGTCCGAGTGCAGCAGGCCCTTGTGCTCGACCAGGTTCTGGTAGTAGGCGTTGTCGAACGTGTCCCGGGTCTCCACGTCCAAGGGGGAAGGGAGAGCGTCGTTGCCCGACTTGGGGCACCCCCGCTGCCGCTCCTTGGCGAAGGTGGCGTCGATGTTGCTGTCGCTGCCGTAGACGAGGCCGCGGAAGAACTGGCACTGCGCGCGGCCCAAGGTGTGCGCGCCGGACAGCGCCGTCATGTCGCTCGCCGACAGGTTCTTCTCGCCGAACAGGGTGATGAGCGCCGAGAGGCTGGAATCGGGGCCCGGGAGGCTGGACTCGGCCGTGCTCCGGCTCGCCGTCCGCGAGTCCTTGCGGCCGAGCGGCATGGTCATGTTCGGCCCTCCTAGCTGCATGCAATGCAAACAATGCACAGCATCAGCAATATGATCCGAGTCGGAAGAGTCAGACGGCGGCGGCCGGCACGGTGGACGAACCAGGTTGACTCCATCACGCGCGGCGAGGGCGAGGTTGTCGGCGCAGGAGACGGTGGCCTTGCAGGACGCCTCCACCTGTGCCTTGATGTCGTTGATCACCTCGTACCCACGGACAGACAAGTTCGGGCCGGCTTTCTTCTCCCCGGTGAAGGTCGGCGTGTAGTCCAGGAGGATCGAGGCGTCGCAGCCCTGGCAATGGCATGGCAACAATGCAAATAAGTTGAAACACACATTGATCGATTTCAGTGGTGAAACACACATTGATCGATTTCAGTGGAGGTCAGGCTACATTGGGGAAGCAGTCGTGGAAGAACATGCGGAGGATGGAGGCGCCCATCCGCTTCTCCTTCTTTACGGCGGCCGCCATCACTGACCGCACGATGGTGGACACTGGACAGCTTCGGGCATGTATTCGAGTAGAAGCTGGGCGAGAGCTGCTGAGCCGCGGCGCAGCCAAGAATGGCCAGGACGATGGCCAGGGCAAGGGCAAGGAAGGCTGTCGACCTGGAGAAGACGGCCATGTCTGATCTTTTTATTACTAGTGTAGCTATAATTGCTCTACAGAGAAGAGGACAGTGCAGCCAGAATTGCTCGATAGATGCGGCGAGCTGCTGCACTGGATGGTCTGCAATTTATAGTGCTGAGACATGAGAGGAAGTTTCGCCACGGAATGTCTGAATACGTAGTATATATTACTGCAACAGTGGAAGCGCGTGCGACTTCCTACTATCATGAAATAAACATTCCACATATATGTAACCAACTGAGAACCTCAGTGGATCAGCACCGATTTCTTGTCTAGTGAATACTCAACCAACAGTAATTTAATAAGGTCTTAACCAATGGAGAGAGGATTATAACATGTGATGTTGGGTAGCATCTTTGATTCGCTCGGTAGCTTTTGCAGTGAAGTAGTATTAAAGAAATAGAGAATAAGTATGGGCATGGGCAAGAAAACTCGTCGTCCGTGCGTGTCGATGGAATTTAACAAGCTGCATGTGTGTGTATGAACGGGCTTATTTGTGTGTTATAAACTCTGTAGTAAGTTTGGTCTGACAAAGCCGGATGATCAATTCCATTATCTAAAAAATAAATTATACTCTCCACACACATGCTTATAATTTGCAAATTGTCATTGAGAACTCAGGAAAACATTTACCATCGATCGAGATATTTATAGTTGTTTGTTCCTGTCCCTCTTTCGATGATTCATGATTTTGATGTGTCTGTGTTTGCCTATCAATAATATTGGGAAGGTTTTGAAGCTGTCTGACAGCAAATTGCATAGCTGTAACGAAGATTCAGTTTTGATTATATATGGCATATGTAATGCTAATTAAAAGATCTAACACGGGCTTATGCGCGTTTTCGAAAAAAAAATGCTAAATGATCAAGTGGCAAAATTCAGCTGGCTAGGAGATGATTTTAACCTAAAATGTTTCCGATATAGGGCTGTCACATAGCCCGTATGGAACGATAGTGGGTTCCAAACTATGTAAACAAACTATTTATTTGATTCCATTCAAGGGATACGTGATGATACGAGCACCTGACTCGTGTTTACTAATGTACAACAATCATCGAGGCGATGGTGATGAGATGATTGATTTGTATGCCCATTGGATGGCATTCCACGTAGGTTGAAGCATGTGATCCAAATAATTCCTAGCTAGCTGAAATTCATCCATTATTTTGTATAAACTATATATGGGAGAGCTGGAACGACCACTTATGCATGTGGTGGAAGTGTGAGGGTTTTGGCATTCAAATCATGTTGCCCCAGATTACAACTGCTAACACCTTGTTTGTGATCATCTTCGTCGATTATTAGTACGTTGTCAACAAACAATCACACTTCCACCACAAGGTACTAGAATATTATGGTGGTGGCCAGCCATTAGACGGGGAGCACAGATAAAGGACCAGGACTATTAAGGAGAGCATGCGAGGGGGGGACATGTGCCAAATAAGAATTCAAGGTGATAGAATTTTGTAGAAATATACACCTCTTAAGCTATCTCCAACGGAGCTAACTCAAATGGTGACCCATTTCACCCGTTTGGGTCACGCACAGGGAACGACCAACTCACCTAAAACAATCGTCCTCCAACGGCCGAGACCTATTTCTTCGCCGCCTGATGCCTCATCCCCGTCGAGCTCCATCCGCCACCCCACCGAGCGTCACCCCTCCTTCTCTCCCTCTCTACCCTGGCCCCGCCCCTCCCTCTCTCCCCGCACAGTGCCTCTCCCTCCCCTTCCTCATGGATCCGGCGGCTGCGGGCGAGGAGGAGCCTGGATCCGGCAGCCACAGGCGAGGAGGAGCTTGGATCTGCCACTGGTGGCTCCTCGCTGCGTTCTAGCTTGGCTGATTCGACCTCGAGCTCCGCCCGTCTCCCACCCCACCGAGCTCCGCCCCATCCACCTTGCCGCTACGCTGCTCCAAGCACACCCGCACCCCACCATGGACGCCGGGCTAGAGCAGGAGAAGGTGTCGGCAGCGACCAGCCGTGGACGTTGCCACGAACCCACCTCGACGCGCTCGTTCTCCACCTCGCCCCGCTCCTCGTTGCGTCGGCGGCCACTCCTCACCGCGCCGGCGGACACTCCTCCGTGGATCTGCCTGGAAGTGCCTCGCCACGAGCCCACCTACGGGCGCCAGCGATTTGCGTCGACCCTCTCGACGGCACTTTTTTGCCTTTCGGATCGACAGGTACCCAAAATGTGTCCGTTCTTTACCTTCTCTATTGGAGCTTCATCCTGGGACGCAAAACACTGTGGAGGACGTATTTTTAGGTTTGGGTAGCGTCGTTGAAGACAGTCTTAGAGTTATATGACAAAGATGTGGACCCATTGCTAGAAATCTCACCGATTTAAATCTAGCAATTTTTAGTGCCAATTTTATTTATTTGCCTTTTAATCTGGCAACTAATAAACCCCATTGCCTTTTTCGCTCGACAATTTATTTATGTCGCCTTTGAAACGGCCAAAGTCCAAGAGTTCACTTTTACAAAAAAAAAAAAAGAAAAAAAAAAAAAGGATGAGCCATTTATTTTTAAAAAAAACATGAAAAAAATACCTCATGGGCCAAGCAAGGCCCTAGGCCCATGCGTCCCCGTCACCCCCCTGCGCTAAACCGCAACCGCGGCCGCGCCGGGCTTCCGAGTCGAACCCGGACTCCTGTTTCCTTCCTCCTCCTCCTCCCCACTCCCTCCCCTCCCATATAACCCAGCCGCCTAGGATAGGGCTACGCGTCTCGCGCCGATTCTCTGTAGCTTTCGTCTTGTGGTGCCCGTGCGATTCTTGTGCCGCGCCTTGTACTACCCGAAGTCAGTAGCCCCCAGGCGGCGGCGGCGTTTTCGTGCCGGATTAGGGTTAGGGTTTGTGTGGTTGCGGAGAATTAATGGAGGAGGTGACGGAGGGAGTGAACAATCTGGCGATTACGGAGCCGCATAAGAAGAACAGGATCCAGGTCTCCAACACCAAGAAGCCGCTATTTTTCTACGTCAACCTCGCCAAGGTGAGTTTTTTCCCCTTTTATCGTTTTTTCTCTCTTCCTGATTGTTTAGGGGGTTATTGTTGCCAGTTATTGAGCCAACAGCGGGGACCCGGAGTTCGGTTTCGCATCCTCTTTTTTCATCATTTTTTTTCTTAAAAAAGGTTTCCAAGAATGAGTGCACGGATCCACGATGGGCTTTGTTCACTAGACCCTGGGGGGGAACTATTTTATTTCTTTTGCTCTTGAAAGAATATGTAGTGTTTATTAGCTTTGTCGTGTTTTTTCGTTTGGCGATAACGCGTGACTTTTTTTTCAATGATTGCAGAGGTACATGCAGCAGCACGAGGAGGTGGAGCTCTCGGCCCTTGGCATGGGTAAAACTCTTTTACCCTTCACGATGCTATTTACTACTAGTATTCTACACGTTCTACTGCTCTGTTATTGTAATGAAGCTTTTATGTACCTGTATATATTATAAGTCAGAAACGTTTTAGTTTGACTTTAACTGTCCCTGGTTACTCATATTTTGGATTTTGACTTTGTAGTCTTAAGCGATTTTTCGCAGTGTCTTGTTTGGTGTCTCAGCTATTGGCATTCGTGTGAACCCTCAAGGATGTGGTGATCCTTGTGAAAGTTCGCTCTTGGTCAACAGAGATTAATTCTGTTGTGCGATGTCTAGTTATAGGCCACAGGATTTGCAGATTATTGTTATTATAAGTTCAAGTGCAGGTTAAGTTTAGCGCAATTTGTCTTGGTGTCCTTATTACTTTTCTGTTATGTTTTATTTCTTCGGTCAAATTTACATACATACAAACATGATAATATAATGTCCATGACTCCACTTTTCACTTTGTATTCTTGATTATATGTATAGTTTTGCAATTTTCTCTTCATTCACTTTGTGGTGACGTCTGTTGTGCCTGTCCATATTGTACTTTCTTATTACAACATGTTGGTATGCTGATGAACTTCTTTATCATTTCAGCCATTGCCACTGTAGTGACTGTTGCTGAAATTCTGAAAAATAATGGGCTTGCTGTTGAAAAGAGTAAGGATTTGTAGCCATACTTCTGTCATTGTGATTCATGGATTTGTAGCCATAGTTCTGCCATTGTGATTCATCTTTGCATCTTGGTCTAATGAGAATTGTTTTTGCAGAGATCATGACATCCACAGTTGATGTCAAGGATGAATCAAGGGCCCGCCCTATTCAGAAAGCCAAGGTGAACATCTTCCCTTCTAAGAAATGAAGTAACATTACTCAAGAGTTATTAGCAAATTGTTTTTTATCCTAAAAGAATACTGTTACTGTGGCCAGATCGAAATAATGTTGGGCAAGACCGATAAATTTGATGAGCTGATGGCGGCAGCAGATGCGGAGAGGGAAGCTGCCGAGGCAGAAGAGCAGAGCTAAATGTCTACCTTAAATTTTGATGTTGTATTAGTACAATGTTGCTAGGTTGTGGGTTTTTAATCTCTTTGGCCAACAAGAGACAGGTACTTATGTGTTAGCAATCAAGAGCTGTGCTCATTTTATTTGTTTCCATGGTAACTTATGTTTTTTGTAAGATTCGTTTTCTTACGTGTTTTGTTGGGTTTCCAACTTGTGGATATATCATGGGCCTGTCTTGGACTATCCTGCTCCACTCTTTTCAACTCCACAAACTCAGCGCTACGAAGGAAAAAGAGTGAGGGAGGCCAATCTCATGTTTTTTACGGAGCTCCTCGAGAGATTCCGCCCACCCCGCCACGCCCCCCCCCCCCCCCCCCAACCTACGGCCCCTCCGGTTTGTATTGGTAATGTTTGGTTAAAAAAAAATTTATATTGTTTATTAACAAATTCGATAAAAAGAAAAGGATGACCCTAGTGATCTTTGCTTGCTCTTTTTTTCTTTTAAAAAATCAATTTTTTTGTTGCCCTCATGCCGCTGAACGTGGCTTGCCCCGTGCCCATTCTGAACGAAGAAGCTACCTCTCCCGCGATGAAATTTAGGTGTGTTTTGGGTGGATGGGAATATGGGATACGGGGATAGAAGGGCCCACATGCCTATGTATCTATAATAAAAAACTACTTAAAATAACCTAGAAACCGATAAAACTATATAAACGAGGCAGAACATGCTTAGGCCTCCTTCTGTTCATAGGAAAAACGGAGAGAAAAACATAGGATTGAGAATTCTATAGGAATTGCTATTGTTCATGACTTCAGGTCACAGGAATAGAGCATAGAGATATTGTAGCAAAATTTTCTTTGAATGTTGTTTTGGAGAAAAACTAAAGAAAATTTAGTATCCGCTCAAACCTCTTGTAAAAATCCTAGGGTTCATCCAAATAATCATTCTTTTTAAATTACTGTTTCAACTGCATTCAAGTGTAATTCCTATATATTTTTATGTTCTTGTTTTCACTTCAGAAAAAAAAAAGATGCCTAAATTGTATTTTTTTGCTTTCTGTATTCCAAAGAGAGACTAAACAACCTATGTGTAGGAGGTGAAAGGTTGGTGAGGAAATCAAATGAACATACTTCTGCAGAAAATTTGAATGCTTTCGTCACTTATTTCAGGATTGAGGGAACAGGTTACAAAACCACAGTAGCGACAGCAAAAGTTACGAGTCTTACGACGTAACCAGACATGGTCACATGACAAAATTGCCCCCGCAACATGCACCATTAACAATATTGTTTATGGATTCCATCAACAAAAAACTGAGCCAAAACTTGATCTAACAGACATTCAAATATCTTAGATCTACATTTTTCATCAGTTGATATGACTAGGGTATAGTACCCTCACCTTCCAGCCTTCCAGATCAGTCCCCTTCCTCAGGGGCATAAATGATCCAGCTTCACTCAGGATCCTCATTGTCTTCGACCAGGATCTTCTTACAGGCCTCGTAGCACATGAACGAGATACCCGCTGCAGGCATCAGCTTGATGCAGCTCGGTCCGAGCCCCTTGTAGAGGCCACCGATCCCATCCTTCTCCATTATGCAGTATAGCGCATGGAACACATTCTTGTAGATCTGCCTCCCGCCTACTGCTCCTACCTGCATTTGCTTGCGGGCCACCTCGAGAGGGAAGGTAGCAGAGCTGGAGATGGCACCAGCAGCTGAACCAATTAGGAGAGTTGCGATGTTGCTGATCTCCTCCTGCTTGAACGTCTTCCTATAGAGCTTCTTTAGGGTGTCATAGGCATAGTAATTGGTCGCAGCATATGGCACCACTCCTATCAGACTTGGTGTCAAACCACGGTAGAGCTCGGATGGACCTTCCTCTCGCAAAATCTTGACGAAAGCATGGAGGAAGTTGTTATAGACATCTTTCTGCAGAAACAAGGAGTGAGCTGAGATGCACAGAGAAACATCAGTTATTCAAGCGCTTTAGAGAGAGCTATGTGCACCTCTATCGTTAATCTGGTCTTAATTAATTCCAATGGATACATGCACAGGGTTGAGCTGACTCCAGCAACTGCTCCAGCAACGAGCGATGGAGGTAGGAAGGTCTTTGGGGACTCATCAGCCTTTGGAGTCAAGAATTTCTTGGCAGTATCAAAGGCAAACAGCTGCATTTGAACAAAGAGGTCAGCTATATAAAGGTATGTTTGTACAACAGTATAGATGATGCTTGATCACTTGTTGCAGAACCAACATCTCTGGATATCTTAGATTCATAAGCAGAAAAATAACTCTTGCGAATATACCATTTTGCAAGTCCACATCCAAATAAATAACTCTTGCGGTGCATGCCATAAAAAATATCCAAGAGGCAGAATTCTAATTAACAAATTCATTTTGAGGCCTCTCATATGTTCACAACCAAAATTTATATAGTAGCATATTATACACGTTTGCCACCTACAGTGTCAAACATGCCTATTCTGCACATGACCAGATAGCAAGCTCAAACACCAGAAAAAAATATATTCAAAATATAAGGTGAGTGGTTGCAACTCTCAAAATATATCAGAAAAGATATAATATTCAAGATATAAGGTAAGTGGTTGCAACACAGTTGACAAAGCTGAATAACCACAAACGACAAGGTACATAGCTTGAAGCGGTAAAATGTTATCAAAACCAGGATAGCAATATAAGATCATATATTCTTGTAGAAGATACAGATCATATCAAGAACGTAATAAGCAACTAAAAGATCAAGAGCAACTTGATGAAGAAAAGCATGAAGCGAACACTAACTCCTTTGAAGAATGTGTTTGCAAATCACATATCTCGGTATATTGGTAAATCTTATTTCAACATGGATTTGTTCGTACTGCTATCCGAGAGAGGAAGACAAGGGACATCAACCAAATCAAATGCATCAAGGACGGGACAGATCGACTACTGGTGAAGGATGAGGAGATCAAGAACAGATGGCGAGAGTACTTCGACAAGTTGTTTAATGGGGAGAATGAGGGTCCTACCCTTGAGTTGGATGACCCATTTGATGATACCAACAGACGCTTTGTGAGGAGATTTCAGGAAGCAGAGATCAAGGAGGCTTTGAAGAGGATGAAGGGAGGTAAAGCGATGGGCCCCGATGGTATCCCCATTGAGGTGTGGAGGTGCCTAGGTGCCAGAGCGACAGTATGGTTAACTAAGCTTTTTAACCTTATCTTTCGGTCCAACAAGATGCCCGAAGAATGGAGGAGAAGCATATTAGTACCGATCTTCAAGAACAAGGGGGATGTTCAAAGCTGTACTAACTATCGTGGGATCAAGCTGATGAGCCATACGATGAAGCTCTGGGAAAGGGTTATCGAACATCGCTTAAGAAGAGTGACAAGTGTGACCCAAAACCAGTTTGGGTTCATGCCTGGAAGGTCGACCATGGAGGCGATTTTCTTAATACGTCAGTTGATGGAGAGATACAGGGAGCAGAAGAAGGACTTGCACTTGGTCTTTATTGACCTCGAGAAGGCGTATGACAAAGTACCAAGAAACGTCATGTGGTGGGCATTGGAAAAGCACAAGGCCCCAGCTAAGTACATTACCCTCATCAAGGATATGTACAAGGACGCGATGACGTGTGTCCGAACATGTGATGGCGACACTAATGACTTCCCAATTAAAGTAGGGCTACATCAGGGGTCAGCATTGAGCCCTTATCTATTTGCTTTGGTGATGGATGAGGTCACAAGGGACATACAAGGTCATATCCCTTGGTGTATGCTCTTCGCTGATGATGTGGTGCTAGTTGACGAGAGTAGGGCAGGGGATTGATAGTAGGTTGATAGTAAGTTAGAGCTGTGGAGGCACACATTAGAGTCAAAAGGATTCAGACTTAGTAGGACCAAGACCGAGTACATGATGTGTAGTTTCAGCGCGGCTAGACATGAGGATGGTGACGTTAGCCTCGATGGACAAGTGGTGGCCAAGAGGGATACCTTCCGGTATCTAGGATCGATGCTTCAAAAGGATGGCGACATTGATGAAGATGTTAGGCATAGAATTTCAGCCGGTTGGCTAAAATGGCGTCAAGCTTCTAGCGTCCTCTGTGACAAGAGGGTGCCACGAAAACTAAAAGGTAAGTTTTATAGGACAGCGATTCGCCCGGCGATGCTATACGGTGCTGAATGCTGGCCTACAAAAAGACGACATGTCCAACAACTGAGTGTAGCAGAGATGCGTATGCTACGTTGGTTTTGTGGGCACACAAGAAGGGATAGAATCCGGAACGAGGACATTCGGGAGAGGGTCGGGGTGGCACCAATTGAGGAAAAACTGATTCACCATCGGTTGAGATGGTTTGGACATGTCCAACGAAGGCCTCCCGATGCGCCGGTGCGCAGCGGGGTTCTAAAGCGGGTCGACGATGTGAAGAGAGGTAGAGGTCGGCCTAAACTGACTTGGGACGAGTCGGTTAAGAGAGACCTTAAAGAGTGGAATATCTCCAAGGAATTAGCTATGGATAGGAGCGCCTGGAGGTTAGCAATCAATGTGCCTGAACCGTGACCTTTGTTTCCTTTTCTGTATATCCCTAACTCTACCTTTCGTCTTGTGTCCGTCTTGTGTTTCTCTAATCTTGGTCTCTTGTGGGTTTCATCTCTAGCCTACCCCAACTCGCTTGGGACAAAAGGCTTATGTTGTTGTTGTTGTTATTTCAACATGGATTTGTTCGTACTGCTATCAGCAAAATGGAATTGGCAATTTGGCAGTACAACAATATCGAATATAATCAATCTTTTCCTAATCATTTACCCATAATTACCAACCCCCTTAAGTGTAGAAAACACCATAATTTGTACAAGCATCAGTTAGCATCATGATACAAGAGTTGACAACACTGACATCACATGATAGAATTTTAAGCAATAGGACCTCCAGGACATTTAAATGGTATATCAAATCAAATAGAAAAAGGAAGTAGTTTACCTCAATTGCTTTGCTTGGCGCAACTCGGATAACATTGACAACATTCCCACGGAAAAGCCCAGTCCACCCCTCATTGTTCATGATTGACTGGAACACCTCTAGCATGGAGTCACCATTGCTCCCAACCATCAAGTGAGTCCTTATTGTCTCCAGTGGTGCCACACAAGTCCTGGAAACAGCCCCCGCAATAGCTCCACTAACCAGCCTCCTCAAATGTGGGTTCCCAATTTTAATTTTCAGCTTCAGCCCACGTTTCTTGGCTGCTTTCTTTGCCTTGGCATCCACCACCTCCTCCTCCACTGGCTCTGCCTCAGTGCTAATAACCTGGTGCCCAACCGCCTCGGACACGTACTTCATACAGTGATCAGCAAACGGAATCTTAATATCCTTGTCACCCGGACCAGGCGCCACTGCTGGCGCACCCGTCGACACTTTAAGACCCACACTAGCAAACAGGCCGCCGTGGGCAGGTCCAGAGCCTTGCAGACTTAGAGAGAAGCCCCTGTCTTCATGTGAATCCCAAGGGAACCGGAGCTCCGGGAGCTGAATAGACCAGCCCTGCTTCTTCTCCACAGATAATACGCTGTTCTTGCTCTTCGCAGTCATCGCCACCATCGTCGCCGCCATTTTTTCCTTAGAAAATAGCTTTGGCTCAACCTGCAGGACACAGAGTGGGAGGGGCTCAGGCTTTCAGCAGCGCTGCACTGACGGCCACAACAAGGGGTATATTCTCATCCACCAATTCCAAAAGCTTAACACCATTGGTTCAAACTGAAGAGCTCACCACTAAGAATGAAGAATACCACCTACCCTCTCCACTAGGAAATCTGGAAATCGCAGACAAAGGTGGCACAAAAGTTACTATTTTGATGGACTAATCGCGCATCGCCACTTAATAAAACGAGCACGGGGGGCAGATGCAGTGAACCTGGACCTCCCCGCTCCGCCGCCCTCAGCCCAGACACATCCTAAGCAAGATCACCAAACCCTTTTGCCCCACCCCCACCGTTAAAGCACCCTACGCACCGGCGCGCCGGCGCGTCGAGGAGATGACGCGAAAGATACCTCGGGACTGAAGCCGCTTAGGAATCCCGAACTGGACGCCGCTCCTCCCCTTGGCGGCGCGGAGGGGAGGCAGGCTGGTGGTGAGGCGGAGGAGGGCGGCCGGCGGCGGCTTGTTCCTCCCCCCGCCTTGCGCTGCGCTCCGAACTCGACAGAACAGGACTGCAGGAGGGTGCTGCTGCTGCCGCCCTTTTGTGAGGGGGGATGGAGACGGAGGGGAAAACCCAATCCACTACCCTTTTTGGGGGTTTGGTTCGCAGGGGACCAGGAGGTTATGGCGGACCAACCTGAGGGCAATTACGGGTATTCACAGTTGATTTTTAGGGTGCGCAGACCCGCGTCACGGCTGGGTTCGTCACTTCGTCGCGTTTATGATGTGCCGCCCTGCTGGGTTGGACGGTTGGACGCCGCCGGTTCGAGACCGTGCGTGCAGCTATGGGCCGTAGGCACATGGGCCTATTGTTTCAGAACCTGGATTCAGGATAAAGGCCCGTTCGGAGAAGGACGAATGTTTTGCCGGAATTTCCATCCTACCTTCATGAATTCTTCTAAAAACTTTAAAATCAGACGTCTTACCTTCTAAACTCTCAAAAATTCGAATTAACTTCTGGAAGGGGAATTATATTAAAACTCGGCACAATATACCCCCAAATTACACATAAAAAATCAAACGTCCGAGCCAAAGTGCAATTATTACGCTGGATCCAATAGCCAATCTCAAAACATTAGATATGTGGTAAGATTCAACGTTTCATGACCAGTCCAAAGTATATCTTAATTGATTGATGGAAGAAATATTAGTAGTTGCATCATCAGGTGCAATATAGGATACATCACCTCCAAGTCTTGTTTTTCTGTTATTTTAAAAACTTATCTAGTTTTTTCCAAACTTTTAAATTTGGTAAAAGAAATGACCATTTTTATAAACACTCTAATCGGGACATAGAGTTAATTGAGCGAGAGTTTAGAGGTAAGATATTTGGTTTGAACTTTGAGGTTCAAGAAGGAAAAAACACACCATTGTGATAATTGAGGGAGGCATAATAGACTTTTGGCCGTCAGATTCTAGAAAAAGAAAAAAGGGTCCGTCTAAACATCTGTCAACAGATTTATTAACTCAAAATCTGTCAAATTTTGCACAAATCATATGATGACACGTCTACAAGGGAAAAACTGGCAGATGCTAAAAGCAAAAATCTGTTAGATTTTTATGACACAGATCAATACCAAAAAATATCCAAAAACCCGTTAACAAAGCAACACCTGAACACACGTGCATGCTGACACCAGAGACACACACAACAAAGCTATGAATAAGCGCATGCTAACACCACACACGCACATCAAAGCTAGCAGCAGCGTCAAAACACAAAAGCTTGGCTTCTGAAATCTGCATGTTTGGTCCATGTGACAAAGGTCCACCAAAGATTGGCCTCATTAACCTCTCATCAAACTTTCTCTAGAAGATGTGCACATAAGCCTCTCTAACAGCATGGATAAGCTCCTCTTAATTTGATCCAAGACAATACCATTGCCGGACACGCCTTCGTCATAGGAGAGAAATGGCAAGGTGGACAATGCCCTCAACTGACGCGGGAGCATGCCACTAATGAGGGGCCTGGTCAGAAAGCCAAACATTTGAAACCATGGGCATGTTTTAGCTTTCTCAAAGTATAATGGCTTCGAGACATGATTTTTAGTAACTAGGAACCGGCATGAATTCACATATTGCTGGGTTCGCCTTGTACCACAGCGATATTGTCAGGTACCAAAGTATGCGGTACCCAACTTCAATGCAAAAACATACGTTCCCAACACGGCCCGGCCCAGGTAAGGCCAGCGGAAGCCCACGAAGGCCACGCCTACGTAGGCCCATGACGATGATGCATCAACACAAACCTACTCTCGGGGAAGCGGCACCCTCGGGCGCCAATTCTCCGATTCACCCGAGCCTCCCCGAGAGAGCTCGGGAAAGCGGAACCCTCGGGCGCCAATTCTCCGATTCGCCCGAGCTTCACCATCCCCCTCGAGCACAATCTTTCAAAGGCATCCCATGCATAGTTGACGTCAGCAGAGCAATCTTGGACCGCAAGGGACCTCTCTGACCACTTTACAGGCATGGTCCCATCGGATGGGCCCCTCGACACAACAGCGCCCCAAACGCGCACGTTCGCCGTACCAACTGCCCTATTTCCTCTGGCAGGCGATCTGACGGTCCTCCTCCTCCCACGCCGCTACAGGGACAGTCAACCGTATGGCTCCCCGGGCTGACGAGGGGATTCGCCAACTACAACGGCGACCGCCATACCCCAGCCACACGTGTGACATCAGGAAATGGGGGCAGACGGTCGTTCGGCCAACCAGGGGGAATGGGCGAGCCTTACGACCGGTCTTGCCAACCCCCTGGAATGTACCTCATGAGGAAAAAGAAGCGCCCGAGGGAGGACACTCCCCCCTACTCTGTCCCATCAGGCCCCCGATGGTGCCAAGGCTTCCCGAGCCTCGGGAGCTTGTACTCAAAGGTCAACCTATCCATTCGTTGCACTGTGCAGGGACGGACACGACGACATGACGTATCGCCATGCAGCCAACCATAACCAGCACTGTGAGGCGCCTTAGAACTCACCAATGGAACAGTGGCAGATCAGCCGAATGACTAATGCCATGCCGCCAAGACGCCAAGACAAAGGCATGGCTGACGATCGCCACCAGTCATCACCAACTTCCGCCATGCCAAGCACTATAACACAGGGCAACACGTGTAACTCTAACCCTTCTCTTGTAACTATAAAAGGAAGAGCAGAAGCCAGCCTTAGACAATCGGTTAAGCTCACACACACTCACGGCAACTCAGCAACAAACTTCAACAAGTAATGTGTACGCACTTAGACACTCGCAAGAGACTTGAGAGCACTTTCCTCTCTCGCTCAGCTTGTAACCCCTACTACGAGCACCCCGGTGCAAGGCAACACGACTCGATCCCACACTGGACGTAGGGCACTCATTGCCTGAACCAGTATAAATCCTATGTTCCCCCTTGCACACCACCCGTAAGCTTAACCGCAAAACACAAGTTTACTAGCCGGTGTTAGCACTCGTTAAAACTAGCACCGACAGATATCCTGTGAAAGGATGGAGCAGCAATGACCTTCATCTAGAAAAAATGCAGAAACCCAAAGAACAGATCAAACAAGTGCATAGGACCAACAAGCTAATGTAACACCCTGCCCAGGGCTTAATGGGATTGATAGGATACTCATACCAACAAATTGTAACTTCTTTTCTGGAAGTCCATCTGTAAAGAACTCCAAAGTTATGCGAGCTTGGCCTGGAGCGATGGGTGACCGACCGGAGAGTTCTTTCCGGGTGCGCATGAGTGAGGACAAAGTGCGTAGAAAAGACTAGTGTTGCTCTGTGAGGACAGTCTATATCCTAATTAAGCTGCCAGATGTCAACAGGTCCGGCCCGAGAGAGGCGGGACGTTACCCTCATATCAGTTAATGTCGTAGACACTCCTACAGCAGCAGTGCTCTACTCATACTGTCACTTGTACAATACTACACTCATCTTCGCAAGTGACAGGCACGGACAGGCAGTAGCAGGCACCGCCGCAGGCCACCACGCATCGGCTAGCGGTAGTCGTGTCATCAGCGCTGGCGGCAACGGCCTCGCTATCGATACACCGACCAGCGCCGCACCTGCCCTGGGATGGTAGCGAAGGTGGCCACGGTGCCCTTGCCGAAGACAACAATAGGGGCCGTACCGCTGTGGGGCACCAGTCGTACGTGCGGGAGCTGTTCTTTGAGATGGAGCTGATTGCGGAGGAGGCGGACGCGCGTATCCGAAAAACTACGGAGGGGATGCGCATGCTGCGGCCCGTGCCAGGTCGCAACACCCACCTACCGCGCCTCCGAATAACACCGAAGACAAAATGAACAGCAATCGGAGAACAACTGTACGAACTTACAAATTCTAGATCACGCGTCGGAGTTGAGCATGAACGAACAAAGAGAGTATGGAGAATCTCTAGCATGACGTCTTGATTCACACCGGGGATCCTCTGCAGCCGCCGCCGGTCGCCAGCCATCACCTCAGGAGTAGTGGCGGCGAGACCGCGAAGGAGACGAAATGCCAAGGGGAAATGGGGAATCGAGAAAGGACGATGAACAGCCGTGGGTGGAAGACAAAAATAGAAAAGAAAAACACCAGCGCAGATTTCGGGTTCTTGGGTTTTGGATGGGCCGGATCAGAGTCCATTACAGGAGTAGTACTCGTACTACTTCGCTACAGACATGTGCGCGAATATTAGATCACATCGACGGTCAGAAATCTGACAGATGCAAGACAAAAAAATCAGTTGACAGATAAATAGCAAAATTCAAGAAAAAAAATAAAAGCCTAGTCAGTAACGTGATGATTTGAAGTTCAAGAAGAAAAACCGTGATTATTTGAAGTTTAAGAAGAAAAAAACACACCATTGTGAACTTTCAAAGCCTACGTCGGTATCGCCGTCGAAGACTATGAGCCATGTGTTTATTTATTTTCTTTTCATTGAAGCACAGGCGCCATGTGTTTCTGACTTGCAACGGAACGGACAATGGAGGCACGGTTTTTTCAGCGCGGCTAACGACACGATGCGGAGACGGAGGATGGAGTTTGGAGTCACGGCAACATTAGTCAAGTACCGGAACCGAAGCCGAACTGTGACTGAACAGCCCTACACCGGAGCCGAATACACACGGTTTTTTTAATGTTGAGAGGAAGACCAACCATACAGCCGGCTCGTTGGCTTTTTTTTTTTTTTTTTTTTTTTGCTGTTGTCTTCTCTCAACCAATTTGTATAGTAATTAGTTTTTTAGCTATAAGCTTACAATCCTTTTTTTCTTTTATTTTTCTCTCCTCCACGTCATTGTTTAGCCGACTTATAACCTCTTATTATATTTGATCTGAGTTGTTCGCTTGAGTTTATTTTGAGGTCCAACGAACACAGGCAAGGCCGGCCGGTGCGGACCAAGAAAGAGTCCATCCCTGCCTCCGCCATCGTCAGTTTGTGGATTCCAGTCGTGCGCGTGGCCCAAACCCGAAAGCCGAAGCGGTAGCTGGAGGAGACGGCCGGTTGCGTCTGGCGGTGCACGGCGAATCCGAGCAGGCTGCCGCTGAACATGGAGCTGTCTGACCGACGAGACAACTATACGGCCGGCCGGGCCGACGCATTTTTTGCATGCACAACCCGATCTTTTCGCTGACACGTGCATGCAGTTTTTTTTTTTTGGGTCTACTCCAGTTGAAGAGCAGTGCCAGGGGTACGACCGTACGATTGTACGATTGTACGTATGCGTGAGCGGAGTACGAGTACGTCTTTCCTTGCGTTAAATAGCTATTTAAAAAAAAATTAAGGCGTGGTTTTTCAGAGGAGCTTGTTTATCGCTTGGGCAAAGGAAATAATGTAAATGAAGAAATGCACCGACGGACGGGAGGTCGAATTCGATCGATGCCAACGAGAACCAACCAACGGCAGCTCCGCAGCTGAATCATGGGCCACCGTGCAGCGTGCAGGTCCTTGCCGTGCATTACACTAGTTTACCACCAAAGGAAAGGTCAAACGAAGTCAAAACGTGCGTTTGTGTGTGTGTGCGGTGGCGCTGCATTATTAGCGATATCCTCAAATCAAAGCCGTGCCACCTGTGTCAATCAATGAGTAGTAGTACTATAGCCGCACCGCCGCTCGCGTCGGCACCGGCCGGCCGCTCGCGATCTGCTGTAGGGAGGGGGGTCGAGCAGGCGAGGCTGGCGAGCACACTTTCTGCAGTGTTTCAAGTGTTCCGGAGGGATGACCAACCAATTGGAGGGTGTGATTTGTTGCCTGCTTCGTTTCGCTACCGTATCATGTTTGGTTGCACTCCTCAGTCCTCACATAATTTATGGTGTGTTTAGTTGTCTTCTTTATGTCCCTGCACCCATGTAAGCTGCTCTAAGATAGACATTTGCAGGTGACCTGTTGTTTGGTTGCCATAGTTACCGGCGCCTGGCTGCTCTTATCCGATGTTTGGTTGACAGGTCGTGCAGATGCCTGCGCTCCCATGTGCATCGCCCACACGCACACCATCGCTGCCCACTCGAGCTAAGCTACGAGAAAACAAATTGTAAATCTGTTTTTAGGCAGCCAGGCTCAAGGCTCCTCACTGCATCCATCGAGCCAGGCCTAGGGACGGGTCCAGGCAACCAAACAAGGGGGAGGCTGCATCTCAGGATGCAAAACCGGCTGCATTAGGGCAACAAGTCTAGATGCATGGTTTGAGCCTCTATCTCATCAATCTGGATCAGTTCTCTATCTCAGTTTCTCAGCTCTTATTCTGTCGCTTTTGCGACCAATCACATTCTTAGCGCGGAAAAAAGATCTCAGTTACATCAGCTGCACATACAGACATGCCATATGTTGTACAGTATGAGTTCCGTGTGAGAATTTGATGCCAAACCGTGTATTAATCCATTGTAATACTCCGTGTTCTGTAGTATAATAACCCTGGATTCGGACTTCTGGAGGCGTTGATAGCGATACGTTACTGTGGCCTGACCCAGTTTTGAAATTTGAATTCGCTGTATACATGCTCAACATACTGGTACGTAGGAGCACGTACCAGAAGTCCAGAACCATGATGAGTCGCCGGCCGCCGTCGTGTCCGTGGGGTCAGCGGCCACGTCTCTGTCTGCCCTGCGACAAACGGAACACGACCAGATCGGAGTATGAACGGAACGGGAGCACGCAGTCAGCTCGCTGCCAAATCAGTGGAGTGGAGTCCTTGACCCGGAACACTCCGACGGACAAATGCTACTGCCAGAGTACACAGCATGTCGTGGCACGTGGAGACTGGAGAGGGCGCGGACGTGGCGCCCTGCCGTTGGTGCGTACATCCGTACACGCGCGTGGACGGACATGGTGCGGCGCGGAACGGCAGTCGCACCTTTGCGTAGCGGCGGGGTGGTCCACACCTCGCTCCCGGATCCGCTGTGCTTCGGAAGCGTATGCTGCTGCTTGCGTATGCTGCGGTCGCGGTGGCAGGGGGCCAGGGTACGCAGTACGCTTGCCGTGAAATGCGAACGTTTATTTTCCTTGGTACTCCGTCTATTTAATCATATACAATTCTCGTTTTTTTCAGAAATCCAATCATTTAAACTTTAATTAAATTTCTATAATTAAGTATTAACATTTAAGATACAAAATAAATACCATTAGATTAGGTATAAAATATATTTTTATAATAAATTTATTTAAAAATATAAATACTAATATTATTTACTATAAATTTGATCAAATTTGAGTTATTTTAATGAGAATGATTCTCATAGTTGCATTGTTAAATGGACAGAAGGAGTATGTAGGTATCACTAATGTTCATCCCGCGATTATTATTATTGCAATATAACGTGGCGACAGACACGGCGAGTTAGTCACGGCAGTCGGTTTCATCAACAAGAGATTAGTTCGTGGTTACCATCTGTAAAAACAAGTGCTAATGGGCAGGCCCCATCTAGATTTTAGCTCTGGATCATCGATCTCATTTCGCAGAGAGAATATAGGCATATAACTTGATAGATTACTCTCTCCATCCTGTAAATTTTGCAATTGTGCATTTCAAATTTTTTAACAATTTTTACACACAAAGGGTACAGACCAGGTGTGGATACTAAGATATTTTCCATTCATTTGGTCTCTCATTAATTTTAGCTTTCAGTCAGTCATAGAATAATAGAATAATATTTTTTTTTATAATAAATCAGCCGTACAATTTAGGTAGCCATACAATCTAGCTAGACATATAATCCAGTCAGTCGAACAAACTCAATATAACACTGAGAGAAAAAATGAGCCCCAAAGGCATGGACACGCGGTGCTCTTCCGTCCACTTATTTCGGCTGTGTTCGGTGAAGCTGAAGTGCTGTAGATAAGCGCTGAAGTGCTGTAGAAGTGCTGAAATCTTGTGAGAGAAAAATACTGCTGAAGTGTTGAAAAATAAGCGCTTATAAGCGCTTATACCCTCAACCGAACGCAGCCTTCTTCTTCTAGAATACCCCGGCTCTCTCCTCTCCAGCAAACCTCTGTCCGATAAGTTGCATAATACTTGCATGTACTACTGTATATAGGCGTATTTTGTTAATTTCGTTGGTTGCATGTACGATTGAACGATCGATGTTATTTCATTGATTTAGATGTGTTTGAGTCTTCTTCGATCATGCGGCATGTCTAGGTCTTTGGGGTCAATCAACTATGCATATCCGGCGTATTGATGTAGGCATTGCAGATGGATTACAGTGAAATTAAACTAAGGCCCTGTTCGATATACTCCCACAACAGTTTTATGAGCTGTACTGAATTTTCTATTTTTGCTAAACATATTTTTCTAAAACAAATTATAGGTTAAGTTGTTTTTCCCCTCACTCCTTTTATAACGGGATAAGTTGACATGAATCTGAACAAAAGTAGCTTATTCAATTATTCTAGCCCTGTCCATCATTTCTCTAAACCATGTATGAAGTAGTCGATAAAACTTTTTTTTGCCAAACAATATATTTCCAAAACAGATCAACTTCATAAAAAAAAGTTGCTCGTGAAGCTAAGCTATGTTAAACTGGGTCTCAATTATTTATATACGCAGGAAGAAACTATTATAAATTAATACTAGTAGATGGTGTGTCATACTAATAATGATGATAAAATGCATGTAATGAAATACTCCTACTGGAACTGGACTGTTGAAGTGGACTATTTGCATACAAGATAAAAAGAATATAAGATGTGTAGAAATAGAATAGATATATCAATATAGACATACTCCCTCCGTACCAAAATAAGTGTCGTTTTAGGATTTTGAATTTTTCCTTTTGATCATTCGTCTTATTCAAAAATTTTATGAAAAAGTTAATTATTTTATTATAAAATGATTCGGAATAAGATGAGTGGTCAAACGTCGATTTCAAAAAGTAAAAAAAAAAACACTCATTTTGACACGGAGGGAGTACTAAATATAGATGGCCTGTGAGGACGCCTTTTATCAAAAAAAAAAAAGTTGTTACAGACGATATTTTAAAACCAGGACCACTGGGCCACACAGTGAAATAAAGCCTTGACCGTCACTGTTGCGTTGCCCTCAATAGTGTGTTCGTTACTTGCAGTTCTTTCTTTTCGTTGTTTGAAAATTACCGCACTGAATGTACAATTAGCGCATACTCTGGAGTTGATGCAGCAGGCACCACAAGCAGTCTCAAAGGATTAGGGAATCCTGCATACGCTATTGCAAATGTCACAAGATTCTAGGAACAATTTTGTAAGGGTGGCTGGAGTAAGGTATACCACCATTTGTCAAGGGCAGGCTGAGCTCCACTACATCCAAGCCTTTGGAGGCAAAAATACACAATTCGTCCGGTGGCTTTTTGAGCACGATATTCCACTCCACATGGCAGATGCTTATCAAATTGTATTGGTTCCACTTCCACCAACTGTCCAACTCTATCATGTTTTCTGTCAAAAAATAAAAATAAAAAACTATATCATGTTCATGTGGGACACGAACACATATGAAAAGCATCTCTCGGACAAGATGTACTAGTCGCGCTCTCTCGGACACGTGTATCTCACCCATAGCCTAATTACTCCCTGTGTGCAAGAAAAAGATGCAATTATAGATTGCATGGCGGATAAAATGGTTCACATTTAACTAAGTTTTGTATTTATATTTATGTCTCCAAATATTTTATTATGAATCTATGATTTATCTATAATTAAGTTATACATGATTCAATAAGTACGGAATTTTTTACTATAGTTCAAACATATAATAATTATCCCACCATAAAAATTTCAGCACAATTAGACCATAGAACATCCAGCATTGAATTATTCTAATTAATTACAGACAAAACTAGATTTTTCAATTAATCTAAGACTATAACAAAAACTTTATACTGAAACATACCATATTATATGCTCACTGTGTAGATCTACTTATGTGAAGTTCAATAAAATTGGATTTTTCATTTTAAGATTTTTCTGTGATTTACTATTTTTTTTCAAAAATTTAGTGGAAATAAATAAGAAAAAGACAAATACAAAACCACCGATACCGCAGCAAAACGGTAGTTATTCTAGCAAAACCACAGTCTAAAACCGCCTTTTGAGGAGAGAGGGGATAATTTGACCAGTTTTAGAAAGTTAAACGGTAAAGTAGACTATTATAGTTGAGTGGGTAAATTATACCACCTTTTAAAGGCTAGAGGATTAAATAGACATTCTCCGGCAAATATATATATATATGTGTGCAAAGGATTTACAATGGTGCGGCAAGGCTTAGGCGCATTTGGTTTTCTTAGGCTATCCGCACTTGCCATTCTCTAAATGGAATATTTTGTTTTAATCATTGAGATTCTCTCCTTTATATCATTCTCTTCTGCACCCATTCATTCTCTATATCATCCTCTATTCACAGTGGGCCCCAAATGTCTATAATTTTTTTTATCTAAATATATCAATGTGATATCTTGTTTCGAAAGATTTATTGAGACGAATTTAATGGTGTAATCAGAATTTAATTTGAGATTTTTTTTTGAGTTATAGTATTTTTTAGCGAGTTAAAAATATGAGCTCCATCTCTCCTACTCTCCTCTCTCTCTCTCCTCCCTCCCTCACGCCGCAAGCTCCTTGCATGCGCCTTAGATCCTGCATGCAAGCTCCTTGCGCTAGATTTACAGCCGAATGACCCGCTACAGAAATCAAAGCTGGCAGTGATACCGGACGGGAGAAAGGTCTCAGTGCGGACAGCCTTATCCGTGCAACTCTAGCACTGGAGAGCGTTTCAGCTCGCCTAAGCTAAAATAACCTTAACCTTCACGTAAAGGAAGCGAGCAAAAACTAAACACAAACTTTCTTGTCAAAGCAAGTAGATGCAGGAAATCCAAACGCCTCCTTAGTTGCTTGTTAACCTTGCCACCGCACAAGGGGCCAAAAAATCACAATTTTTCCATTGTGATTGGGGCTGCTTTTTTTTTAAACCCTTAGTGTCGGTTACCAAAGTTAGGGGTACCCAACTTCCATGCAAAAAACGCTCATTCCCAACTTGGTCTGGCCCAAGTAAGGCCAGTCGAAGCCCACGAAGGCCGCGTCTACAGAGGCCCAAATCTCCGATTCGCCCGAGCCTCCCCGGGAGAGCTCGGGCGAGCCTCACCCTCGGCGTCCAAATCGCTCGGCGCCCAAATCTCCGATTCGCCCGAGCCTCCCCAGGAGAGCTCGGGAGAGCGGCGTCCTCGGCGCCCAATTCTCCGATTCGCCCGAGCCTCCTCGGGAGAGCTCGGGAGAGCGGCGTCCTCGGCGCCCCATTCTCCGATTCGCCCGAGCCTCCTCGGGAGAGCTCGGGAGGCGGCGTCCTCGGCGCCCCATTCTCCGATTCGCCCGAGCCTCCTCGGGAGAGCTCGGGACGCGGCGTCCTCGGCGCCCAATTCTCCGATTCGCCCGAGCCTCCTCCGGAGAGCTCGGGAGGCGGCGTCCTCGGCGCCCAAGTCTCCGATTCGCCCGAGCCTCCTCGGGAGAGCTCGGGAAAGCGGCGTCCTCGGCGCCCAATTCTCCGATTCGCCCGAGCCTCCTCGGGAGAGCTCGGGAGGCGGCGTCCTCGGCGCCCCATTCTCCGATTCGCCCGAGCCTCCTCGGGAGAGCTCGGGACGCGGCGTCCTCGGCGCCCAATTCTCCGATTCGCCCGAGCCTCCTCCGGAGAGCTCGGGAGGCGGCGTCCTCGGCGCCCAAGTCTCCGATTCGCCCGAGCCTCCTCGGGAGAGCTCGGGAAAGCGGCGTCCTCGGCGCCCAATTCTCCGATTCGCCCGAGCCTCCTCCGGAGAGCTCGCGAGGAGGCGCCCAATTCTCCGATTCGCCCGAGCCTCCTCGGGAGAGCTCGGGAGGCGGCGTCCTCGGCGCCCAATTCTCCGATTCGCCCGAGCCTCCTCGGGAGAGCTCGGGAGAGCGGCGTCCTCGGCGCCCAATTCTCCGATTCGCCCGAGCCTCCTCGGGAGAGCTCGGGAGGCGGCGTCCTCGGCGCCCCATTCTCCGATTCGCCCGAGCCTCCTCGGGAGAGCTCGGGACGCGGCGTCCTCGGCGCCCAATTCTCCGATTCGCCCGAGCCTCCTCCGGAGAGCTCGGGAGGCGGCGTCCTCGGCGCCCAAGTCTCCGATTCGCCCGAGCCTCCTCGGGAGAGCTCGGGAAAGCGGCGTCCTCGGCGCCCAATTCTCCGATTCGCCCGAGCCTCCTCCGGAGAGCTCGCGAGGAGGCGCCCAATTCTCCGATTCGCCCGAGCCTCCTCGGGAGAGCTCGGGAGGCGGCGTCCTCGGCGCCCAATTCTCCGATTCGCCCGAGCCTCCTCGGGAGAGCTCGGGAGAGCGGCGTCCTCGGCGCCCAATTCTCCGATTCGCCCGAGCCTCCTCCGGAGAGCTCGGGAGGCGGCGTCCTCGGCGCCCAAGTCTCCGATTTGCCCGAGCCTCCTCGGGAGAGCTCGGGAAAGCGGCGTCCTCGGCGCCCAATTCTCCGATTCGCCCGAGCCTCCTCCGGAGAGCTCGGGAGGCGGCGTCCTCGGCGCCCAAACCTCCGATTCGCCCGACCCTCCTCGGGAGAGCTCGGGAGGTGGCGTCCTGGGCGCCCAAGTTTCCGATTCGCCCGAGCCTCGCCCGAAGCCTCCTCGGGAGAACTCGGGAGAGCGGCATCCACGGCGCCAAAGTCGGCATCCAAGGCACGGGTGATGTCAGCGGAGCAATCTTGGACCATAAGAAATCTCTCTGACCACTTTACAAGCACTGTCCCGTCAGGCGAGACTCTCGACGCGACTGTGCTTCGCACGCCCCTGATGGCCATACCACCTGTCGGGATTTCCCTGACAGCAGATTTGATGAGCCCACTACGACCGTCCTCCACGGTATGGTCTACGGTGCGCTGCCCCGCTTCGGGAAAGGCGCCCACTGCGCCGTCCACACGAAAGGATGAGCACGCCTTCAAGATCCCGAGCCTCGGGAAATAACGCCCCAAGATTTGATGGGCCCACTACGATCGTCCTCCACGGTATGGTCCACGGTGCGCCGTCCCGTTTCGGGAAAGACGCCCACTGCGCCGTCCACACGAAAGGACGAGCACGATCCCGAGCCTCGGGAAACAGCGCCCCAAGGTGATTCTCCCTCTTGTCACATCGTACGGAAGGATAGCCGGCAGGTGTAAACGCACCAAAGTCGAGCGGACCGCGACGGCCATATCCAGAAGACCCAGAGAGCCGACGACAAGACATGGTCAGACGACTGTTTCTACCTTGGAACTCGCGAACCAAGATAGCCATACCCATACCCCGGAGACACGGAGAAAAGGCAGCAGCTAGTCAAACCGAGAACAGCAACTCTTCACTATTTTAATAGGTAGCGTCGTAGCCGCCTTTGCCTCTCCCTTGCGGCTATAAAAGGGAGGGCAGAGACCAGCTTTAGGGGGAGGACAGAGACAGACGAACAAACGAACGGACGGAGAAGTTCCAAGTTCTCACCCACAGCAAACGACTTATAAACACTTAGACACTCACAAGAGACCTGGGAGCACTTCCCTCTCTCGACTAGCTTGTAACCCCTACTACAAGCACCCCGGTGCAAGGCAACACGACTCTCCTCTCCACTGGACGTAGGGCTTGCTCGGCCTGAACCAGTATAATCCCTGTGTTCCACTTGCACACCATCCGTAGCCTCAACCGCAAAACACATATTTACTAGCCGGTGTTAGCCTCGCCAAAATTAGCACCGACAGTTGGCGCGCCAGGTAGGGGCCTTTTGCGCGTTGACATAGGTTTCGGATGGCAACTAGCTCCACCACGCTTCCCGCTGGCACGGAACTCCGGTTCGGGACTCTCGAGTTCGTGGCCACTGGCCATGGGCTCGAGATGAACCTGCGCCCGACCGGGCCCCGTGTCACAGTCGTCCCGACTCTGGCCTCGCAGACGGCCGGAGAAAGGACCCCCGCCACGCTTCCGCCCGCCTCGGAGGACGGGGGAAACGTTGTACGCCGCCCTCGGCGAATCAGGAGGGGGAGGCGCAGTGGTGCCAACCAGCCTCCCGCCGCGGGAGATGAGACTCACCAGGCAACTCCAACGGGCGTAGCCAATACTGCGCCGACCGCGATCCCGGAATCTCCGGCACCGGCGGTCACGCATCCGCTTACCGCCCGAGGGACGGGCGAGGGCGGAAACACGACGCCAGCCGATTTTTCTCTCCGCCCTCACCGGCAGAGGAGAACGGCACCGTCGTCCTTCTTTGGGCTTCAGAGCGCCATGGACGCTCACGTGTGCGCTGTTCATGCATTATTGCACGAACTGTCGGACACTCCGGTCCAGCGCCTCGAGCGCCAAGACAGCCTCGTGGGAGACCACGTGGCATCCTCACCGCCATCCCCTGGGGAAAGTGTCAGGACGCACGGCGGTGGGGAAACTGACACCACCGCCAACCTCACCCCTCGACAACGCTCGGAGGGGGGGAATCGTTATGACCGGAACTCGCCTCGTCGCAGCTACAGCGACGATGATGACAAATTCTGGGCAAATGTGGACAACGCCGCCCACACCAACGACTCGGGGGAGAACGCACCGAGCGTCGTCCCCAGCTCACAGTGGACCTACATCGACCCCTCTCGGGAGTGCTACAACTTGATGCACCCTGATGAGGGGCGAGTAGAGGATGTCCACTCGGGGGGCGACGACGACATACCCCCTCCGTCGCATCCCCAGCACGAACAAGTCACGCCCCCTCCAGCGGCCCCGAAGCCCTCGCGGTCAGCCCCGCCGCTGGGTCAGGGGGCAGGAAGCTCTCGCTCCGCACCTCAAACCCCGGAGCTAGAGCAGCTCCGGGAGCTTGAGGCACGGATGGACGAGGACCGCTTGCGCCTCACCCAGCTGCGAACTACGCTGGAGCTTGGCGAGCGGCAAACCGATGGAGGAGCAGCTCGGCGTCGAGCCCGAGATGTCCAGGCCCGAATCATCGCTGACGACAGGGCCGAGACACCAGGGGTCGCCCCCCGAGCAAGCCGAAAGCTCGCGGAAGCAGCCATGCTACTCCGAAGTATACCTGAGCCCTCCTCCGAGGAGGCGCGACAGCTCAGGAATCAGCTCAAAGACCTCCTGGAGGATGCCGCCGTCCTCCAGGCGGAAAGTTCAGCGTCGCGACACCATGGCGCCGAAAGTCACCAGCATGGTGGCATAGCACGTCACAAGCGCGAAGCCTCGGTTCGACCCGAGGCTCCAAGGGCTCCGCCAGTCCACCAACGGCTTGGCAAGGACGTCGACGTCCGAGCCATCCTACAAGCCCGCGGTCGGCGAAAGACTGACGGAGCCGCGCGCGGCTACAACGTCCATCGGGGCGGGCGCTACGACTCGGATGAGGATCGTGAACCCTCACCCGAGCCCTCGGGACCACGCGTCTTCAGCGAGGCCATCCAGAGGGCCAAGTTCCCGTCCCGATTCCGACAACCAACCAACATAGCCAAGTACTCGGGGGAAACTAACCCCGAACTCTGGTTAGCGGACTACCGCCTTGCGTGCCAACTTGGCGGCGCGCAAGATGACCTCATCATCATCCGCAACCTCCCCTTGTTCCTCGCCGATTCCACAAGAGCTTGGCTGGAACACCTTCCCCCACGAAAGATCTTCGACTGGAGCGATCTGGTCAAGATATTCGTAGGAAACTTCCAGGGCACGTACGTACGCCCTGGTAACTCCTGGGACCTCCGCAGCTGCAAGCAGAAACCGGGCGAGTCCCTCCGGGACTACATCCGGCGCTTCTCCAAACAGTACAGCGAGCTGCCCCAGGTCGCCGACTCCGATGTCGTCGGAGCGTTTGCCGCAGGAACCTCCTGCAAAGAGCTCGTTCATGAGCTCGGACGCCGGACACCCACCAGTGTCTCTGAACTCATGAAGATCGCTACCAGCTTCGCCTCAGGGGATGAGGCGGTAGGAGCCCTCTTCTCCGACCCCAAGGGCAAACGGAAGGAGGAGGCCCCCGAGGGCACCTCTTCCCGAGGACCGAACAACAAGAAGAAGAAGGGGAAGGGAAAGGCCCCACTCCGCGATGACTCCCTCGTGGCGGCCACCGAACCCAAGAGGGAACGACCCCCTCGAGGCCGCTTCGACGACATGCTCAGCAAGCCGTGCCCTTATCACCAGGGTCCAGTACATCACACACTCGCACAGTGTGTGATGCTCAAGAAGCACTACAGCCGGCAGCCGTTCAAGGACGACGCCGGCAAGAAGCCCGCCAGGGATCAGGAGGACGAGGGCGGGAAGGACGATGAGTTCCCGCCCATCGACAAATGCCTCATGATCTTCGGGGGGCCCGGGACCGCCCCTACGCCGCGGCAGCGAAAGCGCGAGCGCAGGGAGGTCTACTCCGCCGGACCAGCGACACCATGCTTCCTTGACTGGTCCCACGACGCTATCACCTTCAGCCGGGACGACCACCCGGACTACGTCCCATCGCCGGGACGCTACCCACTTGTTGTCGATCCCGTCGTCGGCAACACGAGGCTCTCCAAAGTCCTCATGGACGGAGGCAGCGGCCTCAACATTCTCTACGCTGAGACCCTCGACTTAATGGGGATCAGTCGCTCGCTCCTCCGGGCCACGACGTCCCCATTCCACGGGATAGTGCCCGGAAAGAGCGTACAACCCCTCGGGCAGATCGATCTGCCCGTCTACTTCGGGACTCCTGACAACTTCAGGAAGGAGCCCCTGACATTTGAAATGGTAGGCTTCCACGGCACCTACCACACCATCCTCGGGAGGCCATGTTACGCAAAGTTCATGGCAGTTCCGAACTACGCCTACCTCAAGCTCAAGATGCCAGGGCCAAAAGGGGTGATTACCATCAGCGCCTCCTACCAGCACGCGTACCAGTGCGACGTCGAGTGCTGCGAGTACGCCGGCGCGTTGGTGGAGTCAGAAGCCCTCATGACCGACCTCGACAGGTTAGGAAAAGAGGTCCCCGACCCCAAGAAGGCCACGGGCACCTTTAAGTCCGCTGAGGGGGTGAAGGATGTCCTCCTCGACCCGAACTCCCCCAACGGCAGGGCGCTGAAGGTCAGCGCCACCCTCGACCCAGAATAGGAGGCAGTGCTCGTCGACTTCCTCCGCAAACACGCCGACATGTTTGCGTGGAGCCCCTCGGATATGCCAGGCATCCCGAGGGAGGTCGCCGAGCACTCCTTAGACATCCAGGCCGGATCCAAGCCGGTGAAACAACGCCTGCGCCGATTCGACGAGGAGAAGCGCCGGGCCATCGGGGAGGAGGTGCAGAAGCTTTTGGCGGCTGGATTCATCAAGGAGGTCTTCCATCCACAATGGTTAGCAAATCCTGTTTTGGTTAAAAAGAAAAATGGAAAATGGAGAATGTGCGTCGATTACACTAGTTTAAATAAAGCTTGTCCTAAGTATCCATTTCCATTACCTCGCATTGACCAAATAGTAGATTCTACTGCTGGCTGTGAGCGGCTTTGCTTTCTTGATGCTTATTCCGGTTACCATCAGATCCGGATGAAAGAGTCCGACGAATTAGCGACCTCTTTCATCACTCCTTTCGGCACATATTGTTACGTAACCATGCCATTTGGCCTCAAAAACGCGGGCGCAACTTACCAGCGTTGCATGCTCAAAGTTTTTGGGGACCTCATCGGGCGAACCGTTGAGGCTTACGTAGACGATATAGTGATAAAATCTAGGAAGGCGAATGACTTAGTAGCCGACCTAGAAAAGGCATTCGACTGCCTTAAAAAGAAAAACATAAAGCTAAACCCCGAGAAGTGCGTTTTCGGGGTCCCACGGGGCATGCTCCTCGGGTTCATTGTTTCCGAGCGTGGCATCGAAGCCAACCCGGAAAAGATATCGGCCATCACACAGATGGGCCCGATCCGAAACCCGAAGGGCGTGCAGAAGCTTATGGGGTGTCTCGCGGCCTTGAGTCGATTCATCTCAAGGCTCGGCGAAAAGGGCCTTCCCCTGTATCGGTTGCTTAAGAAAAACGAACGCTTTACCTGGACCGCCGAGGCCCAGGAAGCCCTCGAAAGGCTTAAAGCTCTACTTTCAAAAGCGCCGGTTCTTGTGCCTCCTACGAAGGAGGAAAATTTCTTACTATATGTCGTGGCTACCAACCAGGTTGTGAGTGCAGCGATCGTCGTAGAGCGGCAAGAAGAAGGACACGCCTTACCGGTACAGCGACCGGTCTACTTCATCAGTGAAGTCTTGTCAGAGACCAAGACACGCTACCCTCAGATCCAGAAGCTAGTGTACGCGATCGTCCTTGCCCGACGCAAGTTGCGGCACTACTTCGAATCCCACCCCGTGACCGTGGTGTCATCCTTCCCCCTCGGGGAGGTAATCCAAAATCGGGAAACAACGGGGAGGATCGCCAAGTGGGCCATCGAGCTCATGGGTGACGGCATCACCTACGCGCCACGCAAAGCCATCAAGTCCCAGGTACTTGCGGACTTCGTGGCAGAGTGGACCGAGACACAACTACCGCCACTCCCGACCCAAGAGGAATATTGGGTCATGAACTTCGACGGGTCGATGATGAAGACTGGTGCTGGCGCAGGCATCATCTTCATCTCACCCCTCGGGGTCCGGCTCAAGTACCTACTACGGCTACACTTCACGGCTTCCAACAACGTGGCCGAATATGAGGCTCTGGTCAACGGTCTCCACATCGCCATCGAGCTCGGGATCCGACGCCTCGAGGTCCGAGGCGACTCCCAGCTCGTCGTGGATCAGGTCATGAAGGAGTCGACGTGCCAGAACCCCAGAATGGCCGCCTACTGCACGCTGGTGCGGTTGCTCGAGGAAAAATTCGACGGCCTCGAGCTCAACCACATTGCGCGTCGGTACAACGAGGAGGCCGATGAGTTGGCAAAAATTGCAGCCGAAAGGGCCACGGTCCCGACGGGCGTATTCGCCAACGACCTCCACAAGCCCTCGATCAATGCCGATCCCTCGGGGGCTGTCGACCCTTCCGACAATGGGGAGTCACCCGAGGTCATGGGTAAGGACGGCGACGAAGCCGAGGCAATGGAGATTGAAGCCGAGATGGACGACGACGAACCAGACTGGCGCGAGCCGCTGGTCAGCTGGCTAGTCCGAGGCATTTTGCCCCCGGACAAGACCAGAGCACGACGACTGGCTCGCAAAGCCAAGTCTTTCACCATGATCGATGGTAGCCTCTACCGGCGGAGTCCCTCTGGCGTGCTTCAGCGCTGTATCCCTTTCAGTCAGGGCAAACGCCTGCTCGAAGAGATACACGCCGGGGCCTGCGGTCACCACGCAGCGCCGAGGACCTTGGTCGGTAACGCCTTTCGACAAGGCTTCTACTGGCCAACCGCCGTGGCCGATGCCACTGAGGTGGTACGCTCCTGCGAAGGGTGCCAGTACTATGCTCGGCAGACTCACTTACCGGCTCAAGCCCTCCAGACGATCCCGCTCACTTGGCCGTTCGCTGTTTGGGGACTAGATCTTGTCGGGCCCCTCCAGAAGGCACCCGGGGGCTTCACCCACTTGCTTGTCGCCATCGACAAGTTCTCCAAGTGGATCGAGGCTCGGCCGATCACCCAAATCAGCTCGGCTCAAGCGGTGTTGTTCTTCACCGACATCGTCCACCGGTTCGGCATCCCGAACTCCATTATCACGGACAACGGCACGCAGTTCACCGGAAAGAAATTTCTGGCTTTCTGCGATGAGTACCACATACGAGTGGACTGGGCAGCCGTCGCCCACCCGAGGATGAACGGCCAGGTAGAACGCGCCAATGGCATGGTTCTCCAAGGCCTTAAGCCAAGGATATTCAACCGATTGAATAAATTCGGCAAAAGGTGGCTGACGGAGCTTCCGGCAGTGATATGGAGTCTAAGGACTACGCCAAGTCGAGCCACGGGTTTCACGCCCTTCTTCATGGTATACGGTGCAGAGGCCGTCCTCCCTACGGACCTGGAATACGGCGCCCCGAGAGTCCGAGCCTACGATGAACAAGGCAATCAAACTTCTCGGGAAGACGCGCTGGACCAAGCCGACGAAGCTCGGGACGTGGCCCTGCTGCACTCGGCCAAATACTTGCAATCCCTACGCAAGTACCATGCTCGGCGCGTCCGAGGTCGAACCTTCAGCGTAGGCGACCTGGTGCTACGGCTCAGGCAGGACAACAAAGGGCGCCACAAGCTCACTCCACCGTGGGAAGGACCATTCATCGTCGCCGAGGTACAACGCCCCGGCACATACAAGCTCGCGAACGAGAACGGCGAGGTCTACAACAACGCTTGGAACATCGAACAGCTACGTCGCTTCTATCCTTAAGATTCCATGCATTGTACTATTTTGAACATCTTGAAATCGATGAAAAGACCCGACTTCTGCTCTTTTTAACATGATTTTAGATTTTCAATCCGAGCCTACACTCGGAAGTGAAATGAACCTTTATTTCACCACGCACTAAAAAGCGAGGCCCGGCCTATCCTACGGAAAGGCCGACCCTCCCTCGGGGGCTAGGACGGGGGGAACCCCCGAACTATCCCGAGATTAAACAATTTTGGAAACGCAAAAATTTCAAAACTTGTCGAAATCGTTTCTCCCTAAAACACGCTTCCTTCCGGAAATCAAGCATGAACTTATAGAATTCAAAGAATGAGGGAAGCCCCAGAAGACAGAGTCGGTCGAGTCGGAGACCGCTTATGCCCCAGGGCCACAGCATCTTCCCTCGCCACTCCGTGTTCGAGAGCTAACCCACACTCGGAAGAAAACCTATAAGATCTACGCTCGGCCAAGGGAGGAAGCTCGGGAGGAAACACCTAAGCTTCTTTTCTAAAGGATTCTTTCTGCCAAAGCTCTTAGGACGTCGGCTGCGTCTATGCCACTAAAGCTACGACACCCGAAAAGCGTCCCCCGAAGCTCGATGGCCCGGGCGCAGAATCGGCAAGAAAAAATGCCTAAGGAAAAAAGCACGAAACAAAGCGAAACAAACATTCAGCAAATATTTACATAAATGTTAAGGCCACGAAGGGCCATATTGTTTGTTTCCTTTCAAACCACTCCCGAAAGGTTACTTTTTACAAGGGCACTATGGCCCGCTTCTTCTTCACGGCAGGTTCAGAGGAGGGAGCTCGACCTCGGCTTGGAAGAGACCCGCCATCACCACGCACGCAAACCGCCTCGACTGAGCCAAACCGTCGCGTCCGTCAGGCTTCGCGCCTCAAAAGGTGAGCCAAATCATTACAAACCGCACGCTTCGATTCCACCTACGTTTTCTCAACGAAGAAACCCCGGGCTCGGGCGCCCGTTACGTTCCCAGGGGATCGAAGACTGGCCCTCCGAGGCTCGAACAGTCGCCCCAGGGAAATCGAGTTAGGGACAGCTAGTGGATGGGTCACGAAAACGGCCAGTATCCCGACGCCCGGAACGTCACAAGGGACATCCCATGCTGTGTCCAAGTCCCAGTAGTGAGTCGGTTACGTGGAATCCCTCCGTGGGAGGCATCATGCCCTCGGGACCCGTCGAAGGGACCCGACATCCACTAACTGACCCTCGGGAAATAATTGGAGTGTGCTCAGGCCACTAGCCGACCCTTAACGAATAGGGCACGGACCTCCACTTGGACCAACCCGTTTGTAGCTCACCGGAAATGCCGACTCGTGCCCCAGCGGGGAAGTCGAGCAGGACCAAACCTTCCTCTTCCCGAAAAAAGAGCGTGAAGGTCGAATTAAAAAAGACAGGGAGGAACCCGATCGATCTCCGATACGAAAACGGAGACTCGGAAGCTTGCCCTGCACCTTGGAAAGACCACCGAAAAATCTCCCAACACGGTGGGAGGCTCGGGGGCTCCGCTTCCAAGGAAACAACCCAAATAAATAAATCAAAAAACACCCGAGGACTAACAAACACGATTCTAAGCCTTTGAAGGGATATATCATCCCTCCAAAGCCTCGGGGGCTACACCCGGCGGGTGCGCTCGCGCGCACCCCCCGGAAAAACAACCCACACTTTATCTTTTTTGACAGGAAGAACCGGCGTGAACCTGTGGAGGAGTGCCTTCACTCCGCCACAGGCTCGGGGGCTACTGTCGGTTACCAAAGTTAGGGGTACCCAACTTCCATGCAAAAAACGCTCATTCCCAACTTGGTCTGGCCCAAGTAAGGCCAGTCGAAGCCCACGAAGGCCGCGTCTACAGAGGCCCAAATCTCCGATTCGCCCGAGCCTCCCCGGGAGAGCTCGGGCGAGCCTCACCCTCGGCGTCCAAATCGCTCGGCGCCCAAATCTCCGATTCGCCCGAGCCTCCCCAGGAGAGCTCGGGAGAGCGGCGTCCTCGGCGCCCAATTCTCCGATTCGCCCGAGCCTCCTCGGGAGAGCTCGGGAGAGCGGCGTCCTCGGCGCCCCATTCTCCGATTCGCCCGAGCCTCCTCGGGAGAGCTCGGGAGGCGGCGTCCTCGGCGCCCAATTCTCCGATTCGCCCGAGCCTCCTCGGGAGAGCTCGGGAGGCGGCGTCCTCGGCGCCCCATTCTCCGATTCGCCCGAGCCTCCTCGGGAGAGCTCGGGAGGCGGCGTCCTCGGCGCCCAAGTCTCCGATTCGCCCGAGCCTCCTCGGGAGAGCTCGGGAAAGCGGCGTCCTCGGCGCCCAATTCTCCGATTCGCCCGAGCCTCCTCGGGAGAGCTCGGGAGGCGGCGTCCTCGGCGCCCCATTCTCCGATTCGCCCGAGCCTCCTCGGGAGAGCTCGGGACGCGGCGTCCTCGGCGCCCAATTCTCCGATTCGCCCGAGCCTCCTCCGGAGAGCTCGGGAGGCGGCGTCCTCGGCGCCCAAGTCTCCGATTCGCCCGAGCCTCCTCGGGAGAGCTCGGGAAAGCGGCGTCCTCGGCGCCCAATTCTCCGATTCGCCCGAGCCTCCTCCGGAGAGCTCGCGAGGAGGCGCCCAATTCTCCGATTCGCCCGAGCCTCCTCGGGAAAGCTCGGGAGGCGGCGTCCTCGGCGCCCAATTCTCCGATTCGCCCGAGCCTCCTCGGGAGAGCTCGGGAGAGCGGCGTCCTCGGCGCCCAATTCTCCGATTCGCCCGAGCCTCCTCGGGAGAGCTCGGGAGGCGGCGTCCTCGGCGCCCCATTCTCCGATTCGCCCGAGCCTCCTCGGGAGAGCTCGGGACGCGGCGTCCTCGGCGCCCAATTCTCCGATTCGCCCGAGCCTCCTCCGGAGAGCTCGGGAGGCGGCGTCCTCGGCGCCCAAGTCTCCGATTCGCCCGAGCCTCCTCGGGAGAGCTCGGGAAAGCGGCGTCCTCGGCGCCCAATTCTCCGATTCGCCCGAGCCTCCTCCGGAGAGCTCGCGAGGAGGCGCCCAATTCTCCGATTCGCCCGAGCCTCCTCGGGAGAGCTCGGGAGGCGGCGTCCTCGGCGCCCAATTCTCCGATTCGCCCGAGCCTCCTCGGGAGAGCTCGGGAGAGCGGCGTCCTCGGCGCCCAATTCTCCGATTCGCCCGAGCCTCCTCCGGAGAGCTCGGGAGGCGGCGTCCTCGGCGCCCAAGTCTCCGATTCGCCCGAGCCTCCTCGGGAGAGCTCGGGAAAGCGGCGTCCTCGGCGCCCAATTCTCCGATTCGCCCGAGCCTCCTCCGGAGAGCTCGGGAGGCGGCGTCCTCGGCGCCCAAACCTCCGATTCGCCCGACCCTCCTCGGGAGAGCTCGGGAGGTGGCGTCCTGGGCGCCCAAGTTTCCGATTCGCCCGAGCCTCGCCCGAAGCCTCCTCGGGAGAACTCGGGAGAGCGGCATCCACTGCGCCAAAGTCGGCATCCAAGGCACGGGTGATGTCAGCGGAGCAATCTTGGACCATAAGAAATCTCTCTGACCACTTTACAAGCACTGTCCCGTCAGGCGAGACTCTCGACGCGACTATGCTTCGCACGCCCCTGATGGCCATACCACCTGTCGGGATTTCCCTGACAGCAGATTTGATGAGCCCACTACGACCGTCCTCCACGGTATGGTCTACGGTGCGCTGCCCCGCTTCGGGAAAGGCGCCCACTGCGCCGTCCACACGAAAGGATGAGCACGCCTTCAAGATCCCGAGCCTCGGGAAATAACGCCCCAAGATTTGATGGGCCCACTACGATCGTCCTCCACGGTATGGTCCACGGTGCGCCGCCCCGTTTCGGGAAAGACGCCCACTGCGCCGTCCACACGAAAGGACGAGCACGATCCCGAGCCTCGGGAAACAGCGCCCCAAGGTGATTCTCCCTCTTGTCACATCGTACGGAAGGATAGCCGGCAGGTGTAAACGCACCAAAGTCGAGCGGACCGCGACGGCCATATCCAGAAGACCCAGAGAGCCGACGACAAGACATGGTCAGACGACTGTTTCTACCTTGGAACTCGCGAACCAAGATAGCCATACCCATACCCCGGAGACACGGAGAAAAGGCAGCAGCTAGTCAAACCGAGAACAGCAACTCTTCACTATTTTAATAGGTAGCGTCGTAGCCGCCTTTGCCTCTCCCTTGCGGCTATAAAAGGGAGGGCAGAGACCAGCTTTAGGGGGAGGACAGAGACAGACGAACAAACGAACGGACGGAGAAGTTCCAAGTTCTCACCCACAGCAAACGACTTATAAACACTTAGACACTCACAAGAGACCTGGGAGCACTTCCCTCTCTCGACTAGCTTGTAACCCCTACTACAAGCACCCCGGTGCAAGGCAACACGACTCTCCTCTCCACTGGACGTAGGGCTTGCTCGGCCTGAACCAGTATAATCCCTGTGTTCCACTTGCACACCATCCGTAGCCTCAACCGCAAAACACATATTTACTAGCCGGTGTTAGCCTCGCCAAAATTAGCACCGACACTTAGCCTCAAAGAAATTTAAGCGGATCTGTTCATTTTGGTATTTGAGTATTTTATAAATGGATTGGTATTTGAGTATTTTATAAATGGATTAGAAAATCTTTCTTTTAATGTCTTGCTAATTCAATGTTTTGATAGGAGCGTCCGATGTAATTTCATTGATTTTTAGATTTTGACCGTATCTAAGAGATCCTATTTTATCTGGGTTGCTAACTCAATGATAGAGTACTCAGCTTTTAAGTGAGGCTATGATCTTTTACACATTTGGATTAAGCAACAAATTCGTCCATGCTCTTGGTAGAGTCTAGAAGACCACGACTGATCCTCAAAGGTACAGCGATAGTTTTTTTTTTTTTTTGCATTAATTACTATATAGCTTGACCAAATCATGAGTCATGACCAAAGTATGTTATAGTCGGCCTAGGATTATTCTAATCCAAACCTTTTATTGCTTTTGGACCAACAGCTTCATCAATTTCAGTTGTCTGGGTCACTAAATATAAATGCAGGCCAAATTAAAGAATACGGGTTAAATTTGTAGTAAGAAAAAAAATACAAGTTAATGATGCACTATACTAAGCTTTTGAGTAAAAAGGAATGTAGACGACTTTCAGTTTGAATTTAATCTCTTCCGAATCTATATAAAATAAACATATCTAACAATATTAAATTAAATGTCGCCGGCTTTACAATCAATTTTGGCGGGAGCTGGACCTAATCAATTACTCCTACTATTAGAAAGGAACAAGAGTATTCATGATTAAGGGGTGTTTAAATCTACTCTACAAAATCTTCTTCACAAATTTCAATGTGATGTAGCTCAAAATAAATGTAAAGCTATTGCATCTCTTGAAGTGCTCACGGCTTCATTCTTTTTTGAGCTCAACCTATTTGTAAACAATATGAGGATCTGTTCGCTTTTTTTTTTATTTTTTCAGATATAAAATAATATTTTTTTTACAAGAAATCAGTGTCATCCAAAATCAACGCTTCATTTTAGATAAACGAACAGGCCTCAAACACCTTATAATGTAAGAATATATGTAAAACCTTCTTCTAGATATAATATAATAAATAAGCGCCAAAATTCCAAACCCAACACCTCACTCTACCGATCTTCTCCATCTCCACGGCAGGACGTGGCTTCCGTGTTCGGCTCCAATAATATCCAATCCGTGACAGTGGCACTGGCACGAGAGGAGGCCACGAGTCGACGACTGACTGGAGGCAGGCAGGCCAACCCACCCCGACGCGACCGGCAGGCAGCGGCGCACAAAAGCAAACGTTAACGTCTGTTTTTTTCTGAAAAATAAACATTAATTTCGACTCGTGCTGATTTATTATAAGGAAAAAATACTGTTTCGTGTGTGTCTGAAAATAAGCGCAAGAACAAGCTGAAACCCACCCGCCCAGCCCACCGCACCCAACTCACGAGACCGTCCACCGCGACGCGCTCTCCTCTCCTCTCCTGCTCCTGCCCGTGCGCCGTGCCCACCTCCCTCTTCCCCTTTCCCCACTCCACCTGCACCTCCGCAGCGCCCGCGGTAACCTCACCACGCCACGCCACATCGCGTGCGAGCCCCAACCGTCGCCGGCCCCCTCCCAATTAAGCCGCCCTCCGCGGCGCGATCCGGTGCCCACCACCGCTGCACCGCCGGAGACCGAGGAGGAGGAGGAAGGGGAGGGAAGGGGGAGCACAGGGGCGGGGGGGATGCTAGAGGCGAAGCCGCCGTCGCCGGGCTCCGGCGCGGCCGGGGCGGCGGCGCACATCCACGGTCACCGGCGGTGGGCGGCGCCGCTGCTGGCGTCCGTCCTGCTCTCGTCGCTCCTCATCTCCGCGTCGCTCTTCTTCTCCTCCTCCCGCGCGCTGCTCCTCTCCTTCTCGCCGCTCCCCTCCGCGTCCTCCGCCGAGCCCCTCTTCGTCGAGGCCAAGCTCCGCCAGCAGATGCGCGCCGAGGACCGCCCCGCCGCGCGGGGCGCCGTGCCCAGGATCGCCTACCTCATCTCCGGCTCCGCGGGGGACGGCGCCGCGCTGCGCCGGACGCTCAGGGCGCTCTACCACCCGGCCAACACGTACGTCGTGCACCTCGACCTCGAGGCCCCCGCCGCCGAGCGCGCCGAGCTCGCCTCCGCCATCCGCGCCGACCCCGTCTACGCTAGGTTCCGCAACGTCAAGGTCGTCACACGGGCCAACCTCGTCACCTACCGTGGCCCGACCATGGTGGCCAACACGCTGCACGCGGCTGCCATCCTGCTGCGCGAGGGCGGTGATTGGGACTGGTTCATCAACCTTTCCGCCTCCGACTATCCGCTCGTCACCCAGGACGGTAAGCGCAGATGCGATCTGCCTCTTTCGGCACCCCGGTACCGCGATTGGATCTATCCGTCGCGGGAAGACGCCACCTTTGATCCGAATTTTTTTTGGGTGCTTCCATTCCAAAAGCGCCGATTTGGGCAAAATCAATTCCATGTTTGGGTCACTCACTGGACGATACTAGTGGGGCGGGGGATTTGAAACTTGGCGCACAGTGTCTGTTGTCTGCAAGTGTTCGCCAAACATGCGATTTTATACGCGGCTTGGAGTTGCCAATTGGGGAGTGGGGTGAGATTAGTTTATGGCATGTTTTTTCCCAGTTGGTCTGGGAATTTGGTAAGATTTGATTACTTTTGCAGCTTCTAGGTGGTATCAGGGGAAAGTCAAATCTTGGGGCGTATTTCTTTCTTTAAATAGAGACTCTCACCGTGTCGCCTCTCTCTCTTGATTGCAATCTTGTTTTGCTTCTTCCGTTTCTACCGCTGTGGATTCTTCTACTTGTTCATGGTGCAAACATTTTTGTTGTGATCAACATGCCTCTTTGTTTGTCTGTTTTGTCTATCTATTGGCAGATCTGTTGCATGTGCTCTCCGAGTTGCCCAGGCAGCTTAACTTCATTGAGCATACTAGTGACATCGGATGGAAGGAGTAAGATTACAGTTTCTTATAGTTCTGTTATCTGTTCCCACGAGTTCTGCAGTTGCTAAATGTGTCTCTGTAGGTACCAGAGGGCGAAGCCAGTGATCATCGACCCTGGGCTATACAGCCTGCAGAAGTCTGACGTTTTCTGGATTACAGAGAAAAGGAGTGTCCCAACTGCATTCAAGCTCTTCACCGGTAAATACACCATCATCTTTCCTGATAATTCTGAAATGAGCTCTCTGTCTCCATCTAGTTATTGGTGTTTCTTATTTTGCATATATCATTTCTCTTGTATTTCACGTACGAATTACTTGCAGTATTGGTTGCCATTTACATGTATGTTTTTCCTGGATTCATGTGCAACTAACATATTTTCTTTGCCACTGTTGTCAATGCTTGATACAAGAAAACTAACACTTCATTTTTCTCTGCTGACCTCTGTGCTAAGACTAAAGTTTGGTTGAGCATGAAGAATGATGTCAGTTCTGTCAGGAGATAGTGTACCAGTATTTGACCATTTGGCCTGTTGGGATTTAATGCCAGGTTGAGAAGTTGTAGACTGTTGTTAGGGTAGCTATACTCTTGATTTAGGATTATGGTCTTGAATTGCTAGTGTGTGCCTATTACCTAGTAATTGTGGGAAATCAATATTCTTTTGTATGGACTATCTCTGCACTACACTACTAGAATGGCCTATTAGCAACTTAGCATCAGATGATTTGCTAGAAAAAAAAAAATCATAAAACACTTCCATTACCATATCTCCAAGCAGGAAAAAATTTGCAGCTGACTAGGAGTTGATATACCACTAGATAGCTTCATTTTAGCTGTCCATAGACATATCGATTTAGTCCCAATTTGTGGAAACACTAATTTTTGCTTAAAGAAACCAAGAACACAGGCTCTTCTTAACAGTGAAGCCAATTAATCTTCTTGTTTTTCTTGGTATGGTACCCTGAAAAGTTATCTGAATCTGAGTAAAGAAATTGGATTTAACTTTGATTCACTAATTTGCTTAAGAAACCACCCAGCAATCAATTTCAGATTGTTTACATATTTGCAGACAAGTTGTCTAAAAATATTCAAATGTTTTTTTCTGCATTTTTTCCTTTTATTTTTTTAGGACATGTATGTGACTTTAATACTCCAAAATATGCTAAATATCATAATTTATGGGTCACTGAATCACAATCTTTTAATGGGCAAGTAGGTATGGATCCTTAAAAAATTATGAGAGAACAAAAGATACAGCAATAGTTTAGGTTATTGCTGTGTATCAACATAACTTTAGTGAGGGTAAGTATCATGTGGAAGGCACATCAGATTGGATGCTTTGAGATAGCACTTTCATTTACCACCTTGTCAAGCGCCAGCTTGTGAATGGTGAAAGTGACATTCTAGTTTTTCTTGTTTTCTTCATCTAAAGATATTATTTCCATCCCCTCTCATCTCACATTTGATTGAATACAAAATAAACGACTTAACATTAAATATTTTACAGAGTGTTGCATTAATTTATGCTTGGTTGCAGAAGCCATTAGTGTTGATCTGTGTGCTACTTTCTATTCATGAAAGTATCATGTTACAATCTTTGATGCTATGATTTAAGTGATATTTCTGGTACTTGGCAATTTAGTATATCTATTGACATTTCCTGCCCAATTTGTTCACTCTATATACGTTTCCTCACTTTGCACTTGTGGAATATGAATGCTTCAATTGGACAATTTTCAGGCTCAGCATGGATGATGCTTACCCATCAGTTTATTGAATATTGCATATGGGGATGGGACAATCTCCCAAGGACAGTCTTGATGTATTACGCCAATTTTCTTTCGTCACCAGAGGGTTACTTCCACACAGTCATCTGCAATGTCCCTGAGTTCCGCAACACCACAGTCAACCATGATCTACATTTCATTTCTTGGGACAACCCACCAAAGCAGCACCCTCATTATCTCACACTTGCTGACTTTGATGGTATGGTTAACAGTAACGCACCCTTTGCAAGGAAGTTTGGGAGAGAAGATCCTGTGCTGGACAAGATTGACCAGGAATTATTGGGCCGCCGACCTGATGGATTTGTGCCTGGTGGATGGACAGATGTACTGAATACAACTGAGAAAGGGAAACCCTTCACTGTTGAGCGTGTGCAGGATCTCCGCCCAGGGCCTGGTGTGGACAGATTAAAGAAACTTGTCACTGGCCTGCTCACACAAGAAGGTTTTGATGACAAGCATTGCTTGTGAAACTCCCAGGAAGATGATTCTGGGGCAGTAGATTACGCGACCAAATTTGACGGCGTTGAGCCATTTGCTAGGAATGCCTACTAGCTGAAGCAGCAGCAGCACATAGCGTCATGTACACGTGGATGCAACGATAAGATAGGTGCTCTTATAGACAACCGCTTGAGTTGAGTTACCGTACAGCAGGAGACCACGGATGTAGCAGGCGGAGATTATACAGAACTAGTAGCTCATTAGGTTATGTTAGATGATTATATCAGCCCCCAACCATCAATAATGTTGGCATTTTTGACATCTCTGCGCTGCGGGTTGTGCAAGGTAGTCCATCTTTTGTTTGGAAGCCATGGCACCTGGTGTACCACCTGGTAGCGTGTGAGACTTCGTTGTATTGACTAGTGGATATTTCTGGGCAAACTGATACATTTGATTGCACACATGTATTCATTTATTTCTTTTCCTCTTTGATGAGTATAGGAAAATGCTCGTGCTGTTTTCTTGTCTGCATTGGCAAGCCTGCGCGTCTCTGCAGTCCAGTTCGGTCGAGAGAGAGAGAGAGAGAGTTACAAAGGCTGTTGCGATCTGAATATCTGTATTTGATTGCTGTCTGTTGTCTGGATCGTTTAAAGTGAGTTTTCTCATGTCACCTGTGTAAATGTAGTAAAGTTTGTAATGGAGCATTTGGATACAACATAGGACTGGAAGAGAAAGACACAGAAAAGTTCTGAAGATGTTGGACCTTATGTTAGATTTTCTTAAAATAGGTTTCTCCATGAATCCTATATTATAAATGAGGCTAACTTCCTCTGCCCTAAAATAAGTACTTATCGAGTTTCAATAAATAAATAAATAAATAAGTACTTATCATGTTTATCGAGACTAAATGTTGGACCTCATGTTAGATTTTCTAAGTTGCTCATAGAATATATTTTTATACCAAACTTATTTAGAGATATAAATATTAATATTATTTTTATATGCTTCATTAAAACATAAAAAGTACTTTGACTCTTCAGTGAATGAGAGATGCACTTGTGGGATAGAGGAGGTAAGTATTAGTTTGCATGTGGACTAAGATGGAACTTTATTGATTTGCAACAATGTCATTTCAGTTACTTACACTTTCAGCATATCTGGATATTTAACACTCCATCAATTTTTTTTCTCTATTTATTATACTCAACGGAACTACGTTCATTTCACATTCCCGTAGACACATTCGATTACAATTTCTGGGGCACTGGCTTCAGAGCATCTTCACCGGTTCACAATATCTCCCATATGGCCAAAAGAAACTATCATATCAGTTTGCCCACAATATCTTTCACATCTTTTGTCGGTTCGTTTGGCTGAAAATAAATACTGACTTTAGCCGATGTTGATTTGTTATGAAAGAAAAAAAAATATTATTCCGTGGCTAAAAATAAACGCTGATTGCTCCTGTAATAAAAGGAGAGTTCCAAAGCCGTATTCCCCAATACCACGGGGATCATCCTAACTAGCACTTTTTAACCATATTTTTCATACACTTCCAGAGACCCATCTTCGATATGGACATTGGGGAGCAACTCTCCTAAATTCCATAAAAATAATATCATGCTACCTCACCACATATATATTGAAAATAAATTATTTAAAATCTGCTGGAGATGCTCTCACAAGCATCTTGCATTTTAACCGCTGGAATGAGGCCGCTGGGACAATCTCCAGCACGAACTCCGGCGTCTCACCACCGAAGTTCTCTCCAAGTAAGACAAGTGATGTACTAGCTTTCAAGTTGAACATCGGTGCGCGTGCGTGTGCTGTGTGCAAGGCTGCAAGCACTGAAGCATGAACATAATAATAACTACGATATAACTTCGAACTCATCGCGATTCATGAACACGAGCATTCATTCAACACAAAACTTTATAACTGGAGCTACCATGCCTACAAAATTCCAAACAAAAACATGTCTAATTATCTTCTGAATCAATAAGCTAAGATTAACCTCTATTCTAATCTAAGGGCTAACAATGCCCACATACGACAGCTCTACAGAGCCCATATATATCTTGCCGCCTTTTCGTTCCACCAGCTCAGTGGGCCTGACGTTCTTGGGGCCTTTCATCACCTGCAGCGTCTCGCCCTGCGCGCCAATCCTAACGGCGACCAGGTGCGAGTTGACGGCGCCGAACGGGAGCTCGTTCTTCTCCCGGTGCAGCGCGACCCAGTACCCCCCCTTGCCGTCGGGCCTCACGTTGTCCGGGTACCCCGGCAGGTCGGCGAGCACCTCCGACGTGCCGGCCCTGGGTCCCCGGAGCCAGTGCCGCAGCAGCTTACAGGGCCCCGTGAGCGCGACAACGAGGTGGGTCCCGCCGTCGCCGCCGACGGCGACGCCGTTGGGGTACGGCACGCCGGACCGGAGCACCGACACCTCGCCGGTGCGCGGGTCGTACCGCATGATCCGCCCCGTGGAGTCCCCCGTCGCCGTCACCATCCGGTGCTGCGACCGCCGGTACCTGCTGCTGCTGTCGGTGAAGTAGACCTCGCCCGTGGCCTGGTCCACGTCCACCCCGTTGGTGAACCGCAGCGGCTCCCCGCCGGCCTCCGCCGCCACCACCGTCGCCTCGCCGCCGCCGCGGCCCACCCGCATCAGCCCCATGTACGCGTCGGCGACGTAGAGGGTCCCCGACCGCCGGTGGAACCGCAGCCCCAGCGGCCGCCCGCACGAGCTCTCCCTGGCCACCGCCGGGAGCTCCGACGCCGACGCCGCCGCGCAGCCGTTCTTGGCGTAGCTCGGGCTGTACGTGTACGTCGTCCAGCCGGAGCCGGAGCCGGAGCCGGTGCCGTTGCCGCTGCCGCCCCACCGGAGGACGCGGCCGTCGGCGACGCTGACGTAGGGCCCGCCGCCGGGCCCGTCGAACGCCACGCTCTCCGGGCCGACCAGAGAGTCCGGCAGCTCCAGCCGCTGGACTTTGCTCGCGTCGATGGCCTTCGCTGTTGTGGCGGCTGCGGCGGAGGGCAGCAGTAGCAGCAGCGACAGCGCGATCACCAACAGAGCCAGCACCTCCGACGTTCGCCGTCCCATGGCCGCTGTTGCGTCGAGTGCCGCCTGCAGGTTTGTTTCTTCTTTCTTTGTCCTTTGGTGCCGTTTCGGCAATAGGATTTGATGCGTTAACGAGACTACGAAGAACGGCGGCAAAATCTAGGCCATGCCGCCCACGCGGACTCGGTTGCCCCCGGCAGCGACGGGCTCGCCCGAGCCCACCAGCTTGGTGCTCCCGCTCCCGCTGGAGGCAACGTCGCAAGCAGACAGAACAGTAATAATATATACTAACTGGAATGCCGTTGCAGATTTATGTTCTTGCCAGTTATGCTCATTCTTTTTTTCCCCAGTTATTAAATTAACAAAAGCCACCGCGTTTCACTTCACACACCACTGCATTTCATTTCATTTCAGTTAAATTAAATCAAACAGAGCCACTCCAATTTCTCGGGTGCTGAAGTGAATCACCGCCATGGACGCGGTTCTTTTTAGGCCAGCTTGACGAGCTTCTTGCCGACGTTCTGGCCGCGGAAGAGCGCGGCGAACGCGGACGGGACGCTCTCGAGCCCGCCGTCGGACACGTCCTCGAGCACCTGGACCTTGCCGTCCCGGATCCAGCCGGCGATGACGGCGTTGAACTCGGCGAACCTGGGCAGGAAGTCCCAGGCGAAGAAGCCCCGGATGGTGATGCGCTTGTAGATTATCTCCAGCAGGTCCGGCACCGCCCGCCGCCCGCCGCCCGTGTACTCGGAGATGGCGCCGCTGAGCGCCACCCGGCCGTACGTGTTCATGTTGGCCAGCGCCGCCTCCAGCATCTCGCCGCCCACGTTCTCGAAGTAGATGTCGATGCCGTCGGGGAAGTACCTGAACAGAGAATGAGGATGATGGATCAGGTGACGACGAGCACGATCGGACACGTGGCTGCAGTGACACTGACCTCTTGAGAGTTGATTTCAGGTCAGCTTCCTCTTTGTAGTTGAAAGCATCGTCGAACCCCAGCTTGTCTTTGAGCAGATCAACCTGTGAGTTCATTCACAGCCACCTGATTTCTAGCGTCTGACTGATAAAATCGAACGGTGGCTCGTGCTTTTCGAAATATACGTGGTCCGTCTTATATACACCCGGGCCAGCCATTTGCATGTCTGGCTAAAACACTTGGCAAACACGTGTAGCTCAAAGGCACCGCAAAACCACTGTGACGTACGGTGCTGGAGATGGATGGATGGCGTACCTTGGCTTTGGTCCCGGCGCACCCGATGACGTAGCAGCCGGCGAGCTTGGCGAACTGGCCGACGAGGCTGCCGACGGAGCCCGACGCCGCCGACACGAACACCTTCTCCCCCTTGACCGGCTTGCCCACCTCGAAGAGGCCGCCGTACGCGGTCATGCCGCTGGTGCCCAGCACGCTGATGTAGTGGGACAAGGGGAACCCCGCGGCGTCGTCGGCGTCGACCTTGGACATGAGCACGGCCGGGGACGGCTTGAACAGCGTGTACTCCTCCCACGCGAGCACGCCGGCCACCACGTCGCCCGCCTTGTACTCCTCGCACGCCGACGCCACCACCTCGCCGGCGGCGTACGACACGATCCTCTTCACGGACGACGATCGGAGATTATTACGTATTGATGGAGAAGGAGAACACAGCTGGAGGGAGGTAGACGATCAGCGACGCCGTCGACGGCGTGGTGCTAGTCGCTTACCTGTCCGGGCAGGATGCCGTCGACGGCGTGGTGCGACGCGCTGCTCCGTTTCACGCGGTTGAGCTGGTACGGGTCGATGGACAGGTACAGGTTCCGGACGAGCACCTCGCCGGAGTCCGGCGCCCACCTCACCGTCTCCTCCTTCACCTCGAAATCGGCCTCCGTCGGGGCGCCCTCGATGTGGTGCCGGGTGGTGACGTACCTGTTCACCACCTCCATTGATGGCGGCAGCAGCAGCAACGATGATAACAAACAATGGCAGCAGAGAAGACACACCCAAGGCTGCCGCCTGCCCGGTGACTGGTCGGTGACACCAAAGCCAAGAAGAAGACGCGGATGTTGGGACTTGGGAGGGACTGTGAGCGTCCTAAAATACACGGACGGCACCGTGCCGGTGGATCCTACGAAGCAGCACAACTTGACGACGGCAAAGTAAGATACCCATGGATGGCTTCCGGCGGAGATGCTGCTCTCCTCAGTTTTGTCATCACGTCGTATCTGATTATACCTTTCCCCACTTGGTATGCATGTACGTACTGAGTACTGACCATGTCCATCGCAAGACGATAGCAAGTGCCAAACAGCACCAGGTTCTAACCAGATTTTACAATCTGCAGGCTTTCAGATTCTATAATCTGGGAAGCTAGTTGAACCCAGCTTCTTCCAGCTTCTAGATGTTAAAAGACAAATTTACCCCTCCTAGTTTCTCCCCTACACATCTGAGCAAGGGTATTTAAGTAATTTTACTATGTATTGTAGTATGTCACAGCTTTTGAAAGCTGTGAATCCAAACAGCTTACCATTCTAACTTTTAAAATCTGGCTTATAGTAGTCCAACTTTCAAAATCTAGCTTCCAAAATTTAGGTGGGATCCAAACACAGTCTAAGACTGGCCACAATGCTGTGTTTTACCGGTGCCTGGAAAGGAGAGAAGCTCCAGGCCCCGGTGCCACACGTTGTAGCCGGTGCTCAGTTGCCGAAAGAACTTGGCACTGGGGCATGTAGGTTCACCGGTGCTTCGCACATAAGTAATTGTATCCCCAGTACAGAGATGCCAGAGAAAGGTGAGAGGAGAGCAGGCGGCAGCAGAGCAAGCACTCCATGGCGGTCACCGCGGCCACCGCGGCGGCGGCGGACTCGGCCGTGGCCGTCGTCGAGGTCGTCCGACCAGCCAAGGCCCGGCCTGCGGCGGCGGAGCAGGAGGGGAACGGGGCCGCGCCGACGGGAAGAAGGGCACCACCGCCCGGAGCCGCGCCACCGTCAACGCTGAGGGAGGGAGAGGGAAGCCGCGACCGGATCTGGCCGCTCCACCACCGGAGCATCCCTCGACCGCCGGATCTGGTGGGGAAGAGGGCTCCACCGCCCGGAGCCGCGCCGCCGTCGACGCTGAGGGAGGGAGAGGGAAGCCGCGTGGGGAAGAGGGCTCCACCGCCCGGAGCCACGCCGCTGTCGATGTGAGGGAGGGAGAGGGAACCCGCGTGGGGAAGAGGGCACGCAGGGAAGCGCCGGCACCTCCGCCGTGTGGGCAACTTCCGGCCCGCCGCCAAGCAGGCGAGCGCGTGGGAGAAGGGAGAAAATTGGAATTTTGCCCTATCAGGTGGGTTTCGCCCAAATGCCATCGAAGTTGTGGGCTTCGCTGGATTGCCCGTACGAAACATGTACATCCTACTAAAATACTATTTTGCTATTTTCTTATTTATTTGAACTTGTTTTGAAAAACTTATGACCTGAACTTCTCCTTTTGCCCTTGGTGCTTTCTTCCTCCTCTCTCCTTTTCTTTTCTTTAGCTGCAGCTCGTTGGGGCAGGGGGCCTGGTAGCACCCGGTCACGAGGAGGCTGCGCGAGCTCAGCAGGGGGCGCCATGGCGGCAGCCGCGCGAGCTTAGGCAGGGCAAGCTCGAGCAGGGGGCATGCGAGCTCGGGAAGAGGGCAGCCATGGCAGCGGCCACGCGAGCTCGCGCAGGGAACGACAATGGGGGGCAGCCGCGCGCGCTCGGGTAGAGGGCGGCCATGGCGGCGGCGGGGCTTGACCACGGGGCCATGGGAGCTCGGCAGAGGGCTGCCGCGCGAGCTTGGGCTGGCTGAGCTCGGGCAGGGGCGGCCATGGCGGCGGTGGCGCGTGCTCGGGCAGGGGACGACTATGGCGGTGGCGGCGGGACTTGGCTACGGGGCCGCGCGAACTCGGTAGGGGTGGCCATGGTGGCGGCCGTGGGAGCTTGGGCCGGGTGAGCTCGGCCAGGGGCCGCGCCAGCTCCGACACGGGGGCAGCTATGGCGGCGGCAATGGCGGCGGCGACTTAGCAGAAAGAAAAGCAGTGAGGAAGGGAGAAGGGAAGGGTAATATGGTCATCACATGTCAAAATTTGAGAGAAAAAAATTTACAAAATGAATATAAATTTCGAAATGGCATTTAAACGGGTGGAACAACATTTGATAAGAGTAATTCAGTGAAGCCCATAACTTCGATGACATTCGGCGAAACCCACCTGTGATGATGAGGACAAAATTCTAATTTTTTCGGGAGAAGGGAAGCGCCGGAGAAAAGAGAAGAAGTTGAGAGGATGAGGGGAAAGTTTTTGCGGGGTCCACAGACACAGTTTTGGCACCGGTGTCCACACTGTGGGCATACATGGAGCAGTAGCATCGGTGTCTGTGTCAGGCTGAAAGTTTTTTTCCGGCACCGTTCACATTGTGGACAGTCTAACCTTGCATGGAGTAAGAGCAAGAGGGCAAGTTGCCAAGTTTGTACAAAAATAGCACGGTTCTGACTTCTGAGCTGAGCTCAGCACGCACGTTCCGAAACGGATACACTTGGCATATTTTTGATTGCCAGGGCTCTTGCGATTGGCGGTACTGGAATGACCGATTCTATTCTACTCTCTCCGTTCCAATACAAGATCAATTGGGACCGAGGGAGTATTTATTGGTCATGAAACGACATACAGAATTGTGGAGCCACCCACGGTATCGCACCAAGCGAATCGCAGCGGCAGCCCCACCAGGCCACCGCGGCCATGGCACCGTGCAAACCGATTCCGTGACAGAAAATAGATACGTACTTAGTATACAATCAGCGGCAGCGCTCAGCATATTCACTCAACACCAGCAATGCAGAACTAAGACACAACCAATGGGAGGTTTATTTAGCGCTTGGCCAATTGATTGCAGGCAAATCGTACCAGAGGGTGATCCCCCTCACGAGTAATAAAGTTTTAGCAGTCAAGGATTATGTATGTATTTACAGCGTTTGAGAGCGGATCAGCTAACAATGTCAGATCAGGTGAATATATGGCGGAGGAGGCCTCCCGAGTAGGCGAACGACTTCTCCGTCTCCTCCAGGCAGTGGTCCTTCTCCTCCCGAGACCAGTTCTGCGCGGAACGAGTACATGGAACAGAAATTGCCATTTTTTAGTTAAAAAGATTTGAAAAAAGACGCAGCGTTTAGTTCCAGGGACTCACTGAAGCAACTTGGTTAAGCTTGTCGCGGACATTCTGCAGCAGCTGGGAGAGATTGCCCTCCCACTTGTAGAACTCAAGCTCTTTCTTGTTCAGAATCTTCTCAGAAACCTAAGATATCAGGAGCAAATAATACTCTGTTAAATGTGATACAAGATAATGGAGAACAGGTAGTTTCAGACTTCTAAACTGCCCACATCTGCAAAGGAAAAACACACACACACACACACACACACACACACACACACACACACAGAGGGAACCAGATTTGCACCCTAGTATCGACAAAGAAAAAAGACACAAGAATGCTTGAGGGTTCACCTTTTTGCCAATCATTCGGCCTCCAGCGGTATGAGCAAAGTACACGTTATAGAAATGGCAGATAAATGCCTGGGGATCCTTCTCAGACAGCTCTTCCAGTAGAGAAGCGTATGCTGTGCCAGGGGCCGATGGTTCTGGAATTGTGTGGCCCTGTTGCCTGAACCATTCCAGATCCTTTTTGAGTGCCTCTGATCTCTCCAGCCCAGTATTACGGAACTCTGCATCTGAAACACACACCACTAGAATGTCAACAAGCAGCATCTTTGCAAATATTGATGAAACAATCGCCCATTAACTACTACTCCCATCATTCCAAATTATAAGATGCATTGACTTTTCTAGATAAATTGCTTTTACTATATATCTAAGACATAGTGTATATCTAAGTGCATAGCAAGAGCTACATATCTATAAAAGAAAAATATGTTTGGAGGGAGTATGATATTACATTTGCAAAAAAAGTATAGAAGTTTGTGAGCCGCTATGTTTGTCGAAGTATGGGATTACATTTGCATAAAATGTTAATTGAACAGAGAGGAGGTAGCTATCTAGATATAAATATTACAACGATACAGAAAACCATCGAACAGGAATAAAGGATAGACCAGACTATTATTCTTTTTTGTAGCAAATTGATCCATTAATTGACCAAATTAGATGACCCAGAAAGAGGAACAAGTTCAGGAATAAATAACGATGTCACAATGATAGTGATTTTTATGTACAGTTTACACATACAAAATAGCACACTGGGATTCAAATGAAATAGCACTCACCATACCAATATAAGTCCATTAGGTCTGTCCTAAGTCAATCTTCAACTTTGGCCATCAATATTTCAAATCTTATATAGATTGATAACACAAGATTGATATTATAACATTCATTTTGAGGAATAATTTCATAATTTATGAATCTTGCATAGTCAATCTATGTACAATTTAACATACAAATGGCCAAAGTTAAACAAGTTTGACTTAGGAGAAACCTAGATGGACTCATTCGTGTTTAGAGGAAATAGTTTTTAACTTCTAAGTATAGCTCTCTATATACGTATTAAACAGCTGCTGATAGTTCAGTTGAAGCATAACTAACTTCTTCCTTGCAAGAAAATGCAACCATCCATGTGCTTAAAAGTCATTCTCTACCTATTACGTGGATGGCTGGACCAAACTCTTTTTCCAACACTCAAATTCATAGCCGAAAGGGGAAATAAAACCACCAAAAACACTACAGTTACATCTCTTCGTGAATGTACCCAGCCACAAGTACCCCCAGCAGACATTGAACCTCCAGTTCAATATATAAAAAAAGATCATAGCGAAATTATTCTAGAAATTTCAGCATCATCATTATTTTTACTCTCCATTCATAGAAAAACGATTTATTAATCGATAGGCTATTGCATTCTTTTTATATTACCAAAAAAAAAACAAAGAACAAAAAGGTAGAGAAGGCGTATTTTTTCTGGCCACGAACCAATCAAATTTGACCGATTCAATAGAGGCACACGAAGCACAACAGGCGCCATCCACTTCTCACACCACGGACAAACAGGGAAGGGAAAGTAAAGCGGATCACTCACACCACGGGACGGCGGCGCGTTCGACGATGTCTTCGAGCGTCTGGAAGACGAGCTTGCTGTCGACGAGGAATCGGAGGTACCCCTCGACGGAGGGCTCCCACTTGGCGACGGGGGGCGCCTCAGGCTCCTTCTCCCCCTCCCGGGCCTGATCCTTGGTGTGGAGCTTCATCGCGACCGCCCGCATCTCCTCCACGAACGGCTTGCTCCCTTCCTCCCCGCTCGCCGCGGGCGCCATCTCCGTCGCTGCCGCCGCCGCGACCAGCCTCCTCTGCGCCGTCACCGCTGCCGCCGCGGGCGCGACGGACACCACCCGGGTCACGGGCCGGGCCGCGACGGAGATGGACAGGCCGTTCCACCTCCCGGAGGAGACTCTAGCGGTAGCAGGCGTGAGCAGGGAGAGCGCGTTGGGCGCGGAGGAGAGCGATGCCGGTGGGGGCGCCATGGCCGCCGTGCCTTATAGCGAGCGAGCGAGCGCTGATGCTGGGGTAGCGTGGCGGGGAAGCCAAGGCGCCGCTGACGGACGACAGGGACGGGGGACTGTGGCGGTGGAGTGCGGTGTTGGTGTGGCGGCAGCCGGGGGTGTGGCCGTGCGGGTGAGGAGCAGAGGGAGGCGCGGGGTGGGAATAGAATAACCTGGGCAAGCGGATTGGAACGGCCGGTTGGGGAAGACGATGGCGGAAAGGGTAGGCGACGGTTACATTGACATGTGGGTCCGGAATTATGGTGGGGTCTTGATGTCAGTGGGTACCCGATTGGATGAGAGAGGTAGTAGTAGGAAAGCTTTACAGGTGCTGCTTTGGTATTGGTCACTGAATGTGGGCCCCACGGCCTATGGGGAGCCTGAGCCAATGGGTCTTCACGACTTCACGTGACCGCGACCTGGGCAACAGTCTCGCCCATATCCTCATGTTTATAGCAGTACGCTACTACCTAGGAGGAGTATTTTACTTTTAATTGGGCCTCCGGCCCATGGCAGAAATGGAAAACCAGTATGTCGTCGACCTTTGCTCATTTGCTAATGTTACAACAATTTCTCCATTATCACCGATTATTATGACAAGGCCAACTGGGGACTAATCCTAAAAGGGTGCCTTTCACTCCCCCTCCCCCCCCCCCCCTCTCTTTCAGACTTAGGGTCTCTTTGGGACAGCTCCACCTACTTTAGATCCACGAAATTTAGATTCAGATCTCATTTTCTTACCCAAACACCTTCACCTCCACCAGCTCCACTAGTGGATCTGCTCCACCAAATAGGTGGATCTGACCCCAGATTCACCAAATTGGTGGATCTCCTCAAGGGGTGCTCCACTAGATCCAACCTTAGTAGAGTTAGGTAAAATTACCCACCATGTCATTGATTACACAGAAAAAAACAATTCGACTGTTCTATTCGGTGTCTTCTCCGTTGACTGCGCCGCTTCCTCGGTCTGCTCGCCATGTCTGCTCGCCGGCGTCCCCACGTCTACTCGCCGGTAAGGCCGTCGGAGCTCCGCTGGATCCCGTCCTGTGACCGCCGGAGTCCTGGAGCCCGTCCCTCCCGTGGTCTGCTCGCCTCGCGTCCATAGGGAGGCCGTCGGAGCGCCGCGTCCATGGGAGGTCGCCGGAGCGCCGCGTCCATAGGGACCGGAGCTCTGCCCTGGACCAGAGCGCCGCCCTCGTCCGGAGCACCGCCCGCGACCAGCCGTCTGACCTCCGCCCGTGACGAGCGTGTCCGCCAAGCCGCGTCCATGGGAGGTCGCCGGAGCGCCGCGTCCATGGGGATCAGAGTTCTACCCTGGACCGGAGCTCCGCCCTTGATCGTAGTGCCGCCCGTGACCGACCGTCCGACCTCCGCCCACGACTAGCGCGTCCGCCAAGCCGCGTCCGTCGGACCTCCCTCCACCGGCGTCTGTGTCCGCGCTGGCGTGGCCTCGCCACCCAGTCGCGCGCTCGTTGCCTCCCGTGAGCCGGAAGCCCGACCTCCTGTGTGCGTCCGGTTCTTATCCGCAGGAGGAGGAAGAGGAGGATTGAGCTGACGTGTGAGGCCCGTATGTAAGTGAAATAGAAGTGGATCTAGAGCTGTCCCAAACACTTCTACCTCGGAGCTGATCTACGGTGGACTTAGGTGAATCCCAAATCCAGATTCACTTTTTTTTTGCTTGGTGGAGCTGTCCCAAACAAGCCCTTAAGGGCATGCACAGCGCGTTGTTTCACCCCGTCTGTAAACCATGCATTTTACAAAGACCCCCCTTCCCCGAACAACAGTAAATGAGGGAAGAGAGTGGAGTCGTCGTCTCGTGAGACGGCGAGCCCCGGCGCGTGCTCCCAAGCCAAATCGCCGGATGAAGCTGCGCTGTACGAAAGGCCTCGTCTCCAAGCATTTGGTGTGGATCTAGCTGCGGCTGGCACGCGATTTTGGTTTTAGGCGCCAAATTTCATCCCCGCCACCATATATGCCTCCTCGTGCATCTTCTCCAACCCCAATCCTCCCCTGCGCTCACCCAAGATGTCGACGGCGGAGAGCAAGGCAACGGCTTTGGCTAGGAAGAAGAGCACGACTGCGGCGGCGGCGGCGACGACAGTCATGCAATGGTGTACACAATTATATTCATTATTGGTCTTTGCATGCATGTAAAACATTAAATTGCTTGTAGACGACTCACTGTTTGTGGATTGTATGACGTGTCTTTTTATCTGTCTGTATGATACATTCGAGGTGCTTCCAGATGACCCCTGTCTGTGGGCTGTAAATGCCCTAACTGAGAATCATTTGCACCAATCAGGCTGCCGCCATTTCATTGTCTACTATTAGTACCTGGTCTAATTAGTGCTTTTGTATTTATTATTACCAGTACGTTATTTATTTATCACAAGAGCTTCTATAAAAAGTCGCATAAGCTCAATCACAAAGAGCAAATGATCCTATAGATGTCCAAACGGGCCTGGCCCGATGGGCCGACACGAGCCCGTCACGAAAAAGTACATCACGAAAACGGCACGGGCCCGGCCTGCCTCGTGCCCGTGTTGGCACGGCCCGGCCTTGTGCCCGTGCTCGGGCCGCAAGGCCAGCACGCCGGCATGGCATGGGCACGGCACGCTCCAGCGGTCGGCACGGGGGCGGCACGGTGGCCAGCCGTCATCCTCATCCTGTCCCTGCTCGCGTCGTCAGCTGTAATACCTCTGATATTACAATTCAATTAATCTGCCATGTCATCATATTTAAATTTAAGCATCTGCATATGATTGAGCTTAGGGCCTAGAGTGATTTGATTTCAGCTAAGTATTGATTGTGTAATTAAGTCCTTAATCAAAAATCAAAAATGAAATTAAATAGAAATTAAATTAAACCCTAAAGTTGACCTAAAAACCCAATTCAAAATCTATATGTAATATGGGAAAAGTGTCTTAATAAAAGTTGTAGAGTTTTAAAAATGGAACAACTTTTATTTTTGGATATTTTGAAGTTATATTATAAAAATTCAAATTAAACTCAAATTACTATATTGAAATTTACATTTGAAACTTTAATTTCAAAAAATATTAAGAATCTTCAAAAACTTCCTAAATATAAGTTGTCAAGCTCTCTGAGTAGGACAACTTTCATGTTTACCAATTTTCAAGTTGTTGAGAAGAATCAAAAGTAATTTTAAAATTTCAGTTTAAAATTCAAACCATACTTTTACCCCCTTTTCTGTAATTTGAAATTTTGGCCGAATTTGAAATAGGTGTCAAAAGCAAAAATTATCTACACAAAATTCTCTACAACTTTTGTATTCACCACTTCCTCAGATTCGGGCTGGATCAGATCCAATTTGAATCAAATAGCATTTGACCTACAAGACCTAGTACTGTAGCTGCAGGGGGCCCCCTGTTCATCTTCCACGTCGCGCGCGCGTGCCGCGCGCGGCGCCGGGCGCCGTCCGGCCGGTGTGGGCGGCCAGAGCCGTTGTCAAGCAGCCGAGAGGGGGCCCCGGACGCCCCGACCTTATCTCCACCCTCGCCCTGCCTTTTTAAGGACGGCGAGCCCCGAATTTTCCATTTCCTCCCGAGCGGCCGCCGGCGACCTTCTCGTCGTTCGGGACCAAATTCGCAGCCACCGAACCATCTCCACCCTCTTCATCTACCTGATAGGTAGCCAGGTTCGTGGCGCATCGATTGGTGCCTGTCGCGTGAGCCGTGGTAGCCTGGTTAGCTCTCGGTGAGCATCTTCGTCGTCGGGTTGTCACCGGAGCTCCACCGCGGTCATCCTCTCCTCGTCGGGTCGGTTTGGGTGAGCCTCTTTACTTTCGGGGTGGTGTTCTAAGTTCCTGCGGTGGTGTAGTTTCTGATGCGTGCGGTGGTTGGCGATGTGGTGCACCAGGCTCACTGGAACAGACCTTCGTCGCCGACGGCCGAGTCGTGTCCGCCGCCGTCATCGTCAAGCCGTCTTCACCGTACCTCTACTTCGCCACCCGACTCGCCCGTTAGCTTCGTGGTGAGCCCCTCTTTCTCCCCGACACTTTCCCTGTGGCATTACCACGCCACCGCGGCCGGAACAGCCTTGTCGTGCCGCCGAGGTCCGCCATGGGCGAGCTCTCACTCGTCGGAGGCGGTTAGAGCTGAGGATAGGTTTAGGGAGTCGGTTAGGGTCTTGGGGAAGAGGTTTGACCTAGGGCGCTCGCTGTTAGGGCCGCCGACGGCGAAGCCCGCGCCGTGCCGCTCGCGCGCGCGCGCGGAAGTGCCGGCGGGAGGTTGAAGACGACCCTGACAGGGGTGGCCCGCCTGTCAGTGGTCGAGAGAGTGTGGACGAGAGCGCCCGCGGGGGCTGACGGCTGGGGCCGGCCTGTCAGCGGCCCGGCGCGGAGGCGAGCGCGCGCGGTCGCGGCTGGGCCGTGCTGGGCCGGTGCGGGGTGTGGGCCGGCTCGGTGGCGCGTGCGCGCGGTGCCGCGGTCTGGACCATGTTGGGCCTTAGTGGGCCGAATGGCCGTTTCTCTTTTTCCAGCGATTTTCTAATTGCCTTTTCATTTTAATTAGAATAAATAGTGTTAAGTTTTGATATTTTTATATGGATTAATTTACTGCACCAAAAAGTATGAAAATATTTCTAGATACTCTCTGTGATGTGTAGAATTTAATAAAAATATTAAATACAGGATTTGGGTGTTTTCTGTATTAATTAAAAATCAGCACATTAAATGTTAAAAGGAACTTTGATGATTTTTAATAATTTCTGTGATGTTCCAAAAATCATGAAATTTATTGTGTCACTGTTTGGTACTAAAATCTATCTGTTGGTGCATTTTGACATCAAATGGAAATAGTTAAATATTTATTAAATTATATGTTAGTTTAAATGATAATATTAGGAATAATAAATGGAATGATTATTGATTGGTGTGATTTTTGGATTGATTGAGATTCTAGGTCAATCACCTTTATGACCTAGGGCAGTATGAATTAGATTATTCATGTCTAAGCTAAAATAGGGTCATATACACATGTGTGGTTTATTTATTATTAAATTTCGTCTGTCATTTCATGTGTATCACATTCATACATTCATTCATTGCAAACGTGTAGTGACTGAGAATCCGGAGGTAAAGTCTGAGGGTCCATCTGAGGAGACTACTCAGGAAGTTATACAAGGATTTGATATTTGTGGAACTGACCCGGATCCGACACTCTACGCAATTCAAGGCAAGCCCCGGTGCATTCAGCCCCTCCTTGTTATTTAAAATATTTATCACTTGAGTTAATCTACTGCATTAGGTTATTAGGAGTTGAGTGATAACCTATTGATGCATTACCTTTCCTTGACCACATATTATACCTAAGACCCTGATTTATTTAAAGGTATTGAAAAATGCTTAGTCATGCTTAATGATAGAATTGCAAAAATGCTATTTTGAAAACTGTGATAATATGAAACAAATGAATCACTTTATGGGATTGGTTATGTCCTTGTTGGTTGGCAGTGTGCCTAGCTAGTTCATTGTCAACCACATGGATGGGTTGTTCCGTTTGGTCGACCATCTGTTGGGTTAGAGTCCCCGCGATCCTCGCCATCGGAAAGGGATGTGAAAACCGGATAGTTACCAGTGTACTTGGGTTAGAGTCCCAATGCATGGTTTCTAACGGAAAAATATTAGGGACCGTTCGTTGTCAGGCCTGCTATGATCAAGACTTTGCAACTAGCCACATACTACGGAAAGCCTCTGACTCCGGTGGCTCTACTGCTGGAACCGACAACCACGCACTGGGAGTGGAGAGATGGCGAGAGTAGCGTGTACCCTCGTGGCCGTCGTGCCTGGAGATGAGAGGAGTACTGTGCTCTCGGGTGACGCAGGACCGGTTCCGGGGTATGAAAAACCGTGGTAGGCGGGGTTGGCGTATGCAAGCTTAAGTGCTACATACGCAGTGTGGATAGGGATCCCCAGCTGGGTATTAATCGATTCGAATCGTCGTTGCTCCTCGAATATGGAGACTTGATCCTCACCCCTACATCGGAAAGTGGTTCGGAACTAGGATTGTTTTGAATGAATTAAGCAAATGAAAAAATGCTGATATATGAGAAAGAACTTGGAGAAATGGATAATGATGAATAGTATTATTGAAATAAAATATTGATTTAGGATTAGTAATGTTTTTCCGCAAAATTCTTGAACTCATGCTAAAGCCTTACCTTGACTCCCCTTAGCCTGCATTCATGAGTCTAATCTTACACCTTTAGTCGGGTAAGTCTTGTGGAGTACCTCATGTACTCAGGGTTTGTTAACCCCGTTGCAGGAGGGCAGCAGGAGATTGACGTTTGTCTCGCTCCGTGCTGCGTCACCATCGTCCAGGAGAGTGAAGAAGACTAAGATTAAACCCTTGGGCAGGGTTCGTGTAATATTTAACTATCTGTCGTACTGTTGTTTCAAACTCTACTGCTACTCTTTTATATTTATGGTCTATAATAACTGCACTTAATTTTATTTGAACACTGGTCTGTAACATTAAGTACTATTTACTCTTCCGTAAATTCTACTCTGATGTATTTTGTTATGAAATGTTGTAACTCTGTAATGACTTCGCAATGGGATCCTGTCGGAGTAACGGGTGCTTATGAAGCCCGGCAGAGCCCGCCTAGGTCATATGGAACACGGGTCGGGCTGTCAGATGTCATTAGTGACGTTGACAGGTGCCTGTGGGCCATGCGATTTAGACGATTCTGTTACATCAGCCGCCACGCTTTTCCTCCCCTTGGCCGCCGCGCAGCCGTGGCCGAGCTGCGACAGCGCGCAAGCGGCAGCTATCGGCTGGCCGGCAGCGCCTACGCGTCCGCCTCGCCTGCCTCCTTCGCGTCCGGCTCCGTCGGCGCGGACACCGATGGCGCCGTCGTCTACACGCATGGGGCGGCGGCGCGAGCAGCGGCGACACTGCGGCATGGCACGAGCTGCTGTATTCGGTAGCGCTACATGCGTGGGGCGGCGGCGCGAGCAGCTGCATTCGGTGGCGCTACACGCGTGAGGCGGCGGCGCGAGCAGCGGCGACGCTGCGGCATGGCGGCGCGAGGAATTGTAGAGCGGCGGGCTGGCACGTCCCCGGCGGGCTGTCGTGCCAAAGCGGCACGGCACGGCACGCCTGACTCCCCTTAGTGCCGTGCTCATGCTGGTGGTTGGGCACGGTGGCCCGAACGTGCCTCGACGTGGCGTGCTCCGACGTGCCATGCTTCGCCGTGCTCGGGCCCGTGCCGTGCCGTGCGGCCGGTTTGGCCATGTATAAATGATCCTGGACACCGTGAGCCGGCGTACACGTAACGTAAGAGCCCTCGGATTGGAGTCATTAGTTGCTTGCGCTGCTGCCGCTACTTAACCAGTGCTGCAGGCTGCTTTTGCTTGACTATGCAATGCGACGGTGACATACATACACTTCGATAATCTAAGTTTCGTTGAATCGGGCGAATGAAATATCCGTTTTTATTCCCGCAGGGCGCAGGGGGTACCTGCTTGCAGTTTTGATTACAATTACCCACAGCTTGTTAAACAAAGCAAGGCTGACAGTGGAATCAGATCAAAGGCACCGGGAAAGCCATAAATAAAGGAGTACTCCATCCGTCCCATAATAAACATAATTTTTTGACTTCTGCGATTTATATTTGACCGTTCGTTTTATTCAAAAAAATTTTAATAAATATTATTTGTTTTGTTATGACTTATTTTATTATTAGAGATATTTTTATAATAACTTGTTTAATTTATTATTTGTATAAAAAATTTGAATAAAACGAACGGTTAAACAGGATTTATAGAAGTCAAATAATTATATTTATTATGGGATGGAGGGAGCATGTATTGTATTTGGAAATTTTCTTTTACGGTAGGCGTGCGTGCTGATTTGTTAATAACCTGGCGTTACGTTTGTGGCGTGTTCGTTCTAGGTGCTCAGTTGCTTCCATCATCTGCGTGCGATGTGCGAATGCGGAGAATGCTCCGTGGATGATGGCGACACACGGATATACTGTGGATATAAGGGTGGCCGGGGAAACGTAACTGTTTGCCAATCTCGTGACGGGACATAAAAGATGGGTACAGGCACCACCTAGAAAAGGAAACTAAAAGTGCTCACTTAGATTGCTCAGATTCAAGGTAAATGACCTCATTGCCCTTCTACTGGTGGATGCTTTGTCGCCGATGTCGTTAAGACTCCGTCATGTGCGTGATGCCCCTCTACTGGCAGATGCTTTGCCGCGTTCTCTCTGGCGGATACTTTACCGCTTTGTTGCTCAGGCGGATACTTGGCCGTTGTGGTGTTTTCGTTTTTTGGTGGATGCTTTGCCATCACGGCTTCATCTATTTTGCCGGCACCATTACATTGATGAATTTTTAGTTTGCAGGAATAGTGGGTTAGGTTTTTGAGGAGTGGTGGAGGGCCTCTCCTTTACGTCTTTCTTTCTGTTCGGTCGATGTGTAAGTCTCAAACCACTTCCTCTGTGGTTTTGTAACTGGCACTACGGGTTCTTTCATAGTTGCGTTGTGTATGCCGTTTCTTTCGGCTCTTCTTCTTAATGAAATACGCGTGAAGTCGCGATCGCGAAAATGTCCTTACGAAGTTATGGTTGATATAGGTACCACATGGATTGACTGCATGGGGATGCGAGTCCATCAAGTGAGTCATTGGCATGATCCTTGATCACTTCTATTATGGACCAAACCTAATGTAATGCTTTTTAATTAAGTGTTTCTTGACATGTTCACCAAGCTCTGCACTCAGCAAGCGCAACCATGAAGTGGAATCTCAATTAAGTGATAGAAATGTAATACCGAGATAAACCGAATTGAGACACGGAGATTGGTTTCCTGTAGTCCAACCTCACTACTTGGACCCTATGTCTCCATCGAGAAAGCTCTGAGGGACAGCCAAGGTCAAGCCTTGTCTAGATCTCTTTCAACCACTTCTCTCTAATCCATTAGATGATCTTTCCTTTTGCTAGGACAAGACAGTAGCCCTTGCAAACTAGTCCGTGGCGGTCCACCAGCTTAGGTGCTCGCTAGTAATACCTAGTCGTCAAAGTTTCACTTCCAAGAGCAACATCAAATGCTTCATGAGATACTTGATGCAGCTACAAAAGCGCTCAAGGTTACGATTGATCACTTGTGCTCTCACAAGTTCACACAGGTCAAATCTTGGACCCAATCAAAGGATATCACTCAAGCTACACAGTTCCCACAAACGAAGGAGGGGAGAGCTCTCAAGGCCTTTTGAATGTTAGAGAACATGGAATGCACCATCAGCCCTCCAAAAGTGGGAGAGTGTAACACCCTAAAAAATATTTTGTAATTATTAGTAATTACAATTTATTTATTTACTTTCCAATAATGTACATAGGCAAAATCTTTTGAAATTATTAAAACCAAATGTGAAGACTAGAATTTTTTTTTTTGATGTGGTGCCATGGGATTTGTTTGATTGTTAGGATAAGATTGTGTCGGTTAAATTCATACTTCTATAATAATTTCAATCAAGTTTCAAATTTTTTTTTTAGGGAATCAAGTTTCAAAAACTAAGGGGAAAAACTTTATCTTACTCCCTTCTTTTGTTTCCTAATCCGACGGCCCAAGCAGCCCAGCAATCTTTTTTTTTTCTGAGTGAAACCTGCTTTCGCCAGGCCCAACAAAAACCGAAGTCCTGCATGGGCTTTTTTTTTTATCTTTTTGATTAGAGAAGGTCTCATTCCATCTCAAAACAAGTGTCATTTTAGAATTTTGACTATCTCATTTTAATTATTCGTCTTATTCAAAAATTTTATAAAAATAATTATTTTATTATGAAATGATTTATTATTATAAGTACTTTAATCTTAATTTGTTTATTTTTATATTTTCACAAAATTTTTGAATAAGATGAATAGTTAAACGTCGATTTCAAAAAGTCAAAAATGATATTTATTTTGAGACGGAGAGAATACCGATATCTGAAAAGATGGGCTGCTATTTTTGGAAGCGGGAAGCCATGGCTGCAGTTTCTCGTGCTGGCCGCTGGCGCTGACTGACAAGAGGCACCAACCGCGGAAGCAGTTTTTTTATTCCTCAAAGGCACATGCTCCACTTGTTTCCCTTTCCTACTGAAACTTGAAATAGTCTTCTTCTTCTTCGTTGACGGAGGGAAACCCAGCTTTTATAGAAAAGCTCACATTATTACAAAGTTTTAACAAAACAGAAAACGAGAAAAGGCTGGGGAAACCAGCTTACATCAGCGACCAACAAAACAGAAACAAGCTAACCCCAACGGCTGTTGCGCAGAGCAGAAGCCGCCAAAGTGAGCTGGCTGAACTTGGGAAGGAATGTGTCGAAGCAATGGAGACTCAAATCAGTTCACTACTTGCTGAACTGCCTTATCTTCATGCCAGTGGCCCGCTTGTGTGTCATATACTGTACATATTTTGTGAAACACACTGTATCTGCTCTGTACTCTGTAGTCGTATCTTGTAGCAAGTTTCACGAGCAATAGGGTTTATTGGTGAATTGCTTATTATAACAGTAACTAAGCATGGATCGAGTGGACATGTAAACAGAGTTGACAGAAAACGTTTATGGTCGCATCGCATCAGGCAACGAGCTTATATCAGGGGAACAAACATGTGGCGGCGGAGGTCTACTGCGCAGATAAACGCCTTCTCCATCTCGTCCAGGCAGCGGTCCTTCTCTGCTCGAGACCAGCCCTGCAACAGATCAGCAAGTGCATAAACGAGACAGCATTGTCAGTTTGTTCAAAGCTAGTACAATCGTTTGAGCAAAAGACGAACGGCACAAAGGCCTAAAGCCCTAAAGGAAAAACAAAGCCTAGTTTGTATCAGAGGCAGGGCCTTACGGAAGCAACTCGGTTAAGCCTCGTCTTGAGATCCTGCTGCAGCTACGACAGATCACCCTCCCATTCGTAAAAATCCAGGTCTTTCTGGAGATTGATCTTCTCAGCAACCTGTTGACGTCCAGAGAACGTAATTCCTCGGTTAAGAATTAAGATACTATATACTGCTAGCAACTGCAGAGGCCGGTCTAACCCTGCTTTGCGGTCTGTACTGATTATTAGAAGAGAAAAGGACAGCGATGGTTTTCATATGATCCATTTCAGAGTTCAGACACAATTCATCATCACCTTTTTGCCGATGATTCGGCCTCCGGCAGTATGAGCGAAGTAGGCGTTGTAGAAGTGGCAAACGAACGCCGGGGGGTCCTTCTCGGACAGCTCTTCCAGCAAGGAAGCATACGTGATGCCAGGAGCTGATGGTTCCGGAACTGCGTGGCCTTGTTGCCTGAACCATTCCAAATCCTTGCCGAGTGCCTCTGATCTCTCCAAACCAGTATCCCTGAATTCGGCATCTGAAAACAAATGTATGACGACAAGAATGGTAATTGAGCAAGACACGATGGAATTGAAACGAGTCATAGCACTGCACTCACACCAGGGGACGGTGGCGCGGTCGACGATGGCGTCGAGCGTCTGGAAGACGAGCTTGCTGTCGACGAGGAAGCGGAGGTAGCCCTCGACGGTGGGCTGCCACGTGGCGACGGGTGGCTCCATGGGCGCCTCCTTCGTCCCGTCCCTGGCCTGCTCCCTCGAGTGCAGCCGCATGGCCGCCGCCCGCATCTCCTCGATAAACGGGGTGCCCACCACCTCCTCCGCAGGGCCGATCTCCGTCGCCGCCGCTGCCGCCGCCACTGCGACGAACAGCCTCCTCCGCGCTGCGGCGGAATGAGAAACCCCGGCCGTCGTCCTGGGCCGGCACGCGACGGCTACCACACGGACGCGCGGTTCGGAGCAGCGGAAGCCACTCCCACTCGCCGGGGTGCAGACGGCGGCGGCACTGGGAATAACGGAGAGCCATGCGGGCGCCGCCATGGTGTACAAGTGCTGGAGCTGGATGGAACACGATCAACAGCAGCGATCGAGAGCTAGCACGCGGACAGGGATCGGAATTCAAGCAAATTGACGAGGCGCGATCGCACGTTCAGCGCGGGGTGGTGAGAGCTGCTGGAGTGCTGGGGCTCTTATATAGCGAGCGGGGAAAGGCATCGGTGGCAGCCATGCATGGGAGTAGGAGCGGGGGAAGGCGGCATCGGTGGCAGCCATGCGTAGAGTAATCCCACGACGGTTCCAACTTCCAAGCGCCGTGCTCGCTACTTTGACCCAACCACAAGGGGCGTGCTCGCTACCTTGACCACCCCTCTACCTTCCAAATAACTAGTCAATCTTTAGATTATTAGTATGCAGAATATAAATCATGACGTTCTCATAAACTAGCATGTATAACCCTAACATACTAGTTAAACTGAACAGAATTAATAGCACCAACAACGTCATAGTAATACCATGATCGACACAACAGGTAAATTATAATAAGAGATTGGATCGCGTGGTGTGTACCCCCTTCCGATTGCAGTAGTAGGTGATGTAGCAGGTGGTGGTGAAGCAGAAGGTGATGCAGGTGATGATTGCAGAATGAAGTCGTCGATGAGTGGTGGCGGAAGCGATCAGAATAGTTAACGACGAATGCGCTAGGATGTAGCGCCCTTGACTTGGATGAAAGACGGCTCGTCGTGAAAGTTAGGACGGCAGGAGGACGAGGACAATTTCCAAGGCGCGTGCTCGCTACTTTGACCATGCCTCTCCCTTCTACTTCCCTCCTTTTCTACTTCCCTCCTTGCTGATATCAGCGTATATTCCGTTTGTATGCATTGTATAGGGACACGGTATGCTTCGAACAAGGTCAATTGGAAGCATTTTTCGATCCATTATTTGGATGTATTGTAAAATCACGGTGCAAGATAGAGATATGATTTGCTTTGCCCTATCATAGTAAATAGTTTACGTGACTATGGTAGATTCAAAACAAACCGTGCCTCAATCTTGCCCTGTGATTTTATAATGCATCCAAATGGATCGAAGCATGCTCCCACTTTCTCATGTGACCTAGAAGTTCTATCAAGTGCAAAGAAAATATTTTTAGTACATATGGTATATTCATAACATTACCGTGCCCCTATCTTGCTCCGTGATTTTACGATGCATCCAAATAGAACGAAACACTATTCTACTTTTCTTGTATCACCTAGTAGTATCATGAAGTGCAAAGAAAATTGTTTCCATGCTTATGGTAGGTTTGAAGCAAGGCATGCCTAACCTTGCCCGTGATTTTACACGGGATCCAAATGGATCGAAATACGCTTCCACTTTCACATGTGACCTAGCAGTTCCATCGAGTGCAAAGAAAATAATTTTTATGTCTATGATAGGTTCGAAGCAATTAACCATGTTCAAAGCATATTGTCCTCCCATCTTGCTCCGTGCATTTAGAATGCATCCAAGATCCAAGTGCTGGATGGAACACGATCAACATCAGCCAGAGCTAAGCACGCGGAAAGGGACAGGATGTAGTGTACTACTACTACAACTACTTCAGATCAGAATTTAAGCAAATTGACGAGGCGCGATCGTTCATCGAGGTGGAGGGCAATGCGGGTGGCATGTGGGGCTTAGTTATAGCGAGCGGGGGAAGGCATCTTCAAGGCATTTTTGACTCTTCATCAGTCCTCCATCTTCAAGGAATTGGACAAGAGAGGTTGAGAATACATGTGAACGAGAGGTTGAGAATACATGTGAACGAGAGTTGAGAATACATGTTTCACATGTCATGCTTTTTTTTTAAAAAAAAAAATGAACCAAGCTGCCGGTAAACTACTGATTATATCTCAACTTGCATCCAAACGCCAACTAAACATCTCCTTTTTTCCCGACAAGAAGAATTTGGGGATGGCAGCGGAATGATTATAGAGGAATCTAGTTACACAAAACATAATTGTTCTTCAGCTATCTATTTGTCTCAAAAAAAAGCAGGCTGGATCCACTTCGGCCCAACCACACGACTGCAGACTGCTAGTCCGGCGCCCACGTTGCAGCCGAGACGGCCCAGCATCCTCAGATCACCCAAGGCTACTTCAGGTATAGTAGTAGCAGTTGTGAGTTGTGACAGCAGTTGCTTCTTCAGGTATAGGGATGATGGCCCACACCATGTGTATAATAAGCATACTTGTAAATTCCATTCCGGTACCGGCCGGAATGGCCGGAATGCCCCGTTCCGGTGCCCAAACCGGCATAGAAGGGCTGCAATCCCGTACCGGGTCAAATACCGGTCAATATCGGTCAATACCGGCCATTCCGGTCAATTCCGGCCGAAACGCCTGTTCCACCCATTCCGGTACCGGACTAAAACCAAGTGACGAAACACTTTTTCCATGTGTGAGCTATGGAGTTTAGAAAAAATATGTGAGTTTAGAAAAAATGTCAGTGTGATGAAGCGTAACTATGCCATAAGTATATATTTATATGATTATTTATGTATATGTATATTCATATATTTTTAATATAATAAAGTCCGGAATGGTACACCGGTATCGGTCGGTACTGGAATGTTTCATTCCAAGAGTAAAAACGGAACGGCCTCCGGAATGGAATTTACAAGTATGATAATAAGAGATGTAAATGAACTCAATAAACCAATCGATGGAGGCAAGTGTGGCTTGGCTGTGTCAAGGTGATTACAACAAGTTTTAGGATTGCATTGTGAATTGTGTCCTACAGTTGCATTGTGTTTTACCTTGTTAACGAAATATGTATGTGTTCAGACACGCTTTTAAAGAAACTGTAAATCTTGTCATGGATTGTGAATTCTGAATTTTCTTTCTTTATTAATCTCTGATTCTCTTAATACAGTAATACAGGTGGCACATGCTACTACTGTGTCCCCGCCGGTACGTAATTAGCGGCGGCCGGTAGTAGAGACATGTTATTACGACTTACGATATGGACACTACTGCAGTCGTCGGCATGAATTAGCAAAACTTTTATGAGTTAGAAACCGATACGGGAGAATAGACACCGATACGTTAAGATGTTTTACAGCAGTGAATTTGCCAGTGAAATGAATACTGAATCCTGCAGATTTTTCCCGCTCCCCCCTCTTTTTTTTCCCCCAAAAGTCTAACATGACGAGGATCCAGCTCCCGCCGACCTCCTCTTTGCTCTTAAGCAATAGGGAGTTGACCTTTTACTCAATGCCAAAAATTGAAAGTTTCAGTATATATATTCTACTCCGTGTCGTCTCGCGTAATGTTCAGCGGGTCAACGTAATATTTATGTCAATAACTATACGAAATGGGCGGTTACGGTGCTTAAAAAAGGGGCAGTGGCGGTGCTTTACGTGTCATTTTTCAATAAATAAGCAGGTAAGAACATGCATATCTGGGTTTCTGAAAAGCAAAATACATTTGAAAACAATACATCAAATCAAATGAGATACAAAAACTGGGGCATTCCGAGAATTGAACTCGGGACCTCTCGCACCCTAAGCGAGAATCATACCACTAGACCAAATGCCCACTTGCTCTCATTTCGAATTATCGTACTAATAACATAACAACAATGCGTTCATACTACTAGGATTCTTGCCCCTCGCTTAGTTTACCTTGTGCAGAAAATAGGCACATATTTAGAAGAGGCATACCTAATACATGCAATTTCATCAAGATTCGTCCCCATTTAGGGTCTTCGAGCGATAGAGATTTGGATATTTTTTGTGTTGTGGCTCACTCTAGAGGAAACCGAGGGACAAAGGTTGGCGTGACGTTACAGGCAGTTATAGGATCAATGTTTGGTTTTGAGGAATGAATTAGTCCACCGTCTACTCATTTTTTGGTTTTTTTGAATAGAATAGGTTAATACATCAGAAATCATCTTATTATTCACAAACTATTAATGAGTCATTTTACCAAATTTGAGTAATGAACTCATGATGCATCATCTTAATTTGGATGGAGTGATTCCTCAAACCAAACAGCCAATCTATTTGCAAGGTGCCAAGGTGGTGGTGAGGGTGATAGTGGATCTGGGTAATCCACATTGCAAAAGTGATGAGAATTATTAGACCGCCCTTGTTTCCAGGTGAAATTTTAGGATTCAAAGGGACACCAGAGCTAATGTTGAGGAGGGAAATATAAGCCTAGTTCACTTCATTTCATGGTGAATTATTCAACACTTTGGAATTTTTTTTTTTTGAAATATCTTCGGTTGTTCCGTAGGAGTTAGGAGGCCTTATTACGCAAAATATGCCCACTCAAGTTTGCAGCTCATGAATCCATACAAGTTTTACGATCCCCAATGAAAAGATATTCAATTATATAGATATCAATCTAGCTCAGAGATAGTGATGAAGAGAGTCATGATGATATGAAGTTTCCTGCAAATCTACAATGCAATCCCAAGCCAATGTAGGATATTCATGTCTTTGATTGGAATTCAGAAGTGGTGTCCATGACAGTGCAGATAGAATAAAAAGTAAACAAAAGTATACCACGGTCGACACACCAGCGATGCAGTGTAGGATATTATTCATGTAATCATCAACATTCAACAATTCCATAACCAACCAGCTTCTGGGGCCTGCAGTACTGCATCACTGCATATACATTACACTAGCTACTAGGAAGCCGTGTGTTGATTAACTTGTACGCCACTAAAACGAATAAATAAATTACATGAGAAGTGTACCAGATAGTATTAAAGTACCTTCATACTACATTACTATTGTACATTACAACTAGCACTGCGCAAAAATCAAAACAAATCCTTGCATAAGAAAAGCACACATCACACAAACTACAGATGGAGTTGAACTGTAAATAAATACGGATACGTGCAATATCAGAGAACTCCATGAATATCACCTTTGTCCCCTCGTTTCCAATTCCATCTCTCTTCATCTCTAGGTGAAGACGACAAGTCATGCAAATTGGCTTCAATTATTGTTTCACCTTATTGATGTTGTAAAGTGATTGGATCTAAAGGCCAGGAAAGAAACTGATGAAAGAGCTACAGTTTCTGAACTAGGCCTGTGGGCCTCCATAAACTATCTTCTCCACCTAAATTGAGTTGCAGAGCTCCTTCCTTTTTCTTAAAAAAAAAACTCCTAAAAAAAACTCCTAAACCAAGATGGTCTCGAATCTCTCCTGTCAATGACATGCATCATTCATATGCAAACACGGTGCATCCGTGCGTGCGAATCCTAACGCATGCTGAATGGCAAATTGTGAGCATGCTTGGCCTGCCATGCTGCCACTCACTGGTTATTGATGACCTGATCACTGCTGCTGCTGCGAGGACGACAGGGGCTCGAAGATGTCGAGGAAGCTAGCGGACGGCGAGCCAAGCGTGGCCGTCACGGACACGGACACGGCCAGGCCGCCGGCCGGCCGGTTCAGGGTGCGCGCCTTCACGCGCACCGGCGCCGCCGCCCTGGTCGTGTTGCGCGCGCCTTCGTCGGACTCCTCCCCAGCGCTGGCTCCGGAGGAGGAGGTCGACGGCCTGCTGCTCTTCTTGTCGCCGCCGCGGCCGCCGGCGCATTCGGGGCCGGTGAGCCGCTGCACGAGCGGCATGAACTCGTGGGCCTCGACGTGGATGACCTTGGGAGACACCATGTAGATGATGACAGGCTTCGGCGCCTGTTGCCCGTGACCGTGCCCGGCCGGCCTTGGCGATCTTGCGCGACGCGGCGTGCACGCCGAGGGCGGGGCCACCCTGACGTGTGACATCGGCGTCGAAGAAGCTTGCGGCGGCCATGGTATTGATCGGGATCGATTGATCGATTCAAGGACTGGAGACGTGACGACGACAGTCGATGGATGGACGGACGGCGGCAAGCAGAAGTGAACACGAAAGATTTGAAGGGGACAGGAGATAACGGGACAGCAAGAGGATAAGGCTTCCTACGGGAGGTAGGGATGAAAACGGACGGAAAAACCTGTTTCTATTTTCGTTTCTATATTTTTCTTTGTGAAAATAGAATTTGTTCGGAAAATACGGGTTCAAAAACAAAAACGGAATATATAGAGGTATGAAAACAAACAAATACGGTCGGAGAGCCGAAAAATTAATTTACAATAATATTTTCAAGTATTTATGAACAAAGTCACAAAATAATATACAAATATAAAGTTATCGGTTAAATATTCACTATTATTACATGTGTTAGCATGTTAACATACATAATTAGTGATTAGTAGGCTTATAAACATATAAACTTTTAGACATATCTTATATATATTGAAAACAGGATGAAAAGCGGAATAAATACGGGTCAATTCCGCATAAAAACAAGATTATGCGAAAACAAACGGAAAACCCCTCGTCTACTTCCGTAGATACGGAACCGGGATCTATAAATACGAAAACGATTTAGTAAAATATAGAAAAACGAATGGATCGGGACGAAAAAAAATTCTTTACGGGAGGCATCCACTTGCTTTTGTATATACCCTACGTGAGGTAGTAGCCACGGCTTGTTTAGTTCACCTCACGCACGCCATTGGCCGGGCGCCGCGAAGTCAGCGCCCGCGTACGTGGCGGCGACTAAGGCGCCGGAGCCCCGCGCCCTGTGCCTATGCTGCGGGTGCTTATCGCATTGCTGGCGCCTGGTGCGGCGAGGCCGCGATCGAGGTGATGCGTGGACGACGACGACGGACGGGCGAGCGCCTCTTTTCAAAATTTCCTAATACAGTAGTATATGAGTATATGACCCCGTGGTGGTGGCTGTTGGCCTGCTGCTGCCGACTACCCGGAAGAGAACGAGAAGTGGATGTGGATGTGGATCGGACGAGTGGGAATTAGTCGCAAAATTTCTCTTTCACGGTTGTTCACCCGATTTATTTCAAGCGAACGATTCGACAGATTGCACCTTTTCCTTTTCCACCTCGTCCTTCAGCACAATACTGTTTCCTTTTCCGTCCAAAAAGAATTCATCTTAAATATTTCCCCACTCTCATCTCGGCCTGTCGGATAGGCCTTCTACTCGATCGCCCGTGGCCGCGCATCCATCCGTACCCCAACCACCCCCACGAGATAAACCAAACTCCCACCGACGAGACGACGACGACGAGACGAGAGCCCTGCCCCTCACCTTCCTCCGCCGCCGCCGCCACTGCTCCGGCGCCTGCATCGCTCCTCGACCGCCGCCGCCGCTGTGTCAACGCAACTCCGCCTGTGAGGCCACCACGCATTTGCCGTGGCGCGCCGCCGCCGCGCGACGAGAGAGTGGAGATCCCTAGCCCTCCCTCCCCACCCCACCCCGCCAGCCCCGAATCGAGCGACATGCGCTCGAATTTCGTCCTCCCCGCGTCCCCCAAAAATTTTCTACCTAGCGCGAGGCCCTGGAGATGGCGATTTTGAACAGTGCCGCTTCATTTTCTCCTTATCTCTCCTCTCTCAGGCGCAGCCTCTCCTTCGATCTGATGTTCTCTGTCGCTGGGTGTTCTCCGGTATTCATCGCGAGGTATCGGTGCGCTCTCTTCTCTTTCGCTTCATCGTGATTACAATTATCAAGGGATTCAATTCATGCATGTGCAGGTCTCAGTCCGCGCATCCCTTTTCTAGCATGGAGCTTTCAGACACAGCCACTCTTCTCTCCCACACCCTCGGTTCCTTCCCCACCCGATCTCCCCCAATCTGACCAGACCCGCAAGCATCTTTGACTCGAATGGAGCAGGCGAGGCGAAGGTGGATGTAGAGATGGCGCTGCGACGGGCGCTCCTCAGATTGGTCGAGATCTCCCCCGACCGCAAGGTCTGACCCGTCCTCCTCTTACTCTTCATCTTCAATATTTTGCAAGTTTGGATCCACTAGTCAGATATTCGAAATCCTGTATGAGAGTTAGGCCTAGCGAGCGGGTGCCACAGTCTAGGAGGCCTGTGGGTTTGAGCCTCGGACGGTAGCAGTAGGGACGATTTTTAGTTGACGGCTTGCTGCTGTATTTTGCGTGCTGATGAAATGAATCTCTTCTTGTAAATGCATTAGTGTTTAGAAATGGGCAAAAGACTGAGGCAGGGGCAAGGTTTAGAGGATGTGTTTGAGAGTGGAACAGTGCCCTCATGCTATTGTTTGTCTACAACATCCCTAGAGAAAATTTATACTAATATTGTTCGCTGGAGATGAGGAATCTATATCGTGTTGAGATGGGGAATCTCCCAGAGTAGGACCAGTTTTCGCTGTGTGGCATCCAGTGCATCTGGGGCACGCCATCAGCTTGGTCAAGATTTGTTTGCAAGTTAGTATGTTCAGCTTGCCATTATAAATTGTATGTTTACGTTTTTTTATAACTTACACTACATAAGTTGTTTGAATAAGTTCCTGCATACAACTTGATGGAATGGGATCTTTTTTAGGTTGTTTAGTGGCTGACTAGTTGCATTTTGGATGGCTTGATTATGCTAATTATTTGTTTCGAGGAGTGCTAATTTTGGCTAGACAATCTCTATGGGTATGGTAATTGTTGTTTTTTGCTGGAGAATAACAGTTTCCACTCTAAGGTTTTGGTTTTGTTTTTTCATTATGTAAATGCTTTGCACAATTTTAGTTATACATCATGTTTCTTGATAGTCTCATGTCTTTGCTTATAATTTTCTATATGGCAAGTTATGGATATAGCTTTGATTATAGTAAATGTAACTTTAAAATACCAATTCATAGATGCAAGTTCCTCTATACAACTTACAATCACAAGTTATGAATAGAAGTTCTTATTCCCAAGTTTATAAAAAAATTTGAATTCAACTTTGTGCAATTTTTTTAACCTTGGGCATTTTGTATCTGACTTTTATATGTCAAATCATAGGTAAAAGTTTCTATATACTAGTCCAAAATTTTATACATATTTCCCCCAAGTTTATATGCATAGATTTTCAAATTAATACCACAAGATATTTGTACACATGTTAGTATATAAACCAGGTTGCAACTAGGTAATAGGTCTAGTAAAAACAATCTTGACCAGGTACTAGACCTAATGCACTGGTAGGTTTTGTTTGACTCGGTTACCTTACCTGCTTGCCTTTGCCTTACCTGATCTTGATTCCGCTTGCACAAGAAAGCTACTGAGGGAAGCAGCTGCACGACCTTCTCAACAAATCAAGAGACAAGCAGATCCAAGAATTCAACCACGGTGGGTTAGGAACCAAGCCAGGAGCTTCCATTTGGTTCATGCACCCACGTGTGGATGGGCATGGAAGGTGATTTTAATATTTTATAACTTTATGTTTGAAGTTTTTCAAGAACTAAGTAGCTCATTTGCAGTATTCTTCCTGACCCATCTGTGCCTTTTGTTCCTCTTGGTTTTTTAAGAACTTAATGTTTTTTGAACAGCTATGCATATTGTTTGAATTTCATTCCTATTTTTATTTAAGGAAAAATTTTATGCTTACCAAATCATAAGTCAGTACACACCAGATCTATTGTCTGGTGTGTGTAAGCAGATTAGCAAGAACTTAATTACCCCATTGCAAACATGAAATTTTCACTGGCCTCTATGTTGGGTTCCCTCTGCTTTGACCTTTGTTTTCATATGGTTTGATTACGATATATCTGAATGAAATGTTTAGTAGTTTGACAATTTGATCAATCAAATGCTTTTTTATATATATTTGATCCACAAAGTTGTTTGTATTTGCAAGATCTCTACTTCAAATGGTCATCTTCTTTCCTCAAGGAAAATGTAGTCCATATCATGCTTTATTTGTTGTATTTATGTAGTCCAGATCTACTCATTCGCTCCTGATGCTTGATGTTTTTATTGCATGCTTGCCCATTATGTATTAGATAATAACTTATAATACCTAACTTATTCGAATAAGTTTTTTCATACAAGTTCTTGTGAAAATGTTTTTAATCCTAAAATATGTGCTGGAAGTTGACATAGACATAGCAATTAAGTTTGCCTTTATAACAAGTTATGCACAAAAGTTTGATAGAAGCATTTTGACTAGCCTGACGTAAGGCTCTTGCATTGGTGCGTGTATTACTATCTGTGGAGGCGCAAATCATTTGCCATTAGACAATGCTAGTTTTTAGAGTTGAACACTTGTTAACCTCCTAGTGTTGGGTTTTTTTTTTCTGTCTTGTCTATTCTTCAATGCCGGAGCACTACTACTTATTTTATTTACCGTGGCGGTCACAATCGATTAACCGAGGCGGTTTTGGCAACCGCGTCGGACCTAAGGTCACGGTTAATCGTGCCTTTAACCGAGGCGGTTGTGTGACCGCCACGGTTAATCAAAATAAAAAAAACAAAAAAAAAGAAAATCCATGGACAGGCCCGCCAAGCCCATCCACGGGCCCGGCGAGCCCATCCAGGTCGCCGCCGCCGCCGCGAATGGATCCGGCCACTGCCGCCGCGGATCTGGCCACCACGGCCGTGGATCCGGTGGCAACGGGCGGATCCGGCCGCTACACCGTCGTGGCTGGTCGCTGCATCGTCATGGCCGCCGCTCCGCGCGGCCGAGCCGCCGGGCCACCCGCTGGAGCCACTGCGGGGCCGGGCCGCTGCACTGTTGTTGCTGGCCGAGCCCCCGCGCCTCCGTGGCTGGCCGGGCCCCCGCGCCGCCGTGGCCGGCCGGGCCGCCGTGGATGGCTGGCCGGCCCCCCGAGCTGCAGGGGAGGAGAGAGGGTCGGAGGGGGAGCAGCGAGAGGAGGGTGGGGTGGCGGCTGGGAGGGAGGAGGGAGAGCGAGTGAGGGAGAGAGGCGGCTGGGAGGGAGGGAGTGATTGAGGGTTAGGGTTTGTGCTCGTGGTATTTATAGAAGGAATCCGTTATCGGGCCTAGATGGGCTGTCTGGGCCTTATATTTACCGTGGCGGGTGTTATAAAGGAACCGCCTTGGTTAATATATTAAGCGAGGCGGTTGCGTTATGAAAACCGCCTCGGTTAATATTTATTAACCGAGGCGGTTGTGTAATGTTTGACCGCCTCGTTAAATACATTTTGCGAGGCGGTTATTTTAACCGCCTTGGTTAATAAAAAATAACCGCCTCGGTTAATGTCAGGCATTAACCGTGGCGGTTATTCTTGTTGACCGCCTCGGAAAAGAAAATGGAAACGCCTCCCAAAAGATTTTTTGTAGTAGTGGAGGTTACCTTTTGAGTTGAACACTTGTTAACCTCCGAGTGTTGGGTTTTCAATTCTCAGAAACTCGAAGAAGCCACGTGAGACTTGGAAAAGATAAAATCGTTGAGAAAAGCTTTCTACCTAAAAGGTATTTCTTCTATGACTTATCAGTTAAGGTGTTACTTGATATTTCCAAAATAAAAAATCCTAACTTTGATGGATCAATATTAACAGAATGAAATCCTTCAACCCCTATATAATTATTGTTGACTTACCAAAATTTCAGCAACCAATAATGTAGAACAGGTATCCGGTTGAGGGCAAAAAAAAATAAAAAATGAAGAAGATGAATTTTGAGCTGCTGGGAACTATATGATAAGCAAGTACGCAGGCCATAAGTCAAGTATTGATGCACTTGATTCTTCCCATGGCAGGATTATGACGCAGTATTTTGGGACAAAGAGCCACCTGTTAGTAAGGTAAACACATTGTATTGTTCATCAAATCTTCTAGGACTCTCTAAACGAGTAGTAATATAACATTAGATACATGTGACGGTAGTCCATTGGATACATGGATTCCAACATCCATCGTTACATTTTGAGAAAGCGAAAGTGGCAGGGGTTTGATTTGTATGGTTGGGGCCTTACTGTTTTGGCCATGTTAAGATTGGTTTTTCTTTGTTTCTATATTGTGTTTTCATGTGTATGCTGCCTAACTTAATCCATCAATGTATTGTACAAAGTTATGTCTCTAACTTGTTATTTTTCCCCAATATCCATAGCTTAGATAAACAGAAAATCCTAATGAGCAAATTGCATTTTCCTTTTCTTTTTTTTGACAAGGAACTGCAATTTCATTTGTTTTCTTTATCTATTGCTTCTTTATCTTTTGTCTCAGCTATGGGTATTTTCCTTTTCCATCTTGGTTCGCTGTAAGCTTAGAATTGATTGTATCTTTTAGTTTTTTAAATTTAGGTGCAAAAAACTCAACAGCCTTCTTGTCGCCTTAAATCCTTGAGCCATAGTCTTAAAGTTCGGTTCGGCCATCATAATGCAGTATTGTGTCTTCTTGGGTGGCATTTAAATTGCTGCTTTTCTTCTGTCTTTTTTATTTCAGATTTATCCTTTCCAAATTCAGAATCACATCTAATTTCCCTTCTCAATTGGAATACGCTTAGGAACAACCTCTTTTAGTGCAGATGTTGTGGCATATTCGTACTCCTTTTTAACCCATTTCAAAATTGAATTTGTAAATATTATTGCTGCATATGACTAAGTTTTTTTGTATCCAACTTGTTTTTTCCCCCATGCTGACTAAGTTAATCGATTAAGTTATTGTGCTTAGTTTCATTCTTATTAAACTATTATACGGTTATCATATACTAACTTTTCTATATAAGTTTTTAAAGTTCATCGTGCCTAATTTAATTGATTAAGTTATTGTAATTAGTTTCATGCTTGCTGTATTATGTTAGGTAGTCATGTTATTCGAATTTTTTCTATATAAGTTTCTTTAGGTTCTCCGATAAATTAATGTGCTTCTTTGTTCTCAAGTCTTTGTTTTTTATTCTAGATTTTAAATAATCTTTTGCAGATCTTCCAAATGAAGTCGAAGCACAAAGTCTTGTTACGTGAAATGGGTCTCCTGTCAAATTTAAATCAAATGCTTTTGAATGTTATGTAATTTACTGTTTACTCTTGTGTAAAATTTAGACCTTCCATGAAACTTAAACATATGCTTTTTTAATGTTATGAAAATTGCGTTTTACTTTATTGTGTACAACTTACTTTTATTTTACTCCCCACCCTTTATTTTACCCTTTTTGCCATGTTCGCGAAAGATTAAAAGAAACGTAATAATTTCTTAAAGAGAAAAAAGGTAGCTTTTCACGTAGGAAAAGAGAAACTGGTGCTTCCGTTCGTGCGAAAGTGGATTGTTGTGGGAGTGCGTGCGCAGCAGGGCGCACGGAAAAAGGTGAAAACATTTATTTTGCCATAAATAGAATGTCTGACTTTGTCTGACCTGATTCCAATCGGGTGAACGTTCGCTATTTAGCACAGCACAGTTAGTCGTCGCGTGCACGGCGGCCGCGGGTGGTGTTCGTCGCTCCTCGGTCGTACGGCGACAGTACGTACGCGCGCCGAGCACAAACCGTCTATCGCTAGAGGCCCCTGCGTGCAAGCATGCAGGCATCTTGAGCGGAGCCTTGACAAAGGCCCTAGAGCTAGTTTGACCTAGTTTGTACTCAACTAACCTAAAAGTATCCAAATAAGAGGATTAGATTAGGTTATTTGCAATTAGTTCATCCTAAAAAACTAGCCCCTCCAAAAGATGATTATTTGAGCTAGTTTAGATGAGGATCATGCTTTCTCTCTACGTCTAGCTACACCATAACCCACACAAATGATTAAAAAAGTACTTTTTTATCAATCTAGTCCTGACATCCAAATAACACTTAAGGTAGAGCTAGTTAATGACTAATTTATAGTTAGAAACTAATTTTACCCTCTACCACAGCTGGAGGATCAGGGCGAAAGAGAGGAGAGACAAGCTAGACTGGACGGGACGAATTCGCAGTCGAAGGCTGCAGGCACCTATTTCGAGCACTATTATAGTAGTGCGCGTCGCCGGCCGCCGCACCCGCACGCAGCGGCAGCGCATTGCTGGATTACAGCTACCGCCTCGTGCGTGCACGTACATGTTCGCTCCCGTGACAAGTGCCCAGGTGGTTACTGTAAGCATTTCAAATTAATGGCCTATTCAGAACCTAGAAACTTAACATATGTACTATATATAAATTATTGTATTTATTTGGTCAAATTGGAGGTGCCATTTTGTATGACCGTTCGTCTTATTCAAAATTTTTATATAAATATTATTTATTTTATTATGACCTATTTAATCATTAGAGATATCTTAACAATAATTTAATAATTTTATTATTTGTATTAAAGTTTTAAAATAAAATAAACGATCAAATAAGAAGTTCAAAAATGGGATGGAGGGAGTACATGCTAATTTGAAAACGTGCATGTACTTAGGCTTTGTAAACTGTTGAATCAGTCAGTATTACGAGCAAACACCCTGACAGCAACGCATAAATTTCGACCATTTTTTGTTTCCAGCTCAAATAAAGGTGCAACACGTACAAAACTTGTAACCAAATTACACTAAATACTGCGGCTTCATTCGCTGACACTTATAGTAGTGTAGAATATGTTGGATTTTCATGTATGGCTTTAATATTTATTATTATAATTATTTTATCACCTCTATGTGTGGAATTTTTTTTGATATATGTGGATGGATAATTAATATATAACTTGAGGAATTTGTACTCGAGGTGCCAAGGACATTTGTGCTGGAAACAATACCGAGGAATAATTGAGAGCAACTTTACTAGAATATATATTATGTATGTACGTATTTCGTCTGTGTACAACACAACGGAAGGGCTAGGTTTGTTTTGCAGGATCGGCTCTGCAGGCTGTTGACCCACATAATTAGATTTGGTGACATGGTTCAGGAGTCACACGATTTCTCGAAACACTGGTATCACAGCACCTGGAAGTGGAGCCTATAAATAGGTCCCACCCTCTAGCCTCATTATGCATTGTGAGCGGCACCACGAAAAAGGCTGAGAAATAGAGGGTAGACCACATAATCCAACAAAACCCTACAGAATAAAAGTAAAACACACAAGCACCCTGAAACTTGAACAGTGACGATACAGATGCGCATACAGATGCGCCACCCCGTGACCAAGATTTTACCATGAAATGAAACTGCATAACAAAAATTAAAGCCGCTTTTCAGCAGGTTCCACCCTGCTTCAATATATACTAGCATAATACTATCTCTAGAAATACAATATCATATCACAAAGCTTGATATATAAGAATCTATGTATGCAATTTCACTTCTTAGTTAGCTAACTAGCATTAGTGACTCAAGACGATGCATCAAGATGGAAACAAATAGAATACTCTCAAAACATCAACAGGCAAAACAAGGGAAATTAGCAATTCTGGAGGCACGTGAACAAGGGTATTTGCCCTATTTTTATTTTCAACAACATTACCTACAAAAAAATAAAGTATAAACACTAGCAATGGTTGCAAAGTTAGAATATATACCTTCATCTCTATTCTTTGAGGAAAGAAAATTGTGAGGATTATGGGTGGATTTCAACTCTAGCAATGGTTGTAAAGGATGACAAAGAAATACTACCTCCGTCCTGCAAAAGAAGTCAATTCTTTGACTTCTACAATTTTTCTTTGACCATTCGTCTTATTTAATTTTTTTATACAAATAATAAATTAAATAAATTATTATGAAAATATATCTAACAATAAAATAAGTCATAACAAAATAAATAATATTTATTATAAATTTTTGAATAAGACGAACGGTCAAACAGAGATCGTAGAAGTCAAAGAATTGCATCCTTTTGAGGACGGAGGGAGTATATTGTACTTGAAAATGAGGTGCTATTAACTAAGTATTCTTCAATAAGCATATGAATATGTAAAACATTTAGCATACTTCTTCTCAATATATTCTGCAAATGTCCAGAATTTCTTGTCAGATGTACTATCAAATTTACTATTGGCACATAAATCAGATACATCAAGAACAGTGTATATCTTATTCTTTTGTAACGGTAGAGATAGTCTTATAAGAACTGGTTTCCTATTTAGACACGTCAAAACTCCACAAATATTGAAGGCGAATGTCTTATCTCAACACCATTGCTAGCGAATATCTTTGGTGTGAACTGCTGGGCAAAGCTTGGCATTGGGTGACTTTTGTTGTGTTTGCTTGCAATGCCCAACAACTGTAGACTCAGTTCCTTGTTTGCTATAGGTCCCCAGTTTCACGATGGTTGTGTGCATCAAATGTAGTGACACCCTTGTTTCATCTATTGCAATACCATGTTGATGAGAAAGCCCTATGTGCTATATAGTATTATGAACAAAGCTTTGGTTTCAGGTTTCACATTACTAATACAGTGTATCTCTTTCAGTTACATTTAGCCTGTAGCCAATTTTTTATTCAGATTAAATTTCATGTGTGATCAGTTTGATGCACTAACTATATAAACATACTCTTACAGCGACACTTGTATTTGATTATGGAATATTAATAGATATAGTTAATTTAGGAATATTCATTGTCCCATCCTTGCATATTTGGTGATCATATGGCATGTTCATTCTGTCCAAAAACATAAGAACATCATTAGATGAACTAAGAAAATGAGGGAAAGACTTCTAACCAGATGTGCCCAAGGCCCTATCACATATAAAATGGGGGCTTTTGATTTGTGCGCTTGTGCCCTCCCAAAATAGCAAGGGCAGTTCGGTCATTATCTATGGTAACTCATGAAACTTTTATTAGCATGTTTTCCCACACAATTACACAAATACCTTCTCTATGGATTGCAATTTAAAATTAGCCCTAGCACAGCACTAGGTTTTCTAATAGGAGGAAGGGATTCTTTGGGGGCACCTCATGAATACTCTTTGATGGTAGTTTAGAGATAATTACAGCAAGTTGGAAGTACTAAACTGGAATTATAAATATTATAGTGTAAGATTGAATGAGCTAATATGTTAGATAGAATTGCAATGTGTGGTGATTCTTTAGCTCTAAACAAATAGCTGTAGAAACAGTGCAATACTATTATATAATCACTGATATATAAACACTTTGAACTCAACATAAGTTGTCTGATATTGTTCTTATATGTCTTTTTTTAATAGTCTCTTATTTGGTTAGCCCCGAACCCTTCCCACAAGACTTACAGAAAATAGGAAAAGCAAAAAAAAAAAAAACATTTTCAAGAAGCCGTAGAAAGAAGCGCATATATATATATATAAAACTAAAATGTAATAAGGTTTATTTGCTATAGTAAATGCACAGACCCTACCAGTCCACCTCTCGCTCCACCCATCTGTCCTGCATGTAGAGAATTTTTTTTTGTTTCGGATCGAAAAAATACAATATCTCCTAAACCGTAGCCCCTATTTCAGATCCGTTTGCACCAGGTTGTTGAAAAAAATGTGCTTAACAAAACGAGATCCAAGAAGACTATATTTGATGAACTTTTTTTTTAAAGTATGTAATTGTAACTTCAATGTACTATGAGTTGCCATCATGATTACAACACAATTACAACTTGGCTGTAGCATAGTTAGCGATTGTTGCAACCATTTGGAACGTAATTTTTACCCAATTTGCTACTATATGCAACTAGTTACAATCTAGTTGCAAGCCTAGTTAGTAAACAACGTGCATTTTATATACCAAATGTGTGTGTTCTCTACCAATTGCAACCGCGAGACTAGACCAACCACAACTACAACATCATACTAATTGCAACTTGACGGAAGTAATTGCAACAGATCTGATCCAGTGCAACTGGATCTGATGTAGTTGCAACCTGACGTGGTCCAATTACAACTAGATTCGGGCCAGTTGCAATTAGGCAAGAACCATGTGCAAACCTGACGCGATCCAATTATAACTAAAGTCGGTCCAGTTGCAACTAGGTAAGAACCAGTTGCAATCTGACGCGTTCCAATTACAACTAAAGTCAGGCCAGTTGCAACCTGACGCGATCCAATTACAACTAGAGTTGGGCTAGTTGCAGCTGGGTAAAAACCAGTTGCAACCAGGGTGGGAGGAGAAATCGACCTGCTGCATGTTACTAGTTAGGTAGGAGGAGAAATCGCATCACACAGAAGGAAAAAGTTGAAAACCTTGCAAAGCTTAGTAACGCAGGGAAAGACACAGCACAGCTAAGGAACTAAAATGCAACAAGGTGCATTTGTTATAGCAAATGCATAGACCCTTGCCAGCCCACCTCTCGCCTCTCGCCCCACTCATCCGTTCCGCACATACAGAGAATCTTTTTTTTTCGGATAAAAAAATACAATATCTCCTAAACCGTAGCCCCTATTTCAGATCCGTTTGCACCAGGTTGTTGAAAAAAATGTGCTTAACAAAACGAGATCCAAGAAGACTATATTTGATGAACTTTTTTTTAAGTATGTAATTGCAACTTCAATGTACTATGAGTTGCCATCATGATTACAACACAATTGCAACTTGGCTGTAGTGTAGTTAGCGCTTGTTGCAACCACTTAGAACGTAATTTTTATCCAATTTGCTACTACATGCAACTAGTTACAACCTAATTGCAACCCTAACTAGTGAACACCCCATTACAACTAGAGTCAGGCCACTTGCAACTAGACAAGAACCAATTACAATCTGACGCGATCCAATTACAACTGAAGTCGGGCCAGTTGCAACTGGGTAAGAACCAGTTGCAACCTGACGCGATCCAATTACAACTAGAGTTGGACCAGTTACAACTGGGCAAGAACCAGTTGCAATCAGGGTGGGTGTATTCAATATACAGAATACAATCAGGTGTAGTGTAATATATATATATATATATATATATATATATATATATATATATATATATATATATATATATAAAGCAGGAAAAACGGTAATGATAAAGAAATAATAAGCACCATCGGATCGGAGTACTGGAACTGAAGCACAGAAAGGGTTCTTCTTTCCTCGAAGCACAGAAAAGCGAAACTACGAACTCTACCTTTGGTTCCTCTCTCTAGCGGTTCTTGGACTTCCAAGCTGAGCTAGGAAAGGGAGCTAGTCCTACTTTGGTTCCTCCGATCCCCCTCCCGGCGTCCAGTGCTTTAATATAGCCGCGGCCGGGGAGGCTGAATGATGCGCGCAGCAAGCGAAAGTAAGGTGGTGCTCTAGTGGGACGACGATGGGATCGATCGAACGCAAGGCTGCAGCTAGCAGGGAGAGAAAAAGAGGAGATATGAGCGAGAGAGATTGCACAGCAAGGGCAACAAGGCCACTACTACTGTCTACTGATGACAAAAACCTGTTATCTTGCCCAACCAAATATAGCCATTTTGGACATCTTTACACATGCTATTAAAGACTGTTGGTTTATGGCCTCTCCTTTTTCTCTCCGTATGTTTTTGTGTCTGGTAAGGTTCAGTGTAACTGCAAGATGTATATAAACTAAATATAAAGCACTTGACGCCGGGAGGGGATCTGAGAAATGCGTTAGTGCCATCGATCGAAAAAACGACAGGACGGGTGGAGCTGATCGAGCTCCAACTCTATATATGTTGCTCCGCTCCGTCCATATCTTACCCTAATTAAGCAGCCCAACTCGGAGAAAAACCCTCTTTCCTGGAGCGGGAAGGGACGTGTGTGTGGCATTAGATTCCGGCCACCGGTACCCACCATGCATGCACCTCTATGTTGCGCAATGATTCTTTTGGATTGATTGAATCAAATCCATTCTTACCTGCTGCTTATTACCCTATAATATTGATTATTGAACAATGAAGAGTTAAGTTTCTTACTTTCGATGTTTTTTAGATTTTCTTCATATTAATTAATAAATTATCAAGAGTTTTTTTGTATTTTCTAATTTTTTTTATTATCTTATATTAAATTTTTTCTCGAATATACAAAAGATTTGCATATTTTTTACACTAAGATAGAAGGGTTTAAACATATCAATATTGTGTTTTAAGTGAGTGTCCTAAGAGCCAGAGGTGGAACCAGGGGGGCCACTGCCCCCCCCCCAACACTGTAGAAAATTTATAATACCCTTGAGAAATTCTAATTTATAGCACATCAAGCCATCAATTCATGCATTTTTATGACACTATTATGATTTGTTGCTATGAATACTAACTGCATATGTAAAAATATTTAAATAGTTATTAGAATATACAATTATATATATTGTCATACTTAGGGCCCGTTTGGTACAGAGCTGTTTTTCCTAACACTTTTTCCAAAACGGTTTTTATGGGTGAAGCTTTTTTTCTCTCCTCTTACAAAGGGATGACTCGGCATGAAGCTGAAAAAAATAGCTTCTTCTAGTTCTCTCTCTCAACCATGCATAACGTTGTTGGTAAAGCTGTTTTGCCAAACGATATTTCTAAAATAGCCCAGCTTCACTAAAGAAAGGGCTCATGAAGCTATTTTTCAAAAAAGAAAAAAAATACTAGTAGAGAAAGGGGTTTTAGTCCCGGTGGGAAAATGCCTTTAGTCTCTGTAAAGCTGTTTTGCCAAACGATATTTTTGAAATAGCCCAGCTTCACTAAAAAAATTGCTCATGAAGCTATTTTTTAAAAAGAAAAAACACTAGTAGAGAAAAGGGTTTTAGTCCTGGTGGAAACTGTCTTTAGTCTCTGTAGATTACAAAAATAATGCGCGCCCCATGAGATTCGAACCCAAAACCTCATGCATAGCATAACACGTAACTTACCACCTGTTGACGGTAGTTATTGTATGATTTTACCCGTCAACCAATCATGAAAAAGAATATAAATGAGAGCCAACACCTAGAATAGGGTTTAAACTGACAGAATTTTACGAGATTTGGTGAATCTGTGTTTTTCAGGTACTATAAAGAAAAAGAACCAGGAAGGACCCACATCTTAGAGAAAAATACCGAATTCCGTCGGGACAGAAGATCAAGAATATTCTAAAGAACACCAGAGACACGCCTGCAAAGCAGGGCCCGAATGTCAGAGAAAGATGGTCATAATCTTCTACTTCAAGTCTAGATATGTACAATACCTCATTGATCAAGTCGACATATTCCTCCGCTGGCTGATATGAATCTCCTTCGACCTACAATAAGTATACAAGTCCGGTGAAGTTCTGCATTAAGTTAAGCACATTTTGTGCAAAGCACTTACGTTCTTGCTAGTGCCTTAATAACAATACAAAATTACACAAAATACTTACTATCTCACTAGTGCTTGCAAATGCAATTGAGGTCGCTAGCTTTATGTCCACTCCATGACTGCCAGTTGATATTATTGATCCTGCAAAAGCAGTTTTTTTTGCCCTCAAGGGCATATGCCCTCAGCACATGCACCATTGCATTAGCATTGAGATGTGTGCGTACACATTTCTCAATACGAATCTAACAGTGAATGTGCTGAGCACATATGCCCTTGAGGGCAGATTTCACTTTTGCGATGAGGGCAGGAGAGCAGGCCAAGCAATGCAAGCATGCCAGGCGATTGCGGTGTCTGCCGGGTGCCCTAGCTGTGCGGCGGCGAGGGAGTAAAGGCAGGTCCCTGGATCGATCGGAGGCAGGTATTAAAGCACTGGACACCGGGAGGGGGATCTGAGGAATGCGTTGGTGCCATCGATCGAAACGGCAGGACGGGTGGAGCTGATCGAGCTCCAACTCTATATATGCTACTCGCTTCGTCCATATCTTACCCTAATTAAGCAGCCCAACTAGGAGAAAAACCCTCTTTCCTGAAGCGGGAAGGGACGTGTGCGTGGCATTAGATTCCGGCCACCGTTACCCACCATGCATGCACCTCTATGTTCCGCAATGATTCTTTTGGATTGATTGAATCAAATTCATTCTTACCTGCTGCTTATTACCTTATAATATTGATTATTGAACCCTGAAGAGTTAAGTTTCTTAGTTTCGATATTTTTTTTAGATTTTCTTTATATTAATTAATAAATTATCAAAAGGTTTTTGTATTTCAATCTTTTTTCTTATCTTATATTAACTTTTTTCTCGAATATACAAAAGATTTGCATATTTTTTACATTAAGATAGAAGGGTTTAAACATATCAATATCGTGTTTTAAGTGAGCGTCCTAAGAGCCAGAGGTGGAACCAGGGGGGCCACTGCCCCCCCCCCCCAAACACTTTAGAAAATTTATAATACCCTTGAGAAATTTTAAATTATAGCACATCAAGCCATCAATTCATGCATTTTTATCACACTTTCCCAACTCCTCTCCCATGACGCGACAGCTTCCCTCCCAACCACTCTCCTGACTCCTCTCCTCTCCCCGCTCGCAATCGGCTTCTCCAGTCTCCAGTCTCCTCTCCTCTCCTTGCGAGGAACCGAGGTTGGAGGAGAAGGAATACAGGTATGTCTAAAGTGTGAACAAGTGTGAACCGAGATTTGAGAAGAAGCCATATATATATGTGTAGGACGGAACTAAAATACAACAAGGTGCATTTGCTCTAGCAAATGCACAGACCCTACTAGTCCACCTCTCGTCCCACCTATCTGTCCTACATGTAGAGAATCTTTTTTTTTGTTTCGGATCGAAAAAATACAATATCTCCTAAACCGTAGCCCCTATTTCAGATCCGTTTGCATCAGGTTGTTGAAAAAAATGTGCTTAACAAAACGAGATCCAAGAAGATTATATTTGATGGACTTTTTTTTAAGTATGTAATTGCAACTTCAATGTACTATGAGTTGCCATCATGATTACATCACAATTGCAACTTGGCTGTAACGTAGTTAGCGCTTGTTGCAACCACTTGGAACGTAATTTTTACCCAATTTGCTACTATATGCAACTAGTTACAACCTAGTTGCAAGCCTAGCTAGTGAATAACGTGCATTTTATATACCAAATGTGTGTATTCTCTACCAGTTACAACCGCGAGACTAGACCAACCACAACTATAACATCATACTAATTGCATCTTGACGGAAGTAAATGCAACAGGTAGTTGCAACCTGACGTGATCCAATTACAACTAGATTTGGGCCAGTTGCAACTAGACAAGAACCATGTGCAAACCTGACGCGATCCAATTATAACTAAAGTTGGGCCAGTTGCAACTAGGCAAGAACGAGTTGCAATCTGACGCGTTCCAATTACAACTAAAGTCAGGCCAGTTGCAACTTGACTCGATCTAAGTATAAATAGAGTTGGGCCAGTTGTAACTGGGCAAAAACCAGTTGCAACCATGGTGGGTGCATTTAATATAGAGAATGCATCCAGGTGTAGTGTGTGTATATATAATATATAACAAAGAAATACTAAGTAGTCAGAGAGGCATTCGGCTAAGTTTCTTAGAATGATTAGGCTTAAGAGCAGGGAAACAATTTGGGGAGCAAAGCTACTACCAAAAAACAGGATATTCCATCAAGAATTGAAAATCATGAAAATCTGTCATTGCTTTCGCAATGAAGGAAAGCCCACATCCTCGCAATTTGACATTTCGGCATGCGAGCCATTACATGGCCAAGAATTTAAGGGGAAGTAAACAAATCCTAATGGATACGCATGGATAAGAGTCCATTTGGGCATCCAAAGGGGAGAAATAGTTTAATGAAGCGCTAAACCGCGTACTCCCTCCGTCTTGGAAAACCTGTCGTTTGAGCTTTTAACAGGGACATCAACAAATCTTTGAATGGGTCACGTAGGTGCGTCCAAGTTCATTCAATAAGCCCTGAATCTAGACGATTTACTCCACCCCAGAACGACTGGTTTTCCGGGACAGAGGGAGTATGCTGCAACATGTTCTTTGACTATTCCCGACCATAGTTCCCCATTCATTTACTTGTGCGATGCCTAAAATCCTCTCGTGCGAGCAATCCCGAGCAGTGTTGAAGAACCCTGTTGCGCCGCAGCCGCGCAACCAATAAGAGGCCGTAACTACTAACCACCCCTGGAAGACTGACTCACCGAGGGGGGAGGGGGGGACACAAAGAAGTCCGATCGAGTCCCTATAGCAGGTAAAAAAAGGTGCAATCTGAAGCACGCGTTCATTCCTGACAAGTCACAAGTCACAGCCGCCGCCCGCCGGTACATTTCTTCCTTCTCATCCGATCGACAGCGCGGGCGGGCGGTCCCAGTCCCCACTGAGATTGATCGACACAGCAGCAGGTGAGGTGAGGTGCCTCGCCGTGTTTCCGGACGCGACGCCATCGTCGCTTTCCTCCAGTTTGACAAATCAAGTGAATTACCTGATGCCTGACGCCGGACGACGACCCGATTCAGAGCGCGCTGCTCCTTCATTTTCCATATGCTCGCTCGTGGCCACGCTGGGGCCGCCACGGAACCGTACAAGAAATCGGAAAAGGAGGCGAGGAAGACCGGGTCCGCCGTAGCTGCTGGTGCTAGCGGCGGTGGCGGCGGCGGCGACGACGACACATGCATGGATAATGGCTTAATAGTTTAATTTCGATGTGAAGTGATCAATTGAAGGCTTCCAACGAGATATATACCGTCTATGTTCTCAGTGTCAAGGCGATTTCAAAACTTTTACCCCAAAGGGAGCGGCGTCATCTTCAGAAGAGAGACTGCGTGTTCTCTGCCTTCAGAAAAGACTATTGAAATTCCACGACACAATCTTGAGTTTTGAAATCTGTTTAAGTTGCAATCATCAGCTGCATGAACAAGCACGGAACTCGATCAGCTAGCTGGAAGCCGTCCTAGGAGACTTCTCTATGCAACACCACGCCAACATGCAACTGTGGAATTTCAAAATTCAAAAACCTTTCGGATACAGAAGCTGGTTACAGCGAGAGACGCCAACATGCAACTGTGGAACTATGATCGCATATCTCTACTACTAAAAAGGTGAAACTGCAATCGTTCACAGGCACAACGAAAGGTCCCGACTCTACTCCACCGCCTGTAAATCGGCCTCTCCCCACTCCCGTCTCCCTCGCCCCCCGCGGCCGCCACCCGCCCGCCTCACCCTGCGCCGTAGCCACGACCATCGCCCTCGCCTTGCCACCGCCGCCGCCTGCCTCGCCTCGCGAGTCGCGGCCGCCGCCCACTCGCCTCGCAAGCCCGCCCCACGCACGCACAGGCAACTCGACGCGGCGGGTTCGAGCACCAGCGTGTATCTCCTCGAAGCAGCAATGGAGGCTGCGGTGGCCACGAGTATGAGGCTACCTCTCCCTCTCCCTCTGCTGCCCACCGCGGGGAGGCCCCTGCTGAAAGGTCCTAGTATGACTAGAGGGGGGTGAATAGCCTAATAAAACTTCTACAAAAGAACTTAGACCAAGAGGTTAGTAACAAAGTGTATGACAATGATACTAAGTGTGCAAAGGTGTCACCAAGTGACCAAGGAAGGGAGTATAAATACCCCTAAATGCAAATCTAGTCGTTACCCACTCCTAAAGTCAGCCGTTAACCACGATTTTCAGGGCGTCGGACCAACCGTCGGACCGACAGCGTCGGACCAAGCGATGGCGTCCGACGCTCTAGATCTTGCCACGTGTCAACAGGTTTAAACGCCGTTCGTCCGATCTCAACGGTCGACTTCGCGCCAGTTCTTCCATCGTCGAACTGGGGGCGTCGGACTAAAACTCTCGGTCCGACGTCCCTGTTCCCAGTATACCGCGTGCGTACCGTCGGACGATCGCGGAGGGGTCGTCGGACTAACGAGCTCGAGAGTCTGACGTTTTCAGAGAGGTCCAGAAACGCTAAAACACCGTCGGACTTAGTCCGACACTCGCCGTCGGACTGATTCACCAACGTCCGACGCTCTCAGAAAGTGCCACGCGTCACGTTGCCGCTGCTCGGCACCTGTCGGACTGAAGTGGGCAATGGTCCCGATGCTCGTTCACCGAGCGTCCGACGCTCGTCATTGGCCAGAACTCGGGTTAGGCGTCGGACTCTGCTCAATGGTCCGACGCTGCCCCTTGACATAGTCCGACGCTCCTTTTTCAGCTAATTTCAAGTCTATTTCTCACCCCTTACTTCTATGTGCTAACACTAAAGGTCTTCAACACTTATGTACAGTGTGTTAGCGTTTTGCAAATATTTTTCAAGGGTTTTCAAAAAGGTTCTCTAGGTTGGTTAGATCAATGCACATGAGATGCAATCTAGAGCACTTGAAAGTAATCCAATAGGTTAGTTCTCCCCTTAATAATCAGCTATCTATGCTAAATGTGATCACTCCCACTTGGAGTCTTGATCACTAAAAGAAAAGCCCTATTTAGATATATCTTAGCCTCTAGTTTTCCTTCTTTAAGTCCTTTTCTTTCTTCTTGATCATTTCATCTTGATCTTCACTTGAGCTCATGTCATCTTCCTCCTTATCATTCCTCCTTATCACTAATCTACTCTTGGCTATACATACTTAGCACTTAGATTAGTAACTAAGTTTCATTCAATTAGCAAAACCAAAGGGCTTTCATCTGCTCCCGTCAGGCCTGGTGCGGCCCCTCCACGGGTTCGCCTCCATCACCGCCACCTCCACATTCGGCGCAGGCGCAGGCGGCGGCCGCGGCGGTGGGGATGACTCCGGCGTCGGTGCCGCAGCGGCCACCGCGGCTGTGGCTGCTCTGGTGAGTCCGAGCAGCAGGCGCACGGTGACTCCGGCGCCATCGTGCTCCATATCGGGGTAACGACGCTCATGCCCGTGTCTCTGTATTCTTTGCTGCTACAATTTGGTTCCGATGGGTAGCATTTGCGTGCAGGGAATGACGTGCCACGGATGCGCTGCCAAGGTGAAGTGGATTTTCGAGAGCCAGGTCCGATCCATCCGTTAGAAGAGCTAGCAACTTCCTCTCATATCGTCTCTCCATTTGGTGTTGGTGGTTCTGGAAACAAATTCGAAATCGGATGCACTAGATTCACAAATCTTACAGTCAAATGTATTGAATCTGCAAAGAAATCATTTGCTGTGAATGATACAACTATAAAACCACAACTTGCATTTGCTCTAGATTTCAGTATTGGTCATGGCTCAGTGATTCGGTGGGTGATATGTGAAAAATCAACGGTCTGCAGGTTCAGTATGATTCATTAGGCTGGGTTTCTCGATCAGTCAATCACTTTAGGCTTGTGCTTCTAGGAGGTAGTGCTTCAATCTAGGAGGTAGTGCTTCAATCGTGCAGCTTATATGCTATTGCAGCCTTGCTTCACTTTGATAGGGGTTAGAGAATGACTCGATCGGAATTGTAGTAACAGTTACAGCTTGGATCCTGTTTGTACCCCATTTTTTCTAGGACCATATGATTTAGGCTTGGAGTTACACGAGTATGGAGCAAACCAACTGCAGTATGTAGTGATATTCCAATTTGGAAAGAGTTCACATCATAAGTTCTATGCACTGTATCATGCTTCTGTTTATTAGATCCTGAAAATAGGTGTCCCCAAGCTAAAATAAATTATCCTCATCCTCTTTATGTTGGATTAAACCCTCTGCTATCCACCTCAATATTAATCAACCTCTTCTAATCTCATAATCTTCTGGAAATATACTTAGATACAGTAAACAAGCCTTCAAATGAGAAGGGAGATCATAATAGCTAAATGATAATATTCTTTGCATGTTCTCCATGATGTCGCCGTCTGTAAGTCCACGACAAATAGAATTGAGCACAATATAGCATTGATCCTTTGGTCTTACATGCTTGTGATGACTAGCCAAAAGACTAGCTATGGAAATAATCGCTTGCTTCTGTGTATCCATTCTAATATAAACTTAATATGCTAAAGGACAGGTACATGAAACTGCACCTATGCTGCAATTAAAAAATCCTGTGTTTTTCCAGAAAAGCACCTGATGAGGACTTTAAGTTTCAGTTTCCTGATAGAAGTAGACTTTTAGTTTCAGTTCCCCTTACAGAAGATTCTGAGGTGTCAACCTACTTGAAGCAAACTTAATGCATCTTCAGGCTAAGGATAGATGATATACTAATTTTTCAGTTACTCAAATTCAAAAAGTCAGATACTGGAGCAATTTTTGAAGAAAAAAATCAGTCAGAACACTAAAGATGTCACTGAAGTAAATTAAGAAAGAGGTTGAACTATCCTTATGATAAGGAGGTACGAGTGGAGACATGCTGATTAGGTACTAAGCACTTTGATCGCATATGTACTCTGTGCATTCTCTAATAGGGAGGTGTAGAAGGCACTCCTATAATTTTGTCAGTCTTGTATTTTTGCTATAGCACAGCAGCACATGGCTTCAAGTTTTTTTTACAAGTTTAAAAGACTAACACCATTCTTCACTTCCCAAATTGTCCAAGTTCTGGAGTTCGTTGGAACCTGTATCATTGTGCTTTTGGTACTGAACTACCGATAATATGATATGATGACATCTTTTGGTCCATGCCAGAAGCTTTAATTTCCAGAAATCTGTCAAACGGTCTCTTCGACCAAACCTGATTTTCTTGAACCTTATTATTGAGCGGTCTTGAAGTGTACATAGAATCAGTTCTGTACAGAACCTGGTTGCCTTAATCTAGGGGTGCAGTCGGTTTGTGGTGCTCATCTTTGACATTGTATAGTTGAAATACAATGCCAATCAAACAATTTTTTTCAGTTATATGCAATCTTTTTATTGTGGGATGACTGGTTTATAAAGATGTATAGGAGTAATGAATGGCTCTGTTTCAGGGGAAAGTGAGAGTAGCTATGGATGCAGTCTTTTATTTGTTTGAGTCTATATGTTCATTGTCCTAGAGTCTTTGTTACATATAAATGATATAAATGATGTCAGCCTCAGTAGGGTTTCGAATTCTCTAGCTTGCTTGCTCCAATCCATTAAGTAAATGAAATATGACCATTACAAAACACAAAAAAACACACATCCAAAATTCTAGGTAGACATTTTTAGTTCTTTCAAATTGCCTTGAACCCATTGGTAGTGCCATCTCCCTGTTGAATGGAGACTGTTGGTTGGCCTCTGTGAACACACAAAACCCTTTGGAAAGCGGGAGTTTTTCCTTGCCTTCTCTTATAAAATTTCCATTCCAAAGGGCCCTTGGTTTGTCACCTGAAGGTGCAGTTTGTGTGCTATTGAGAGACAAGTCTATTTTCCCTTTCCGGCTATTGAGTTTTGGTTGGAATCTATTGAAATGAATTTTTGAAGCGCTCCACGTGATTATTTGTATCAATCAGAATCTGTATTTTCACTTAGTGTCATGTCACTCGTGGGTTCTGTTATGTTTTTATGGGTTATTCCTCTTAACATTATTCATTGATTGTTGTTGTCAGCTATCAAATTTTACAAGTGTAGTTTTTAATTTGGTTTGACATTCCACCCTATACAGCTTTGTTTTAGTATGAGAATATAGTTGATAAATATGCAAAGTCTTTGTTGGGTTGTGTTTATTTCATTTCCTTTATTTTCGGTTGAATTTCCCATATGATTTATCATGCCGCCCTTTGTGATTTTTGGAGCGTATACCCGTAGCAACGCACGTTGCAGATTTGTAAGGAGATTTCTCTATGAATTGTGAGCACTTTTTTGAAATTCTAATTGCGATCATTTTGCAGGTTCTTATGCCACGTGAAAAGAAGGCATTTTTAACCTTTTTGTGTTGGACCGCGAGACAAAAACTCTGTTTGTGCTTGATCCTACTCCTATTCCTGATTAGTGTAAAGATATGCCATATAAGTACTATGTGCGTAAAATTATCAATATTTCCAAAAATTATGTACGTGCAACAGAAGTGCAACCCCATGAACGATCTGTTAATGTCTTTTATTGGAAACATATAGTCCCAAGTGGCACTCCAATCGTAAAACAAAGGCAACTTTTTTTGAACCACATTTTATTAGTATGCTGTATATAGAAATGGACCATTAAGGCCTTAATTAGTTGATCATTTATTATACTATGTAGGAACTTATCTGCCTTTGTCGTTATGTAATTCATGTCCGCATGTGTCGGGTACCCAACTTCAACGCAAAATCATACTTCCCGAATGAAGCCCGGCCCAAGAAGGCGTCAGCTGAGGCCTACGCAGGAACGGCCCAGGCAAGAACTTCCCGCGCGGCCTATAACAGAGCCGTGCAGAAGCGCATCGCCTTCCCTCGGGCGCTTGAACCTCTCGGGAGAAATTCTCCGATTCGCCCAAGCCTCCGCGACAGGGCTCGAGAAAGCAGGCCTCGGGCGATAGACTTCCGATTCGCCCGAGCCCCTCCGCTACAGGCTAACTCCCTCGGGTGCACCCCTCGAGGTTAGCCCGAGCCCTGCCGACGTCAACAAGGCAAACTTGACGGTCCATGGACCTTCCCCTGACCACTTTACAAGCATGGTCTCATCGGGTGGGCCCCACGACACAGCTGCGCCCTGAACGCGCACGTTCGCCGTACCAACTACCCCATCTCCTCTGGCAGGCGATCTGACGGTTCTACTCTCCCCACGCCGCTACAGGGACGGTCAACCGTACGGCCTCCTGGGCTGACGAGGAGGTTCGTCAACTACGACGGTGACTGTCATGCCCCGGTCGCACGTGTGATACCAGGAAAAAGGGGAACGGCAGTCGCCCGGCCAACCCGGGGGAATGGGAAATCTTTACGATCGGGCTCGCTCACCCCTGGAATGTACCTTACAAGAAAAAAGAAGCACCTGAGGAAGGACACTGTTGGCGCTTCTTAGCGTCAGCAGAAAAGTCCGCAAGCGCACGGAAGTACCGTTGTAGCCTTCACTCGGAAGTATTCATGGTATCGTAATTTCCTAGAGGAATGGTCTTTGTACTTAGTCTCTTAAACTAGTTTACTCAGAAGAGACGGAAGGGATAGCTTGGGTAGAGAGGTTCTTCTAAGGTCAAACGCAAATAAGCGATGGTAACTTCCCCACTACTTGTCTGCTTCAGGCCCACTGACGCAGCTGGTCTGCCAGCCGATACCAGTATTAGCGCTACTCCGCGGCCGAACGTGGGGGAGTTCAGATACGAGTGGATAGGACTGTCACCACCTGCCACCTACCCCTCTGCCTGTGGGCGTGCACAACATACGAAGGTAGACTCCGACCTAGACACCACGTCTACGAAGGCGACTACTACTCTAGCGGCGTACAGGAACATCCGTCTCTATCAGGAGTCCTGTTACTAGAGCATCCGTCCATAGGACGAACGACGATCCCACAAACAAGTAGCTTTATAGAAGTAACATGCTTAATGAATCAAACCAAAGTTGAACACGAACTTCTTACTTCAAGTAGCAAGACAATCGTAGAGGTACAAGTTGGATCGAGAGCCGACAAATCCAGTACTTCGTCCACCCGGAGGCAGAACTGCTTTGACTCCGCTCTTTCTCCAGCTCTTGTCCCTCTCTCACTCCCTATACTAAATTAGTTGGAAGCTAATGGAATGGAGCTTGCTCTTCCTCTCTACATTGTGACCTCTTGTGTTGGTGAATGAAATGATTTCTTCCTGAATAGGGTAGAGAGGAGGCCTCCTTTTATAGCTTGAGAGGAGGGGGGTTCTATGCAAAAGGTTCATCCCCACATGGAAAGACCCAAACTGACCTCCAAAGGGCGGTTTTCACTTTCCATCTATGTTGATCGTAGGTGGGACCGACCTTAGGGAACCGTCCTACAACCGCCAGAGAAAACTGGGCCTGAGAGGCCCTGCTAGGGGGGCGGCCGGTCCCGGGGGCGGTCGGTCCCCTGGTGGGCCCGTTTGGCCACCGCCTTCGCGTGGTTGGTTCTCCTCTGGGCCTAGACCTCTCCTATGGTTACGAATAGGCCCAGATTTGTAATAAAGATGGACTTATTTGTTATTTTTGGTTGCGCATTCTCTGAATTCACATTTCTCCTTTGCGCTTTCCAATTGGTGTTGTGCACTTCCACTTGTTTCACCATAAATCCTGTAAAAACATAAACACTAGGGGTACAAGTGGAACTCTGTTAATAGCATATGTCTATGTGTTAAAGTATGATAGTTTCTCTCCCTTTAGGCATAAGTTGGCGGTTAAAAATGATCTATAAGGACCGCCAACAGACACTCCTCCCATTCCGTCCCATCGCGCCCCCGACGGCACCAAGGTCTCCCGAGACTCGGGAGCTTGTACACAAAGGTCAACCTATCTACTCGTTTCACTGTGCAGGGTCGGACGGGACAGCGTGACGTATTGCCATGCAGCTAACCATGTCCAGCACTGTGAGACGCCTTGGAACTCACCAATAGAACAGTGGTGGATCAGCCGAATGACTAATGCCATGCCGCCGAGGCGCCAAGACGAGGGCGTGGCTGACGATAGCCACCAGTTATCACCGAATCCGCCATGTCGAGCACTGTAACCACAGGGCAACACATGTAACTCTAACCCCTCCCTTGTAACTATAAAAGGGAGGGCAGAGGCCGATCACAGGCACGTTCTTCACTCACGTACGCACTCACCCCCGGAACCTCCAGACATACAATCTACAAACTCAAGAACACCCACAAACACTCGCACTCACAAGAGACTTGGGAGCCCCTCCCTCTCTCGACTAAACTTGTAACCCCTACTACAAGCACCCCGGTGCAAGGCAACACGACTCGATCTCACACTGGACGTAGGACATTCATTGCCTGAACCAGTATAAACCCTGTGTTCTCCCTTGCACACCATCCGTGATCTCAACCGTAATCTCCAAGTTTACTAGCCGGTGTAGCACTCGCTAATCTAACCACCAACAACATGGAACAATGGACGACTCATGACAATTTCTATGGTGAGCATAAAATTTGTGTAATTCGAAATTATTACTGCCTTAACTTAAAAATTATTTATATTTGTCTTCTGTGCAGAATGTTCAAAGACTAAGTAAGAACTTTATGATCGGCCTATTGGTGTATGATAGGAATTCAATGCGTTGCATGATTCTTGTATCCCTACGTGAACATCTTAGCCGCATCACGGGCAGAAGAATGAAAGATATAGTTGTGAATGACTTATCTATCATGCACTTAGTTTGATATTGTTACTAAATTTGATGCTTATTTATTTGAATGTGGCTCAAAAAAATATGTTGTTAAGCAAAAGTTAAAATTCATTTGTCTTGATTTCGATAAACTATTTCTTTATCTTTTTACTGTGTTAAAAAACTAAGGCTCCTAACGTATTTTTATCTTTTATCGTGTTGAATTGCAATGAAAAATTATAAGGTTTCTGTAGCAATGTACGGGCATATGCTAGTATCAACAAAAGGAAAAACTTGCTCACCCAAATAAAACGGTAGATGCAGAATTGCAGACCCCAATTTCAATACCATGAGCGTTCACTTGTTTCTTGTGCAGCGAACCAAACACCGCACTAGCCCACCCAGAATCCAGTTTGTCAAGCCGTTCTACCTTGTCTTTGCGGACATTTGGTGTGTGCTTATGCTTTGAACACAATCGTGGTGATTAGCTCCGGCTGTTCGGATGACATGGTTTCCGTTCTCTAATTTCTATTTATTAGCTGACATTTGAACAATTTTTTGTGCGATATGTACGGACGTGCCCTCTTTATTTGCTTTTACTTTCACGCGTGTACAACTCTTGTATAGGCTTGGCATTTGCTTTCTTTTTTTTTTTTTCGATTTCTCTTACTCTATGCTTGGAGTGATTCATCCGTGGTCGTGATCGCAGCTTATCTCCATTTGATTTTCTACCTTTTTTCTGTATCGCATTTTATTTTCTCACTTCATCTTTTCATTTCTTTATTCTAATAAGTATATATATTTTTCTTCCATATACTATATATCGACATTTTTTTATGTTGAGCAATGTGACCTGAACAAATTTTATAGAAAAAAATGGATAAGTTGTGTGTAACTTTTTAAAAATGTGTTGGACAATAACTTATGTGTGTGTGTTATATTATACGCAAGGTTTTAAATAGCGGGCTAACATGTTTAACGGTTTATCTCTAAAACAACTATTAGTGAAGCAATATCGGACTATAGTGGAATATAACGGCTAAATTGTACATGAACACAAATAACGGCACCATGTCTCAAAAGGCTATAGCGGGCTATAGCCGGCTATTTAAAACTATGATTATAATATTTTTTATGTAAATGTCGGATCCATCTGAATAGATTTACCACAAGATTCTAGTAAAACCGGTAATGGAGAGGGTCGTCAAGATGGTGGTGATGAGGGTGGATCGGGACCTAATAATTTTCTTTTCTAATATACGTTGCAAAATTGATAGATAGTTAGACCATTGCTTTTTCCCAGTGAAGTTCTATGATTCAAAAGGAAAACCCGAGCTAACAAAATCAAACGTTAATGGCGCTTTCAACATGCAATAAGCCAGTATTGTTGAGGATTTGAGGGAAGGATGAGTCCAGTAAATTCCGTTTCGTGGGGAATTCAACACTTGGGAATAAAATTGTTTTTGAAGTATCTTCTCCGGTTGTTACGTAGGATTAGGAAGACCCCTACTGGGCAAAATATATATACACAGTTTGCCGCAGCTCATGAAAATTCGTACAAATTATGAATACGTGTACGAGGATCCCCAATGATTTAAAGGACATTCAACTATATACACCAATCCAGCTCAAAGATAGAGAGCTATGACATGAAGTCTCCTGCAAATAAATCTGCAATACAATCCCAAAGTCGATGTAGAACTCATCAGAAGTGCTGCCCATGGCAGATGCAGATCGCAGGTAGTAGAATATGTATAGAAAAGCTATATTATATCACGGTATGTAGACACACCAGCTGCAGTGTAGTATATATATTCATGTACTAATCATCAACATTCAACAATTCCATAGCCAACCAGCTCCTGAGGCCTGCAGTACATAACTGCATACATTGCGCTAGCTACTAGTCTACCACTAGCTAGCAAGCTGTCAGATGATGAATAACTTGCACGCCACTAAAACGAATAAATAAATAAATCAATTCCATGAGTAGTGTACCAAATAGTATTGTACACTCTAGATACATTTTTATTGTACAACTAGCATTGCACAAAAAAGTCAAAACAAATCCTATTTGCGCATAAGAAAACACACAACACACAAACTGCTAATGGAGTTGAACTGAAAATGAACACAAACGTGTGCCAAATCATAGAACTCCATGAATATCCCCCATTATATTGTTACCCTCGTTCCCAATTCCATCTCTTCATCGCTAAGTGAGTGCAGGCCGGCGTACAGACTGGCTTGAATTATTGCGTCTCCTGATGTTGTGATGAAGTGCGAAGGCCAGGGATTGAGGGAAAACTGAAAAACCTACACTATGTACATCTCCTGAAGTCCAGCCTAATTAACCAAACAAATTCAAGCAAGATGGTCTCGAATCTTTCTTGCCAATGGCCGACATGCAACATGCATGCAAGCACGGCGCTTGCAACTTTGCAAGAAAAACCCTAACGCATGCTGGTGTTGCCAACTGTGAGCATGCATATATATGCATATGCCATGGCGCCACTCACCGGCCGGTTTGATCTGATCACTGCTGCTGCGAGGACGACAGCGGCCCGAAGATGTCGAGGAAGCTGCTGGCGGACGGCGGCGAACCGAGCGTGGCCGCAGCGCCGCCAGGGCTGAGGAAATGGTTGCCGCCGACGTGGTGCAGCCAGCCGGGGGACACTAGGGGGAGGTGCTCGCCCTTGAGCGCGGCGCCGCGGAGCGGGCTGAGGTCGCGGAACAGTAGCCCCGACGGCGACGGCGACGGCGACGGGGCAGTGGCCGCGGCGGCGGTCTGATGCGGCTGGCGCGTGGCCGTCACGGACACGGACACGGCGGGGCCGGCCGGCCGGTTCAGCGCGCGCGCCTTCACGCGCACCGGCGGCGCCGCCTTGGTCTTGCTCCGCGCGCCTGCTTCCGGTTCCTGATCTTCTTCTTCCTCCGCAGCGCCGCCTCCTCCGGAGGTCGACGGCCTGCTCTTCTTGTCGCCGCGGCCGGCGGCGGCTTCGGGGCCGGTGAGCCGCTGCACGAGCGGCAAGAACTCGTGGGCCTCGACATGGATGACCTTGGGGGACACCATGTAGATGATGACCGGCTTCCGCTCCTGTTGGTGCCCGGCGCCCGGCTTGCCGATCTTGCGCGACGCGGCGTGCACGCCGAGGCCCCGGCTGGCTCCGCCGTGCCGCGTGACATCGGCGTCGAAGCTGGCGGCGGCCATGGGGATCGATCGATCAACGTAAGGAGACAATGGCGATCGATGGAGGGATCGGGATGGTGGTAGTAATATATTGGAAGATGGAGGCAAGTAGAAGTGGACACGAAAGATATGAAGGGGACAGGCTGACGGACAGACAGCAAGAGGCTAAGGCTTTGTACGGGGGATGCATGGGGAATATATAGCCAAGGACGGCGTCCTGGAGCTCTTGGCATTATGTTGCTCTGGTCAACCAGGAAAAATCGAAGGGGACAACAGTGGTGCAATGGAGAGTGGCACGTGCCTCCTAGTCCATCCATTGTGCCCATTTCTATGTAGCCCAAATGCGCCGCATTCTAATCAGTTGTACCATAACCATGATACTCTTATATATTCTCATCATCATCGAACGGTTATAAAGGCTTGTTTGGATCCATTCCCTAAAGTGTAGCTGGTTAAATTTGGTTGCTTGGAATTTAAACATGCCCGTAAAAGTTTAGCTATTTCAACCTAAAGGTAGGGGCAGAGCCTAATAGCAGCTAAACTAGGCTCCGTTAACCCCTTGCCATGTGTGGAGTATTGAAGGATTTGTGCGCTGGATTGCTTGCATATTTTTCTCTCTCCACATTCTTAGTCTTTCACTACTGCTTCATCTGAATTGCCTTCCATTTATTCTACTTTACCCTTCGCCATTAGCTAGAGGATCCAAACACCACAAATAAAGTTTGGTAGGAAGAACTTTTAGTTGGTTAAAGTTTAGTTTTGAACTTTTTAGCAAGCTAAACTTCAGTTGGACAGATCAGGTCCTAACTAGGAACATGCCACAAAGATGAAGTTGTGGTTGCATATCAACAATGAGGTTGCTCGAACCTCATTCTTCAATCGACCAGTATACAAAAGAAAGAAAATGATGGTATGCTTTAGAGAATCTCCAAGAGCTTTTATTGAACTTAATCTCTAAATCATCATTTGTTGAGCCATTTGGAATTTCAGTCTATATCTATTTTCACCCTTTAACAGCTTCTCTATGACTCTGTTTGGTTGGGCTTTTGGTTGTGCCTTTTGTTCCCCAAAAGCTAAAAGCCCAACCAAAGGGGTGTTTAGAAGCTTCTTTTTTAGAATCAGGAATTTTCTGAAGTACATTTTTGAAAGCACTTTAGACCATGCTTTTGGCTTTTGGCTTTCTGCTTTTGCAAATAGGTGGAATAAAGAACTCTTTTATAGTCATTTCAATAGAGATAAAGATAAAAAGTATTTTTATGCTTGTTTCAACCAAACGTATTTCAGCTTTTCATAGCCCAAAGTATACGGTAGCTTTTCTACAGCTCATAGTCCACAGCAACTTTTTCCAACATCCATAGCTCAACCAAACAGACCCTATATCATGTGTGCACTCCAGAGAGTTAGCTCCAAAATAGAAGATGATTATATTTGGATAAATGAAGCTATCGAAGGATATTTTTTTCCAGAAAAACTCTATCGTCCCTGTCAATTAGAAATTAAAGGATATATATATATATAAAGAGACTCTTGGAAATAATTGCTCTTAGGTTGTCTAAGATGGCGCAATTTACCTACAATGATGTGTATGCTATATTTTTTTTAATACGTATAAGTTTTTTTTAATGTATCGGTCGTCTCACTCTCATGGTATAAATTAAAGATACCTAGGTTGAGTGCAAAAGTTCACATTGGAATACATGGCCACAACGGATCCTGCCACGCCTACGCAACAACCATGCATCACCCTTTTTGACAAAAACCACACCGTACCGGCTATCAGGGCCCCACCCAACCAGGGATGGTAAGATCGGGCCGGGCCGACTGACTACGAAAGGATCGGAGAAGACTTTGGCAAGAAAACCGGGCCCCGTCCCGTCCGCCATGAACACCAGCCGGTATAGCAGATAGAATAATGCAAATGGCCACCCCCTCCCTTTTGTTTACGCCTTCCTGTCAGCTTCGCAAAGTTCACCTCACGGCTCACGCCATTGGCCAGGGCCGCCGCAAAGTCAGCGCCCGCGTACGTGGCGACGACTAAGGCCCTGCCCTGTGCCTGTGCAGGCTCTGCTGCGCTTATCGCATTGCTGGCGGCGAGAGGCGGCGTACGTCTCCGATGACATACACGCCGGCCGCGCGCGAGGTGATGCGTACGTGCAGACGACGACGCACGGGCGAGGGCGAGCGCATCTTATTTTCAGTCACGAAACAATATCTCTCTTTAAGAACTAATCAGCATCAGTTAAATTCAGCACTTATTTCCGGCGGCGTTGAAATTTTCGTATATGACCGCGCGATCGCGAGCTGCAAGTGGCGTGGTGGGAAGTCATCGTGTGCGCAGTAAAACGTAACCCACGGCGACGGCGGGTGGTTTAGTTCCTCGGTCGTACGGTGACCGTACCGTACGTACGCGCCGAGCACACCATCTATCGCTAGCCTAGGAAGAACGAGGCCCCTGTGTCCTGCAGGCGTCTTGAGCCTTGACCAAGAGAGGATCGGAGAGAAGCGAGACCGGACCAGCGCATTGGACCGCCTCGCTCGTGCGTGCGTGCTCCAATTAATGGCGATGTACTAAGAGGTGTCCTGCCGAATACAGAATACAGCCATACTTGAAGGGTTCTCAAATCATAAGCCGCCACGCCATGGCGGCCTATTCGGAACGTGGAACACATGCGTGTTAAATTACACATGTGTAGCTAGCTAGTCTTCTTGAACCAGTCACCAGTCAGTATTATTACCTGCAACCACCCCGGCAGACAGCAATGCAAAAATTTCAACCACACATCATATCTTTTGTTTCTTCTGTTCAAATGAAAGTGCAACACGCACGTACGTACACAACTTGTAACCAAATTAGCGAGCACGTACTCACTGCAGCTCCGCTGACATTTAGTAGTGTGTAAAAATTAAATAAAAGTAAAACACAAGCAAGTTGTTCAAGCTTGAACCGCTGCGACGGCGACGACGACGACGCGCCACTAGTGAACGGAACTGCATATATAAATCGATCGTATCAAAAGCCGCTTTTCCAGCAGGTTCCACCATGCTTCGATATGTATGCATGCGCCGTAACTACTAACCACTACGGAAGACTAATAACTCGCCGCGAGAAAAAGGGTGAAAAAAAGACCGAGAGGTCATTGTAGATATAGCAGGTAAAAAAAAGGTGCAATGCAGCACGCGTTCCTCACAAAAGGTCACAGCCGCCGGCACATTTCCTTCCTTTTTATCTCATCCGACACCACCGCGCGGCACCACTGATTAATCCACAGACAACAGCAGGCGAGGCGAGTACCTCCGTTGGTGCTGGTGCTAGCGGCGACGACATGCATGGCTAATAGCTTAATCCAATTTCGATGTGAAGTGATCAGCCTTGAAGCGTTCCGGCGAGATACCGTCAGGTTCTCAAGGCGATTTCAGAACTTTCTTTCCAAAGGGCCTCATGCCGTCATATCCAGAAGAGACTGCAGGATCCTGTCCTGCATCCTGCGCGTCCTGTCTTCAGAAAGAGAGTATTGAAATTCACGCCACCATCTTGAGTTTTCAAATGTGCAGGTTGCAATCATCAGCTGCAAGAACAAGCACGGAACTCCGAACTCGATCAGCTGGAGGCCTCCCGAAGCCTGCCCTATGCAACAACACACCAGCATGAAATGGATATACTGCGTATACTTCTTTTAAAAAAAAAAATTAAAAAAAAATTCAGATGCAGAAATCTGGTTACCGGGACAAACGAACTTTGTTAGCCCTCGTATCGTAACCAAAAGAAAGTGATCTTTAATTCACATACTATTAGTAGCACAAACTCGCTTTCCTCGATCTTATTTTGTATGTTCAAAGTACTTAAGAGTCCAGTTGTCCTGAAGCGTGGTATCCAAATTTCTGTGCTGTAAACTATGATCACATAAACCAACCAAAAGAACTTCATGAACAAAAAACTAAGCACCCAAATAAAACGAATAGCAGTAATGAGTAATGACAAAAAGTAGATGCAGAGTTGCAGACTGCTTTCCTAACACACTTGTACGTCCATGTTAAGCCCTCTTTTGCAGGGCTTTTGTACGGACTTCTCTCCAGCTGTTTAATAAAAAAAACTGTCAAACATGTACATATGCGAATATAGCTTCTAAAGCCAAAACAAAAAGGGTACAGCAAAGCCATTCTTGTCAGTAAGACAACGCCACCAAAACGTTGACTTTCCCTATCTTTACTTGTTTAGAAAAGCACAAGCCCTAGTCGTTGATTCCAACAACTCTATATTCAAATTGAAGAAACCAAATTGAAATGGAAGGAACAAATGCCTTGCGTTTCAGTACTCCTGTGTCATGTGTGACGTCCCTATTGCTCTCTTAAGATTGACCCAAAACAGCAGTGGTCAACATATTCGAAAGTACTCAACAATTTGTTTAACCAGCCATACATTATCCCCAGGTCTCCCCCAAGTTAGCTAAAACAATAAAATACTCCTAGATGAAGCTCTATGGAATTTTTTTGACACAGTTATAAAACAAACACAAAATGACTTTATATTGCCTGAATATAGTTAAACATAAATGCCATTGTAGAATCACCACACATTTATGTAGTTTGAGCTCAACAGATTACAATGTGAATCCAAACATGTTAAGATTAGATATGCACAGGTGTAAACGTCTAGGCTCCAAGATAAGCGGTGTGTTTTGGTGGTTAATAACAGTCATGCTGTTGTGACTAATATGTTTTGTAAGAATAGGTTTGGATGTTAGATCACAAATTCTCAATGCATGAGAATGATGTGTCCCCTAATATTGATGGAAAAGACGATTGAGGACTCCGATTTAAGGACCATATCTCTTGTTGGTCTTTGAATTTGTGATGCCCCCTAATATGTTGCACAGTAAACTTATTAGGACCATAAGGAGGGATTGAGTGCTAGTAAGTTTGACCAAAGTGTCCCATGAGCGTAGATATGCAAACCTGGTAAACAATAATTGTGGACTGTTTACTATGCTCTGTGCAGTAGAAGAGTAGAAGAAACATGATAGCATATGTTCCTAGAATGAAATTTTATCAAAAGATGCTGGCAGATTCTAGAAATTTCTTATGATCGGCAACTCGATTTGTGCAAAGCATGCAAGAACAGGTTTCCAACATGCTTTCGTCATTGACATTTTCATAATCGTAGCATCAAAAGTTTGGAAATTGACGAATGACAGATTTTGAAATGGTAGGCCTAACATCAGGCTCTGGACTGTGAAGTTTAAGGATCTATCTAGCCATGCACTAATGCTACACTTTCACAGGGTGAACGAAGACTTCAGGCCTCCTATTTTTCAATGGCTATACTCTACGAAAGAATTGTAACTCCTCAGTTTTACCTTTTTTTTTGTTATGTATACATACAACGTAAGGATGCCTTTTCCATTTTCATATGTTTTAAACAAAAGCAAAGTCAATTTCAGACCAACAAGCGCAAGGAACTAAACTGAGATTGGCGGCAGAATAGAACATAAATGTAGCATACTGTGTAGATTGTGATCAAGGATAATTGGGCTGTACTATGTCTGATGACAGATAGTACACACTAAAAGATAATCTCATCACAGCATATTAAGTTACTAATAACTTAATTTCCTCTTAACTCGAGATTGCAAACAGACAAACTTCAATGTGCTGTACCAACAGTGATCACAGAAAAATAAACTGACTTCAATATGCTGTACCAACAGTGATCACAGAAAAATAAACTGTGCAAGTTGCATGGAAGGTATTCAAATTTTATTGATTTTGTGATGTAAAATAAAATACTATCATTGCTAGGTAGCATGAACTGACTGAAATAGCCATGACCTAGGTACAGCTGAGATTACAGAAGATTGCATATTAGTCATGCCCACAAAAACAATACAACCAAGGTACCAACTCGCAGTTGTAAGCTAAACATAAAGATAAGACTATTGTTGTTTATGGCAACACCTATTCCAGGCACAAGAAGAGGCCAATCATGCCATTACCAGATGCAGAGCAGCAGCAGCAGCAGCCAGACAATATGTGCAGTCGATTAGGTGGCACGGCCATTAGATGAGATTTGTTTTTGGTTTAGGCTGTTAGCTTCTTATAGGTACCTTAGATATCTAGAGACAGATTACAACAGTTGATAGGATTTTGGTCTGGTGGTTAGGAGATAAGTTGAGAGTTTGTTGATTGAAAGATACGTGCGTCGTGTGGGTGATTACAGACAAGCTAAGCTAGCAGCTATCCCTTTCACCTTACCATGCCTCTCTATTGGGACGCCTATCACGGTTTCCAAGTGCCAAGAGGACCTAAGCACTTCACCATCCTCGTCGCACTAATATTCCTGCCCATAACACATGATGATCATACACCGAGGTAAAGACAAAACTAAAAGGTGAATTACAATACGGAAGTGGTTTGCAGTATGAAACAGCTGAACCTGTGCAGTGTAAGCACATAAAAAATGGTCAGTAAAATCAAGTATATATAATTAGCTACAGCCTACAAAAACAACACCATAACATGGACAATCGAGCTTATATGACAACCTTTTGAGTTGTAACAGATAAAGTTCCAGAGAAAGATAATGGGCTAAAACAATCAAGCAACATGGATATTGTACCTAAAATTGTTGCCTAAGCCACTGGGGTTTTCAACAATTAGCCAAACGGAATATTGTACTGTATTTTACAATCTAAGTTCTGTTAGTTTTAGTGGACATACAAAGTTGAATAGAAGGCACATCTTTGTTGGTCCTTTGGCTATCAAACAGGAACACTTTGGATTCACTTGCTCAATAACTTCAGTACAAGAGCAGAAATTTGCCGAATACCTAAATATTTAGGATGTTGATATGGCACTGAGTACATATGAAAGATTATACCAAGCTAAAAGGACTAAGTAGAAAGAACTATAGAGATGTCTTGATACGAGTACCACAGTCTGAAACTGGACTTTTATACCTATCCTTTCAGAGGTCACGAATTGAACTTTTTGATCCAGGCAAAAGTGTGTGATGAATGTGATCCAACAGCCCCAATTGGTCAATGCGAAACTGAATTCTCCAATGGACTCCAACACTCCACCATGATTACACAGGTACAGCAGGAGAGGGCTCACGGCCTAGAAGTCCATCTGCAGCCACTTCTTGTAGTAAACGCAGGTGCTCGGCGAGATGACCCCCTCCGGTGAGCACTCATCAATCCTGGGGCAAACCCCACAAGGAATTCCCTCCATCATCCCTCCCTGCAGAGCCCCAGTCACCAGCCGGTAGCACATTGTGCCGGCCCTGACGGCCGTGAACTCCCCCGTGCCGGTGCTCTTGACCTCCTCGAGCACCTTGTCCAGCACCATGGTCTTGATGATATCCCTGATCTTGTCGATAGTGTACACAGCCCTGGGGTCGTCCTTCAGAATGCCGTTGTGGATCATCTGCGCGGTCGCGGCGCCGAGCCTCTGGACCTGCGCCTGGCAGCAGCGGCGCGCGGCGGCTACGGCGTCGGTGTCCAGGCGGCCGTCGTGGTACCAGGAGCCGCCGGTGATCTCGGCGGAGGGCTCGAAGTCGGTGGCCATGAAGATCTTCCTGCTGCGGTGGCGCACATCGCTGACCTCCTTGAGGAGCCCCCGCGACACGAGGGTGCGCACGACCTTGTTGGCGATGTTGGGGCCCATCAACAACTTCTTGCGGATGTCCAGCATCCACATGCCTTTGTTGCCAGCTTCGAAGATGAGCTTGTACGCCTGGCGTTCCTGGGTGGGCAGTTGGGCGAGGATCGTCGCCGAGATGGTCGGCTGCTCGGAATCGGGGGCGGGTTTGGAGGGTTCAGACGGCTGGGCAACCGGTTGAGCTTTCGAGGCAGGGGAGGGCTCCTCCGGCGGCGGCGCCGGGCGCTTTCGCGGCGGCATGACGCAGGAAACGAGGGGTTGGCGGCGGCGCCGCGGGGCAGGGGAGCACAACTGCAAAAGAGAGGAAGAGGAAGGAGGTTTCTGCTTCTGGGCCTGGGCCGCTCTTGGGCTTTTACGTGGGGTTTCGATTCCCATTGGGCACTTTATGCTGTCTTATTTAGTGGCGATATCAAAAGCATTTGGGTAGCATTTTTCCTTTTCTAATACCCCGTCCTCAAATACGAGGGACAAAATTTATCCTAAGTCATAAATTATATGAAGTTTTACTAAATATACAGTGAAAATTAATAATATCCATGAGATCAAATCAAAGTGTAAATTATGATAATATATTTCATAACGTATCCAATGATGTTGATTTGATGTTATAGCTATTTTTTTTCTTTTTTTATATAGTTCAGGTCAAAACTAACACGGTTTGACTTAGTACAAACTTAGATGCCGTGTATATCATGACGGAGAGAGTGATAATAGTTGTGTGTCTAACTTTTAAACTTGGGAATTTAATTTTGAACGTCCAGCTCATAGTTTTGCAAAATTACAGACTCAACTTTTTTTTTAGATAATGTAATTACAGACTCAACTATCGCTTTGCAAATAAGTGGATAAAAATCACTCGGTCTTTGGATAACTAGGTCTCATTTTGAACTTTAATTTATGTCTGAATTCAAAGTTCGTTGTCATTGTAGATGGAGATCAAGCGCTAACATATTTTAGTAGATTGACTAAATGAGCATGATAAGTTTGGTCACACATAGAAATTTAATTGTGGAGGAGCATAACATATAAAACGAAAGGCAGCTCACACCTGTTAGGCTAGTTTTTTGGGTAACTTATTTAGGCCTAAGATCAAACATTGTAGGCTCTGATCTAATGAACCTCGGTCTGAGGGGCGATGGCTGGTGCTGTCGTGCATATAGCGAGCCGAGCTGAATTCCACTATATGTAGGGGGTTGCCTTTTTTTGCTAATATATGAATGCCTCAACAGAACGTATGTAGGGGGTTCTCTTTTTTTTTCTTCTTTTTTTGCTAATATATGAATGTTTGGTCATTCTCACATGCAGCTACATTAATCTTAGTTTACATTGATTTTGCAAGAACCATAGATGTCTATGTGACACTAGCGATTCTACTGTTGATCTACCTCCAAAGTCTTATATTGGGTTTGATCCTTTGGTTGGTTCGGGGTATAACTACCTCCCCAAACCATCCAGACTAGTTCTCTCAACATCTCAAGGCCGTGAGTCAAGGCTCAGTTGTCTTGTTGTGCAACAACATTTATCCTTCAGCGCAACAAACAATTCAGGTGGAATGCCTAGGAGCCCACCAGCTTCTTCTTTTTTTTTTGTCCTAACTTCTTTTAACTTTGCCCAAGCTTATGGAAATGCATAAAAATCGACAGCATCTAATTAGTTTCATTTTATCCGTTAAATATGACAGTGCATTTATCTGAACTTCTAGAGGTTGATATGGATCTCGTTAAAATTTAGATAAGTCTGACTTAAAAAAAAACTAAAATGAACTAAAATATGGAACTAGTGGAGTAGCAAGCCAAAAATTGTTTTTCTTTGTTTATCACAAGCAGAAGCAACACGGAATCATAAAGTTAGTAAACGGTTGCATATCAGCAAATACATGATCAATTCACAATAGTGAATAAAATCAACTCAGTTCTGTCCGATGGTTGTGCTGGGATTCTATGATTTAACATTTCCACCATTTTACAGCTGTTAGGAATCCTAAATTCATACAAATTACTGAATATACGACAGGAAGATTGAGATCCCAGTCCCATCTCCAGCAAATGTCAAGTCTAAAATTGTGAAGTTGTGCCATCAGATTTTGCACACTCGCCCTGTCATTTGGCTGCCTGCTCTATCGCTGTTACTTTGTTCCACCTCTCCGGCTCCTCGTCTAGGTTGGTTTGCTCTGCCCGGACCTGGTAACTGTCCTGTGCATTGTTGCCCTGAAGTGGTGGCAATGAGAACATACTCACAGTTGAACTCTTGCTCCGGATCTCCTTCAGTGACCTAAGGGCCGCGATGGTGCTCTTCATGTACATACTCTCCATGTACTCAATCTCATCTAACTCTGGAATGCCACCACCATTTACCAAGGAAGAACTTGGCTTTGCCAGCTTCTCTTCGTCGTTACTGTCTCCTTTTACATCTTCACTCGAGACAGATGCCTCACTAACCGGAAGGAGCTGCTCCAGCATGGCTTCACACTGCTTCACAAGCTTATACAGGAGATCAGTGGTGAAGAAAGGCTGCTGAAGAACTTTCTGGATGAAGGGCAGCCGGATCAGGGCTCCAGTTCTCTTGTCATATTTCTTGAGAATCTTAACCAATCCTGAAATGGCAACACGTAAATAGCCATAGTGATGATGAAAGATCTAAATAGCTAAGGTATCGAGCGTAAGTGGTATAGACAAGCTAGAAGGTTGACAACACCGTGATTTGGCACAGAATTCAACCAAACGAATTACCATAACAATGCAGCAAGCATGCCAACCATGTACTGAATTGATTGTAGTCAGTTTCTCCAAGACCATCATATTCTAGGCAAACAGCCTGTTCTTTTGACCAATCAGCGCTTATTTTCAGCCACGAAACAGTATTTTTCTCTCACAACAAATCAGCACGAGCCGAAATCAGCGCTTAAAATCAGCCAAAAGAACAGGCTGAAAACTCTCGCAACAATGCTTCAAATTCCAAATAATATATGATTAACAAATTTCTGTTTTCATGAAATAAAAAATGTATGAACTACAGAATCAGCAGACAACAAATTCTACTGAATGCAATTTAGATAAATTTATTTTTTATTAGCTGATACACGTGGAAAAAGTTCCTGTTGTCAGCAAAAACTTATGTTATCTTTGTACCTTCCTGTTTGCCAGCAAAAACTTATATTGTCTTTGTATGGTTAGAAAAAGGCTATGACTTAATACTCTGTAAAGGAAAACAGCAAACACTTATATCGTATTTGTATGTGCACCACTAAAGGCGACATTGGTCAACTGAAATGCATAAACCAACATATACTGGGAAAAGATGATGGTAAAAAGGAACACTTCGCATATTTGTATTCACAAAGTAAGTGAAATGAACTAGAACAAAAGAAGTAAAAATCCAGCAACAGAAATGAGTCATGTAATTACGGAACACAAATAGTAAAGGATCCAAGCACAGATATTCCAAAACTAGAAACAAACTGGTAAGTATAAGGTTTACATTAAACAGCTAGCAAGATTAAATCAGCTTGTTATAGTCCACAAAATAAGAACCTCAAAAGTTGAATCGCTTTTAATGTCACAGCATATCAATCTGAAAGACAACTAAACTTTATGACTGCATCAAGATTCAGATACAACAACAACATCATCATCATCATAGCCTTTCAGTCCTAGAAAAGTTGGGGTAGTCTAGAGTTGAAATCCACCAAGAGCCCCTAGCATTACGGTTCAGGCAAGGGTTACGTCCCAACGGGATTCCTTTGGGTTTCATCTCCAATCTAATGGCTAAGTTTCTACATTGGCTTGCGAAGCTTAACACAAGCCTCCTCCTTTATCAGGCTTGTGACCTGCTATGCTGAAACACCATAGGCACCCAATCTAGATCAGATGCAATTTAATAAGCTAGAAAAGTTTGACTCAAAACAACTTGCTCTAACCTTTGTAACACGGATACACGGCCGACACGCGACATATGTGTCCACAAAGTATCCGATTTTATATTAATTTCATGAATATTGAGTACGCGCGATAAGTATCTGCTCGTTCGATATGGCCCAGCCCAAAAAACACACGTGAACTTCTGTCCCCGACGCCCGCACTCCCACACCTCGTGCTGCCTCCAGCGAACACACGTGGCGACGCCGACGCTTCGTCCTGCTCGCCGGCCTCTAGCGACAAGCCTCCCCTCCCACTCGCCGGTGAAGAGCTTCCGCCCCTGCTCGCCGGTCGCTGACAATGTATGTGTCCCTAAGGCATGGATCTAGGCATCCAGCAACCCCCCGTGAGTTCATCCCCTTATCCGTTCTCGATCTACTATATTTCTGCAGTTCGTGACTTAGGGCAGGTACAACAATGGGCTTATAGCCAAGCAAATGCTGACGTGGAGGAGAGAATGGAGGAGAAAGACGTGAGCCAGGAGAGAATGGAGGAGAAAGACGTGAGCTTGGCTCCCATGCAAGCACCAAGCTAGACACGGAACCATAGGCATAAGTGGGCCCAAATAGCAAGTGTTGTGAGGAGAAATAAGAGAGAGAAACCTTTTCAAGGTAAATTAGAGCCAACTATTGTATGACTTGGCTCTTGTAACTTGGCTTATAGCCAAGCAACTTAGCTCTATTATTGACCTTGCTCTTATTGTTGCTTGATTTCTTTGGTCCCCACTTCCTCTTCCTGTGCTCATTCTCTATCAATTTTAATATGCATTATTATTTTTATTTTAAAATAATAAAATGTATCCATGTATCGGATTTTTTCGAAAATTGCGGTCTCCCTGTATCCGCCGCATTGGTTCTAACTGTTTGTTTCAGCTTCCTGGGAGTGTTTGGACCTCGGCTTTCAGACCTTCCGAAAAGCCAAAAAAATTCCCACAAGCCAAAAGCTCATTTTGATAAGCTTCTGGCTTTTGGCTTTCAAGAGCTTTTTAGCTTTTGGAAGGTCCAAAAGCTCTCAGGAAGCCCAAACAAATAGGCATCATGTGCATGCTTGAACACTACGAGTCTAATTGGTTGCCAACCCCTTATCCAGGCCCCCATAGTACAATCGTCCCTGTTTGGTTCCGTGCACAAGCCCATGTGCAAGCTAGCACTGTCCTCAAAATAAGCCCAGCCTGCATCCCACAATTTAGCCAAATCCTGCGTATCCAGCCATGCACCCTCCCTCCCTCCCACACCCACTCTGCGGCCAAGGTTCAGTCTGGCCACTCACATAGGAAACCAATCACACTTAACATTGAACAACTTCCAGTCCAGACAAACCAAACAACAACAAATTGCATTTCCTTATCGAGGTTAAGGGTATGCTCCATAACCTCTAATGTAATGCAATACTAATATGAGGAACCACTTAGACCCTACAACAAAAGGAATGCGTACAATGCACCTTAAGACGCAGAGTCAAAATTTTAGGGGGGAAACGGTTCCCTGCTATACTGAAACCACGCTCCATTCAAGTAATCTTTAGTTAAATGGACACATCACACATCAGAACAGAGAAAATTTGCATATACGTGTTAGGGGGAGTTAGTGGCACTGGCACACTTTTTGGACAACGATAGATCTAGTGGATGATTCATAAATCTGATGCATCAATGTAAAGGCAAAAGGAGCAGACAGCTCAAAGGCTGATATTATGGTGAGTGGTCAAACCACATCCACTGAAACCAATATGCTCCATAACATGATGACAAGAGTAACTACTCACTACCTTCAAGTTCATGACAGCTCGCAAAAATTGACTTCATGAGAGTAGCCTATACCAGTATAGTACTAGCAAACCAATCTTGCACTGCAGGTGACGTCATAGCAGTCAAATGCATCTCAGCCAAGATGTAAGAATCTCAGCTTAGTTAATGAAGATTGCAAAAATGGCAATACTAGAACAGAGCCACATGATTATTACTTTTAAACATCTATCTATTTATTTCAAAAAACTAGAACACCTAAAATGAACAGATTCCACAAAAATTCAAATTACCAACATAGCACCAATTCTAAGCGGCCAAAAAAGGTTTAGTTAGTGTATATTCATGAAATAGCGAGTTGAAACAGAACACTAAAGTTACTGCAAGATCTTACTGTCTAAAACAAAACCCATTATGACAGTGAAATTAAGATGGTGCAGGGGACAATGAACAACAAGAATTAATTCATAGCTTACTGAAGACAGTTTTTCTTCTGAGATTATTTATTGTAAAGGCAGAGATGACAGCTAGGCACTTAACAGTAAAGCAAAACGGCATAGAGATTTTTTTCTTACTAATCTAACAAAAAATGAGGAAGGGACCGTAGTCCAAGATAACATCCATTAGTTAATCCCAATCTGAGCAAAGAGCTCCGTATAACATGTTCATTTTCAAACATGTCAGATGTGTGACTGTATGGTGACTATAAAAAAGAGAGCGCTTTTTTTCTTCCGTTTACTTACTATTTAAAAATATGGTATCACCTAACTGAATATTATATTAACCGTTGTCTCCCCACGAGTGTTCCGAATCAAACATGTGTTCTTCTATTGCGTATAACATCTGGGTACAAACTAAATGATGTACTTGCACTCATGTACGAGAAGTAGCTAATTTCTCGCGAAAAATCAACGCACTTACCGCGGATCACAATTTCTCGGCATATATTAATTTTTAGCAACATTACTTCGTCAACAGCGAGGATAAATGGACTGTTGCTATTTCAACTTAGTCACTAGTATGCATACTCAATGACAGTGACATGAATTGCCCCTTGCTGACAAGCAACACAGCAATCCGTCTCTTTATTTAGTCCATTTAGCTATGGCAAACACTGGTTGTTAGCTCCACGAATCTATATGCTTCTCCCCAATTCACAGGACAGTCCAGGCTAAATTGCTACTTTGCTGCTACTAAACAAAATACAGAGACGAAGAAACTTACCTGGAAGAGAGAAACAACAACAGAGACAACAAAATTCTGGAAAACTAACCAGCCATAAGAGTGACATAGAAAGCAACACATGCAACGCGGCGGGACGGGAGTGTGCGGCGGAGGACTCACCGGTGTAGTTGAGGGCGCTGTAGTTCTCGAGCAGCACCATCTCGCCGTGGAAGTCGACGATCTCCTTGCGCACCCGCATGAGCTCTTCCTTGGACTCCCGGCCGGCCGCCCTGGCCACCCGGTCCTGCAGCTCCTGCTCCACCCAGACCCAGCCACGGGCAGACAACCCGATCAGATCAAGGAGCACCAGAACCATTTGGGAAGCGAGGGGAGGAAGGAAGGAAGGAAGGAGGGCGGGTTGGGACTTGGGAGAGCAGGCACCTTCTGGCGGATGATGTACTCCTCTTCCTTCTCGACGAAGAAACAGTTGAACTTGTCGAGCTCGGCCTCCAGGAGGCGCATGAAGTCCGCCTCCTCTGGCGTCATCACCGCGGACGCGGAGGCGTCAGGCTCCCCGGCGTCGTCGCGGCGGGCCCGCTTCGGCTGCCGCTCGGCCCCGCTCCCGGCGCCGATGAGCTTGAGGCGCTTCTTGAGATCCTTGTAGGAGAGGAACTTGTCGCGCCACTCCGGGAGCGTCTCCACGATCTGCCCGCTCAGGCTCTTGCCGAACTTCATCGCCGCCGACGCCGACGCCGACGCCGACGCCTCCTAGCCGCAGGAAAGAAATGAGATTCCCGGATGGGGAGTGGATGAGTGGGTGGGTGGACGGATTGCGCCGGTGATCGTCGCGGTGGCGGGTGGCTGACGGGTAAAATAGAGGAGGGGAAGGGAAGGAGGGGAGACGGACGGACAGACGGACGGAAGGATATGCGGGGCGTGGGGAGGTGGGAAGCGGCGAATATTCGCGTGGAAGGATATGTATTGTTGCGGTGCGTGCGCGACGCGAGTTTATTCCTCGCCCTCACACTCGCCGCCGAAAAGGCCACTTCGACGGTGGAAGAGGAAGACGCCGAGGTGAGGTGGACGGAAGGGAGGAGGAGACGGCGAAGAGAGGGACCCGGGTTGGTGCCGGACTGCCGGGTGGAGCTATGCGGCGAAACAGGGCTGGGGACGGGGGGCTGACACGGTCACGTGCTCACGTGGAAGAAGGTTGACGTGTGGCGGGCGTTTGGTTCCGAGGGCATACCGCCGACGGAGGAATGGGAACGCATGAATTTCAAAAAAAAAAAAACACACATACGGTCTGTGTGTCGTTGTTAGTGTGCGTGCCACAAGTTTGACTCAATTTGTAAAAAACGTGCAACATTTGTATCTCCAAATAAATTTGTAAAAAAACTAGATTTAAAGATCTTTTCAATGATACTAATTATATAATATGAATATTATATAATTTAATATATATTTAGTGAAAGTTGTTTCTCGGGAAACGAAAGTAACAATTATTTAGGGACGGAGGGGTACACACTTGAGGTTTCGCATGAATTAGCTTATTAAAACATAGAAAATAGAAAGATTTTCTATATTCAAAAAATGGCTTATTGGTGTTTTTATTTTAAGACATCAAGCATTTGATTTGGAGATATCAGGAGAACAAAGTTACATCTTGGAGGTATATTCACTCAATATGTGGGATAGCTTAGTCCCTCGAATTTAGCGGACTAAAACGTTACTTGAGGATATCATCATGTGCCATCTCCACGTGGCTAAGCGCGAGTGTGATGAGCAGGAGTGAATCGGGTAGAGGAAGCAGTGGTGTAGGAAGGCCTTTGCAATGGCGATACGAGATGTGGAGAGACACACAAGGGGAGACGCTATAATGAGCTGGAGTTCTGAGATCATAGCATGTGAAGGAGGGGAGGCAAGCGGACATCACACCATGGAGTGAGGAGAAGAAGAGGAAAATAAGAATGAAAGTTGGGTTCCACACAATGAAAGTATCAAAGGAGAAAAGGAAAAACGTCATCCATTTCTTATATGTCTATCTATTATCATCCCTCGTACAAACATAAAACAGGGACGACACTCCACTCCAAGTAAATAAAGTAATGAGATGACCCTATCATAGTGAAACGATCCTATCCCGCCTCATCAACAAACCAAATGCAAGCTTAAATTGTGACTTCTCACGAGTTGTAGTTTTTTGTATTTGTCGTTGAAGGATTGTTGTCTTTACATAACGAGAATCTCCAAATAGTGGTGTTTTGGTAGATAATTGGACTCTAGAATCTCATTCTATAATCAAAGTATCCAGATTGCAGTTTCATTTTTTTACTTCATTCTCTTTTTATCCATACAGCAGGCTATTTGTCGATTTTCTTTGCGTGGGGTCTTTTTAAAAAACAACAACAATTCATATGATATTTTTTAAAAAAAATAGCCAATGAACCATGATCACCAAATAGCCAGCTTCTACCATTTAAGGAATGAGACTTTTAGGTCTAGGTGATGGTTGTGAAAGATGGTCGATGGCCAAATGTGTCAGAAAACATGATAAAAGTGGACTAGCCTACTGCAAAATGTGTAACAGATCTATAAGGAAGTAAATTATCGGAGATCGAATGCTAACTATTAGGGGTTGGGATTTGAAACTAGAGTGGTCTAACTTGGCATAACAGACCTTAATCAATCTATGGATTTTTTAACAAGCATCACAAAAAAAACACACGAAAAGTAGGAACATTGGTTTTTGAATGGTTGATTGCAAATGAAACGTATATGCAAAACCCTATTGATAATTTTCTAAATCATAAAATGAAACTTATATGCAAAATTGAATCTTGGCACTACTCTACTTTAGCATTGTACTATTGAATCCATTCTAAAATAGTGAATTGCTTGCAACAGAAGAAAAGTTACGATGATGCCATTTATTTTCCTGCTTTAAGATTAATGGAATTGGCTAGTTGGCAAATAGTATCTCCATAAACACACAGTTTGGATGCTTAATGATGCACGGATTGTTATAGTGTCATTTATACATAATATCAATGGTTAATAGTGTCCTGATGTGCTACAACTACCTTTTTCTCTAGCGAGAGATTGTGAGCACCGGTGGCATCATAAAAACCTATCATTTATATCTATATCAGAAATATTCTTTCTTTCTGTATAGGGAATTAAAGTTTAAATTATTTCCATAAACAACAAACTGTACGTTCTTTCCAAAACAACAAAAAAAACCGTCGGTCGTATATATTAATTTTCTTTTGTAAACACCTAGCTAGTTTATTGTACTTCCATGTTGTTTAACACTTTGTACGGTTTTACTATCCGGTGAGGACATCTACAATGATGGAGAAAAGACGCCCAATCTAGCTAGAGATATGTGCTTGGATCATACCAATTGAGTTGGACAAGAGATATGAATTGGGAGGTGAAGCTTTGTTAGCACAGAAGTGCTTAAAGAGAGTATCAATACTATTCACAGGCGTTGTTAGATATTATATATAGAAGAATATTCCTAGCAATAATAATCACGCCTCTTTGGCAAACCAAGCTCGTGATATGTAATGATACGACTGAGTGTTATGCCCTAACATGCATATCCCTCCCCCTTCAGAATACCTAGTTTTCATTTCTTTATGGCACTGGATTTGCAATTTATGCATAGTATTGTCATCCTATTTCTACGACATAAAAGCCTTATAAACCAAGTCATATGAAATGGGCACTCATTTGCTGTTTCTACACTGCTCCTTGGTCACTATGCCAGTGAGGCCTCTTTAGTTCCCCCTTCAAAACTTTACACCTCCGTTATATCAAATGTTTGGACGCATGCATGAAGTATTAAATGTAGAAAAAAAAATTAATTACACAATTTGCATTTAAATCACGAAACGAATCTTTTAAGTCTACTTAAGCCATGAGTGGACACTTATTGCTAACGCTAGCACATGTGTACTACAGTATCCAAGAACTCTACATTGCCGGATTTACGGAGGAAGTATATTCATATAGGGCATGATAAACATGAGAGGCACACACAATGAAGTCCTGAGCCAAATGAAGTCACTAAAACAAACAGGATGAAATTATAACCTCAGGCAGGTTATTAGAGTTTCATTCATTGCAAACCAGTGCCACCTATGTGTTTCATTGGAATGGAACAACTTTTCTCTCTCATCTTAATTTCCATGCCACTTCATTATTTTTTGGTGACGCGACACTATAATAAGATCCCATTTGTTTTCATTTGGAATGGAACTCAACTCTTCTCTCTTATCTAATTTCCATGTCACTTCATCACTTTTTATGAAGCGGCGCTATAATAAGACTCCAGTTGTCAGGACTTTGGCTTCGGCTTCTCATGAGTCCTTACAAGGAGCCCTGCCAAATGCTCCCATAAAAAACGGCTCCTTACAAGGAGTCTGGAGGAGCTAGAGCCGCTTTGATTAGAGGAGCCAAAGCTCGAGCCATTGAAATATGGCTTTTCCTAACTCGTCCTCGCAAACATAACATAAACATTTTTTACCAGACGTTTTAAAAAGCCTTAGCTCCATCAAAAAAGTTGCTACACACGAGGAGTTAAAGCCAAATCCATTTTTGGAGAAGCTGGATTCTGCCAAACAAGACCTAAATGAGATTAAAATATCCAATAAGACCGTCTTTAGGACCAACATAAGGCACTTCCAAGTAACTGACATCGAGAGATGTGTTACGTATATGTGTGAAATGCGCTATTATACTAAACTAAAATAAAAAAAATGATGTTTTCCTCTTTGTACAATTCATCGATTACAATCAAAACGTGACATTAAATTAAGAAAAAGATCTTTTTTGCTTCCACATTTCATCTTGATTTTGTAATTTCCTTCAAAAGTTGTGGCAGTCTCCAACGGACAGCAGAAGTTATATCCAACGTGTCATTAATTAATAAATACATCATCCACCAAATTCGTGTAAAGCGGCAACTTGGCATTGTTGGACGCCGAAGCAAATCAAGTTAAAAAAAGGAAAAAACCTCCTATTGTACTACAACGAAGAACACAGTTCACCGTTCGCAGAGGATCCAAGCAAAGCTCCAATATTCTAGTACACGCTGTATTTAAGAAAAGTACCACCCGCATGACCAGCGCGCTGCGGCAGTGGAAGATTCGAGGCATAATCCTTTCCTGAAGGGGAATATCCAAGCGGATATGTCCCAGATCCTCTGCGAGCCTTCAAAGCCTCGCTCCTTCTCTGTCAGCCTCTCTGTCTCTGTCAATGTTAAACAGCAGCTTCCAGAACAAAATCCGGAGACAAAAGCGATTATCGCGTCTCTTGAAGCCGCGGATTACTCGGTGCCCGAGTTAATTTCTCGTTCTATCGTTTTCGAAATGGCAGATGTCTGCCACGTCGGGTGAGAGACTGAGAGGACCACTGGTTCAGGTTTACTGCTGGTTCAGCCCAAGCGAACAGCCTAACGTATTTTTTTAACATAGGGTATTCTCGCTTGTCGAAACAGTGACGTGGCTAACGCGATAATAACTCCTGTTGAGCTGATAGCCAAGTTCTCACGAGTTCTCGCGTACATACGTGGTGTGGCACACTTCGCGGTGAGTGTTCATTTGATTATTTTAAGGAAGCAGGTGGATAGCCGCCTGGATTTTTTTTAAGAGGCTAAAGCTGAAATGGGAAAAGACCAACAAAGTGACCACTGGTACTGAGTTGTTAGTCAAGTGACATTGGTCAGTGAGAAAAGCAAGTATTCTGGTAGGCTTATACTGCGGTCCACGTAAGATGACAATAGAACATGTCTATTTAATATTGGTATGGAGAAAAGTACACATGATGATTTGTTAACTTTTAGGTCCATATGGACAACCACTATGTGGGGTCGTTTTATTCTCACGCTTTGACTCACTAGTCGACTATAGGTCATATGGATATATTATTTAATTCTATGTTGAGATTTTATATTTTAAAACACATAGTTGTAGTTAGAATAAATATTTATTATCATAAAATGGCTTTTTACAAAATCCATATAAAAATAGGGGTCGAGAGTTTTTCCTCCTTAGGTGTGGTTGTCCTAAACTACTATTCCTTCTCTTTCTCTACCAATGATATTTTGTTCTATCAATATTCACATACCATGGTTTTGTCGATCCATAGGTTTTCATCAATACTAGTTCGACAAAACTAATAAACAACTGCAATGACGAGAATAGGGCATAATAATACATTTTTTGCTCAAAGAATATAGCTTTCCCACTGTCAGTGCGGAATAGAATTTAAGGGAGACAAATCCTCATCTATTTTCTACCTCTAGATTGATTATATTCTTCTTCAAACCGGGCCAAATCCTTGGGCATACCGCATACATATGCACATAGCTTACAGAAAGACATGCACACATCACCATGATATTCCGGCCTTAAGCATATGGTTGCAAGACAGTCTAGTCAAAGTGTCAAACAACAGCCATTGTATTACAGTTTGCAGCTTGAAAAATCGAATATACTATGTGTATGGAAATGAGCCAAAACATGTTGTACGCCTACACAGCCTACTCCTCTTCCATATCGACGAAGCACAAAAGATCACATCGAAAAGGTACGCTAGCTCCTCCTCGGGTTTCTGAGTTCTGACGTTGTGGAGAAGGCGATGGGAAGCACAGCAGACAACCTGATCTCTCGTGCCTGAAACCAACAGCAACCAGAAACCATGGAAAACCCTTGTCCAGGCGGTCAGATTCCCGGGAAAATGACGCGAATCTAGGTAGCGCCACTCCGCATATTCTCGTGAAATGCCTTCGTCACTTTTTGTGCAGCCTACTGTGCCCATTTCTGCAAAACATAATGGTTTTTTATCAAATAAAAATCCATATGCATGCCCGTAGCACAAAAAAAAAACAAAAACAAAAACAAAAACAAAAACAAAAAAAAACGAGTGTATGCATACTGTTCGAGAAAAGCCTTTTGCACCCGTGCTTGTTGAGGTTTGAATGAAGAGGAAACATGTGAGGGGATGACGAAACGAGGATAAGCATCATGCTGCATGCATGGTTTCTTCAGTAGAATGTGGGACGCTAATCGTCAAACGGCATCAAAAAGGCATATCCATGGCGGCCTTCTAAATTGCTTTCGAGCGAACGCCAGATATCATTGCTAGGCCCCCGACATGATTTTCAATGTCGCTAGAAGTAGTGATGTGTATACTAGGCAACATATATTCTTTTGACATTTTAAGAGGTGAAATATCTTTCGATTTTTATATTTATTTATTAATGAAATAACGCAATGAGAATTCCATCACCATGATGGAGATGAGCCCTATCCACCGGGTGCTTCGTAGTGCATCTAAATAGGAGGATTATTAATAGCTGGGCTAATTATTTGGACTATTTTTTTAGCCCCAACTATTAAATATCGATGTATATATATATCGCAGGCCGTAATAATTTCTTCAGGCTGAGACACTTTTAGCATGTTTGGTCTGTGGATCGACTCCGTCCGGCATGGTTCATGCAGAATCAGGTTGTCCTGTGTTTTTACGAGGAATGGATCGGTTCCAAATATTGGCTTGCTGAAGTTACTATGTGGTGACGGACGACATGGACTGGCGACCGTGAACCAAACAAACATGTCAGGTTCAGTCAAACTTCCTCTGTCGACCTCTAAAAAATCAGCTCAATGTGGGCACTCGAAGCACAAGTTCAGAAGCCATATCGCTCGAGGGAGGAAGAGGCGCAATGCCATATCCAGGCTGAGGGACCCGGGCGGGTCGATGCTAACCTCTCAGAGCGCGCTGGAGAGCCTCATTTTCGAGCACTTCTCGGGCGTCTTCGGCCAGACAAGCTCAGCTGCTTTCTCGCTGGACTTCACAAGCCTGGGGATCGAGCGCGTCGATCTCTCGGAGCTGGACGAGCCTCTCTCCGAGGAGGAAGTACACGCAGCCATTGTTGACATGCCAGCCGACCGCGCGCCGGGACCTGACGGTTTTGATGGCCCTGGACGAGAGCACCGGCTCACACGCACTCAAAAACTAAAGGTGGAAGATGAACAGTGGCACGGGGAGTTTCTCGGCGACAAACGCCGCGGCGACACTATCGCCTGTATCTTGGCAATTATATTACTAGACTCGACTCGGCAACTATTACAGAGGAATGCACAAGGTATTTAACGACCAGGGAACCTCCACGGAGCACGTCTCCACTCGCCCAATTTCTCCGGTCTTCACGCCATGATCTGCAGCACGCGCTCAGCGACTCCACGAGAGCCGTTCGCTCGTCCCGGACATTACGGCCACCTCCTTGCAAACCGGCTTCATCCACCCTCGGACTCCTAACAAACTATGACTCGAACTCACCTGCAGCACACGGCGCAACGCGGCTGGACAGGACTACGTGCTGCAGCTCGCCTGTAGGCCACGGACATGAACGCTACACACGTGACACCACCAAAGCCAGCCCGTTGGCGCCCTGTGCACAAGCACGACCTAGCCGTGGTGTGGTTTATTTCCTAACAGGTTTCACCGGGGTTTTATACAAATCCTCGTGGGCAACAATCAAAAACGACATCATGGCTGTCCTCAATACGCTGTTCTTCGGGGATAGCAGAAACTTCGGACGCCTCAACAACGCCTTCATCATACTGCTAGCCAAGAAAGCTGACGCCAAGACGCCCGGTGACTATCGGCCCATCACCATGATACACTACAGTTTCGCCAAGCTAGCATCAAGGATTTTGGCCACCCGCCTAGCGTCCCGGCTAGATGGACTGATCTCGGCAAATCAAAATGCCTTCATCAAAGGCCGAACCATCCAGGATAATTTCAAATACGTGCAAAGGGTGGCCGTCTTCCTCCGTAAGAACAAGATCCCCAAAGTGCTGCTGAAACTCGACATCTCCAAAGCCTTCGACACCGTTGCATGACCGTTCCTGTTGGAGACCTTGAGAGCGCTCGGTTTCAGCGACCGAAGGCGCCGGTGGATCACAACGCTGCTATCCACAGCTTCGTCCCGAATACTGCTCAACGGACAACCTGGAACGCCGATCAAGCACAGGCAGGGGGTTCGCCAGGGGGACTCGCTCTCACCGATGTTGTTCATCCTCGTCATGGAGGTCCTAGCAAGGCTGTTCTCCTGCGCACGCGAAGAAGGTGTAATCAGACCCCTCGACACACCCGCAATCAAGCACCACTGCAGCATCTACGCCGATGACGTGATCCTGTTCGTGCACCCGGAGCAAAGAGAAGCGACCGCCATCAAGCTAGGAGATACTCAGGATTTTTGGGCTCGCCTACGGGTTACACACCAACCTGAACAAGTGTTCTATCACGCTGATCCATGGGGACGAAGAGACCTTGCCTCAGCTGCAGCAAGTCCTGGGTTGCCAAGTCACTGAATTCCCAATCACATACTTAGGACTACCGCTCAGCTCAAGGAAGCTGCCAAGGGCTCGGGTCCGTTCCATTGTGGACTCCATCGACAGACGTCTGCCAGCCTGCCATGGGCCATTGATGGCGAGGAGCGGGAGGCTTGCTTGGATCAAGTCGGTCCTGTAGGCCATCCCAATTTATGCGCTGATTGCTGACGGTCTACCGCCATGGGCTCGGAAGGAGATCGACGCCATATGCAGACGCTTTCTTTGGACCGGCAAAGATGGTTCGGTAAGGGGCAAATGTATGGTGGCTTGGCAAACCGTGTGTAGACCTAAGAGCTTGGGGGGCCTGGGGTTACCGGACCTTTTCCTCACCGGCAATGCTTTGCAAACAAGATGGTTATGGCTGCGAGAAACTGACAGCAATCGAGCTTGGGCGGAGCTACCACTAGCTGTCTCCAAAGAAGTGCAGGCGTTCTTCAAAGCCTCAGCCTTCTTCATTATCGGAAACGGGCGGGCAACCAAGTTTTGGACAGGGCAATGGCTGCAGGGTCGAGCCATCATCGACTTGGCACCGCGCACGTGAGCCGTCGGCATATCCGCGAGACCACTGTCGAAGACGGGTTGCTGAACAGATCATGCGTGCAACAGGTCACAGGGGGGCTATCCGTAGCAGCCATACACGAGTACCTTGCTATCTGGGACTTGGTGCAGCAAGTACCTTTGAGTGACCAAGACGACAGATTGATCTGGAAATGGACGGACAATGGCCTGTACTCTTCAAAGTCTGCATACTTGGCACTTCACTCCGCCTCGCATCCGATTCCTGGTTGCGACCGAGTGTGGGAAACCTGGGCACCCCTTCGCGTCAAAATTTTCCTTTGGCTAGCTATTTGGAGGCGACAATGGACTGCATACCGGAGGAGGAGACACGGCCTCGATGCCCCGGAACATTGTTTACTTTGTGACCAAGAGCAGGAATCCATCGACCACATCATCGCCTCTTGTTCCTTCTCCAAGCACGTCTGGTGGACCATCCTATCCACTCTAGGGGCCAGCGCGTCCATCATCGGTGCAGGCACTATCTTGCTTTGGTGGGAGTCGTGGAGGAATCGATGGTCCGGGGACAAGCAGCGAGGAGCCGACTCTCTATTCGCTTTGGTGGCCTGGGAGCTGTGGAAGGAAAGGAATGCGCGATGTTTCCGCTCCAGCTCGACCATGGTACAACATATCTTAGAGATCATCAAATGCTCCGCCAACCAGTGGATTCTTGCTAGGGCTCGACATATCTTGGTCGTCTTCGTAGGGAGTAGTCAGCTTTGAGTTTTTGTTAGGGAGGCTATGCTTATCGGCCCATCTGTAACCTCCCTCGCGCTCCCTGCTCACTGGAGCAGCCTGTAAAAAACTTCTTCCCTTAATACAATGATGCGCAAGTCTTTTGCGTATTCGAGAAAAAAAAAGCCATAGCAGAAACACAGAAAATGAAATAAAATGAAGAATTGGTCTAAGAGGAAGAAAATGGCCCAAGATGAAATCGCTGTTGCGGCCTTTTCCTCCCCGCCGGTCACCACGCTGGACTGTTGGTCGACGTGATGAGGACCCATCAAAGTTCCAAATGTTCTCAGCCCAACTAGTACAAAAGCCCACCTATAAACCGTGGCCCAACCCGAGAGTCTATCCGTATTTCCCCCAACTCCGCTGGCGCGAGGAAGCGTCGGCGCCTCTCGCCTCGCCCTCTCAAGTCTCAACTCCGGCGGCCGGAGCAGCCAGCGCTATCTCACTCGCCGGCTATCTTCCATCAGCAAGGTACCCTGCCGAAACCCCGAAACCTAGCGGTTACCTAAGTATTTATTGCAATCCGCCCCATGCCTAGTATAAGAGTATGGTCGTCACGTCTAAGTTTAAATTCAAGTTTCTCCCAGAACAGTGGTGCTTTTGGTGTTCATCGGTGTCGCTATGCACATGGTTTATTCTGGAATGGGTCGCCTCGAGGTGGTTCCAAGGAAGCCTGGCTTAAGGAAATGCGATCCCTGTGATCATCATATGCAAAATTTGGGACTGGTTTGATTTGATTTGATTTTTTTTTTCATTTTTATTACACGATTGCTGAAGCTATGTAGTAGAACCTGTTGTTTTGAACAACTACGCAGGACTAGTTTGTGACGTGATTGCACTAGCTCTGAAGTCTGTACTGAGATGGATGTGTTTAGGCGTAGCGTAGGAGTTAGGACCAGCTAGATAGGACAAAAATGTATGGAACCTGGTAATTTCGTCTTGTACCAGTACTATATAGGATCAGCTACTAAAATGAGGTGGATGCGGGATAGGTATTTGGGAGCTTTGTTAATATCCGTTTCCTGAAGAGTCAGTTAACTTTTTTGCAGGTCTTCAGGCTGTGAGAACCTTCATATGTTATGTTATTTATTTACTTATTATTGTACCTCTATCTGTATACCACGAGAATTTAAACTTAATTCTGTTCTATGCCATAAGAAGAGTTTCTGTTTACCCACTGTGTATCTTATGATAGGAAAGGGAGGCTTGGAAATACGATAACACAGCCATTACCTGAACTGCTTTCCCCAGTTTTCTTCTACTGGTTGGCTGATGACTTTGTCAATTTCTACCAGTATTGCGAAAGCATTGTGCATGGTTCAGGTTTCCATTCTTCTGTCTTTGAGCAGAGAGAAGCCCTTCCAAAGGAATCCCAGCGCTCAGTATGTGGTGAAATGACCAGAAAATGGTGGGATTTTGTAGTGTTCCTATCCATGGTCTTGCTGCTTCAAATAAAACCAGCAACAAACAGTTCCAGTCCAGTTGGTGATGACTGATGATGGCCGACGAGATCTCTCCTATGACAAGCAACAGCTTCCGTACCTTATTCATTTCAGTGCAATAACATGTTTCATTTCACGGTTTCTCAGATGATTTTGTGCGATCGTGAACCTCCAGGATATACTTTGCCTACTTGGTGGAGGTGCAACTGATGGATCAATGCATATTGGAACCTTGCTTCTTCTAGAATTGCTTTTTTCGAAAGGCAGGCTTCTAGAATTGCTTCATAGTGCTGTTTTTCATGTTCTTAATCTCTACGTCCACAAGCATAGTTGTAGAGCTAATGAACCAGTTAGGACCATCTGCTGTTTCTCTTGAATTTTGAGTAGCAAGCAATGCTGCTGGTTAAGAATTTACCTTTCAGAATTGATTGGTTTGGAGATTCTTTCTTCAGAAAAACTTCAGAATTTGACGTGAGTGGTAGTCTGTTAAAGACAAGTGAGCCTTATGATTTTGCTGAGCAGAGTGCTCAGCTTTACAGTGTTCTGCATCTATAAAACTCTTACAGTTAAGGTGGTTGAGATAGCAGGCCATGCAACTGTTTCAAGCACTTTATCGTGCCCAGGTTATTATACTTTGGAAAATGTTTTTTCCAGAAATGAGGAACGTGACAGCCTGAACGGTTGTGGGAGTATGGCATGCACTTGTTTGAATAGAGTAAACTGAACAATTTGGTTAAACAAGCAGTCAGCAGTGTGGAGTCTAAGCAGAAGAAATTGAGGGGTTTGGTTGAGTGGCAATCGAGCGGCACCATAAGGCACCAGCTGTCATGTTAGCTCATTGCAAAATCAAAGCTTATCCTACACTTAGTTCCTGCAATTAATCGGAAAGCAAATGCCTTTGCTACATGCTACTATATTAAGAGAAGCTTCCGTTAGAAGATAATAAGCTTACTGCAGGACAGCAGAAGTACCTATTATATTTATATCTACGCAGTTTCCTCAGGTCTCTTGGGGGCATGGTGTTGAACTAAAAAATATGCCAAGTGATGTTGTAGAACATGTTGCATTGCACACATGCATATAGCCATTAAGCTTGAGAAAGTATCAATGACTCTGAATAAGTAAGACTGGATGCTTTTTCTTAAGAACATGTTCTGATTCTGAAGCCTAGAACCATTGTTGCATGGTGCTTCTACAGCATGAATTCAAATCAGAAATGTTAACCATCTGCCACATGTATCAATGCCAGCAGTATATATTCAAATAAAAAGGGTATGATTTACATCTGTTTTTTATTTTTTATAGTCATGTTTATAAAGTCCTTTGATCGCACATTTGTTTACTAACTGCAGCATCAAACACTTTGAAAGATGTTGCTTACTACTCCCTCCGTCACAAATTGTAAGTCGTTCTAAGAATCTTAGAGAGTCAAAGTATCTTAAGTTTGATTAAAATTATAGAGAGAAATATGAAGATTTATGACACCAAAATAAGTGTATTATAAAAATATATTTGATGAAGAATCTAATGATACTTAATTGATATTTTAAATATTATTATTTTATTATATAAATTTAGTTGAGATGGTTTGATTCTCCAAGATTCTTGAAATGACTTACAATTTGGGATGGAGGAAGTATTTGGGATTGGCTCTATGCTGCCCCAGAAAAAATGCACAGGTATTGACTACAATGGCTCGGTGCACATTAGATCCTTAAATCCTTATAATTTAGGTGTTTGCAGTTTACTTCTTTACTTCCCTTCTTTGCATTTATGATATTTTTTTGTCTGCATATGTGCTTAACTATCTTTATCATTGTTCTATTCGTTTGTCCTAAAAGTTTATGTGAATTACACATTTTTGTTAAATCTTATAAATATAGTTATTTGTAAACGAACGATAATAACTAGCTTTCTACATTTATTGAAATTTGATAATATACTTCTGTCTCCTTATTCAAACCCATGGTCAAACTTGTAGTTTGGATAATAGTGGATATTTCTAGGGCAATACAACTGAGATATGTGATATAAGTCTGATGTATTTGCTATCGTGTGCTCCTCTGTTTTTTTTCTTATAAATAACATGCATTTGCAGACCATAAATTTGTAACTTGAAGGCTTGGAACTGGTTCAGAAAAAGATATCCTGGTCGTTTTGTGTGAAGGAAGAAATAGTTAATATGTGCACATATATTCATTTTATTGATAACAAACGCATAGCATCCAAGTTCCTGTTGTTGCTTGGATGCTAATTTAGTAATTTATTATCAGTGCTGGCTTCATGTAATTTTGAATTCTTTTTGCAGTATTGCAGCCTTAGTTGTGTCATGTAATCTTTTTAGTTATTGAAGGTTGATATGATTATGCATTAAGTTATTAGAAGATAATATTGTTAAAGCCATGCATCATACCATCGATGACCAGGAATTAAATGAGGAAAAGTTGAAAAAGGAGAAAAAAAGGTTTCAGCTTAGCTAAAGGATCATCTTGACTAACAGTAGTAGAACTCAATAACTTACCTAAAAACATTTACTTTGGCATTTTCTTATTTTTTTTTAATAATTGAATTTATGCAAATGGCCTTTCCTGGTTTGGTTTACTTTTTGGCAGACAAATTTTGAATGGTAATGTGTGTTAGCCACTAGCTGGAAACACTCAACTCAACCACCTTACTGTTTCGAGGATACAAATTAGCTAATGCCATGTCGTTTTAGTGTGCTAAAAGAAAAAAATGTTTTGCCCTATTTCGCTAAACTTTTTGTTATAAACAGTTACATTAATTAATAGTATCATGCATTTCATAGATTTATATTCAGTGTATGATGCAAAGTACGTGTGACCCAAATTCATTGTTGATTTATATCCTCGAGACAAACTATGGCTCTGTTCGCTGGAGCTGCTAAGCTGAGCTGATTTCGGCTGTTACTGATTTTTTGTGAGAGAAAAACACTGTTTCAGAGCTGAAAAATAAGCGTTTTTTAGACGAAGCGAACAGGGCCTATCTAATCATTTTGCTTGCTGTGGTAATGTCAAAATGCAACAGCTAAACTAGGGCTCTGTTTAGATCCAGTGCAAATTGCAACTGCAACTAGTCACATCAACGTTGCGGCATATGTATGGAGCATTAAATGTAGACGAAATGTTTGCATGTTTGTACTTTTTGCATGTGCATCACGAGACGAATCTTTTAAGCCTACTTGGGCCATGATTGGACAAAAGTTGTCAAATACAAACGAACGTGCTACAGTGCAGAATTGCAACTGCAACTGGGATCTAAACCGAGCCTAGGACTAGCAGACACGAAACCCTTCTTGTAGGGGCAGTGCTTGATCATACACTAGCAGTCATACTTTCCAACGGTATGCAATGGGTGGTTGGCTGGTCTACAGCTAGTTGCTTGCAGAAATGCTGTCAGATCTGACACTTCTCTTTAAAGGGAGTATTGCGTTGAAAATCTTAGGCTGCGTTTAATTCCAAAAATTTTCTACTCTCTCCCCATCACATCGATTGTACTTTTCGTTTGCATGGAGCACTAAATGAAGTAGCACCTGTTGTATGTTTGTACTTTTTGCTTGGCTATCTCAAGATGAATCTTTTGAGTCTACTTGGGCCATGATTGGACAAAAGTTGTCAAATACAAACGAAAGTGCTACAGTTGCAAAAATTCCCAAAACTTTCCAACTAAACGCACCCTTAGTCTGGATACTATTACACATCAAGAGCCACACAGGGCATTCTGACCTTCGCTGAGCTGGTTCATATATATGTTACTGTTATGGCTAATTGTGCTACAGTACTGCATTTCTTTGGCATGTCTCCCCAAGCTCTGCTAAGGACATGCAAAAAAAACTTGTAAGAATGCATTCGTTCGATTGTTGAGAAAATAATTTGAATTTAGTTTTCCAAACCATCCTCTAGAATGCTGTTTACTTGAGCGTATTGTTTTAAGTATGTTATGACTAATCTTACCATGTCATTAATTATTAGGGAGGCAATGTCATTAATCCATGTACTGGCATGTACATCAACCATCACTTCAGAGGTTTAGGTAGATCTGGCGGGCAATAATATCATTATGCTTTGCAATCTAATTAAGATGAGATCATCATGATCTGAACGGGATTGAAGCAAAGCGCTAAGTTAGTGATGAGGGACCAGTACAGCTATCCTACTAGACATTTTCAATGCATGCTTTTGCAACATGGGAGGCCCTTAACCAGCTACCATGGCACAAGGTATCTTGGCAAAAACTGGTATGACCTTTTCCAAAATTTAAGAGCAGTAGTCTCGATCATTTCCCTAAATTATGGGGCGTGCATCATATGTTTAATTTGTTCTGCAGGCGATACTGTCTTATTTCTCTTTTTCCAGCTTTTCTCAAGCGTGTGGACTTCATGAACATGTGATAGGTTTGATAGATGGCGACACAGCACAAACTAATGAGCTGACAAACATGCTTATGCTATTATACATGACCAAAAAGTCTAAGCTGATATGCTTATTTTAAGCATCCAGACTTAATAAAGAGTTTGCTACATATATAGCCATCGCTTTTGGTGGTAACCATCACTGAACTTAACACGGTCTCAATCAGATGCTATGTTATCTCTTTGTGTCCTATAAATGGTGATCGACTGTTGTTTTCACCAACACTCTAGATCTCTCAGTCTACTGTACGTGTCAATGGCAGCTAATATCTTCCTGTTGTTGTGCTCTTCCGATCCTTTTTTTTTTCGGCTGGCAAGATTGTACTTTATGACTGACCAACTAACTGAATGGGCCCATCTGCATTGACTGCACGCTTTACCAACCTATAGAGCCAAACTGTGGAGATGATTCGTGCTTCATTGCTCCTATATTTGTGTGTTGTCAAATAGGGAAGAGATAATATGGGGACCATGTTTTCTTTGTCATCCACTTCACTCTTGTTTTCTAACTGTACTAGCTACCATGTAAGATCTTATATATGATGTGGTGTTCAATTTTTTTTAGAAGGGAAAGTGCTGTAGTTTTTTTTTTTTTTTTGGGGGTTTGCTGGTGCTGGATTAATGTCACAGTTCTAAGACATGATAGCTGAAGCTTACTTGAATTGATATCTGCTTTTACTGTGTACTCACGGGTGCTATAGCTACTTTTGTGGATGAACAAATTGAAACAATCATATGTAGTCTGGTGCGCTGTCACAGTTAAGTTGATGGCTTTCTGTTAATTGTATAGACATTGCATTTAATCATCAATTAATAAGCCCCAAGCCTGCGATCAGGGATTTTTTTGGCCTGCAGACAGTGGTTCCGCTGGTCATTATTGCTTGTGTTAATTGTATGCTAACTTGGCTGCTTATTATTAATTAGCAGTGTACTGTTGTGCTTTTGCAAATCGTGAGCAGTATTTTGATGATTCTCTGATGGTGTTCTCATCTATCACATATTTACGTGAAACTGAAATTCACAATATAGCACCAAGGAATATGGAAATAACATTTACTATGTTTCTTCACTGGTGTCGGTGCTAGTTTTGGCGGGCGCTAACACCGGCTAGTAACTTGTGTTTTGCGGTTGAGATTTCGGATGGTGTGCAAAGAAAAATACGGGAGATTTATACTGGTTTAGGCCAAGAGGGCCCTACGTCCAGTGGAGAGGCGAGTCGTGTTGACTTGCACCGGGGTGCTTGTAGTAGGGGGTTACAAGCTGAGTCGAGAGAGAGAGGGTATCCCAAGTCTCTTATGTGAGGAAGATGATGCTTTCGTTTTCGTGTAGCTGTGTTGTGTGTATGTTGGTGTCGTGAGCTTCGTGTCCTTCTCCTTGTGACTGTCCTCCGCCCTCCCTTTTATAGTTACAAGGGAGAAGCTAGAGTTACATGTGGTGACCTATGATGACGATACTCGGCATGGTGGGAGCAATGGTGATCAGTGGCTATCGTCAGCCACGCCATCGTCTTGGCGCTTCGGTGATATGGCTTCGGTCATTCGACTGATCTTTCACTGTTCAATCGTTGAGTTCCAAAGTGGCGCAGTGTACGGGACGTGGCTTGCTCCGTGGCGGTGCGTCATGGCGTCGCGTCCGGTCCTGCACAGCGCAACGAGAAGACTGGTTGACTCTCAAAGATTGACTCCCGAGGCTCGAGAGCCTTCCTTGCCGTCGGGAGCGTGACGGGACCGGTCATTAGGGGTGTCCTCCCTCGGGCGTGTTTTCCTCTCATGCGCGATACCTTCTCGAGAGGCGAACGGTCCTGTTGCCACATTGCCCATACCCTCGGGTCGGCAGGACAGCCGTCACCTCTCCCGTCCCTGCGAGGCTCGTGCGTTATGGGCGGGAGCTGTCGCTGTCGTAGTTGGAGAATCTCTTCGTCAGCAAGGGGGCGTCATCCGGTTGACTGTCTTTGGGACGGAGTGGAAAGGGTGGAACCGTCGCATCGGTCGCCGGAGGAGATATGGCAGTTGGTACGGAGGACGTGCACGAGCGGGGTGCCATCACCTCGCGGCTTCCAGTCAGTGGGGCCGCGCCTGTAAAATGGTCAGAGGGGTCCCTTGCGGTCCAAGATTGCCCTGCTGACGTTGACTGTGCATTGGATGCCTTAGAGGGATCGCGCTCGAGGGAGATGAGGAGGCTCGGGCGAATCGGAGTTTTAGCGCCCGTGGGTGCCGCTGTCCCGAACCCTCTCGTGGAGGCTCGGGAGAATCGGAGATTTTGGCGCCCGAGGGTGCCGCTGTCCCGAGCCGTGCCGCCGGTCCTTACGGGAGGCCACTTTTGGCCTTCACGCGTGTAGCCTTGGCCAGATTGCGCTGAGGTTGCTTGTTTTTCGTTGAAGTTTGGTACCTCATACTTTGGTACCCGACACTGGAGCAACAGAACTGCCAAAAATTCTCATGGCTGCATATGCACTCGGTAAATATTTTGCATCGAGAGTTGATTAACGTAACTATGATGATACAGGAAACGTTTGAGCTATTTGCTTGTTTCGCTCTGTTCGGCTGGCTGGTAGGATTCGGCTGGCTGGCTGATTGTTCTGAGAGAAAAATACTGCTGAATGGCTGGAGCAGCCAGCCGAACAGGGTGTTTGTCTTCTGTCTATGACTATCTTGCATGAAAAAGTAATGGCATAAATGCCCCCAGACACGTATTTTTTCTATGACAAATCATATATGCTTTTCGTAGTCCTTGGGAGTTATTAGCTAAGTAGGTAGCTGGTTCCCTGTTCTTTGAAATGTTTGTGCTGTTAGCCAATAAATTTATCTCTCTTTTTTTTCATAAATATCATTTTCATATGATATTCCAGATGTTCTTTTGATGGGAATCCTCATCAGTATGAAAGCGGAAGACTGGCCACAATCACAAGGCACTAATTCGCTTTTATTAGAAGGTGACACCGCTGATATTGATATAGTGATATATATATATATATATATAGCGTGTATCACATATTATATATTATTGATGATACATATATAATAACAAAGGGGTTTCACCAATGACAGTGACTATCATGACTGGGGCTGCATGCTTATACATACAAGTAAGCCTTTACTAAATACAGAGCTTCACACACTAGTGATTAATCTTACTATATGGTTTCCTCCTAATTATAAGCTTGATGTAGTAATAGAGATACCTATATATGATGCAATCTTGACTGCTTGTGCTGCACCAACCACGCTCTACTACCATACACTTGATCTGATCTGGGACAGTGACCTGATCATACTCTAGCTTGTTCAGCCATGCAATTTCCTGCTTGGGTCTCTTCAGACGATGAAGCTGCCTGCTGCACCCTGGAGGAACCCATGTGAGTGCGAGCTGCAGCCCAGCAGCTCCTCGATCATCTGCAGCGCAATCCTCTCCTCGTCGTCCATCGTCATCACATCAGGTGGAGGCGAGCCGCCAGTGGTGACCGTGGACGTGGGCGTGGTGGCGGCGCCGGCGCCGTCACTGGGCGCCGGCTCCTCACCGGAGGAGGAGGAGGAGGAGGCCCCCGCCGGCGCTGGCGCTTCCTTGTTGAGCTCGACGGTCATGACCCAGCTGGAGTCGGCGCGCGCGCCGGCGCGCTTCTGCCAGACGCCAATGTGGGACTTCTCCGGGTCGAGGCGGAGGCAGGTGAGCGACGGCGACGGCGTCTTGCAGCACTTGCGGAGCTTGGCGCTGAGGATCTGCGACAGGCTGGTGGTGCTGGTGCTGTTGCCGCCGGGCGCCGCGGAGGAGGAGGACGAGCCGCCGCCGCCGCCGCCACGCGCGGCCGGCACGGGGGCCAGCTCCCCGGTGGCGGTCCTTGGGACGGGGAAGTTGGTCTTGGCGTTGCGGCCGCTCATGAGGACGGCGGCCTCGTCGTACGCCCGCGCCGCCTCCTCCGCCGTCTCGAAGGTGCCCAGCCACACCCTCCTCTTACTGCATTCAATCCACCAAGCACACAAGCCACGCATGTTCACACACCCATCCATCAGAACCACATGGCGAAAGAGAAAGAACAAGCCAAATGTATCTTTCAAGCTAGACTAGACAGTGTAGCCGAGGGAAATTGAAGAAGAGAGGGTGGGGGGGTGTGAGTTCTTACAGCAGCGGGTGCCTGATCTCGGAGACCCAGGAGCCCCAGTGGCGCTGCCTGACGCCGCGGAACTTCTTCTTTGATTGCACCATGCTGCGTGATCCCCCTCGTGCAGGGCCGGCCGGCAAGCACTGCAAATTCGATTCTATTCTCTGCCAGGGGAAGGAACGGAAGGAAGGACAGAGGAGGCAGGCTGCAGAGCGGTGGGAGCCGGACGAGCACACACTGAGCAGCAGTCAGTCAGTGAGTGAGTGAGTGAGTGCTGCTGCTGCTATCCGGATCAGGAGTGGGGTGTGTGTGTAGACGCCCGCGCCCCGCTTCCCTTCCGTTCCGGTGAATATAAGCTACCCCGGCACACTGTACTTGCGTCCGCGGGCCGCGTTAATGCGGTTAGATAGAGCGATGATGCGCTTGCCCGCGCACACAGACACGGCCCCAGCTGTGTTGTGCGTGCGTGTGCGTGTGCGTGTGCGTGTGCGTGTGCCTGCATGCGTGTGCACGAGAGGGAGGGAAGCAGGGTAAGATTTGGGTGGACACTTGGTCAGTAACTGGAGTACATGTACTTTTGCCTTGCGTTCCACGTATGTGGCCACTGTTGTTGCGTGGCACGGCTGGGCTGTGTTTGGGCCTATGCAAATGCAAATGCAATGCTGCGTGCGTGGTAGTAGTTGCTGTACTCTGTCAGGGACTTCCATAGCGAGTACTGTAGTACATTATTACAGGAACACTTGTGTCAGTGCTAGGTGCCTGTGACGACCGTGCCCCCAGCACGCGCGGAATTACGATTATTATGGCCTGCTGTAGCGTAATCCGTGGCGGCTGCCATTGGTGGGGTCGGTAGCAGTAATACACGTAGATAGAACTCAGAAGTAGGAGTATTGTAACAGATGATACTATGAAGATACAACTGCAGAGAAGGATAGATACGGAGTAGAGGAATAGGAAGAGAAGAATCGTAGTACTAGCAGAGGCAGAGAAGACTAGTAGCAGAGGGACGGGGGGAGGTTGGGGCCCCTGTGTGTCGTGGGTTGTGGTGGGGTGCGCTGTCGGTGAACTGTGTGGCGGGTGGCACTGGCACTGGCATAACCACCCTCGTTGCTGCCAGTACGCTGGTAATAAACTCCCCCACCTACGCGCTAGCTCATTTATGGCGGCGATGGAGGGGACGGAGCCCGATCGACCACGGAGCCCCGCCCTCATCAGCCAGGGGTCCAACTCCAACCTTATTAGCTGATCCATGATGCATTTTCGTCGGTCTAATAGTCTGCTCCCACGCTCTCATTGCTAGCTAGTGGCTGTCTGTTGTTAGCTGTCTCTAAACTAACCGTGTGGGTGCTGGTGATGAGTGCAGGAGGTAATTGCATTCTACTAGTACATTCACGCAGATGTGACTATACTGAAACCTTAGTACCGTGCACTCCCGGGGGGGAAGGACAGGAGAGGAGATGGTGGTGTGATGGCAAAGGCAAAGGAAGCAGTTGAGCAGAAGACCATGTCAGTGTTAATTATGATGAAGGGAACAGAGTAGTTAAGCCGGGAAGACTCTCCTCTTGTTGATCCACAACTCCCGTCAGTACACCGGCTCTTCCTTCACCCATGACATGTCCATGGGACGACGATCGACGACGCCACTGCACTGAGACGGAGCTGTTGTTGGCCGTGCAATAACTGCGGCATCCAATCCATGCATCCAGAGCCCACGAGGGCAACCGATCCATCAATCAATCCTCCAATCATCCATCCATCAGAAGCTCCGTAAAAAGGAGGAGCAGGATCATTGGGATCAATGGTCGCTGCCCCTGCCCTTGCCTTGTCCATGCCCAATCCATCCATCAATGATCGATCACCCGCCCGGGTGGGGTGGCACAGGACAGGTACTTTTAATTTACAGCTGGGCTCCACACAGATACGTGTGTCAGTGAGTTCCTTGCAGGGTCGAACCTTCCGCTACAGAAACGCTGCCTGATCTGTCTCCGTACTACATTTCGATCGGAGGCATAGCCAATTCCCCAAACAATGCCGGGATTATATGTTGCAGGGGCGCAATTAGAAGGCTGTCATCCCGTGCTGAGCACTCAATCGCCGAGTGCAGTTTGGTGAAGAGCATGCAGTTCAGTGGCGGTGGTACTACTCCAGTAGTATACACGTACGCTACGTACCGAGTTGGATGGATCTCCACTGCATTGTTTCTCTCAAAAAAAAAAAAAATGCAGTAGTGGTGTCCTAGAGGAAGGGGCAGTGTGCAGGGCAGGTTTTAGCTAGGGACAGACAGGGCAATAAAGCTAGTAGTGGTTTTACTGACTTTTAAGCAGCAGCTAGTAGTAGTAGCAGCGCATATTAACTTGGGAGTGGGCTTTCTCGTGCGTGCATGCCAATGCCATGGGTCAGCAGTCAGCACCAAACACCCTAGCTACTCCACTCTCGCCATAACAGTACTGCTACTGGCCACAACCTCTAATTATAGCATCTTCTTCTACACACGGACACACCAAAAGAAAAACGAGGTTCCCTACTACTAGCCTGCCTTGCCTGCCACATTTTTCCCTGCCCTTGTTGGTCCACTCAATTATGGTGTGGGGCTTCGTTTCGACTATTTAAACAAAATTGCGTGTGAGCATTGTATTACTTATGTGCTTGCGTAGCTCGATCGACATCTGGCGGCTGTGGCATGCATATATGGCACCGGCCGGTCGATGACTTTGGTCATCGGTCGATGAATTAGGTTAGCTAGCTATATGTAGGACGGAGTAGTGTCGTATATAAGTATATCACTAATATATGCCTGCAAACGACGGCGGCGACGACGACGACGACGATCTTCAATTTTTCATAGGAGTAGATACATAATTGCATGGACATGGACGCATCCTATGCCGGCTCTGCGTAAGCGGCGTCATGCGAGCAACAACTCTACGACGCCGATCGCATGACGACGCGCACGCGGCGCGACAGGGGTGAGATGAGATCAGACACCGTTCGTTCGTCGACGACGCATGCATATAACTGCAAACAGCAAACGCTGGGCTCCGTCCGTCGTCCGTCCGAGTCTGCTACCGTACCACTCCCGGCCGGCCCACGGCACAAGCGCGTGCACACGTACGCGGGGCGGCACGTAGCCAGTTTCTTGGTGAGTCGTCAGCTTCACGCACTTACGTCGCGGTCGACGGAAAAAAAAAAGGACGGCGACGTACGACGACGTAAAGTACGCGCGCACGCAGGCGCGTCGCATCCGTTCGAGGTTTCGCATGCATCCGACGCGACGGACGGATGGCAAGGCAACGCAATGCAATGAAACCGCTCCTCTCGTCGCGTTCTTCTGACGACGCTGGCTGCTTGCCGTGCGCGCGCGTCGTCGTCGAAACAGATCGAACAGGCCGGCCGCAAGTCGTCGGGAGGGAGGAGAAGGACCCGGGTCGACGCTCAACGCCTGAAGCCACTCCCACGGCCCACGGCCACGGGAGAGGCAGGTCACCACGTCGCCAGAGTTGGCTACTTGGCTGGGCGCAATAATGAGGCTGTCTCGCGGTGGTTGGTTATCATGCATAGACTCCCTCTGTCTATCGTCTTAGCTTTCCGTGTTACAAGTTTAACTCGATTTGTAGAAAATATGTATAATATTTATATCTCTAAATAATTTTATTTAAAAACTAGATTTAAAGATTTTCCTGATGATACTAATTACTTAGCATAAATATTAATATAATTTAATGTATAATTGTTGATATTTTTTCTCGGAAAGTGAGAACGACACCTATTTTAAGACGAAGGAAGTATTTATATTATACCAGGTGGTGCAAAGACTGAAGACTTCCTAATAAACTCATTATTTAGAATCATCTCTATATAAAAAAATATTTTCTATATTCTACCACCGTCCAAGGACTGATCTATACCCTTTATTGTGCACACTCTATAAAGCTATTTTTGTTAATCTATCTTTGGCTATAGCGGTAAATCCGGACAAGAGGATGGCTATATTTGATAATAACTTGAGAAGTTGTTGGAAGACATTTTTTCTATTAAATTTTATATTTCTATTACTTAGGGTGGACATATTGAGTGTCTTGAAGTTGCTAGTTGCTATGACAGTCTTTGGCTCTCTGAACATAGAGCTACTATAACTGAAAAACTGAACAACGAATACATTTGTGATCGGGCACGCAGGGAACACTTGACGTCCACATATTCAGATCGATACATCATGCATGCATGGCATATGGGCTGCTATCGCCTCAATGTTTTGCGTCAAGATCGTAGCCGGCTGCTGGCATGCAGTCCATATGAGCTAGTAGAGTGCACGGGCGTTACTGCTGCGCCTGCGCGACACGGGAACGTGGCCTGTGATGCTGTTGCTACAGAGCGCCATTGTGGCGGGTGCTAATTTTTTGTGGTGTGACTTGTGAGACCACCTAGCTACTAGTACTTTACTAGCTTGTTGGACCGACGACGTCGCTCCATGTCCCGTCTCCTCCACAGAACATGGCGAGCTTTCAGTAATGTGTGGACTTTTTCGGTCCCTGTTCTGTTCGTGTGGGTGTGATTCTGATTCTGGGTGACTGGGTCGGGTGTGGGTCGCGCCCATGGACCATGGTCCACGGCTCCGATCCATCCTCGTTGTTGTCTGGGAATGGACGCCACTGTGCACCGATTGAGGACACGTTTCTTGGACTGTTTTCTCTTGATTATAACCTTGCGCTTGGTCACACGTCGGCCAACCCTACTCTACGGATATTGTCAAAAAAAAAACCCCTACTCTACGGGAACCATACTTGGTCCGATTAAGTTAAACATGATGATGTCCCACGCTAGCACACAAAATCTCTATACTGACGCTGGCCTTTTTTTTCTACAGACGGTTTCACTTAAGAACCGCCACTAAAAATCAGCGTTATTTTTACAGACGGTTCCTTAAGAAAACCGCTACTAAAAATCGAATTTTAGTGGCGGTTCCTTAAGAGACCCGCCACTAAAAATGACATATTTCTACAGACAGGTCACTTAAGGAACCGCCATTAAAAATCAATTTCTAATGGCGGTTCCTTAAGAGACCTGCCACTAGAAATCATCTGAAATTTAATTTTTAGATTTTTTGAAATGACCTCGTATGAAAAAACTGTCTAAATAAAAGTTATAGATCTCAAAATGTTATGAAACTTTATAGTTGACAATTTTTTCATTTGAAATCATCTTGGTGGCGAAAAATAAGTTTAAATTTATCAAATTTGAAATTCAAATTTTGTAAATGACCTCGGATGGAGAAACTTCCAACATAAAAGTTATAGATCTTGAAAAGTTATGCAACTTTATAGTTGACAACCTTTTCATTTGACTTCGTTTAGGGCCTCAAACAGTCAATTTTTTATCGGTTTCGTAACAATATGTGGCGAACCTAATTCACGTAAGACACAAGTGACTGATGGGTAGAGTGGTTAGAGGAGCTTACGCATGAGGGAGAGGTCGCGGGTTCGAACCCCTGCGGCCGCGTAGCGCGCGTATTTTGCGCGAAAAATGCCGTGACTTGTGACTTTAATTTTTTTATTTTGCTATTTTTAAAATCAGGTTTTCGGAAAATTATTTTTACTGGCGGTTTCTTATGTGAACCGCCAGTACAAATCTATTTGTACTGGCGGTTCATAAGCAACCGCCAGTAAAAATCGCTTATTTTTACTGGCCTCTATCGCTAAAACGCCAGTAAAAATACGTATATAACCGCCAGTGCTGAGTTCCTGTGTACTAGTGCCAAATGTTAATGGTAAACAAGTTTATCCTATTTTTCTAGATTTATTCGTGAATTTAACAGTACTGTTCTTTGAGCGGTAGGTGATATGTCCGTGGACAACGAGACATTTATGGTGACTTTAATCTCGAGATTTGCCGATCCAACGTAATTGTACGAATATGCTTATAGGGGTAGGGTGTTGTGTGTACATCCATAGAGGTGAGTATTTGCTCCTGTGTATAAACTTATGCGTTTGTAATGGGTCTTACCAAAAAAAAAAAACTTCTAACAAAACTTCAAGGTAAAAAGTTACTACTACCAATTGCTTAAAATAAGCATATCAATTTAATAGATCCATAGTCTAGACTCAATTTAAAAACAGATAAAACTAATAAGTCAATTATTTTAGATTTACCATGGTTCTTATCTCGTTGAAATTGAAGACATCGGGTGGACCACACACAACTGCCAAATCATTGCTATATCTACATGGGCCACCAGTGGTCGTAGCAGTATGAAACCACCATTGGTATAGGCGTGGCGTATTGCCGTATTGGCTCAAGAACAATGGGAAGGGAAGACAATGTCGGAGCAGGCAGACCAACTGTTCCCACACCCATGGATTCAAAATGCAGAGGTCAGATATAGTTTTAGATCCAATAAATGGTGAGGGGTATAATGCTAAATGAAAGGTTTAGGATGCTAGCTAGGCTTGACTGAATTAACCAGATGCACAAGTCACTGAGGTGTTTAAATTCGGGGTGTAAAGTTTATCATATCACATTGGATGTTGCATAGAATATCGGAAGGATTTTCTAGATACTAATAAAAAATTAATTACATACCTAATTAACTCGTCATTAGCAAATGTTTACTATAGCACAATATTATCAAATATAGACTAATTAACCTTCACAATTTACACTCAATTAGTTATTTTTCGTATATATTTAATACTTCATATATATATATATGTCAGATACCCGATGTGATGAGTATAAAGTTTTTACCGTGGAAAAAAAAACAGGCCCTGAATTATGTAGATTTCTTTTGAACCAGCTTGCCTCAACCTAGGCCGGATTCTGGAGTATAGGGCTGTTTTTTTCTTGGAGAGAAAGGTGCTTAGGTGGGTTATGACCAAAATATGGGCTATCCTACAGTTTGCATTGTTATTTCGCAGCTCTAGTTTGTTTCTTCTCACAGCTCGCATTGGCTCGTGTTTTTCATGGGCTCTGGCCGAGGATTTATACCGGCAAAAAGTCTATTCTACTCTCTGCATTATGGATTTATACTTCTCATGAGCTCTGCATCTTACTCCATCAATTCCTAAAACTGTTAAAATTATTTTTCTACCCTGGTAAGAAGTGGTTTTGTTCGTTTTAGTTAAAAAAAATCAGTAAATACTTGTTAAGGTTTGTGAACCACATAAAATGTCTCTAACTTCTAATTTTTTTAAAGAAGATTATAGAGATATAAGGGGCATGGTAAATCCAAACAAAATATTTAGAGCTCATGAAAATATCTATAGATCGATGCTTCAAAAAGTAGATTTAGCTATAGAAAAAAATTAAAAGATATATAGGAAAAACGAGAAAGATTTCGAAACAATCTAATTGATATGTAAACGAGTTTATAAAAATTTTTGAAACAAAAATAAAATACACATCCAGCATGAATGCATTCAACATTTAATGTATGTGACATTCATTTTGGATGCATCTCATATTTTGTCATGCAAAGTTTCAAGTGTATACATCAATTAGAACATTTCAAATTTTTTTTGAGATTTTCTGGATACTTTCCAAATTTCAAATAGCTAATCCTATTTTGCTGGATATTTTTCAACTTCCTAGAGATAAGCCTACTCATGAGTCGCGACAATTTTTGTTCAATAATATGTGTTGATTTTGAAAATATACTTTTTGAGGATTATGACAAGTTTTGTTGAACAAGTCTAGGAGTTCAGAAGGAAAAGCAAATACAAACAAATCCATCAAGGCCTTAAAATGAGGATAGAACACATATACCCTTGCACTATGAAGGACCTCAAAGGTTAAAAAAAAAGATAACATTCGTGCCTATAGGTAGAAGTAGAAACAAGCACGGCAACCAAAGATCAATAACGAGACCAAGAAATATTCATGACCAGAGGGATTCTAGTTTAGAAGATAAGAACGTCCTGATGTGACATTATCATGTTATTTTTAAATGGAAATAACAATGCTAATTGAAGCCATGAAAGACATGAATCTTATTTACAGTACAACTAAAGATGAGGGTATGGAACAAGAGATGCGTATGCATTCATGGTGAACCTTAGATTATCTGGCTTTAGCTATGTTTTTTCTAGCCCAACAAAATCCATGTGTGGCAATTGCACTTCCTTTTAGTAGTTATTTCAAAATTCAAATTTCTACCAGCTGCACTATGACCGGAACAAAGTTTTCAGCATATACAAAGAATATGTCGCAACATTAATAACTTGACATTTTGTTGTGGTCAAACATCCACATGGTCATGACTTACCAACTGTGAATCCTGCATCATATCACTTCATGCTTCTTGGCTCTTGCTTGAGATAGAGCACTAAGGTAGTAGTTGATCTATCATGCATTTTGTAATCATCTATGTTTCCATTTTCGAGTAACTGAACAGATGAATTGGAACCTGCTAATTTTTTCAGACAACAAATAAGCGTGAAAAAAGAGCTTACATATAGGGACATATTTTTGTTAGATTGCTTACAAGATGAAATATTTCAAGTTTGTGAAATTGTTCTACATTTTTGTCGGGTACCAAAGTTTGGGGTACCCAACTTTAACGTAAAAACGATCATTCGCAACGTAGCCCGGCCCAAGTAAGACCAGTGGAAGTCCACGAAGGCCGCGTCCGAAGCCAAGGAAGGCCGCGTCTACGGAGGCCCACGACGTCATTGCACCAATGACAGCCAATTCTCCGATTCGCCCGAGCCTCTCCGGGAGAGCGGCACCCTCGGCGCCAATTCTCCGATTCGCCCGAGCCTCCCCGGGAGAGCTCGGGAGAGCAGCACCATCGGCGCCCAAATCTCCGATTCGCCCGAGTCTCCCCAGGAGAGCTCGGGAGAGTGGCGCTCTCAGCACCCATTCTCCGATTCGCCCGAGCTTCCCCATCCCCCTCGAGCACAATCTCACAAAGGCATCCAAGGCACCGGTGATGTCAGCAGAGCAATCTTGGACCACAAGAGACCTCCCTGACTACTTTACAGGCACTGTCCCGTCAGACGAGATTCTCGACGCAACTGTGCTTCGCACGCCCCTGACGGCCATACCACCTGTCAGGATTTCCCTGACAGCGGATTTGATAGGCCCACTACGGCCGTCCTCTCCACGGTATGGTCTACGGTGCGCCGCCCCGTTTTTCGCCGGGGTCTATCAACTCCGACTGCGACATTCCGAGCGCCTGACGATGGGCTACGCAAGAACGGAAAAGACGCCTACTGCACTGTCCGCTCGAAAGGACGAGCATGCCTTCCATCCGGGCCCACCTAACCCTCGGAAAGTACTGTTCAAAGGCCGAAAATATGACCATGGGGAGATATCACCCTGCTTCATCCCATCACGCCTTCAGGAGTCCCGAGCCTTGGGAGACAACGCCCCGAGACGACTCACCCTCTTGTCACATCGTGCGGAAGGACAGCCGTCAGGTGTGACCCTACGGCACGCCGTAATCCGACGACTGTTGCCGCCTTGGAACTTACCAAGATCTTGCGAACCACCACGGCCATACTCCGGAGACGCGGAGAAAAGACCGTAGCTGATGACATAACGTAATCCGATGACTGTTCCCTCCTTGGAACTCACCAAGATCGTGCGAACCAATACGGCCATTCCCCGGAGACGCGGAGAAAAGACCGTAGCTGACCATAGTCAAACGGGGAACAGCAACTCGTCGCTGTAACATACGTAGCATTGTAAGCGCTGCCCTTGCCCCTCCTTTGCGACTATAAAAGGGAGACCAGAGGCCAGCTTTAGGGAGGGACTCGGGAAGTTCTAAGTTCTCACCCACACATACACACCAACAGCAAACGACTTGCAAACACTTAGACACTCACAAGAGACCTGAGAACACTTCCCTCTCTCGCCTAGCTTGTAACCCCCTACTACAAGCACTCCGGTGCAAGGCAACATGACTCTCCTCCCCACTGAACGTAGGGCTTGCTTGGTCTGAACCAGTATAATCTCTGTGTTTGCCTTTGCACACCATCCGTATCCTCAACCGCAAAACACATATTTACTAGCCGGTGTTAGCCTCGACTAAAACTAGCACCGACAATTTTTGTTTTAAAAAGTTTATTTATTTAATAAAAAAGTTCAATCTTAATAAAAAATATATAAAAACCAATATTCTTATTTACACTATACTAATAAATTAGTAAAATTTTTACTATTTTTTATTTAAATGTAATGTTTTACTAGTCTTTGATAGGACCATGTGAGGATAGATATAAAATAGAGACGAGCAAATAAAAAGGGGAGAGAAAGAAAAAGAACAAAAAGGAAAAAGGAATTGCAAAGAACGGCCCAGGAAGGCCCGTGTGCGCTTTCCCCGGGACGAACGACCGCCAAGCCGTCCGCCGCATTCCCCTCCCGTTCACTCGCGCACCCCATCTCTCGCTCTCCGAGACTCCGACGATTGGTGTATCGCCCCCTCGCTCTCCGACGACTGGTGGGCCCCGGCGCCGCCCTACGCTAGTCGCCAGGTGCCGAGGTCTTCGTTGATCTCGTCGCCGGCGACGAGCACCCTCCAGGTATTCCCATCCCTTCCCTTCCCTTCCTGCTGTGCGAAGCCGATCACGCAAACCCTAACCTAATGCTATTTGGCTATTTGAAAATTTATCGGGTGTACATGGGTACACCCTTGTCCTTTGCTGTGTCCACCCCTGTTAGGAGCTAAAACCTCGCTGACCTAATTTGGCGTCCTGTAGCCAATGGCTGATAAGATTTCTGCTTTAAAAGTATTGCGTTGAACACTAACTTATGTTATTCCTTTTGGTGTATTTGACAGCTGAAAAAAAAAGGTTATAGCGAAACATAATAATAATGGCTATGATTGATGAACCTCTGTACCCGATTGCTGTACTGATTGATGAACTGAAAAATGAAGACATCCAGTTGCGCCTTAACTCCATCAGAAAGCTTTCTACAATTGCCCGGGCATTGGGTGAAGAAAGAACAAGGAAAGAGCTGATTCCATTCCTTAGTGAAAACAACGACGATGAGGATGAGGTGCTTCTTGCAATGGCAGAAGAGTTGGGCGTTTTTATTCCTTATGTTGGAGGTGTAGAGCATGCACATGTTTTACTTCCACCACTGGAAACATTGTGTACAGTGGAGGAAACCTGCGTCAGAGACAAGGCTGTGGAATCCCTTTGTCGAATAGGAGCACAGATGAAGGAAAATGATGTTGTGGACTGCTTCGCCCCTGTTGTAAAGGTATGAGAACTACTTTTGTTGTCAATCTTTTTTTATTCATTCTGACAAAAAGAAAGTAATATTCACACCAATTTAGGTAGCCTAAAGCTGTAGTTATACATGCACCTATCTTATTAGAAATACAAAAATAAGCTTGTTTTCGTTTTACTGCTGTCAAACTTTCTCTGATTCTATAATCATTACTGGTACCAACACTATGCAGAAGCTCATTGAAGATCTTCATGAATTTATAACTCTACATTCTCATTTAACAAGTTACTTGATTCATCATCGAAGTGATCCACTTCCATAGGATCAACTGGACTATTGTGTTTTTACTTTGAACAAGTTCCACAGGATTATCTAGACTATCGAGTTTTTATTTTGAAAATCTGTTTGTTTGCCATTTTGCTATATCAATCATAAAATTATTTGACGCTACCTTAAGTTCTGTGTTGAATTTAGTTATGATTGTCTACCGCACACGGAAAAAGGCACTTCATTCAAAGTTATATAACACAAAGCACTTTTGCATGTGAGAAGTACAATTACGTTCTACATTGTTCTATATCTTTTAGCAATTAACTGGACATACTTGATCAATTCAGAGGTTGGCGGCAGGCGAGTGGTTCACAGCTCGAGTTTCGTCATGTGGCCTTTTTCATATCGCCTATCCTAGTGCACCTGAACAACTGAAGGCAGAACTGAGGACAATTTATGGCCAGTTATGCCAAGACGACATGCCTATGGTACGAAGAGCTGCCGCATCCAATCTTGGAAAGTTTGCTGCAACAGTTGAACAAAGTCATTTGAAGACAGAAATCATGTCAATATTTGATGATCTAACTCAAGATGGTACATCCTACAGACATTTTTACCACTGCTTTATTAAGTTATCTCTTTTGTTTTGTGGATGATTTGCTTTATTCCGTGCGTACGACTCATATGTCTTCGTCCTGTCGCCTGGTCAGTCCCATGGCGACTAGGATCGACTAGACGGCTTGATAACATTGATGTGACCTCCCCTCTCCCCTTGCCCCTGGCATGACGGCCATGCCACCTACCCCGCCTAACGCTGGTGGAACTGCAACGGCCAGCGAACAGCATGGGCCTCTGAGGCTGCAAGCGGGGAGATGAGACAGGCGGCTGCGCATTCAGCCTGACCAGTTGTGCAAGGCCGTGGAGGCCTCCATAGACCATAATCTTGCTCTACGGTGGTAGTGGCGGAGTGACAGACATAGCTGTGCTCTTTGGTGTCTGCGAAGGGGAGAAGAACAATAGGGGGATGGTGCAGAGGGCTGGTTGCTTGCCATTTCAGTGTCGGCAGGTTGGTAATGGGTAGGGGTATTTGTCCCTGTTAACGGAGCTGGATGGAAAATGTAACAGAGTGCCCTCTAGTTAGTATTATGGTTTTTCAATGGTATCTTATGCTAGTGGGTTCTTTCAGTGCTATTTTACAGTTTTAGTGATCTTTCAGTGCTAGTTGGTATTATGGTTTTCAATGGTATCTTACGTTGTGCCTTAGGATACTTCCTAGCATGCGCCCCGAGCAGGGACAACTGCTGCTGATTTCTCCTGTGGCTAAAGATGGCAACGGGTAAAACCCACGCGGGTACAGGTCTGACAAACCTGCACCCGCGAGATTATTTTCACGCCCGCGCCCGCGCCGGCCACCCACCACGGGCAGAACCTTGCGCCCGCGCCCGCTATCCGCGGGCAAAACATGCCCGCGGGCAAACCCGCATACCCGAGAGAACTTTAATTAAATCACATTTTCAGCAAGTATATGAAAGGCTGAAAGCTAACACATTCAGATACACCAAATATTTACACATAACACATTCACAGATTTCACTTATTTCACCACAGACCACACATACATAAACACAATCTCAGCTGAGTTCATCACAAATCACAATAAAGAAAGGTAAAAAGCAGTTCAGTTTCAGTAGTTCACCACACATTCAGTTATTCAACAATACAGTACATGACTTTCAAGTTCCAAGCGATGAAAATAAACTAAGACATTAACAAAGCTGATTAGTCGGAATCGGCTCTAGTGATGCAAGATTCATCTTTCAGCTCTTCTTCATTGTCTTCAAGGCATGACCAAAAGCTATTGAACCTTCCATCACCCTCATCTACATTAAAGTTGAAACATTAGTAGCTGCAGTATACAATATTGATGAAAATAATTCATTATAGATGCACATTTTATACCTTTCAGATTGTGGCGAAGCCAACTTTGGCTGCACATTAATGCTTCCAACATTTTAGGTGTAAGACGACTACGATGCTCACTTAGAACCCTCCCACTAGTACTGAAAGCTGATTCAGAAGCTACTGTAGTGATTGGAATAGCCAAAATATCACGGGCAATTAACCTCAAAGTAGGATAACGGGTTCCCTCCAACTTCCACCAGCCAAGGATATCAAAATAACTCTCATCATGAGGAAGAGTTTCCTCTTCCAAGTAGCGATCAAGCTCATTCTTACTTCTAACAAAACTGGTAGTCTTCTTATTTGCAGCAAGGGTTTTAAAAATGGACAACACAGCAACTGCACTAACTGTAGAAGGGGCACCACCAGAGGATGTAGCCACAGAGTCTTGCTCTTTCACATGATAATGTTTCATCAAACCAGTAAGCAATTCATGACCTTGAATGGCAGAGTCACAGGGAAGCGCGGCCTGCTGCTACGGTGGCCGCCGGAGTCACATCGTGGCCTCGTGGGGCTTCGAGGGCGGCGTCCGGCGTCGTGGGGCCCTGGCCGGTGGGGCCGTGGGGTCGCGGCTCGCGGGGCGTGCTGCTCCGCGCCTCCGGCGGCGCGCGGGGCCGCGTCCGCGCAGCGTGCTCCTGCTGCTGGCCCGCGGCGCGACGTCCTGCTGCTGCCGTCACGGTCACGGACGGGGAAGGGGTTGGGGGCTTGGCCGCTGCGGCGCTGCCCGCTTGGGGCCTTGGGGGAGTCTGGATCGGGCGGGATCTGGAGTTTGGGATGGCCGGAGCCGGACGGAAATGGCCGAATCGCCGAGTGGGCATGGGGGAGGGGGACTGGCGGGCGGCGGCTGGGGGCTGGGGCTGGGGGTGACCGGGTGGGGGGCTGGGAATTGGGATGAAACCCTAAATTGAGTCTTATATACTTCCTGTATGGGTCCCACATGTCAGCGCGGGTTTGGCGGGTTTGCGGGCGCGGGCGTGCTATTTTTATGCCCGTGTGCATTTGCCCGTTGGGCGCAGAACTGTACCTGCGGGCACAGGTTCGTGCCCGTATCCTTGCCCACCGGGTCGGGTGCCCATGGGTACGCGGGTTTTTCTGTGCCCGTTGCCATCTTTACCTGTGGCCCACCTGGTCCACATTGAGGCTCAATCAGCCATTGGCCATCTGAGCCGCAACACATGCATAATCCTTCTCTCAGATTTGATGATTTAAGTATAGTTTGTGTTGTGTATGCCCATTTTGTGCATTTTCACTTGAACCTACTATTACAGACTTAAACAAGATCCAACCTAGGAGGAACTAGGTGGTTTTTCATTAAGAAGAGAACCCAAATTCAGCCCAAGAGAGGACTTGAACCTGGGTGGTTGGGTGCATGACCACACCTCTCACCCAACCAGCTGAGCTAGGCTCACTTCCTCTACTATTACAGACTTGTAAGGAGTCATGATGTTTAATTATAATCATCAATCCTTGAGGCTTGAAAGTACTTGAGCTAAGCTCTGCTTTATATTGAAACTCTGTATCAAATCATTTTGTTTGTTTTCTTGAAGATAAATCTTAATATCCTTGAGTGTCAAAATTAGTTCGCAATCAAACCATATGTTATATCAGCTAAGAAGAAACTGTTTGACTTATTAACTCAGACCAAGATTCAGTGCGACTATTGGCAGTCGAGGGTTGTGCTGCCCTTGGGAAGTTGTTGGAGCCCCAAGATTGCGCAGCACATATTCTCCCAGTTATTGTTAATTTCTCTCAGGTATGTCTTACACACTGGTGGCTTCATAAATGCTGAGAGAAAAAGATAAAGCTGTCAATACTAATTCTCGTAAAATTACTAGAGTATAAGATTTCCTTAAGGTCTGTCGCTAGTCAATTATTGGATATGATTAAATTTCAGCACACTACCATACATGGTTTTAATTGCTTATAGTTTATTAGCATCTGTCAGGATAAATCTTGGCGTGTGCGCTATATGGTGGCAAATCAATTGTATGAGCTATGTGAAGCTGTTGGTACTGAGCCCACAAGGTGTTTAGTCTTTTTCTTTATATTAAAAATGGTGCTTTGACATAAATTGATTATTGTTTTAGACATGGAAAGATTAATCAACGTAATACCATGACTCATTTATTATTGAAACCATTGCCTTTTATAATAGGAGTGATCTGGTGTCAGCGTATGTTCGCCTCCTCTGTGACAATGAGGCTGAAGTGCGGATTGCAGCTGCTGGAAAAGTTACAAAATTCTGCAAAATATTGAACCCACAAATTGCAATTGAACATATTCTTCCGTGTGTCAAGGTGTGTTTAAGCTTTGCACAAACACTAGTTGAGCTATGCACCAATATTCAGTGGTTAACTTGTGCCTATTATACCTGTAGGAATTATCATCAGATTCATCTCAGCATGTTCGTTCAGCTTTGGCATCAGTTATTATGGGAATGGCTCCTGTATTGGGAAAGGTGTGAGCTCTATCAATGAATGCAATGTATCAGTTTGACGGAAAATTACACTTCAGTTATCAGTAGTATAAGTTCTCATTTGTTCTGTTGATAGCTTCAAATTAGTTTATATTGTTTTCTGGAGGGAACTTAACAAGATATGTGCCCCCCAGCTGTATAATGATCTGTGTTTACTAGTCTTGAGTTCATGCTGAATTTTATATTGGGTATTTGGAATTTTCTTCTACATCTGATCTATGTGTCCTCAACCTATCACTTCACTTCATTGAGATATGCATGTTTTTTAGAAGTTTATGCTTTTGTGAAATTGTTTGTATTGCTTTTTTTTTTTCCTTTCAACATCCTTCTCTGCTAATGATTTGAATATTAGATAGAACCTGTCATTTCATGAGGATATTCCTTCTGATAGTACTATTAAATATTTGTTGGTCTTTGTTAACATACAACATTACTGCTAATCATTAGTGGTACTTGTCAACTGCTAAATGTTGATCTAATTGTACTGACTTCCAGTTTTGTCCTTTTGTAGGATGCCACTATTGAGCAACTTCTTCCCATTTTTCTTTCTTTGCTGAAGGATGAGTTTCCTGATGTTCGACTCAACATTATAAGCAAACTTGATCAAGTTAACCAGGTCAGTGCCTGGCTACCCTGCCAAGCTATGTAGTTTAAGCTATAAATGCAGATTTTCCTGCCTTGTCCACAAGTAGTAGCACTTGAAATTTTGATGGTAATTGATTTTGTACTTGAGAGGCTACCTGTCCATCAATTTCACTTGTGCACCGTTTAGTTGGAAGGTAAGAATAATAATTAGTTAATTTGTAAGTTTTACTTCTTTACTTATATTCTGTTTTTGAGAATAGTATCTTTAAATTGCAGATTATTTCTTACCAAAGGGATAGCAATAGATCACTTATCAATCGTGAAAGACCAGAAATTACTCTATTCCCAACCCAAATGTTCTATCATCTTATATTCCTATTATATATATTATCTTTTCTTCCAATACCTTTATCCACTTCAAGCCCTGTCATTTGGCTATCCTATGTTGGTTAGCCGTTGTGTAAGCTAGTGTTTATAACACCTCTAGTCCTTTGATTTGTCAATTGGCCACCATGTCTTTTCTATCGTTGCATGTATATTATATGAGCTCAAGTTTGGAACTAAAGTATAGTTCCTTTACACTTTTTTTCTTATGTTTGTTATAAATGTGTTGTTAAATAAAATCTGAATGTATATGGAAGATTCCATGATTTGGAGCCTTGCAGCATTATATTTTGGTTAATGATAACTGTTCGCCCTGTTCTCCCAACAGTGAAAAAAATTAGAATGTTAGATAAAGCTATATTTCTCTTTTGGGACTATACATGCATCTGGCACTGTAGCAAATAGTTGACTAAGAAACCAGTAAAGGTTCACCTGGTTTAACTGGACAAGAATAGGCTTTTTAACCTGTGCTCTGTCATCATTCATTTCATTCAATGATGCACTTGTAAGTTTTCTCCTGTATTTTTTACAGGTTATTGGAATTGACTTGCTGTCCCAATCACTTCTACCAGCCATTGTAGAGCTCGCTGAAGATAGGCACTGGAGAGTTCGGCTTGCCATAATTGAGTACATACCTTTGTTGGCCAGCCAGTTAGGTGTTGGCTTTTTCGATGACAAGTTGGGGGCACTTTGCATGCAGTGGTTGGAAGATAAGGTGCATAAATAATTTCACCAACCATTATTATACAAGTTCCATTAATGCAGAAACCTTGCATACTATTTATAATGATGATATTTTTAGTCTTTAAGTTGAATTCTTGATTGATTTTATGTAATGTAATAGTGACTCAAAATACTAAACATTTGCCTTCAGGTTTTCTCGATCAGAGATGCTGCTGCTAACAATTTAAAGCGTTTGGCAGAGGAATTTGGCCCTGAGTGGGCGATGCAGCATATAATTCCTCAGGTTAGCCTTATTACTGTTAAAAATAATAACATTTAGCGTGATAAGTTGCTTATTTTATTCTTAAGCTTCAAACCTTGACTTGGGCAAATGCATGAGTCCTGTGGTTACTAACCTACTATTTCAGCGTAAATGCACAATACCCATGCACATCATCTCTTATGCGAGGGCGACAAAGGAGTCTCCTTTGCGGCCCTTCCCATTCTTTTGTGTGCTCATAAAGAAATCTAGGAAAGAAGTGTTACGGAAGCGCTAGGCACACACTAGATGGGTGGCACCTATTGTGTATTGTCTAGCACCTAAGTTGGTCGCTTAGATTGGCGGCGCTACATGGTTGTTTGGCACCTGGTGGTCTGCCCATTGGACGTAATAATATTTTACTGAATGCTTGTTTCAGAGTCTAAGCTGGTATAATGCATAGACCATGTTATGATATCAGATTGGACCTTGTATAACCCCAAATAGGAGGATACACATACAGCACCAACATTTTTTTTTTTTTTTTTTTTGCATTAAAGCAGGGTAAAGAGGGTATTGGAATAAAATTTACTTATGATTAATTAATTTATATCAACATATAGATTGAAAAGCTTTGTATTGTCTATTCTCTTTTGAATTCTAGGTTTTGGAGAAGATAAACAACCCACATTATCTGTATCGGATGACCACTTTGCAAGCTATTTCTTTGCTAGCTCCTGTCATGGGTCCTGATATCACATGCCAACAGTTGCTCCCTGTTGTCACTGCTTCTTCAAAGGACAGGTGAGTCCAAAATAACACATGTTGAGGCATACTCTCAAGGTTTCTCTGATATCATCTTTAATTGCTAGGGTTCCGAACATCAAATTCAATGTTGCTAAAGTCTTGCAATCACTTGTGCCAATCCTTGATCAATCTGTAAGTTGTAGTCATCAAACTCTGTTGTTGTGATCCTATTTTTATCAATATTTGCCTTTTTGCCTACCCAATTGCATGCATATTGGCAGGTTGTGGAGAAGACGGTGAAACCATGCCTAGTAGAGCTCAGTGAGGACCCAGATGTAGATGTAAGATACTATGCACACGAGGCCCTCCGGGCGTGTGACCAAATGGTGATATCTAGCTGAGTAGCCTGTCAAGAAATTAGCAAATGAGATACCCATTGGTCCATTTTTTTTGAATATTTTATTTTATCCTGTTCTGTAGTCTTATAAATTATTCAACCACCAATGACTTTGATGCAACTTTTTATTAATTATGTGTTTTTTGTTTAGGTTTATTTTAGTTTTTGGGTTTAATCAACCTTGGCGAAGTAGATGGACACATGATATTTGTATGATTGACCTGTGTATGTCTTGTGCTGTTAGTTGGTAGGTCACTATCACAGCATCACTACGTGTAAGCACATTGTTTCATAGTCTGCTTTGCTGAGTCTGGTTGTGCGCGGAATTTGTATTCGTTGCTCTTTCAGACAAATCGTCCCAACGCGGAAATTGTATTACAGCCGAGCCGGGTCCAACCTCACTAGGATCAGGCGCTGCGCGTGACGTACTATTGAATAGCTGCTAAATACATCTCCAGTTGATTATACAAAAGCCAACGCTGGTATTTTGGTGTTGTCATTCTAAAACTCAGCTCTTTCACTGCCAGAAGCAGCGCATGCTCATCGCAAATAACCAAACACGAGCGATCAGCCGATAACACGGAATGCATGCATGTTATGTATACTTGCAAGTGGCGCGGGCCACGCCGCCAACCCGTTGGGCTTGAAGCCTTGAACGTGCCGCTAATGAACGTAAGCCCGCGTGGACCAAAAGGAAGCTAACTTGCATGTTTTTCTGATGATAACTCATGAATGGTGAAAAAAAAAACACATATTCCTAACAATACATAGTATTTTGTGTAATTTACGTATTTTTTTAACTGACATATGGATCATTAGAAAATTTACGAAATAAAAAAAAAAACGAACACACACGTACACAACCATAGTCCAGACTCCAGAGTCACTAGAATTGAGCGACAAGCGGGATTGCGGCCGCCGCGAACTCGCCGCATGATTACGCGGCCGAAAACAGACCGCTGCAGAAGCCCGCCAGCGAGGACGCGGCAATTGCGGACGAGGGACGGGCTGCCCACCGCCGCGGTATAATGTTATGGCAAAATCAGAGTCACATTAGAAATTGTATTCTCTAGTCTTATGTTTCATATATTTACTCAGCACATGCGTGTGCCCAGGGAAACCAGCTCAAGCATTCACAACCTCCAACATATCGTGTCAAGGACTGTAGCAGTACATCAGAAGAAATCACTAGGCTTTCCTATCCTAATGTTCTGCTCCTGCAAAAAGCATGTAACAGCATTTTTTTGCCAGCCCTTGAAGCTCCTGATAAGGAAACAACAAAAGATGTGTTAGAACAGGGCGACCGTACAATCAGCAGACTAGTTGCACTAATAGAATAGTATTATGGGCAGAAATTTCGTTGTTTGCAAGCTAGAAGGAAGCTAAATTTGTCAAGACAGCTTTCCAACAAAACATTACAGGCCTTGTTTGGATGTTGTGGTATTAAGAGATCATAGTATCACTGTAGTTTTAAAGCCATTGATGTACAAAACCATGGTTTAGAAAAAAAAGGTCTAGAGTGGAGTTTTAAAACTCCAAAAAGATTACAATTTCAGCAATACCATGGTATTCAAGACCATAAAGTTTGTTGCATCCAAACTCTTCATGGCACTCTAAAACCAAAGTATTTTACACAACCAATGATATTCTTCTAAAACAACAAAAGTGCTCTGTATCCAAACAGGGCCTATGTGTTATCTACGGTGCTGGTGTTACTAACTTCAAAACTGTGAGCAAGTATTTTACAATCCAAATTACAGTAGCTACATAAGCTAAAAAAAATGAATGCAGTGAAGAAACATCTTTAATAGATTATTAGATGCACCAAATTGGTTAGGACACTTACTTGTGATCAAGATGTGCGATAACTTCACCACCAGGAAACGCTGACTTTGTGGCTTCATAGGAAACTTTGATGGAGTGCTTCCACATTCCAGTAACCTCTCCAGAAGCTTTTCCATTCACTTGTTGGGGCGTATCCATTGGCAAGGAGTAACCAGAGAGTAAATGACCGACCCATACACCATCTTTGCTGATATATTTTGAAAATGAGACAGTTAGAATATAGGTATTCCTCGTGTACATCAAAATACTCGTTTCTGCCCTTTAGTAGAACAAACATAAATTAACTGAGAAAATTGGGAATGACAAGTCGTTTAACAACGAAAATGTTTCCACTGATAAAAGACCCACCACAACACAGATTCTGCATTATATAGAAAACTAGGATTGACCACACCCACATCAGCATAAATCAACACTCCCTTAACTAGCCTTGTACATAGTTTGGTTCCAACCCACTCAACCTGTCAAACTGCATCAGGTCAGTCCAGTTAAATTGATTTTGCATGGTTTAGCTTGTTTGGGGGTTCAAAGTGTTTGTTTACAACCAGTGAGACAAGCCGAACACGTACCAAGTTTTGGCTGAGCTCTCAACTCCTTGAGCAGGCTATGAAGGTCTTGGTTTCCTCCTCTGGAAGATCAACACATAGTGCCATAGTGGTATCCAATTAACATCCTTGTGGCGACAATAAGGGTGGCTGAGGTCTTGATTTCCTCAATGATCGTTAGCGGTACTGGTATTGAAAAGGCTAAGGAAGAAGTGCAGATTTTGGTGCCCTCACGTCCACAATCAAGGAAAGCATATATCATTTCTAAATATATTGACCTCCTGGCTGGAAGCTCACTCCACGCTATATCCCCACACGCAAATCGAGCCCTCAGGAGTCAGGAGTCAGAAGGCATGGCGGTAGCTATATCATAGGGCTCCTTCCTGAGCAAGCAGACACAAGCTTGGTGAGGAAGTGCTTCCGCACTGTGGCACGCAGATAAACGCTGCTGCTGTGGAGCGTGCCTTGTGCTAGGTGCAGAAGTTCATTGAAATAATGTAGAATAGCCCTGAAATCAGCTAGCTGCAAACCTCCCCGATGCCTTTGCCTGAAACACCATCCACAGTACCCTCGGTGGCTCGGCACCATCTTCCACTAGACATCTCAATGTACTGTGGCTTCTGGTTCCGCGAGAGGATTTGCAGGCTGACGCGCACCCTTGCACCTCAACTCTGACTGATTTCGTTCCCATAACCACACAGGTCTAAACTCTCAAACCATCTAAACCGAAATCCAATCAAAACCAACCCGTCAACAGCCCTTCTATGCAAACTCATTATATATGGACATTGAGGATTTGCAGCAGGCTCTGTTCGGCTGGCTGGATTGTACGACTGGTTGGCTGATTGTTGTGAGAGAAAAATATTGCTGAATGGCTGGCTGATGTTGGCTGGTAAGTTCAAGCGTAGATAGAGTTTAAAGGAGACTGACTAAAATCTAGAGTGTCTCCTGTTATAAAACCCTTGTATACAGAATGGCCTCATATCATCAATAAAGGGCAAGCAATGAGTTACTCCACTCCCTCCCCCCCTCCCCCTCCATCTGGCCGCATAACTCCTGTATTGTCGAACAAGGTCATTAAGTGGTAGATGCACAGCAACTACAAGGCACACTAGTACCTGGCTGAGATCAGCCCCAACTACTTAGACATGTCTGAGGTAAGCCATTGCAGTACTGGCCTATTGCCATACTGCTACAGTGGACTAAATAGGTAGATGGACAGCAGGGAATGACCTGTTCCTAATACTTGCTGCAGCAAAACAATCAAAGGGAGCAGCAGATTATCTTAGAGGTTCTATGGTTGCTAGCTGATTTTGGTATTCCCTGTGAGGCCGCCACACCACTTTGACAGATTGTCCCTATGACACATGAACTTACTAGCATATTGGTGTTGATGCCTTCTTCACCCACTCTCACTGTCATCAAAAGACAATTGATCTTTAGTATGTGCCCTCACTTCCATGCTGATCAACTTAGCTATGGCCATGGATCTCCGATCGTGGGCTCTCAAAGCCATTGATAAGATTAGGAGAGGCTTCCTTTGGAAAGGTAGAAGAGATGTGCAGGGAGGACATTGCTTGGTAGCTTGTCCCAAGGTTACTCTGACCACCGGAATTAGGGGGGCTTGGTATATCACAGTTGCAGCAATTAGGATGGGTTCTGGTTACAGAAAACTGAACCAGAGAAGCGATGGGTTTTTTCCCCCTATCCAAGTGCATCGGTTAGAGCTTTTTTCTCGGTGGCCGTAGTCTCAGAAGTTAGTAATGGCATGAATACTCTCTTTTGGACTGACAGATGGCTCCATGGAGCATGGACAGAGACTTGATAAGCTTGTGCCACATCTATATGGTTCAATTTCAGGTCAAGCAAAGAAAAGAACAGTTCATGAGTAAAAGCTCTATGTTTGGTTTTGGCTAATTGATGACACCTAATATCTAACCACATGCTTAAGTGTTGTGATTACAAGTGTGGTTGAGAGATCAAGTGTGGAGCTATGAAGGCATCCAAGTCTTTGGTGTAAGCCCATCAACATGAAGATCAAATGCTTCTACACTTGATGCAATGGATGGAGCTCAAGGCAAAGGTGAAACTATTAGGGTTCTTTCCATTTTGGTGATCAAGACACTATAGAGAGTGTGATCACATTTAGGTTAAATGACTGTACTATTAAGGGGGAAAAATCTTCGTTAACAACCTCGGTCATCAAGTGCCTCTAGTTAACATAGTTGAGCATATGCATTTAGATCTAGAGCACTAACCTAAAACCTTGCGAATTGACTTAAAATCAAGCTAACACTCGTGCCTAGAAGAAAGGTAGTTGAAGAGAGGGCGAAAACAACTCTCAGAGGTGCACCAGACGCCGGCAGTGTCCGGTGGGTGAGCACCGGACGCGTCCGGTGTAGCCATAGCCTCTCTGGAACCTCTCTGAGCGAGCACTGAACGCTAGAACAGTAACTCCAGCGCATCCGGTAATGTTTTTGGAGCGTCCGGTGAGGAAACGTGCTTTCTGACTAAGTGAAAGCACCGGACACTGGCAGCATCTAGTGACCTAACAGCGGACGCGTCCGGTGCCACTTTGAGCTCTCTGGATGCTTTCTGGTGGTGCACCGGACACGGGCGTCAGAGCGTCCGGTGTGACGTCTCCGCGTCCGGTGTGTTGGCGCGCTGCGGGAAGTTTGAAACGGCTAGTACACGTGTCAACGGGCGGTACACCGGACAACCACCGGACGCGTCCGGTGCCAACTTAACCAGCGTCCGGTGTGCACGCAGAAACTGTAAAACGGCTAGTTTTTCACCCTCACTTATAAATAGCCGATCAACCGATTTTGAGAGTCTCTTTTGCGCATTTCACTCATTGCTAAGCATCTCTTGAGGCTCCTAAACCTCTCCCACTCACTCTAGAGCTTGATTCTCATCCATAGTGAGTTAGGGAGTGATCCAAGTGCATTGTGTCAATCTAGATCATCTTTGGGCACTTGTTGATCGTTGTTGCTGCAAATTTCTTCTATTCTCTTGGTGATTGCCGTCACCTAGACGGTCTTGGAGCAGCGGAGGAGTTGGCGGAGTTGGAGATTGTCTCCGGCCACTCCCGGAGGTCTTTGTGAGGGGTTTGCACCTTCCCCGGCGGAGAGCCGCAAGGTAGCCTAGTAGATTGCTCGTGTCATTGAGTTACCTTGCTCGTGGTAGGTTCTAGTGGCGCTCATTGGTTGAACTTGACATTGGTTGTCAATTAGACACCGAACCACCAAGTAGTGGTCGACACAACAAGGACGTAGCGTGCCGGCAAGCACGTGAACCTCGGGGATAAATCAGTGCTCATCTTGTGTTGATCATTGGATTTCATTGGACCATCACCTTCGAGTGTATTGGTATATCTTTCGGTGATTGGCTATCTACATTACTCGGCGTTATAATCACTTTCTACCTATCTCTTTACTTTGAGCACTTAACTTGTGTAGAGGTAGTTCTTGTGTAGTTTGCTTGTCCACCTAAGAGTAAAGTAGTTGCAACCTAAGCTAGCTTGTGTGTGCTTCTAGAGACTTAGCTAGAACGGTTAGGAAGGCTTGCATTTTTGAGTAGGCTAGCGCTAAACTCGCTTCGCCGTTGTTGTTACTAACCACTTGATCAAGTGTTGTTTGTAGAGTTTTAAAATAGGCTATTCCCCCCTCCCCCCCCCCCCTAGCCTCTTTGGACCTATCAATGAGGCACATACTGATAAAAGATGGGTAGCTGACATAAGAGGAGCCCTTACCATGGCTGTTTTGACTAAATGTCTTGATTTGTGGGATTTATTAGCTGAGGTGGTGCTGCAGCCAGAAGTTGAAGATTCTCACATCTGGCAATTCACATCAAAAGGGAAATATTCAGCTAAGTCAGCATATGAGGCAATGTTTATTGGTGCCATTCAGTTTAAACCTTGGGAGAGGATCTGGAAGAGCTGGGCGCCCAGTAAGTGAAAATTCTTCATGTGGTTGCTTGCTCATAACAAATGTTGGACAGCTGATAGGCTTGCTAAGAGAGGATTACCACATCCTGAACACTGTCTTCTATGCGACCAAGATGAGGAGACAATCAATCACCAGCTATATCTTGTGTCTTCTCGCGCCAAATTTGGTTCAGTTTTTTACAACGTCTTGGTCTGCAAGTTTTAGCTCCACAACCTGATGATCACTCCTTTCAGACTGGTGGGATCAAGTGAGCACAAGGGTGGCTGACCAAGCAAAGCAGGGCCTAAATTCAGTTGAAATACTGGTGGATTGTTTTCTCTGGAATCACAGGAATTGTTGCGTCTTTGATGGTCTGGAGCCTAGTCTGAGTGGGCTTCTCTCCTCCATTAGAGATGAACTGCATTTGCGGAAGTTGGCTGGGGCTCCAGGAATTGCTCGTCTCCTCGCCCTGCAGCCTACTATTAGACTGATAGGTCTACTTGGTCTTGGGTTGTATTATTTCTTAGGGAAAAGGTATCTAATGTGTGGGGTTTTTTTTGCGCCGGGTGGGGAGGCTGGGGCTCTCCTGCGTGTTCGAGAAAAAAAGTATGTGCCCTCACCCTCAGAGCTGCAAAGTAGGAGATATTTTTCACTAAAGCACAAGCTCAACAACAGAACCGGCTTCACTTCCACCTTGATTTCAGGGGGGGGGGGGGGGGGGGGGGGGGGGGTGGTAAGTATATGTCGAGGACCAGACTGCCCATGAGCCTCTCTGTATATGGAGTCTCCCCCGCTAATGGAGTTCATATCTTCTCATATCCCCAATGTTAGTACCACTGACAACACCTTCCTGTGTTGTCATATAAATTTGTTGTTTGATCAAAAGAGGTGGAACAAGCTAGAGGTACTATTTCATCAGAATTTGTTTCTTCCCTTCACTTCCAGAAAGCAAAGTATGATGGTCTATTAACATTAGAAGTGCTAACATACACAAAGGAGAAGATACAGGGGAGACAACAGATAATAAGAAAATGCTTTCAAGAATAACTTTATCTCAGTGCTTACATGACAATATCCATGTGACGAGGAACATAGTGGCCACCTCCTATACCTAGTAGAACCTTTTCACAGTTCCTGTATAACAAGAAATGAGTTTTCATGTGCTTAAGAAAAAAAAAGGGGGAGTAAGAATGTAACAAAAAAATGCTTACAAGAAAAAGAAATTTAAAATTAAGTGGATACCATCACAAAGATGCTCATATGTAGAAAACACCATAGGATGTGAAGGCATGTAGGCAATGTCGCTAAATGTCCTAGACGCACCTATGGTAGTTTACAACTAAGATGGTTTTTGTGATGGTATTTTCCAAATTCACCTAATTTTAATTTTCAAATAGAAACAATTTCATTGATAAAATAACAATCAAGCAAAATGTGAATGCAATGTATGCAATCAACAGTGGTGTACAGGGAATCTGAGTTCTGCATTATACAAAAACAACCAGAGCCTGGCTGGTAAAAAGAAAACAGGGGAGTTCATGATGTACCATAACAAAACCATCGTTGTCCATTACTTTGGAAATTCAATGCGTTCAGATAAAATCAATGATTTTGCTAGTGCTAGTGATATTTTACTCGTTGCTATTTTGTCCCGACCTTTATGTACAAGGAGTCTAAGATATCGCATTATGCAAAAACAGGGAGTTCACGATGGGACCATAACAAAACCACTGTTGTCGATTACTTCCAAAATTCAATGGATTCAGATAAAATATTGATTCAGCTAGTGCTTTACTTGTTGCTATTTTGTTCCAACCTTTTTTTTTTTTACTGGAACAACGCAGGAGAACTTGCTTGTCATTTCATTAAGAATGAGAAAGGGATCGTGCAAAATGTATGAAAAAAGGGGGGAGGCATCAAGAGATCTCACCGCCACTGAAACCCAGCACACACCCTGCCTTAGTAGCCTTTCAGCCTTTGAACAAGGGAGACAACTACGACCTTCACAACCTGCCTAGACTCTAAAGGTCAGGGAAGAGCGACCATACATGGAGCTCCTGGAGGGCCGTAGCACCAGCCATGCACCAAAAGCTGCACTCCTCAGCCACGAAGTATAAGAGGGTCTGAACATCAGGGCGAGCTCCCTCAAAAACACAAGTGTTCATGTGCTTCCAGGGCTCCCAAGCAACAAGGAATATCATCGGAATTAAGTCCTTTTTGCATCTCCTTTGGAACACTTCTTAAAGTATGATAGCACCAGCCATAGAAGTGACTAGTAAAATCTGGCATGCTCCAACCTTTATAGGCTCATACTAGTATGTTCAGTCTTCTACATTTATGTAAAACCTTTTCTGTTATCATTATTCATGTTATCCTGAAATCAACTAGAACTCTGCATAGAAATTCATTGGCTTTTCTATTTATCATGAACAAATAGGCAGCAAATGGCATTATCCGTTTTGATTTTAAAATGGGGCGTACCCAGTGCCGTAGACTCCCGCACTGACGCGGGGTCTGGGGAAGGGAAATCAGCGAACAGGCCTTACCCGCACAAATATGCGGAGGCTAGGGCTCGAACCCTGGACCAACCGGTAACAGGCGGTAAGACACTACCACTTGCACCAGGGCCGCATATTTATCCGTTTTGATTTTAAAATATGGTATCTAAATTCAGATTCAAATCTCAGTTAATCAAGTTACTACTTCTATCTTCTTGATCAAGGCAGGGAAATCTAGTTGTGTGCCTTGGTTCACCATTCACCTAACAAGATCAATTAAACAGTAATACATGGAGCTATAGTAATGGCTGTATGGCACTTACAATTTATGACTCAATTGTCACACAATACAATTACATGGTATATCATGACCTGAGTTACATGGATATGTCAGGTCACTCCCGTGTCCCGTATTGGATACATGTCTGATATGGATATGCATGGGGTATGCTGGAGACATCTCCATGAGTATCGGTGAAAAGATAAATAAAGGAATTTCGGATATCTGGATGGAGACGTATTGAGGTGTTCTGTCATTCTGTGGATACAACCAGTCTAGTAGGCTCACTATAACCCTCGACTTTCACGCACACTGCGCAGCAGCGAGCCAGGCAACCAGAGACTATCACGCTTGCCACCGCCACCGCCTGCCTGACTTCCTGCTCGGTGCTCGCTAAGCTGTCCACCCATCCCTGCCCACGTGGAGATCCAGCGCCGGCTACATGGTCGAGCAGGCAGCAGCTGCAGCGACCACACCACCCGCAAGGTGTACGCCGCCCATTAGACGACTCACGCAACGAGCTTCACCACCAACCGGTGTTAAATCGACGGCAAAATTAACTCTATAGACCCTTTGCTTGAAAGCGGTGTCAAATTAATCTCGCCTGGAACTGAGTTGAAAGGGGAAATAAATTGATCAGTGATTTACTCTTCTCCTCTAAGCCTGGGGCCTCACCCTCAAGTAGAAAGTAATGTACTTAGTGGAACCCTCCCTCCATTTGACAAGTTCTACACTTCTGCTTACTCTGTATGCACTAAGCGCTAAATATGGTCTCATTTGATTTTGCAACCTTGGACTTCGAGAATTGGATGGATATGTTGGACAATGCTGGGAACAACACAACAGCAAGAATGCAAGGCAGTTTTAAATTGTTCCAAGTGTGTTACTGCTTTTCGAATTTTAATATGCCTTATTATTTATTTATTACAAAATACTTAAACATTTCCTTGTATCGTTTTTTTAGAAAAATGTTGTATCTATGTACCCATATGTGCCTGATACTGATAAACGTATCTGTATCTGTCTACATAAATCATGATACTGACCCAACTCTCTGGTGTTTGGTCTATGTGTTCGTATCAATATTTTTTTTCTAATTTTTGGCAACATGAAGTATCAATTTCTGTCCTACAATCTACACTTCATTCAGGATAATACTGTGTCTATAGACTCTGATAAAGTAAAATCCCGACAATGCTACTTCACATACAAGGAAAGATGTATATGGGCGTACCCTTGCCAACTTCCAACAGCATTTCCATCCTCCAGACCAAGACCTTTCCATAGAACCTGCAATAATTGAAGAAGTTTCAATTCCATGTTTTCTTGTGAAGGTCACATTATAAAAGAACAGTTAAAAGCTAACATTAGAAATAAAGGATAAGACAGTAATAGCAATACTTAATTGGACACATATCACATGAAAACCCTTTTCAATACTTTGTGAAAGCATAGTTGATTGGGTATAGTAAAGCAGTAGAATTTGGGTATTTGAGGTGCAGAGGAGACATAGGTTGAAGATCTTAGAGGAATCAGAGATAGTACAGTTAAACAAGATTGTAAAAGGATGTGCGAGGTTCACATGTGATCCTGGCCCACATTACATGATCTGAACTGATGTGGCCCATTTGACTATTGGCAATACACGCTGTATAAGATCTTTGTTTTGAATACATGCTACATGACAGCCCAACAAATAAATACCAGCTACTCGCGCAAATCCACAAGAAAAAATTAAGGAAGAAGTAAGCATAACAAACACGGGGGGGAGGGAGGGAGCTCACTAGAGCAATTGCCTGCGCAGCATCTTGTCTACCCCAGTGGTCTTCTGTACTTCCTGGCATTATTATAGCAGTTCAATACTGAGGTTAGCAATTCAGATCCAGCAGACATGATGGGAGTATAGAACCTAATATTCATTATGCCTATTAATTCATCTGCTGGAGTGGTCTACTGAGCTATATTTACATCAGTGAGTTGAGTTCACATAAACTCAAAAGCCTTTATGGAAAGGTCCACAAGATAGAGCACAAAATATTGGTTGCTTGCATCTTGTTCATCATGTCCATGTTATAAGAAGCATTTCTTTCCAAAAGTTCACATGCTTAAGTTGACTACCTTTTAATTATGGTTTTTCTGAGGACATGACTATATAATCTTCTATAGTGCAGTAATCAACTCTTCCAACTCAAAAGGACAAAACATTAAAAATATAAGCTTGTGCAAACCATATCAAATGTGTGTTGACACAATAAAAAAAGAAACAACTGAACACAGATCATTGTAAATGACTGAGCTTGAAAATTTTGTGTTCTTGAATATAAATGTCTGGTATCAAATTGGATCAATTGCTGCACAGTTAATAGGGGAAATTACATCATGTAACTAAAACAAAAGTCAAAAGGTAATTTAAACTAGAGGTAGTATACTGTATACACTAACTTGCAAAGTAAAATTGACAGGAAAACAACAAAAAGGGAATAACATCCCACCCACAAGTATAGTATGGTTCCAGCTTTCAGATACCCCACTGCTGCTGATTCCAATTAAATCAAACAATAAGTTGGAAAGACTCCTGCTTGAAGAATGACATGTAGGAGGCAAAGACAGCAGAACTAGCGTTTAATGGGTCGAAGAGGTTGCTAAGCTAACTGTAGGGCTTTTCCGTAAACGGTCCATGGCAAATAATACAAGTTGTAGGATGATGACATGCAAGAAACAACAAAAAAAAAGAAAAGAAAAAAAAGAATGCAAATAAGCACATACCTATCTCAACAAACATGGTGGGTGTGTTTGTAACTGGTCCATGGTGAGTAGCCTCAAGTGTAATCTTCACAAACAATCATAATTATAGATCAGTTCAGTTCACTAAAAAAGTCATGGGTCACTTTTGCAAAGCAAACTACCTCAAACTCTGGAACGAGGCCTTGTTCTGCAGCTATCTTTTGCATCAACCGGAGCCAAGGGCCAATTCGAGGACTTGGAATTGCTGCCCATCCAGGAATCCCTCCTTGGGGTGGGGTTTCATCCTCCTTCAGATGTGGCACACCTTTATACGTGTGTCTACCGGTAAGGACATATGTACATTATCAAGCAAACATACAGCTGATGAAATGATAATTTGAGCAAACCAACAGATGTCTATGCATGTTACTAAAAAGAAACATGATGCTATAACTAGTAGACAAAACAATAACAACTACATGGAAGGCCATTACAGAACTTATTATATTGCATACCAACCAAAATCAATGGACTGCCAGTATTCTATAACTGGCATGGTTCAATATCCTTTCGAAATTATCGAACGCATATCTATGAGATATCTCGTGAATCAAATGGTGTTCCTCAAGAAACCAAAAAAAACATCAAGCATTTGACCTTGCCATTGGGATAATGGGATCACATATGAGAGAAGAACGGACCAATTGGATGCACTGTGAGTGCTGGACGTTTGGAGACTGCAGTGTGTTTGCTGAGGAATATGACTTCAGAAACAGACTCTCGAGTGGCTTCCTGCCATCGCTGGTCAAGATTATCCTCGGCGATAATGCTATGTTCATGCTTCAATAATCGAACATTCCCATTAGTAAAACTGTCCATCCCCTCCTACAAAACAATATGGGCACACATTAATTGGAACCAGAACCGTGATAAAACATGAATTTAGAAAACTGCTGAAATGCAAAGTATCAACTAGCATCAGTTGGAAGCCTTCCTTTTCACATTATTAAAGAAATGGATTAAAACTTAAATGAGTTCAGATCCCCTTCTCAGAATACCAAGAGGTTTCAGTCTCAAAATACCACTGAGAAAATGCATTTTATGCAGCATCAACTCATGAAGTCTCGTCTCACGAAGCTTAAAATTTCTAAAACAGGAATCCAGTCAAATCCAGTGTACTTCTCATAGAACAAATAATGTTAGAATAATACTCAAAATGCACAGACTCGCAAAGTACAATGAACAAATGGTGAAGCCAAGTCAAATTTTATTCAATACCCCAGCACAAGGACATGGGCTGAAGCCTTTAGGGACATGAGTCCAAGATATCAAGCATCAATACTGTGAGCAAATGGAGTCATGAGTCAAGGTCAGTAAATAAAGGGCCTGTTTGGATCCACCAGTCCTAGTACTCCATCTGTCCATTTGATAATGCAACTATGGGAAACGTGCCCGTTAAGGTAGCTCAAGTTTGACCAAGTTTACGGTAAATAATATTAGTGTTTTTATTTTTAAATAAGTTTATTATAAAAATATATTTCATAACTAATCTAACGATACTTATTTGTATCTTAAATATTAGTACTTATTTATATAAATTTAGTCAAAGTTTAAATGATTTGATTTCTCGAAAAGCGAGAATTGCATGTTCAAATGGACGGAGGGAGTAGTTACCATCTAAAATTAGTACTAGTGAATCCAAACAGGCATGCTAATAGACCAACTAGCATTCAAACATCCCGAACTGCACAATTGTCCAAAGCTACACTAACATGCATCCTGTTTCACACCCCATCCGGAGCACTAGGCACAATCTCAACTCCCAAGGACAAGTAGCACCGCATAGAGTCCTAGCAACTCCACGGACAACGTTGGTGGTCGACGCATAAGAATTACTACAAAATAGTAGAAGATAGCGCAACAGAACACACAACCGGATGGACCGAATCGAGGCTTATATGGGGATTAAATCATATCACAGATATGGGGGTTTAGACAGAAGCGCTGTTCTGTTCTTACGGCGATGGGCGGGCCGGGGGACCATCCGGGCATGGCGAGGAAGGCGGCGGCGGGCCCAATGGACGCCGGGTCCGACGTCGTGGCCACCACCAGCACCACCATCTCCTCCTCCTCAGACTCCACCGCCCCGGCTTGCTCCGCGAGCACCTACACGGCTACACCACCTCGACCTGGGAGAGCACTCTCGAATACTGTCGCGCTACACACAGGTCTCGCCGTTTTGGTTTCCTTCCAAAACTGCGGCCACTGCGGCGGACGGGGGAATCGGGCCAACGCAGAACGCACCAGTCCGTATCTGTGGGCAGAAACACGGCGAACGCATCAGTCCGTAATCCGTATCTGTGGGCAGTGCCTGTACCAGCCAGGCAGAGACGTTAGGCCGGGCCCCGAGCGCACACAACATGGTCCACATACCTACGGCCCAACAACAGCCCAAATAAAAAATGGTCGGCAGGAAAGACCCAAATAAATTTTTATGGTAAAAACCCAAGATTGTCGCTGGTGCCATTTGGGCCTGCGGGATCTTTTCTGGGGCCTGTCGTAATTATTATTTTTGGTTCCTTATTTGCCCCGACGACGATGACTTTGCTCTGATTTTGAATCTGGTATGGCCTGCTGTGTGGTGAGTGTGACCACTTCGATCGAGTGGCCTCCACCATCGACAGTGCGATGGATAGTGTGAGCATGTTTGGACTTCGATGACAAGACGCTGGCGCGCTCACAGAGTCACAGTTCATTGTGCATTGGATTCTCCCTGATCTGCTCCGTTTCTTCATCAGTCTCAGGCAATAAGACTTCAGGCAATCGTCTGCAAATTAATTCCCTTCCTCTGTTCCATCCCGAATTAATCCCCTCTTAATTTCTCTGCACATTCTGTAGCTCTGAATTATATCCAAATCAGCCAGCCTTAATTTCCTGCCACGCTTGGTGATTTTTTGGTGGGCATCATGCATCAACCGCATCCACTTTTGACAAAAGAAAGCTGATAGGTCTCTGTCTCCCACCTAGTTTCCTCCGTTCTGGAGCTGGAAGCTGGAAGGGTGAAGTTTGTCTTGCACAACAGCACAAGGGAGAGCTGTGGAGGTGGAGGTGCAGCCATGGCGTACCTGCTGCTGCACGGCACGCTCGATGCGACCATCCTGGAGGCCGATCACCTCACCAACCCCACCCGCGCCACCGGCGGCGCCCCCGGGATCTTCCGCAAGGTAAATCAGTCCAAGATCGACCCTAAGATTTCTTCATCGCGAATGCTAGACAGTAGCTTCCTTGCTTTGCTTCGTTCCGATTCAAGAAGATTCCTGTACTTCGTCTGATTCGTTCCCTTCCCCCCGCGCGCCTGCAGTTCGTGGAGGGGTTCGAGGACTCGCTCGGCCTCGGCCAGGGCTCCACGCGGCTGTACGCGACGGTGGACCTCGGCCGGGCGCGCGTGGGCCGGACGCGGGTCATCACCGGCGACCCCGTGAACCCGCGCTGGTACGAGGCGTTCCACATCTACTGCGCCCACTTCGCCTGCGACGTCGTGTTCTCCGTCAAGGCCGCGCAGGCCATCGGCGCCACGCTCATCGGCCGCGCCTACCTCCCCGTCCGGGACCTCCTCGCGGGCCAGGAGATCGAACGGTCGCTCGACATCCTCGACGCCAGCAAGAAGCGGCTCCCGCACGGGCCCAAGATACGCGTGCGCCTGCGGTTCCAGGACGTGTCCGCCGACCGCCGCGGGTGGGGCCAGGGCGTCGGCGGCGCGCGGTACCCCGGCGTGCCGTACACCTTCTTCTCGCAGCGGCCCGGGTGCAGGGTCACGCTGTACCAGGACGCGCACACGCCCGACGCGTTCGCGCCCAGGATCCCGCTCGCCGGGGGCCGCCTCTACGAGCCGGGCAGGTGCTGGGAGGACGTGTTCGACGCCATCAGCAACGCGCGCCACCTCATCTACATCACCGGATGGTCGGTGTACACCGAGATCACGCTGCTGAGGGACGGCAGCCGGCCGCGCCCCGGCGGCGACGCCACCCTCGGCGAGCTCCTGAAGCGCAAGGCGAGCGAAGGTGTGCGGGTGCTCATGCTGGTGTGGGACGACCGCACCTCCGTCGAGTCCCTCGGGATGAAGTGGGGGTTCATGAGCACGCACGACGCCGAGACGGCGGAGTACTTCCGCGGCAGCGGCGTGCACTGCGTCCTCTGCCCCCGCAACCCTGACGCCGGCAGCAGCGCCGTCATGGGCGCGCAGATTGCCTACATGATCACGCACCACCAGAAGATCGTCGTGGTCGACCACGAGATGCCGGCGAGGCACAGCGACCGCCGTCGCATCCTCAGTTTCGTCGGCGGCCTTGATCTCTGCGATGGCCGCTATGACACGCAGTTCCACTCCCTGTTCCGGACTCTGGATACAGCGCACCACAAGGATTTCCACCAGCCCAACCTCGCTGGTGCGTCCGTCGACAACGGTGGGCCGAGAGAGCCATGGCACGACATCCACTCCAAGATCGAAGGCCCGGCCGCATGGGACGTGCTCTACAACTTTGAACAGCGGTGGAGGAAGCAAGGGGGCGGCATTGATCTCCTCGTCAACCTCAAAGCTATGGCACACCAGATCATACCGCCCTCACCAGTGATGTTCCCAGAAGACCAGGAGACATGGAACGTGCAGCTCTTCCGCTCCATTGATGGTGGAGCGTGCTTTGGCTTCCCTAACACCCCAGAGGCCGCAGCTCAATATGGCCTTGTCAGTGGCAAGAACAATGTCCTTGACAGGAGCATCCAGGACGCCTACATCCACGCCATACGCCGTGCCAAGCACTTCATCTACATCGAGAACCAGTACTTCCTCGGCAGCTCATTCGGGTGGAAAGCCGACGGCATAAGGCCAGAGGAGATTGAAGCACTGCATCTTATCCCAAGAGAGCTCTCACTGAAGATTGTGAGCAAGATTGAAGCTGGTGAGCATTTTGCAGCCTATGTCGTCCTGCCAATGTGGCCAGAAGGCCCTCCTGCTGGTGGGTCGGTGCAGGCCATACTGGACTGGCAGAGGAGGACTATGGAGATGATGTACAACGACATTTCTATTGCCCTTGAGGCAAAGAGGATCGACAGGAACCCGAGGGATTATCTTACATTCTTCTGCTTGGGGAACAGGGAGGTGAAGATGAATGGTGAGTATGAACCTTCAGGTCATCCACTTGATGGGACAGACTATGCTCGGGCGCAGAATGCACGGCGCTTCATGATCTACGTTCACTCCAAGATGATGATAGGTATGCCTGAATGCCTCTAAACATGATCAGTTTCGCAGTCTAGAACTGTGGACTTACTCTTGTGCTGTTTCAAATTCGATCTGCTGCATGAAATTATTTGCACCTTCATCCTGAGGCATTGGTAGGACGTTTCAGATTATTCATGTTCCATTCTTGTAATATCTTGGAACTATCTTTCCAAATTCAAACAAACTCATGTCATGCTATGGAAAGACTTCAGCCTGAAATACTCAAAACCAGGTATATTCATATCCACATTGTTCTGTTCTTGCTGCCAGAAACGGATTGCTGAAATTGTTACCTAGTCTTATTTCAATACCTACGCTATCAAGACAAGTTTCACGTGGTTAAAGTTAAATCTGTCTAACATGTAGCGCCCTCCTGTAATTAGAAGTGCATAGGACAGCTCAAATTTGCGCTTCAGGATTTGTTTAGAAGAATTATGTTTCAGAACCATACATATCTTCAGTATTCCATTCTTGCTGTCTGATATCGTCACCTAGTCTTATCAGTTCCTACACAATTTCATGTGATTCAGGTTTACTATTCATAACCTATAATCTGCCATTGTCTGTTCCAGTCGACGACGAATACATCATCGTTGGATCTGCCAACATCAACCAGCGCTCAATGGATGGGGGCAGGGACTCCGAGATCGCCATGGGCGCATACCAGCCGTGCCACCTGAATACCAAAGGCCAGGTCGCCCGAGGTCAGGTCCATGGCTTCCGGATGTCGCTGTGGTATGAGCACCTAGGCATGCTACACGACGATTTCCTCAACCCTGGCAGCCTGGAGTGCGTTCAGAGGGTGAACCAGATGGCTGACAAGTACTGGGACCTCTACGCTAGCGACAGCCTCGACGCCGACCTCCCTGGGCACCTGCTCAGGTACCCGGTCACCGTCACGAAGGAGGGCACAGTGACAGAGCTCCCGGGGGCGAAGTTCTTCCCCGACACTCAGGCGCCTGTGCTTGGGGCGCTGTCAAAGAAACTGCCTCCTATTCTTACTACATAGAGAAATCTTCTGAACTGTTGCCATGTGACGTTTGTGGGCTGAATTGGTTGATCAGCTATTCTGAGGTCTGAAAAATTTCCGGGTCCCTGCAGGGTGATATATAGTATACTAGACTGCTGAATTTCTGAAGTATCCGGATGCGACTTGAGTTGGCTGACGCATGAGCCGCACAAAAGTCAGACTTGATTGGCTCGGATTGACTTGTTGGATTCTAGACAGTTTTTAAAAGGTTCTGGCCAGTTATACGCTGGTCAATAAACCGTCAAATTCATCTGTGCGTAGACTGCATCTGCTTTTTTTTCCAATCCTTGACCTGGAAGCCTTCAGACGTGCCCTGTAATAATGTTGAGTACTCTTTCACTTCCAGTTTTTTGCTACTTCAGGAGTTCAGGTGCGTAGGCAGGCAGATATGAAAGTTCTGAACTTTCCCTTCCTTCTTTATCCCAGTGTACTGGTGTGCGTTTGCTGAATTGCTAGATGATAATGCATGCCCTTATTTTTCTTGGAAAGCTACCACAGATGGTACTAGGTTGATTAAAATTTACTGCAGTATTTTGTGAAGGATTGCACTAGTAGTAATAGAACAAAAGAAGATAACACAATATGGTGGCAGTTATATTCATAGAATATCCTGAGATCACGAGAAGCATTTCCAATATGGTAGGAGTATCATGTTCTCTGGTCAGAAACGGAGGGACTTTTTTTTTTTACAACAAAACGGAGGGACATTGGTGTCATGTCTCGGTGCCATACATTCATTGACATTTTTTTTGCTGGTCTAGTCTTTGAGAGAGAGAGAGAGAGAGAGAGAGAGAGAGAGAGTGGTGAGCGCTGATTTGCTGATCACTTGGACCAGCTGATGCTTTCAGCTTTTCCTGTCCTCCTCATTTGATTCCTTTCCGTTTCTTCATCAAGCTAGCGTGTTCCTATCCAGTTTATTCACCCGTTCTCTGTATCCACCAATTTTCTCCCTCGTCTATATGTAGAAATAAATATGCGAAAAAGTGGATGCACGCTTTAGAGCTGCAGAGATACGATACGATCCGATCTTATGCATACTTTCTGCATCCCCACCCCCAAATTGTGCTTCATGATTTATGTATCTTACGACTAAATATATGACCGAATTTCCGTTACTTTCTTCATGCGCCTTTTAAGGGCAACAGCCTCAACACGTTGCTAAACTGTAGGAGCACAAATACAGACTGCAAAAATGATCCTATCATACTCCTGAAATATTTGCGGAAGCAGTAGTTTTATCGTTTCTCGTTCCTGAAAGTTACTGATGGTATTTGTAATTTCCGGATGGACCTTCAGCTAGACTAAAAGCTCGTTGATCACGCGCGCCATTCGGGCGTTCGGAATCGCGATCACGCGCTTAATCACCGACCGGCCCCACCGCGATCAGTATCCAAGACACGAGTGGTGCTGCCGTGTACTGGTTTCGAGCATTCATACCGTCACGCCACCCGTCTCTGTTCATTGGCGACCCATGCCTAGCTCAGCCCACAATAATCGTCTAGACCCAGAACCAAAATAAAGTATTTTAAATTTTAATCGGAATACACATTTGCAAAAAAAATGTTCGAGAGATTGAATGGAGTATATAACAAAACTCAAAATCCAATATCAGAGCAGGAGTCAATCACAAACGAAAAGTACCCAACGTCTCGACAACGCAATTACAAATTCCCGTATTCCGGCAATGAACACGTCGCCGTAGGCCTCAGACATCATACCACATCCACGCATATTCCCTTCCCTTCTTCCCCCCGTCGCCTTTCCCTCCCCCCTCGGCCCCTCCGCTGCCGCATTCCTTTCGGTTCCATCCCCGAGCCGAACCACCCCACCCCATCCCACGACCACCGCGCCCTCCTCCTCCGCCGCCCCGCCGCCGGCGCCATGACCGGCGCGGCGGCCCACGCGGTGGGCTCCCGCGGCGGCGCCTCCGCGTCCCAGCCCCACGCCGCGGCGGCCGCGGGGACCGGGGCGGGGTGCGAGCCGGTGCGGAAGGCGGGGCCCGTGACCATGGAACACGTGCTGCTCGCGCTCCACGAGACGGAGGCCGAGCGGGAGGCGCGGATCCGGGACATGTTCGCCTTCTTCGACACCGCGGGCCGCGGGCAGCTCGACTACGCGCAGATCGAGGCCGGCCTCGCCGCGCTGCAGGTGCCCGCCGAGTGCAAGTACGCCAGGGAGCTGCTCCGCGCCTGCGACCGCGACCGCGACGGCCGCGTCGGCTACGATGACTTCAGGCGCTACATGGACGACAAGGAGCTCGAGCTCTACCGCATCTTCCAGGCCATCGACGTCGAGCACAACGGGTGTATCCTCCCCGAGGAGCTCTGGGACGCGCTCGTCAAGGCTGGTATGTGTTTCCTATGCCGAACCACGCTTCCCGCCTCCCTGTCCCTGAGCCCCAGTACCTGTGCCACCGCTGCAGCGCGCCGGTGATTCTAGCCAACTCGGTGCTGTGCTGACGCACGACACGTACGCGGTACCAGGAATCCGGCGCTTTCTGCGTAATGTAGTTGCTGTGGCATAGTAACGTCTGGTGGTTGTTGGGTGCGTCAGACGATTAGAACCCAGCCGTTGCAGTTTACTGGAGTACCTTTTATTTTACTTTACTTATTACTACTATATAGTAGATGTAAGCGAGTGTTGTTAGGTGTCGACACGGAAACTCTTCTCCGCAAATGGACTTACCTATACAATTACTTGAACTCCCAGTTCCTGGCGCATTCTTCTGCAAGCATTCAGTAGTATATGAGACTGGCATTGAGTTTGAGCTATAGCCTATAAGATGTCTTCACATATGAAAAATGAGTAATATGGTTTTCTATTATTATCCCTGTTAAGTAAGACCATGTTCAGCCAATTGGCCGTCACATTATCTATTGCCATAGTGCTATAGCTGTTACAAAATTGAGAATGTAGATTAAGTTAAATTTTTAGCGTTCAGATTAAGTTAAATTTCCGTTAACTTTTCCTGGATAATATGTGTGCGTACTAATACCATTATATCTTTCTGGGCTATATAAACATTCAGGTAGATGCAGTGTGTAAACCATGCCTGAGCTGCAGTTCCACAGTTCCATATGTCGACAAACAAATGGATAAAGAAAAAAATGCAGAATGGCAATAAATTGAAGTTGGCCATAGTTCTATCCTTCTATTCCTGTATAAATTTCTAGCTTGGTTAATCTTATTTTTATTTCAGTGGAGGCTATCACCTACTTCTGTGGATTTTAGATGCTAATTTCTGTTCACAACATGCTAGCAGGATACTTTTTGTTTCTTTCGCAATTCTGGTTTAAATCAAAACGCACACTTGGTTAGTGGGTTCATAAATTATTTGTATCTGACATTTGCTGCAAAATCAGAACCAGTAACATATCTCTATGACTACACTTACATGTCATCTTGTGCATAAATGTATGCAGTCTTCAAGTTGTCTTTTATATATGTTCGTAACATATATAGTGCATGCATGAATCTTAAGTAACACAAGCTAGTTTTGAACTATTGAGAATGCTTCCACTGCTTGAAACTGAATATCTGATAAATTATTATGGATGGTTCACTAAATCCTGATCATCGCTTGTGTACATATGCTTACTGTTTCAACGTAGACATAAAACTGAGTTACAATTTCTTGCATATAGTTCCTTCGATACTTCTAACTGCATTGACAATGGCATATGAAAGAATTAATATCAATGGATTGTCAGTACATATTGTTTTATTGCCCTCCAAGGACCTGCATAATGAAGATGTTGACACATCAAGTGTTGCTAATGAAGATCACATAGCCCTGATCATATGTCTTTTATGGCTTGAACTTTCTCTTACCTAACATTCTCGCATTGTTGCTGAAAATGACATCCATGATATGTGGTCTACTGCATGATGACAAAATCCAATCGAGTTCCAAATGTGGTACTGATTTTCCCCGGTTACGTAAGTAAAGAGTAAGATGTGTGTGGGTTTCCTAACCCTGTTCCATCACATGATTCCACTTCTAAGTTGCAGATTCAGGTACCTAAAATTGATAAAATTAGTCACTTCAGGTCCTAATCACGCCATGCAGTGCACATGACATACTGGGTCTAATCTTTCTGAGGGGGAATACAGTAGGGCAAGCCCCTACTGTGGTATCTCTCCCACGTCCGTCCGTCCCTCACTCCTTTGTCTCACACTCCTGTCTGTCCATCCCTCCTTTTCTCTCACTTTGTCCTTCGGTACATCATCCTTCACTCTCACCATTGTAGCATTGAGTTTAGGGCTGCAAAACATTAGTTGGTGTCACACCACTCATGTCATGATCTCGCTTTCCACCTTTTTTAAACTCACAACATGTGCACATAATAGTTGTCTTTTTAAGTTGATTCAATCTTGTATCAATTTTTCACACAGGACTAATCCTTTATTGCACTAGCATTTATCATGGGCCATGGAATCTATCTGATTTAAGGTTGGTCCAAACCCAATTAAATCCAATCCAACAAAATAGCGCTTATTATCATTGGTATGAGCACCGTGCAACAAATGGTATGTTCCGTTGCAACACATCAGCATGTTTGCTAGTATGTATTAAAAATTATAAAAGCGTAAGCAAAGCTATACAAGAAAAGCGCCAAAAAGGTAGACAAAGAAACTATACAACTGGCTGTTTAGCCAAAGGGAGAGGCTGATGCTAAGAGTGGGCTTAATCTGCGAAGACATACAAAACATAATTTTCAAGACTGGAAAGAATGTTGTTTTCCTCTGAATATTTGAGCATTTTTTTTTGTTTCCATATCTCCGATGCTGCAATAATAAAGACTTCCATGGAGAATTGATGTTGACATTCTACTTTGGCTTTCTGGATTGTTTCGAAGAAGCTGATGACACGATCCCAAGAAATCCCAAGAAAATTCCAACATCTAGAGTGTTAGCCTAAACGTTTAAACAGACCAAACGGTCACCTACCATTTAACTATTTATTCGGTAAACGGACTAAATGGTGACTAAACGGGATAAAGGGCTGATTAAACAGACACGGTAAGCAACTGTGTATCGTTTACACAGGCTGTGTACGCCAACAGAATAATCTAGTGCTGAAGGGGCTTTCAAAGAACCGATGATATGTGCTCTTCTAGATTTAGGCTGCATGACACACAATTGTAATTGTTGCCTATCGTGTATTTTTTTCTTCTTTGTCTATCCTTGAATATCAGCCACATGAAGTTTTTCAGTTTTTTTATTACTTTGGCTTCCCAGATCCAGCTAGACTGGGGCTAATCTGATCTGCAAAGAACCCTTGCTTACCTGGAGATTGAACTGAAACCAAAGCCGTTGCTTTGTCTATTGTTTCTCTCTACACAGTGGGTAGGCTTATGGGAGAGGTGTAGTGGTGGTCAGTGGCAAGTGCTGGCTAACCTTAGTGAGGCCCTCTCTGGTGGCTGGCAGACACACCTGGTCTGATGACTGATGGAATACACTTGTCTTAACTGTGATTGAATGATGTGTGCATTCTAAATGTTTTCAATGGTCTGTGAACCTTTCCCTTGTTAACATGTTCTAACACATCAAGAATACTTCTAGATTCCATCTTTTGCTTGTATGCTATTTTCAGACCATCCCAGCAAGAGGATGCGCTAACGCGCAACGGCTTTCGCGCTAGTTGCTCAATCCGTTGCTTGTTTGGAGAGAGTACCATTATGGTGTAAGGTAGAGTGTGTAAGCAATCATAGGCGACTCTCGAGAGAGCTGTCTGCTTCACACGGCCATGCTCCATTGCTTACTCCTAGAGCGATATCTTTTGAAAAAGAACTAAACTGCTGAATTCAAGCATGTCATTTGGTGTTATGTCCTAGACATTGGGATTAAATATACTACATGAGAGGTTGGAGCATGGGATCCTGAACTGAGCCCACAGTAAGTAGCTGTGGCACAGCTGAGGGAGGCATGTGCTGGTGGAGCCTAATACACAGGTGTTGTGCACTGTGCAACAGGATAGGTCTTTCCTGAATAATCTGAATGAGCCTTTGCCTCCATATATAGGCTGGTCCCTAACAGGTTCAATATAATATTTACCCTAACAAAAATCCAATCCAGAAGATATCAACCAAATCAAATAGATACCATTCCTTAATGACATAAACCCTGGCCAAGCCAGGGCACACCATGCTTGGCATCCTAACCTGCCATTTCCAGGGCACAGATCCTCCTTTTGTATTGAACACTCACCATGTCTTATGATCTTTCTAAATTCTATATTCGTCTTTTAGTTGCTACTGTTATACTTGGGGGGGTGTTTGGTTTGTGGAATGAAGTAGTCCATCATCTCACTCTTTAATTTTTTGTTTTGTTTGTGGAATGGAATGAATTGATCCATCACCGCCTCATTCCTCAGTCCTCACAAGCTAATAATTAGTACACTGAAGAGAGAAGTCATTCCACTAAATTTGATGAATGGACTCATGATACATGACCTCATCTAGAATGGGTTGATTCCCCAAACCAAGCACTCCATTAAAGATTTGGAGTCGTAGTGATGTGTCACCCTGACGTGGAATTAATTGTGATAAACCTGAGTATTTCCCGTTAAAATGGTGGCTGTAATCTCTGGTCTTTGATTTGGGAAAGCTTATTGTTTATAATAGTTATAGATCCTGTTATGCTCCATTAAGACTGTAGGCTCCCTAATTAGGGTACTAACTTCATTCTGCCTACCATCAATATTTACATAATCACATACGATGAATATCTTATTTCCTCCTGTGTCTAGATTTCTGAAAATCACCTCAAAAAAAAAAACTTGACCTGCGGGGGGTAAGACAGCCCCCGGGTATTGCATTAAGAAGAAGACCTTCTCACGCAGGTCAAGATTCAAGAAAACCCTCGAACCTCTGCCCCACCCATACACAGCGGCACTGTAGCCCATGTGAGACGACCATGACCGGGGCCGGGCCTTGGACCTGTGCTTTGGCCGTGGGACAGACGAGGGGATTTTTTTAACCCCAGCCTGAAATTCGCTCCCACGGGGAGTCGAACCCAAGACCTGAGGAGTGTCGCTGGGTTCCTCTAACCAACTCAGCTAGAGGCCTCTTTGCTTCACTGCTATTGCTTTTGATATACTCTTCTATGTCTTCGTGACAATGCTAGTGCTTCAAGCTTCAGTTAAATTTGTATATGTTATATATCTTACAAGCAATGTCAGTTTGCTGTCTGCAGGTATAGAGATTAATGATGACGAGCTGGCAAGATTTGTTGAGCATGTGGATAAGGACAACAATGGGATTATTACTTTTGAAGAATGGAGAGATTTTCTTCTACTTTACCCCAATGAGGCGACCATTGAGAACATTTATCATCACTGGGAAAGAGTCTGCCTTGTTGATATAGGTGAACAGGCTGCTATACCAGAAGGCATAAGTAAACATGTCAATGCAAGCAAATATCTTATTGCTGGAGGGATTGCTGGTGCAGCATCTCGTACTGCAACTGCTCCTCTGGATCGCCTTAAAGTGATCATGCAAGTACAAACAACACGTACTACAGTTATGCATGCAATTAAAAATATCTGGACTAAAGATGGCATGCTGGGATTTTTTAGAGGGAATGGATTGAACGTTGTAAAAGTCGCACCAGAAAGTGCAATAAGATTTTATGCCTATGAAATGTTAAAAGAATATATTATGAAGAGTAAAGGAGAAAATAAGAGTGAAGTTGGTGCTTCTGAACGTCTCGTTGCTGGTGGTTTAGCTGGTGCAGTGGCTCAGACAGCAATTTATCCTATAGATTTAGTAAAGACTCGGCTACAGACTTTTTCAGGTGGGGGTAGTAAAGTTCCTAGAATTGGTCAGCTCTCAAGGGATATTTTGGTGCATGAAGGTCCCCGTGCTTTCTATAGAGGCCTTGTTCCGTCTTTGCTTGGTATCGTACCTTATGCCGGAATTGATCTTGCTGTATATGAGACTTTGAAAGATGTGTCGAAGACATATATACTGAAGGACAGTGGTAGGCCCTCCTTTTTTTTTTGTGTGTTTCCTACCTTTATTTCAACTGTGTTTCTTGATTCTTCAGTGTTATGTTTCAATGTCATGTAGATCCTGGTCCTCTAGTACAGCTGGGTTGTGGGACTGTCTCTGGAGCTCTAGGGGCAACATGTGTTTACCCTTTACAGGTCATCAGAACAAGGTAATGAGTTTGTAATTGTCTGTCTTGAAAATCAATCAATCTCCCCACCCCCACCCCCCAGCCCACCCCCCACCCACCTCTCAGCTTTTTCTAAATATTTGTAGACTGCAAGCTCAACAAGCCAATTCAGAATCTGCCTATAGAGGAATGTCTGATGTCTTCTGGAGAACCCTACAGCATGAGGGTGTTTCTGGATTCTACAAAGGAATTCTACCAAATCTCCTTAAAGTGGTGCCTGCTGCAAGTATTACCTATATAGTTTATGAGGCAATGAAGAAAAATCTGTCTCTTGATTAAATTCTGGAGTTGGGGAAAAATCAGCCATCATTATTGGCATGGCTGACTGTAGAGATAATGACGACACATGAATTTTACTGGTTGAATAGTTCCTTTTGAAGTCAAAGATGGTGCCTTCAATATAGAACTGGAAGCAATGGTGGCATTTTCCTCCTGATTTTGATTCAGCAAAAATGAAGTGATAATCATGAGATCATTGAGGCACCCATGCCTGGCATACTGGTAACAATCTAGTTATTGATTCGTACTACAACCACTTTTTGGGTGCATGGTTATCCTTTGAACTTAATGCTGTTGTTTTTTACTTTTTTTGGCTACGGGCAACTTATATTGTAATTGCCTGCACCTATTTGGTAATTGGAATTCAAAGGAAAGGCCTTAGATTATGTTTAGGCAGCACATCATATCTAGGAACTATAGTTAACTGTTTCTACCAAAATATATTAAGCTAATGGTTAGCATACATTAACATCTTGCTACTTAGATATTCTGTGCGTATCTCCTGTTTTCGTTATGAGATGATTAGAGAATACCAATGGTGGATGGCTGCTAAATGTTGCCTTGTTTCGGTGTACAGTTTGACGATGCCTATCCATATTGCAGTTGTCGATAACATTCTACTCGTTTTCAAAATGTAAGGGGTGGTTTGACCTGGTGTGATCCCCAATATCACACTTAGCCATTAACATTTCATATATATTAAAATGTTCATGGCTATGAAATTGACATCATATAAAAGTGCTTTCAAATATGATTTCAATGATGCTAAATTCATATGGTCTAATCTACAAATCTTAGATTAATTGTTGGTCAAAGATTAAAAAACTTGAATGTTAAGTTGCCTGCTTGCCTTGTAAAAGGAAAATGAGGGATTAATCGTAGGAGTGGTACAACCTCTTGGAATGTTTGGTAGAAAACTAGATAGTGAGTGGATTGTTGTTCCTGACTCTATACTTGTAAGGTTTGGGAAATGAAACAAGTATGGTCTGCATGATTGCATCATACCAGCAAAATCATGATCGCATGGTCCTATCTGTCCTAGGATTCCTCAAACTTTGTCACTAATTTAGTTTTGTATGTGTGATAATTTGTGTATGGAGACAAGTGATTTAAGAAGGATGAATATTCAGTCATTGGAAAATGCTATTTATTTTATTTATTTTGGTGATTTGTAAAAAAATGAATATGTATATATAGTACTATAGTGAGAGAGATTGTTTAGAGAAAAAGTAATCCTTTTCCCATATTATGTAGTAAATAAATTAGTAAAAGATTGCATTTATTATATTGGAACTATCAAAGAACTACTCTTTTAAGAACTATTTTCAAACCACATTATTCTTGCTCTCTCTCTTTTTTTTTTCTTTTTTTTTTCTTTTTTTTGAAAAAAAGCACACTTATACATGAACCAAGTGACAGACTAGTCTACATGACATGAAAACATAGCTTTATGGTGTTTGGATGAATTTTGCATATGATGGCACAGCAACAATCTCAAGCATGATTAGTTTCTGCTTGATCTTGTCAACCAGACCGTCATCCAAACATATGATACAGCATGCCATGTCAATGTTATGGAAACCGGTCCATGTGAAAGCATTGGTGTTAGGATGGAGTCTCACCATTGACGGGCCACACTTGTCAGTATTGTTTCATCCATAAAAGATGTAGTTTTTACATTTTAGGCCACAAAAGTGTTTTCTTTGAAGCAGGTTCTTAAAGTGCATTTTTCAATAGTTTACTAGGAGTTAGTATAGTTCTGTAAAACCAGTTCATTTGGTGTTTGATGCGATGATATGTGTGATACTGATGGCTAGATAGTTTTTTATTAGTTTTTGATTGCTTCAGAAAAATATGCATCAAATTTACTCAAGAGGTGCACTGCTGCAGCCTTTTCCTCAGAATATTATGTGGCTAGCTGTCTTGACTGGTATTTGAAACCCTGCTAAAAGCCTAAAACTGGGAAATAAAAATGTCATTGATTTCTCACATTTACACAACTAAAGCGGTCTCAGTACCCATACCATAGAATCTCATTATTCGCAAGCAGTAATCTTGAAGGCACAATGTTTTTTTTTTTGAGACACCAATAGTACTAATTTGTGAGATCTATCACAGGATCAAGCAGATGTACCTGAAGTATAAAGCACAACACTTGCTTGTCTCTTAGTATCTTATAATCTAAAAGGAAATACCAGTATTTCTCATAATATTTGGCCTAAAGCTTAAATTTATATCATATGTTTGTTTGGTGCCATCTATTCTGGTGCTTCGTGATATTTTTCCCACATTTTGTATATGTAAGATTAATAGAATACATTTTTCTTGTTATGTATGACTTGATTGATTTGAGTATGGTAATGCTTAAAGAGTTAAAGTTCGACATTGTTTCACCAAGTCATTTTTGTCTTCAATCATTTGAGTCCCTTTGAACTAAAAAGGCTTCAGTTATTTTGTGCTGCTACTAATTTTCTTGTATCTCACTTTCTTTGGATGCATCTTTATTAATTTAGCCCACGACTCATTTGCTACGTTTCTCATGTTTCAGCTAATGACACCATCGACACCGACTTAGCTGTTCACCGTGAATTTCCGAAGGCTTGTTTTACCCCCTGTCTGGGGCGAGTTTTGTTAGACTGTAACACACAGGGAAACTCTCCTAACTTAATTACAATTCCTTGTGCTCCTCAACTTGACTGGAGCGTGACCTTTACTGACTGCAAAAATGCGCAAAAGGGTGCTGGTTATACCTGTATGTATTCTCCACGGCGATTTGGCATAAGTCAATGCATAGTGAATGTAATAATCCGCCCGTTAGTCTTCCTTATGGTTTCCAATGGTCCTGTTGCATATATTTTCACTACCAAAGCAAGGTGCAAAAAGGGGGTTTGTATGTGCATAAAAGGTGCCAAAGCCGATGGCAAAAAACTCGCAGGGTGCATAAGCTGGGGTTTGTATATGTGTTTTTAGTTCAGATGTGTCCGCAAGGTGCAAAGGCTGTCTCGTGCTTCATGAAGGACATGACTCATGAGCATGCCGCTCGCCGCATTTGTACATGTAGGTTCGTGACAACGTCACCACCTTGCGAGCGAATCAGTGAATCACCGTTGCTGGATCGACCATTCCAGCTGCATGTTCCAAGAGTTCGTACTGAATGTGGTCAGCCAGTGCTTTGGCAATGCTATCGGTTCTGCTTGATGTTATGATGTGGACATCGTTTCCACTTTCCAGGGCCGGGAATAGCAGCTTGCTTTGCCTGGCGCTCCTAAAGGAGCTTCTAGAAAGATAAGCCATTATTTTTTTTCTTGAAATGTGGAAAAACCAGGATCGTGGGAACCACAGGACAGTTCTATGGCTGGTGTTTGGTAGCCTCTGCTTGCCTCTTGGTTGTTCACTTGCTTTGATCTTCTAGAACGGCTGAATGCAAACCTACTCCCTCCGTCCCTAAAAAAGTATCGTTCTCGTTTTCCGAGAAATATCTTTGATTAAATTTATATTAAAAAATATAAATATTTATAACACATAATTAGTATCATTGGATAGATCTTTGAGACTAGTTTTTTAACAAATTTATTTAGGGATGTAAATATTGTACGTATTTACTATAAATTTAGTCAAACTACCGGCACGAACACCCAAAACGTTCTTTTTTTAAGGGACTGAGGGAGTACGGCGCTGATGAAAGCAATCAAGCGGATATGTGAAGAAAAATGAAAGGGCAGTTTTCTAGGAAACCGGTAAGAAGCTTCGCTTGGGTTGGTGTGTGATGGGCACTGGCGTCGGCTGGTGCTGCCCTCGCGTTTCGTCCCCCAGTTTCCGCCAATATCCACAAAGATTTGCATGTCATCGGTCAAGGTCCGATGATTAGTTTTTTAGAGACGGAGATACGGTGATAGCCGATTGTCTGATTGTGTCGTAAAAGTAGCTTTTGCTAGTTTGATCTGGTTTGGTAGCTGGTTTGTCCGTTACTGAAGAAATGCAAGAGGACGTGATAACTGCGTGACGTGTGGATCGTCTGCAGGTACGCAGGTTTTTGTTGGGCTCGGACTTCCTCTTGACATTTCTGGACCCGACAGACATTTTGTTTGCCTTTACGGCAGTGGATAAACTCGTGAGCTAAGTCCTTGCCGAGGTCCTCTGTGGACGCACGACGTCGCCCCCTCCGCCCGTCGAGGCCGAGCACTGCTCGCACGCCTCTCTGGCAGCGCAGATGCGATCTCTGGTTGTCTCAGGGTGGATGTGTTCTACTAAAGACTGTGTGGATTGCTAGAATTAAAATTTAGATGGACTAAAGTTTACATGGATCACTTCTAAAGTGTTGTTTTGGCTATACATAAGACAATTAGAGCTGTTTAGATACGACCAAAAGTAAACTAAAAGGGAAATGTTTTTCTAGGCATAAACTGTGCACCATTTAGTCCACATTTGTCAACTAATGGACTAATTGTTAGTTGGATTGGATAGGAAACTTAAAAATTCAGTTCACTTTTATTTCACATGTTTGGAAATCTAGGTCTAAAATTTAGTCAATGGTATCCAAACATGTCCTAACCAACGACAAGGTTAAGGGCAGGATCAATGTGTCAGATCCATGCTGTGAAGGACATCTTGTGTTGATTTATTTTAGATTCTTTACTGCATGAATCAAGTAATTGTGTCAGAGACTTGATTTCTTAACTTTGTTTACCTACATAGGTTAGATTGGTATGACCGAAGAGCGAACGGAATAGTAGCTGAAAATGAATTCCTCTGTCTTAACAAATTTAAGTAACCGATCGGCCTTCAATATCAAGTAACCAAAATTTTAAAAGAACCTAAAATCGAACCAAACTTATCGGTTAGACCAAAATTCTACAAGTTGGCGCTGACCCTTCTGGATATGTTGTAGTTAGAAACATGACACTGGTTAAATATATAGGAAAATGTGAATGTGTTGTTAACATATGGACCATGCCGAAAAATTGGTGTCGACTATATAAATTTAATTTGTACACACCATCGAGTGCAAAACTTGCTAGTAAAATAAATCTTGGAATAAAATAAACATGGTAGAAAATAGATCCTGTAGTAAAATAAGCAGTGTATTGCGATTACCCGATAGTGGGTTTGCGGAGCAGTAGTTAAGTGGAGCAGCAAACCGAATCTATCTTTGAAGGTTCAAGTGTTGGGAGAAAAGTGCTGGGTGAAAAGAGTTTTTTTTTTTTTTAATATGTCTTCTATCTTTGGCACAAGCAAAACTCCTGATTTGTTTGCATCCAAAAGTAAGTTCCGAAACTTTAGTAAAATTATTGTGGATGCTAGCAAAGTTCTAGTAGCAGATCATATATATGGCTGCAAAAAAATTGAGATTTGAAGCCATCAAATCAAATTTGGGCCATCAACTGACTCAAGAAAACAGTGGCCACACCGACACCACACGGCGTCCTCCAGAGTTCTCCCGGGGCTGGTGGTCACCCACAACGACGACAAGTGTCCCAACAGCGACGGCTCCTGGAGGCACGCTCCAGGACGGCGTCTCGCGTCAGTGCATAGGACGCGGGGTGGGCCCCGCCGAGCGCCGAGAAAGCGAGAGCACGGGGCGGGTGTCCGTTTCCTTGCTGGCGTCACGCAGTCAGGCTGCTGTGCTGCCCGTGCCCGCGGCGCTTTTGCTTTGCTCAGCAGGCGAGCCGCTGCTGCACTTGCGGCAGGCGGGCCCTGCCCGTGCCCGTGGTCGCCGGCGCTCGGCGCCTGCTCCACCCGGCGGGCGCTCGGCCATTCCCCATTGGGTGGGCACGGCGGGCGGCCATGTTCGCCCGCCAACACCCTTGTGGCGCGGATCTCGGAGTGGATAAGCACGAGGACGCATGTGTTCTGCGACGCGCACCGCTCGTTTCGTCCGATGATGATCGCTGGCTGCCATGACCAGGACACCTGGTGCCATAGCCAGTACCATACCTGCCGATTGGGTTCACTGCCAATGGATTCGTATTAATTAGTAGTAAAACAAACATTTGTAGTAGTGTATCAGCATCAGGTTGATTGACCGGACCCAGACTGGGGCAGCTGGGGTAAAGACTGCTCCTACTAAAGGGGAAAAAAATCATGGCACTTTATTTGAGCAGACAGTAGCGACGCTACATGTCCATTATGGATAGATGGATGGATGGTCTAGGTGCGTGCCTCACGGAGTTTTTCGCTAGTGTACATAGTACATCATCATGTCTTTGAAAAATAGTAGCCTAACAGGAAAGTACGCCAAATTGGTCCATATGTTATGCAACAAAGCGTGGCAAAAGCGCGGTTTGTTTGCGCTTATACGTACGCTGCTACAAATTCTGGGCACACAAGGGGCTCCCGTCCGTTCCAATTGGACGGAGCGTCAGTCCGCAACTAATCCGAGGAGGAGCTAGCGCGGTTCGCACGCATTGCACTCGCCGGAGCCCACGTCACCGAATCTAGGATATTCCAACTAGGCCTTACTCGAAACCAAAGCAAAATCGCCAAATCTTTGCATAAACAAGTGCCGGGGCGTCAGCGTCACGGTCCACCTCTCTTTTGGCATCCCTTTCATGCGTTTGGCTTTGGCGCGCTCCTCATGTGACTTGCTTGCTTGGCAGTACATTTTTACACTAGACTAGAGTCTAGAGAGGCGGGCTGCATGCACCACCAGTAGTTGCGTTGCGTCTGTGCAAGCAACATGCATCCAGCAGCCAGCCAGCATGGAAACAGCCGGATGGAAACAGCGGTGCCGGTGCAGGCAGGAGAGACGGATAATGCGATGGCGAGAGCGGTGGTAGACAGATAGAGTAGAATATGCATCAGGATGCTAGCTGCAGCTGCAGGATTCTATTCTATCGACGGCAATCATACGTTGGATAGGATAGGATCTGAGGCTGAGCGTAAGGAGGGTCACGGTCACAGGCGATCGCGACGGTGTCCAACCAAGGGGGTTGCCGTGCCGGATCAAATTCAAACACGACGGCCTGCCTACCTTAACTAACCCTGTAGTTTAGGTTGCGCATGCGCGCGTGCGTGTTGCTTGTGCCCGTGGTGTACCACCGCTACTCCGGCACGGTGGGCGATAATTCGTACTCCATCCGTCATAAAAAAAAATGTTTTTTTTACTTCGAGACATCGTATTTGACTGTTTGTTTTATTCTAAAATTTTATCATGGTCCAAATAGATTGTTCTCTGATGCTACCTATGAGGCTATGACCTCTCCATCCATATCATCATCATGGACCTAAGGGCCTATTTAGATTGGATATTTTATAAAATAATTTAATGTAGCAATATGCTAACTTTTATCATAAGTGTCTAATCATGATCCAAATAGGCTTAAAAAATTCGTCTCATAATATTTTGCAAAGCTGTCAAGTCATTTTTCATCAACATTTAATGTTCCATGTATATGTCTAAACATTGATGTGACAGAACTTTTGATATATAGTGGTGAATTTAAACAGGCCCTAACTACTGCTTGGAAATGTTTCAGGCATATAACATTGGGTACCCGTTTAAGGATAATAGATGAACATGCAGCCTGTGGCCCATGGCACGACCTAAGCACGATTTTTTGACCGAACCAAAGAATGGCAGGGCCTGACTTTGCACGAGCCCAAGCCAGCCTAGCCCGATGTACAGGGCTGTGTTTGTACCGCATGCACCTTAGGCATGTGGGCTGGCCCAACACGGCCCTTATTTTAGTGGCAGGTACGGTGGTAACCCGGTGACTGCCCTGGCTTACTAAGAGCCCGCGAAACCACAAGTGCATCCTAACCCTTACTTCTCCAATCCTTCACCCACCCCCGGCGCCGCACCCTCCACTCGACTGTTCCCATGCATCACACGCCAACACCCTCCTTTCCCCGGCACAGTGACTCTGCGAAGCCGCAACTACTCACGATGCAAATGGGTCAGCACAAATCAACCCAGACACTGACCCATAATACCCAACCAACTTGGAAGTTTCATTGGGTTGACCCATCCTAATGAAGCTGTTGACACTGGTGACGCATTGGGTCGACCCGTTCCTGCTACGCCGCTGGTCGATCGGACGCTAGAGAGGCCGCAAACATTGCCAGACACATCCTCTTGCTCTTGACTGCCAACACATTGCCAGAGGATGAGAGGTAGAAAAGCAAAGAGAAAACAGAAGGGTGAGGACCTCATCCACCGAAGGCGTCGCCGTCAATCGCCATGGCGCGACGGCGCCGGCGCGTCGCATCCTCGTCGTTGGCGTAGAGGTGATGAGGGTTGCAGCCGCAATCGTAGCTCCCGTGCCACTCCGCGAGGTCCTCCGAGAGGAGCCTAAGAGGCAGACCATGTACTTCCTCGCCATGCTTGTGGTGTTGGGCGGCTGGCCGAACTACAACACGACGGCGTCGAGGCAGAGGCGCATCCAGAGGAGCGCACAATGAGGAAGAAGGCAGCCGTGAAGCTACCCGGGCCTGGGTTGGGTTACCCAAGTGATCCACACGGCGTGGCACTATTTGACACCAATATATATTGGGTTGGCCCAATGGGTATATACACTAGTTTAAACATTTCGGGTACTGGATCAATGGGTCTACCCATAAAATTCTGCATTCTTAACGACTACCGCTCTCCTGGCGGTGTAGACACGAGACGCGAACCCAGTAGACCTGCGGGCCATCTCGTGCCGTGCCATATCGAGCTATGCATGGCACGGGCTTGGGCCATGTCGGGCCAGGCGGCCCTTTCGCTCATCTATATTAGGGACATCATGCCTTTCTCACCTCATCCGACGTACAGAACTAATAGCGTTTGAAATGCTTGAGATGATGTCCGGCCAAAAAGTTTTCCGAGAAACTTCACGCAGCGGAATAGCATAAATATGGAGTAAACAAATTTGACCGGAATTGGGGTGAGTCATGACGGACGGGCGGACGGACCCCGTCGTCGTCCTTGTCCTTGGTTATAAAGTACTGGAGCAGCCGAGCAGTGTGGGAGTGGTACAGACTCTTGTGGCACGACACGGTCCCTCCCTCCACAACCACCCGGCCCAACGTCCCCAACGACCTCCTCCGTCTCTGCTCCCTCCCTCCCGTGGTCTGCTCCTCTGCCTCGCCCCCTCGGCCCTCGCCGGCGGACTCTGCTGCTCTCCTTCCTAGCGGCTTTCTCGTCTACTCTTCGGTGGGTGGTTCTCGCGGCGGGCGCGCGGGGGATGGCGCCGTCCTGCTCGTCCTCGTCGTCGTCCTTGTCGGGCGGCTCTTCCCACGCGGGCCTCGCCATCGCGGCCACCGCCATGGCGCTTTCCGGCACGCTCGTCCTCGCCTACAACCTGTGCCGCGCTAAGCAGCCGCAGCTGGTCGTCCCCTCCGACGACGCCCCGTCTCCTCGGCTCCGCCCGTGCCTCTCCTCTTCCGGTAAGCGCGCGCGCCGCCGTTCCTTCTTCGTCCCTTAATTTCCGACGTGCGTGCGCGTGTGTTGCCTGCTTGCTGCTGGAGAGTCCTAGCTAGCTGACGGCAGCGGGTTGGTTCCCTTCCCGTTCGTGCGTGTTGCAGAGAAGCGGAAGAAGAAGAAGCGGGAGATGGCGCGGCGCGGGAGCCCGAAGCGGGTGCGGTTCGCGGACGACGTCGTGGACAAGGACAATGGCGCTGGCGCCGCCGCCGCCGCCGCCTCCCCGTCCCCCTCCCCCGCCCGCGCTGCCGCTCCGCGGGAGGAGGCCGGCGCCGAGCCGTCGTGCGGCGCGGCGCTGAGGACGCCCATGCCGGCCAACCGGGAGGCGCTGTACCGCGGCATGCTGCGCGGCCGCTCCATGCTCAGGGTCGCCTGCTCCTACTAGCTAGCTAAGCTAGGAGTAGTAGCAGATAGCACCCATCACCCCCCCGCCGGCCGCCGGCCGGCCCCGACCGACCGACGGCGTAACCTCCGATCCGTGTCTCGTGTGTGTGTGTGCTGCCAACGCTAATTGATCCGGCCTAGCTGGCTAGCTCCGCCCTCGCCCATTGCTGGGAAAGTTTTGTAATTAATTAGTGGCCATCCAATCCCATGCCGCGAGGGAGCTTTGTAATTGATCCGTCCGTGCTGCTTGTACTGCTAGCTTCCTTCCTTGTACTGTACATTAGTTACTCCTGATTATCAGTTCCAAACTCAATTGCTCAAAGCTTCGGTCTTTCTTTCAATCTCTTCATCCCCACCTCTCTCTCTCTCAAAAAAAATATATACTACATATTTTCATGGTGAGCAGTTCCTTGGCCGATAGCTAGATCTTTTCGCCCCGACCCGACTGAGGAGGTGACCGGATTTGGTTTCTCCGGCGAACGATCAGCCGATCAGGCGTTGCTGTCACGCACGGCTTTGCCTCTGTTTCTGTGGAAGGCGCGAGGTGATACCGCGGGTGGAGTTGAGGTCCCCGGTACGTCCGGACTATTCATGGCTGTGGGAACTCGACCGCGGCGGGCCGGCCGGCGGACGGGGCCGATCGGGATCGGAAGCGTGCTCCACCAGTGCCCCGGCCCCGGCCCCGCCCCCGGGACCGGTCCAGCGTGCGGCGTGTCGGCCGTGAGCCCGTGAGCCGCGTCGCCGTCCGCCGCCCAACAAGCTATACGACCCGACCGCCTGCCTGCTGGCGCGCGCGCTTTGACAGCAGCCTGCTCGCTACGTTCGCTCGTGTGCAATGCACCTGGAGACACGAGAGTACGAGACACCCACCTGATCCGGTGATCCCAGTTGGCGACTGGAATGGGACGGAGAGACGTACGTGGTTCACGCCCCGAATTTGGTTGGAGTGCGTACTTTATTAACAGTGCCTGCGAATTTGGTTCATGATGCAGCTCAGCTCAGCGACGGCACGGGCGCACGGCACTGCATCTGCATGTCGCTCTTCGCATCGCTTGGGCATATGGTCCCCTTCCATGTGTTGTTGAACCGGTCACTATACGAGCACATGGGTGCAAGTTTTCGCGTCGTGATAATTGATTGGATGGACTAGGATGACATGGAGTAAGTATCATGTTTTGGATCCAGAACAAGATTCGCTATCTGCTCTTTATACTAGCTACTCCAGTACTAGTCATGATCAGGTTTGCAGATTCGCTGTGCTGCGATCGATGCCTGCCTGCCTTCCAAGGTTCCGGCGTAGAGGATCCGAGTTCGGCGATCACGAAGTGCGTCACGCCCAACACATGGTTTTGATCCAGGCATACTTTATACTCCCTCCATCCCAAATTGTAAGTCATTCCAAGAATATTGGAGAGTTAAACTTTCTCAACTTTAACCAAGTTTATATAATAAGATAATAATATTTACAATATCAACTAAGTATTATTATATTCTTCATCAAATATATTTTCAGGGTATACTTATTTAGTGTCACAATTCTTTATATTTTTCTCTATAATTTTGGTGAAAGTTAAAATAGTTTGACTCTCCAAGATTCTTGTAACTTATAATTTAAAACAGAGGGGGTACGTACTACTACGCTATAAAGGTCGGAACTTGATTAGTTGGAGGAGGCAACCAAGCTTAACCTGCCTTTGGCGGTTGGGGGAAGACTTCTAATTTGGGGACTCTTGTGATGGGCCGTTACTATCCATTACTCATACTAGCATTGTTGGAAAAGAACCAAAGCAAGTGTATATTCATTTGTTGGTATTGGTAGGGCTGTTGGTGTGTTATCCGCCCTCCGCGGCTCTTGCCAGTAATGTAATACTAGCATGATACGCGTGCTCCGCTGCGCGCGCACCTGCTATACACGGCCATGGTAACTATGTTGGTCCTATCGATTTTAAAACATACGTGTTGATAGGTTCAGATAGACGGTGCTTTGCTATCGGGCGACGACTGCATCATCAGTCGATCGTTGTGGGTTTCTAGTGTAGCAACATGCGTTTATTGGTTTTAGATTGCTATATGATTGGTCACATGAATTTTACTCACAATTTGAAGTCGTACGTAATAAAAATGAAGGCAATAAAATTAGTTACTGATCTGACTCATGCAGTAAACAGAATTCCCACCATAAATTTATATATGAGATTTGCTAAAATTCAGGTGCCTGAAATTTAGTTTTCTTTCAGGCCATGGTAATTGCATATACTTTATATTAAAATTACAGGTTTTGTTTGTTCTAATTTCTATAGGTGTAATCTCTAACTTTTAGTACCGATAATAAAAACTCGTTAGATAAATCTACAAACCTGACAAAATTTAATTTATGATAGAACAAAGATAATTAAAAAAGTACAATTATTTTTATAGGAAGACAACGATGAAAATTTAATATGCCATAACATAAAGACAAACTAACAAATCACAAAAGTAACGATGTACTTATACTAGTTGGTGATATAGAGTGTTGCCTGAAATCATCTGAAATTTCAGGCACCTGAAATATAGGAAAGGTGTTTATATATTATAGCTAACTAAATTGAACATGGCGTCTAAATTATTAAGAAGAAGAAGCGCATAATTTTTTTTTGACACCCCTCATCTGGATACAGCTGTAGCATCTGTTCATGTACAGACACACACCTACATCACACGCACGCACACCACACACGCTACGTGTACATAATCAGACCTACAACTATAAAAAAGATCACCAGAGAAACACGTCGTTCTCCCATTGTGGCTCCACACGCTGAGGGACTGTATGAAATTATTTTGGGAACCTACTGTTCCCGGGTGTCTATTCCAGGAATGGAACCCGGGCGGGTGGGACGAGCACCGTCGTACCCAACCACCGACCTACTGGCTTGTTGACCATGTACAGAAGGGCAGGCAACCGATATGGCCAAGGATGACACATTGTTTTTCAATAAAACAAAGATTGATCATCGTAAACACTATATTTTGTAACTTCTCTGCCACATATAGTTGCTCATTCCCAGAATGTCCCGACACCAAACCGAACAGTTTCTCCGTACCAAGCTGAACCAAACATTTTATATGAAACTGAGAACCTGCACACAACGGTTGTCATCATATCAGAGCATTATGCATAGATCGGTGTCAGAGAAGATGAGACAAACAGGGGAAGCCTTTTTGGGTCTTATGAATTGGAAGTCCAACCAAATTCGAAATGCTCTATAAATAAGGAGGATATATTAAACAACCAATCAACCATGCTAGCAAAGTATGACACTATATACTTCACTAAGATTGACTTTCTCAAGTAGGACTTGACTACATGAAAAAGTTTTGAGCTAGCAATAGAGGCATCGTTTTTTTACATGATCCTATTTTTTAATAGAAGGGGAAAAGAACTTAAACTTCAGACCCAAGACATATATACAAATCTGCTCTGATAAGTGAACATATAATTTTTAATCAGATATATAGCACGATAGGCACGCTGCTTACCTTGACTATTATAGTCTGACCTTAAGAGTATATCCTGAATTAACATTAAAAAAAGGGTACAATTGGAGTGACCTCAGCTTTTCGTCTACTCAGACCAATTGGTCTGCAAAAAAACCAAGTTTCTGTTTTATGGCTACAAAAAGATTTGCTAGAATGGATGGAATAAGGAGGCAGCAATGTTTATTCGTACCATTGAGACGGTAATTGGAGAACAAACATAATTCACATATCATGTTATACGATCACACATCATGAATGAGTTTATCTGCGTAGCACAACATGGAGGGATGAGTTGCAAGCCTAAACATCTGCGAAGTACATATCCAGTCAAATGTAAAATCCTGATCCATTAGCACCACCATGTATACAGAATTGTTTGAATGAAACAAATTAAGGGACAACTGAAGAATTGAAAATAGAACCAATTGTTGTAAACTGATTTATGGAAAGCTAGAAACCCTGACACACCAAATAAGGTTTTGGAAAGATAAAAAAACAAACTGTAGGGAATGATCAAGATTTCCAAGGTAACCACTTTGTTAGGTCATCTAGAAACCACATAACAGGAACCGAGTGCAAATGATCACAGGTAGTAACTTACCATGAAGAATAACTCATATTGCATACTTGCTGCCTCTGGAAATTGACAAATTAAGGACCTCTAGGTCCCATGTTTCTGTGTAAAAGAGAAGCAAAGAAAAAAAAGATATGAGAATAACAGATGCTTCAGTGAAGACATCTACAGTTAGGACTAATAAAAAAGAGCCAAGCATAATGGTTCATATGTTTACTATGCAGCCAGCTTAGATTATTTGAATCAGTACAAAGTGAAGCATCACCAATTCCACGAAAATGGTATCAAAATTTCACTACAAAGCAAACAAAAAAAATCAAGTACAGACAAATTGACAAAAAGTGAAGCATCACACCATAGACATATCATTGAATAGGCAGGATGCAAAGAGCAGTAACCTATTGAGTCTGGCCGCTCCAGGATTGCACATGCTACCGCTCTCCAGCCTCCAGGTTCGGGAACGCCTTGAACGCCACAAACTCCCATAGATGGAGGCCACCGCGCGTAATCCCTTTGTGCCACATGGGACTTCCAATGCCGCGACCTGAGAGTAGAAAATATAGAGAAAGTGGAGATTAAAACAAAACTGCAGTTCAGGGAGGAGGAGGGGGTGGGGGAATGGAGTAGGGCCATCCCATCCCTATCAGGTTGGCCACCTCGTTCGGCTGGAGAAAGCTTTATGTGGCCACGATGAGTGTCGCTTTGACAGGAAAAGCGAGGCAGCGTCGACGGTACCACACGGCCTAACCTGCATACTAACGGCGCCACGACGGTGGAGCCGGCATCGGCGGTGGTAGACTCAACGGCCACGGCGGTGGATCCGATGTCGATGCGCCCAGATCCGTCGTCACACCTGAGCACGCATGAGGGATGATTTGAGAAAGGTCGGTGTGGGATGGGATCGGGGGAGGCGACGGAGGGGGCACGAACCTCCGGACGGCGCTGTCCTGGACGTGGCCGTGCAGCCGCCAGCGGCCCGCCTGTCCGCATCCGTGCGCGCCGTAGCTGGAGGAGGCGCTGGCGACGAAGCGAGCTGTGCACGTAGCCATCGGCAGGGCTGGGCGCTGCATCTGCACGTGCCGCGTCGGGGAGAGAGAGAGAGAGAGGCGAGTAAGCGGAGGCGGAGGTGGAGGCGGAGGCAGCTAGGCGCAACGACATGTGTCGCCGCCGGCAGGGACACGCGCGTGCTGCATCTGGCTGTGCCGCAACGGGGGAGAGGAAGAGGCGAAGAAGGCGAGGCGGAGGTGTCGAGGGCCTTCCTTACGGCAGACGGTAGCTTTTTTTAGTCGGTAACGACACGCGGGCCGTGGCGATAGGCACGGTAGCGGACTACTCACGACGTCGGCACAGTAGAGGAGGTGACGTGGAGGCGCTGAGCGTCGAGCCTTTCATCCTGTGGCTGTACCGTGGTAGGACCAAAGAGGGGACCGGAACAGTACTGTGTCTGCACTAAGGAACAGTAGCTGATGCCCTGAGAACCTCCATTTTATTTGCGGTTGAGAGTTATTATTATTATATTATTATTATTATTATTATAAGCACAAAAATGCAAAATGACGTAATCAAAATTGTGAACCGTGTGGAAATGTTTTTCAATTTCTCTTGATGGCAAATGACAAGTTCTCGGAAAAAAAAAGTTTTTCCAAAACAAGCGACGTGGGATCGATTTGATATATCACTGCGCATGCTTTGGTTTCTACAAATGATGAATCTCTACCAACAAAACGCAGCCAGCGGCGATTGGGAAAGCTCAAAAGCTGAATCGGAAAGCTCAAAAGCTGAATCAAACAGGTGTAGCGTAAACTGCCATGCTGTTGCTCAAAATCTGCTCGACGACACCTCCGTTCTCGGCTGTGTTCGGTGAAGCTGAAGTGCTGTAGATAAGCGCTGAAGTGTTGTAGAAGTACTGAAATCTTGTGAGAGAAAAATACTGCTGAAGTGCTGAAAAATAAGCGCTTATAAGCGCTTATACCCTCAACCGAACGCAGCCCTCATCGGTTCATCCTATTCAACTCTACTACTGCCTTGCTGTTGCCGTCACAAGAACCATCTTTTCTTAAACTTTTTTTTCCCGAAACAAAAGAAAAAATTATGTGCTCTTGTGCTTTTTCTGGACTGAATTTGTTGCTGCCGCTATCTTGTTCTCATGTGCTTTCCAGATTGCCTCATCCTGCCACTTTCGCCCCCCATTAATTTTCAGCTTGTTCTTTTGATCAATCAGCGCTTATTTTCAGCCACGAAACAGTATTTTTCTCTCACAACAAATCAGTATGAGCCGAAATCAGCGCTTATTTTTCAGCCAAAAGAACAGGCTGTCTGGTTCCTAGAGAACTCCGGCACCTTCTCGACCACCTTCTCTTTACTGCCACAAATGACAGGACGAAAATATTTATTTCTTTCATTTAAAAAATATTATTATATAACGCATAATATTGGTCTCAAGTTAGACATCTCTAACTCTGAGTAAATTAAGGGTGCGTTTGGTAGGGTTCTATTTCACCGAAGAAACACCTGAAACGTTTTTCAATCGAGAAACCGTTTGCCCGAAGTGTTTCATGAGCGAAACAGGTATTCATGTGTTTCACAAGTCTAGTTCAAAATCCTAAAACATTTCAAGTATTTCAGCGCTGAAACGTTTCAGTGTTCCAGCCGTTTGGCAGGGATTCAAGTGTTTCTGTTCACCCTGCCAAACACACCCTAAGTTAACACATGAAAATTCAAATAATACACACACTATGAAGACATTGGCATTTTACGAAGAATCTAGTGAAACTAATTTGTGTTGTGAACCCCTAAAACAAAAGTCACCATTAATTTAGAATATTATGGAGAGAGTTTTTTTAATAGACGATAGAAGAATCACTCGTTCTTACAAGTTCAGTCGTCATTCGTCAATGCCGGAGCATTATATTATATATATAAAAACATATGTGTGTGTGTTTATATAAAAACATATATATGCAACAAAAGACCAACAATGGAATATCAACAATTAGAGAGAGAAACATGCGCATTTAAGAACGGCGCTTTATTTATTTATTTTTTTAGTTGAAGAACGGCGCTTTATTGGCCTAATTTGCAAAGCATGGTGCGGCCCAACAAATAAACCGAGACCTAAGTATCGAATAAAACAAGGAACGAAAGCGTGTTTACGAATTTAGGCTGAAACCACGGCCTAAAAGGCCCATTTTCAATTAAATCGGTGCAAACAAAAATGTAGAAACAAAAAATGTCAGAAGTGGGATTTGAACCCACGCCCTCGTTAGAGGACCAGAACTTGAGTCTGGCGCCTTAGACCACTCGGCCATCCTGACTATGATGCTCTGCAGTCTCTTATAGTTATATATTACGATTAATTCCATATCATCCTCTTTAAGTACCCTGCGATATATTAAGCCCAAAAGGCCAAAGAAAATACAGCCTGTAACTGTCACCATAAGATTGTGAATTGTGATATGTGGGCTTATTGTAACGTGTGAACGCCTATTTGTATTTCAAACTTGATGTATACTCCCTCTGTCCCAAAAAAAAGATGCAATTTTAGCACAGTAGTATGTTTCAGTGTACCAACTTTGACTAATTATAAATAAAAACTATAAATATTTATAATATCAAATAAACACCATTAGATTAATTATAAAATATATTTTTATAATATATTAATTTGGAGCTATAAATATGAATAGTATTCACTAGAAATTTGGTCAAACGTGAACTACTTTATCAGGCACGCAACCTGTAGTTGCATGTTTATTGGGATGGAGGGAGTACATCTATAGACCATATGTATTGCATTATGAATCAATGAACATTACACAGGATATCAACATGTGTGAACCCTTTATGTATAAATTTGTTATATATCCCAAAGTATGCATGTGTAAGTCTATTTGTGAGGTGGTGCTACTTTATTATGAAAGTGCATTTTTGTAACACAAAATATGATGTCCTCTATCTCCTCACAAAATTTGAAACTAAGACACAAGTTGTACATAGAGAAACAAAAAATAAAAAAACCTTTTAAGGTGTAAATTGAACTAACTTAAATAGTTGGAGGGAGTATATTTAACCAAATGATAGTTTAGGGTGTTATATGGATACAAGCCAGAATTCCTAAGTCTTGCACCACGTTGACACGATGAGAAAACAAAGGCCAAAGAAAAGAGAAAGGTGAGCTTAAAAGGACAATCACACATGATGGCCTGGATTACCCACTCCACCATACACAACCAAATCATGAGTCATCCTACATGATGAGTGGCGTCAGTACATGATAGGTAAGGTCTTGGTCACCAAAAAGAGCCATTCTCTTTCCCTTCATATATTTAGTCTTCTTGTTACAAGCCCACACTAAATTTAACCTTTTTTTTTACCAGCAAAGCTACTTCTATTCTAAATGATGTTCGGCAAAAGGTTGTTCATGAAGTCATTTTCAAAAAAACTGTTTCACAAGAGAAGCTAGACTGTGCTAAACACGGCCGAAGTTTGGAGGTAGGAGAGTGTATTTGTTTCTTGGGAATGAGAGTTTAGATGATGAACTCCCACCAACCACTCCATTGGGGATTGGTACTAATTGAGTGGAAATCGTGCTTGGAAAATAGATGTATCATCACCATTCATTCCGTATAATAATTTCTTACTCAAAAAGTCTTCACAGAAAACAGAATATATAAATTTCCTCTTATTTCCCTGTACACGAACTAAACAGGATATTGTGACCAAAATTCAAATCAGAGTGGAATTTTCTGGGGACGCGGAGCCAAGGTTTGGAACCTGCAAGACGTCAAAAAGCGAAGTGCCTCGTCCCGTCCACTCCCGTCCCGGCCCATCATCATGGCATGTGGCGGCGTGGGCAGGTAACGCCTCCACCACAGCTGAATCCCCTCCCCCAATCCCAGCCCGACACCCGCGCGGTCCACGGCGGAATCCCATTCCGATTCCTCCCCCTCCCCGCCTCCCCTCCCCTCTCGCCGTAGGGGCCCGGGGGGCTAGGGTTCGTTCGCGCCACCGGCGTCCTCCCTCCGACGCGGCACCGGCCCTATGCTGCTGAGCTGCAGGTCCCTCGCCACCTGGGTGCGCCGCCTCGTCGCTTGCATGGGGTGCGTCGTGCGTGCGCCCCGCCGGCGCCGCCTCCTCCCTTCCCACCCCATCCTCTCGTGATTCTCCGGCACACGTCGCGGCGGTGTATTGGCCGCGGTGAGGCTCGTGGGGGATTCTTAGGATCGAGGTTCTAGACTTTTAGTCTGCTTCTGTTCGGGGCACATATACGCTTGCTGCTCCCTGATTCGGATTGTTGGGCTCGTGCTGTTTTCGATATTTGAGAGCGGCTATAATGAATGATTCTGATTGGTAGCCTGGTTTTGGTGTATCCATTTCTCACTTTTCCGTTGAGCCAGTTGATTCGGTCGCGTTTGGTGTAGGAGTATCTTACTGTTGTTTAATCTGCCTGGTCTATTTCTGGTATAAAAGAGAGGCATTTTGGTCTGAGACTTTGGTACTAGGCCCCTGTATGGAAAATATTCAGTCTCTCGCTGCTGAGCTCACGGAGTGATAGTTGCGTTGCTTGGACAGCTTGGTGTTAGTTTACTGCAACCATCTATCGGGCCACAAATGGTCATAACTTTGTCCCTTTTCTCTTTTGTATGTATACTGCAAGAATAGAGTACATCATTGCTTATCTGGGCTCTCGAATACTGGTGCTAATCAATCCTGATTTGCTACAGAGCAGAGGTTGCTTTGGATGCTGTGCTAAGCCAACTCCAATAACAGCAGTAGACGAGCCTTCCAAGCGGTTGAGGATCCAGGGGCGCTCGGTAAGGAAGGCTAACCCGTCGGAGGACTTTTGGAGCACGAGTGCTCATGAGATGGAGAACAGCGGGATCCAATCGCAGAGGAGCATGTCTTCCATCAGCACGGTGGCTCAGTCCAGCGATCCGCATGTGGCGGGAAGTAGCAGCAACCCAAATGAGTTTGTGAATCAAGGTGAATCCATCCATTCGATTTCCTCTTTTCCTTGTTGATCCATCCTGTTAGTGTCATATACTGTCAAATAGTTCTATTCTCTGACTGATTGTTGGAGTTCCGTCATCCATGTGAATGGAAACGAATGTCCAATGTTTGTGCTCTTGAATACATAGTGCTTGCGGTTCTAACTTCTCGGTAAAAGCTACAAACTATGATTGAAAAATGTCTTTGCTTTATGTTATCAGTCTCAAAGTCTGACATTGGATGATTCTGCATACGAATTGTGGAAAGCCAGTTATGCAAACCAGCAAAAGCCTCTATCTTGTTGAAATACACTTCTCTGTTCTAGATGGCTTAATGTTCTATTCCTCATCAGTTTCAAATTTGGCATGATATGATTCTCAGATTCTGCAAATGCATCTGTGGGAATATGTTTATGTAAATCAGCAGAAATATCTATGGTGTCAGCATTATACACTCACAGTATACGTCATAGACATCTTACTTACAGTAAATTCGCAATTACAATGATCTGGCAAGTATTCCTTAAAAATATTGATGGCTAAACTAGTTTGTCGCGTTTTCTATTCCAATTCCAAAAAAGAAGAGGGAACCCTACTTTATAGTATGTTTGGTTCTGTTGTTAGTAAGTTTTCCATTTATATTTGTTCTTTGTACATCTTATTTGAATTTCCATACTGCCTATTTTTCAGGTCTTGTGCTCTGGAACCAGACCAGACAACAGTGGGTCGGAAGCAAAAAACGCCACTCTAGATCTCAACAGCCACGAGGACCAAAATTAAGGTGAACATTTTCTGATATTCTTCTACTCCTATCACACCTTAACGAGTGGGCTCCCTTGAGTTTCCTATTGCGGACCAAAATAACATTATATTCACAGTGCTTGCTTCAGTGAAGTAGGTGCATCCTTGCTCCCAAAACAGATTATATTTCCTCCGTAATTTGTATTTTTCTTTTATTGGTGTACAGTTGGAACACAACGTATGAGAGTCTGCTAGGAAGCAATAAGCCATTCTCCCAACCGATACCTCTTGGTGTAAGATCTCATGCTTTACTACTTGTTTGTCTCAAAACTTTGTTAAGCTTCACTTGTACTTGCAGGAAATGGTAGATTTGCTTGTGGATGCTTGGGAGCAAGAAGGCCTTTATACTTAGGTCTCTGGAGTTCATTGTTTGACTCAGATTAATTGCTTAAATGTATTTGGAACTTTAGATGTGCAGTAGCTCTAGGTTCTTGTAAGCGTTACATTTCCTGAGCGCAATTGGTGTATCATGGATATCATATCATGAAACATGGCAGCATCCTCATGTTACGCAATTGTAATATATAATTCCGGTCAAGCTTATGGGAACATTACATGATATTGTACCTGGTGTTTTTATATGGAAACTTGGTTTTGGTAATCTGGGTTGAAATGAAAAACGGGGATGCCTTGGTGTAATGCGCAATGAGAGATGAAGGTTACCGCCATGCTGATTGGTAAAACAAGCCGACTTCTTTTTATTATGCTGGTCAGTAAAGCAGGCGACGACTTTTATTTTCGAGGAAACGTTAATTAACAGCATAATTTTATCAATTATCATTCAAACGCGAGACACGAACTGTTTGGACATACTTAAGCAAAATAAAACAACATATAAATTTTACAAGGTAATCCATTTATTATAACTCAGAATCTTATGGTTACAGGGTGAGACACGAACTGTTTGGACATACTTAAGCAGAACAGAACAACATATAAATTTTACAAGGTAATCCATTTTAGTATAACTCGGAATCTTATGGTTACAGTGTGATACATTTTAGTAAGACTCAGGAGATACATTTTAGTAAGACTCAGGATCTTATAGTCCTGATAACTTAGATGTTAAAGTTATAAACATGATCGCATGCTTTAGATGTCATCGCTTAGATGTCACGTGGTTCTAAACATTTCGATCACACAGATACGGGGGTGATGCTACTAAATTAGCTGAAATCACAAGATACAGAATTGAAATAATTACCATTAAAGAAATATGACCACCATAACAATTAAAACTGTTGTAGCAAATAAAATCATTAAAAAAACATAGCCATGCAGAGCATAAAAAGGACAGCCGATGAGGCACACTAATTATGTCCTAATAAAGCACATCACATATAATCCAAAATATGAGTTTAGATGGACACACACGTCAAAACAAATGAATCTGAAGTTCAAGAACTCAAGTCATGTCTTTATACCAAACAAATTTAACAATGCAAGACTCTGTGACCTTTAAACAAAAGGAGAAGTTCAAACCATTGGCCTCCATCAATCAACGACTACTCACGGACCTGGAAAATCAAGCTTGCGACAAAGATCAAACCATTGATCAGGTTCCTGCAAGAAAATATGTGACTGATCCTTCGAAATATCATTTAAGAAACTTGCTTGTAGTGAGGAACTTGCTTCTAGTATTGTATCATTCAAGAAACTTGCTCCTAGCGGTGTATCAGGCATCTGAGGATCAGAATAACTAGCAACGGGAAAACACTGGCTCAAACTGAAAATAGCATCTGAACCTACAAACAACAAAAGTAAGCCTTAAATAACCAATTCAAGGTATTGTGATGATAGAAGGCATTTATAAACACATTTATACCTGAGTTTGAAGCTTGAATTTCAGTGACTGGACAACCCTCATGTTCAGAGTCACCAAATACAGAAGAATGCATCGTAGGGTATACCATTGGAAACGGTATATCAAAAGATCTTGCAGACATTGTGGGGTCATCAGTTATATTACTGTTGTGAATGTTTGCACCAAGCAAACCAGTGGTTTGTGACGAGATGGATTCTGGAGATTGAATAAAGTTACCAATATGTTGTTCAACAGAAGCCGAAGGACATTGAAGCAACCAGTCATTACTTAGGGTATAGCTGGAACATTGGATCGAAGGGAGCTCAACTGCATAACCACTGGCAATGGCACTACCAAGAGGCACCGACTGACTCTTTGCCAATGCATAGTTTAAATCAGTGGAACAAAAGTTTTTCTCAACTTTATTAGGAATTTGCAGACTACCAGTAGATGCATGGCGTTTTAAAGGTTGTGTTGGAACCACTGGATCCTTATCATAATCAAGGTGCTGAAATGTCATTACGTCATCTATAAGATCATGCATACCAACAACCTTTTCTTTCGAGAATTCATTTATCCGTTTCTTGCCATGTAACTCTCCAGGAGTTTCACAGTTCATGCCTTGATGCGAATGCATAACCTGAGAAAGCATATATTCTGGATAGGTAGGCAAATGATGTCTCTGATTCCTCTTCATTCTGGTATTCCAATAGTTTTTAATCTCATTATCTGTGCGACCAGGCAACTAAAATGAATACAATATATTAGTATCCAATAAGGCCAAATTGAAATAGTAAACATGATTTTAAAATCCAAGCAACAATTACTGTGAGAGAAAATTAAAATAATATTTAATTAAGAAACACCTTCAATCAAAAGACAAATAATAGAAACAACACAAATGAAATCTTATCTTAACAGTCAAAAGTAGCATCAAAATTCAACATCTACTACCCATAACTAGCCATGAAATCTACAACTAATAAAACTAAAGAGGAGAAAGTTTTGGTGCGACATCTGTTTTCGTTTTCCGTCTGCCTCCCTCCTGTGCGACGACCGCGACCTCTCCACCCCGCGCGACCTCTGCAGTCAGGGATCGAATCCCCTGCGACACCGTATTATGTAGATAAACGCGAAAAAGGAAACAAATCCATCTCCGCACGATCGTCCGACTGCCCACCCGCTCGCCTTCTCGCTCCGTCTCCTCGCTATGCACAAGCGCCGCATCCGCCTGCGAAGGCTGCGCCGCCGCCACAGTGCATGAGGCCCTGCGACGTTGCAGCCGCCGCGGCAACGACGGCCGCGACCGCCGGAGCCCATGATGACTGCGACAGGGCCGCGACTTCGTCACACGGCCGCGCTGCCACCACATGGCCGGGCCACCGCCAAAGGGCGTCGACGAGCTGCCGTCGCTGGATCTCACGGGACCCCGTCGCGCGCGCCGCTCCCCATCCCCTCACCCGCACCCTGCCGCCGCGGCGTCATCAGTATCGCTCCTCGCGACCGTCATATACGAACGAGGTAGCACCAATGTCAGTATCCCTCACGCGCCCACACCGTCGCCGCCTGGCAGCCGCCTCGCAGCCGTCCAGCGCGCCCCTCTAGTACACGCCGCCTCCAACCGCCCTCTCCCTCGCCAACGTCGGTAATCACAGTAACAGACAGACGCCCCGTGTCGTCGAGCACACGCAAACGAACGCGCCGCCATCCCCACGCCGCAGCAGCAAGTACCTCCCCCTGCCCCGTTGTGCTAGGCGCTCAGGTCTCGGCCGCTGCCGCTTTGCGTCGCCGCCGTCGTAGGCCAGGAGCTCTTGACTTCATAGGTCACTTCACCAGATCTTCATCAGGCCCTTCACCTGCGATGGGTACATAACAGGTATGTCCACCCTTTGGGAACCCAGCATTTGGTATTCGAGTCTGATCTGATCTAATTACAAGTGTATGCAAGTATTATGCCTACGACGAACCCAATGTCCTTTACTGGATTGACGTTTGCGGTTCGGTGTGCTTTGATATGCTTTTCTGCCCTTGTGCTTTTCCCTTAATGTTCCTATCTTGCTCTTACTAGATTTCCTGTGCTTTCAGCATTCACACCGTACTCCTATGATCCATAGAGCATGCAAGATGAGAATATGGATCTCATGGATGTAGGCAATAAAATACAAGGATCTCTTGGCGAAAGCTACAATCCCTGATGACATCAATGAGAAATAACTTATGGGCGGTACGGTTCAATCATATCTGCAGATCGATTTGTCTGTACTTTCCTCACTTTCTTTCTTTGAAAATGCAGAGCTTGATGCTTTGGAAGATGACATGGACTTTGAACCAGAGTCAGTCCCATCTTACCTCCAGAGCAAGAATCTGAACAACTTACCTGCTGCACCAGCTGGCTATTTGAGCAGTCCCAACAAACCAGCATACGGTACTGAAATATTATCGTGAGAGAATGATGTTAGTGTTTCTTTGATTTTAGTGTTTCTTTCATACTCATCATGGTAGCTATTTGGTTTTCTTTATTTGTCATGTGCACTGACAACCAACATATAATCAATAAGAATATGGATATACGCTCTACGGTTATATATAAAAATGCATGTTAATATATAAGCAATAAGAATATGGGGGTATGGCTATCATTATTTGACCGCCTATACCAAGTCTTCATATCATTTTTTTATCCTTCATTAATTAATATTTCTGTATATAAAACAACAAGAATAGTCCAAACATCCTATTATAACTATCCTATTTAGTAACTAACAAATTTTTTTTAGTTATTTTTCCACATAGACCTAACATTTTGGCTTGATTGTTGTTATAATGCTGTAAAACGGTTTTATTGGAATTTGTTATATTCATTTTACTATTTGGATATACTGAGCTGGGGAGTTCACTTCCATTCTTTGTCAGACACTGATTTGCAGAGTTAATTCAATGTGATTCTATATACATGGTTATAAACTGTGAGTTGAAGGTTGGAGTCAATATTTTTGAGCTGTTGTTTTTATCTGTGTATACATCTCTATTGTGGTCTGTGTGTGATGTGCAATTCGTGCAGCTATCTTATAATTTTCCTTGCCACAGGAACTTGATCTTATATAGAGAGACTTGAAGATGTTCTCGACTCCAGGCAACAATTCTTTGGCTCTTGTAGCCCCACGACCAGGGATGGAGTTGGCTAATGTTCAACATCCAAATCAAGCTCTGGGGCCTGGAGGCAAACAGCGCACATCCAGCCTGGAGGCACTGATAATGCTACTTACAGGTCACCAGAGTGTTATTTACCGCATGAAGTTCAATCCTGCAGGAACTGCAGGATAGCATCAGGTTTCCATGACAAGGATATCTTCTTATGGTATGTCCATGGTGAATGTAAGAACTTTATGGTACCGAGAGGGCACAAGAATGCTATTCTTGACCTTCAGTGGACTACTGATGGGACCCTAATTGTTTATTAATTTCCTATTGTCTATTAATTTGATAGACCCTAATTTGATTATCTCTTCTTGCAGAGGTGAAGTTTTGTTGTTGTTTACCTGTATGGGTTGTGCTACTAGCAGATAAGTGTATAGCATCAGTTCGCTCATCTATTGATAAGTTTGAGTCTTAACAAATTCAGATTCAAACTAAGAGTCCAGTGGATCAACTAGCTATGGCCGGACTTACAAGCACGGTGTCTTCTTGCCACAGTAGGAGATCATGATGAACAAATTCAGATTCAAATTTGATTGCGTTAATTTTATAAATTTTGTTTTTAGATTAAATATCATTTTAATGTTGATAAAAATTTAATTTTATCTTATCGTGCGATCCACATAATTTAGTATAAAATTTTCGTTGCCCCGTAGCAACGCACGGGCACGCTACCTAGTACTAGTAGTTATATAAAGTAACAATTGTCCACGTTTAACTACAACCAACATCTACTAACATACATGCAACATTGACAATTCCCTTACATATACTCATCAACTAATGCATATTAGGGCACCAGCTTCAGTATTGGCACAAAAGCGCTCTATAGTACTCAATGAAATTACTTATATTGGTCCAGTTGGGTGGGTAGGGGCTCCAAATGCAGCTAATGTAATAAGGCAACTGAGAAATTGTTTCTTTGATAAAAATAGTGAGACGAAAAATTCGTCATGATTCTATCATCAGCAAGAGACATTAGAATAAGATGGCCATTATCCAATATAATTTTGTTTAGTAAAAGAATTTCATTCTCCCACAGTAACTAACAAAAAAATGATTGTGTCAGTTGCAAGATAAGAGAATTAGCACTTAAGTTCACTGTTTCTTTAAAAAATAAAGTCCACCAAACACTGTTATCTTTCTAATAAGTGATCTTTTGAACACATTGAAAGAAACGGAACAAATAGTTTGCCTTGAGCATGCAGAAGGAGAGAAGCATAAATGTCTACTGCTAGCATGTATGTTTTTTTTTCTAAAACTCTGAATATGTTAGCATGTGGCAAATACATGCAATATTAGGGGAAATCAACTATGAGATGGAATCACAAAGCAGATTGGATGCATGTTTCCACTCCACCACAAAAGAATGTCATCTCCGACCTTTCTATGAATTAATCTGATTTTACTATGAGACAACAAAACCAAAGCAGGAAGGAAGCAGAAAACTGTAGGAGAACGGCTAGCACGACACTTACATGCGAGGCCATCTTGGCCCACTTGTTGCCCCACATGATGTGAAACCGGAGGATCTTCTCGACCTCCTCAGCGTCGAAAGGCCCCTTCTTGAGATCGGGCCTGAGGTGGTTCGCCCAGCGGAGGCGGCAGCTCTTGCCGCAGCGGTTGAGCCGGGCGTTGCGCTGCACCTGGTTCCAGTTCCCCTCGCCATGTGCCTCGATGTAGTCCTTGAGACGCTTATCTTCTTCGGGCGTCCAGGGGCCCTTCTTCAGCTGGGGTGCATCAGTGGGATTGTTCTTGTAGTCCCCATCCCCATCGCTATCGGTCTCCTCATCCTCATCATCGACGTCCTCATCGTCAGGCGAGACGTACCCCGCCTCGGCCTCATCGTTCTCGTCCACCTTCACCACCTCCTCCTCCACCTTCACCACCGTCATTTTAAACTCTGCAAGGAATTAAGCCAACCGAACAAACCCATCAGTAAATCAAGCGAACAGAGCGAACTCATCATCAGTAAAATACGCAAAACGATCTGCAGCAATTCAATGACATAGCCGGGATTTAAAACTTGGGTATTCCCACTTGCACAAAAAATTAATTCATTCCATAAAATTAAAATATAGTTGAGTAATACGATAATTGTAAAGTCATAAAATAGTGAAACTACAAATTGTTCAGCTAATTGTGCAATAAATCAGTATGAAGTGAAGAATTAAAGATCGAAGAGGGAGAGGGGAGAACAGAAATACTGGAATAGAGACATGCAGTGTGTAGTGAGGACCTGGAGGAAGAGCAGAACTGCCCTGCCGGGCTGCCGGCTGCCGCGCCGGGCTGCCGCGCCGCAGCTGCAAGCTGCGCCACGAGCCTGCGCCCCCGCGCCCGCTTGCTTGGCCTGCGCCTCCCTGTGTGGCCGTGTGGGCTCGCCGCCTGCCGCCGTCGCGCTAGGGTTAGCGCCCGTCCCAGCAACGCCGCCGTCCAGAAGTCACGAGCAGAGGGAGGAAAGGAGGATGCGAGCAGGCGAGCAGCGAGGGGATTGGGGGCGTCGGTCACTCGGAAAGTGGGCCTATTGGGCCAAATCGCCGAAAGGCCAGTTTTTTTATTAATTCTGGGCTTAATTGCACGAAATACTGTAAATTATATAGCTTTATACATTTATATATACATGCATATACTTATATCTACTTTAAAGTGTTCCAAAATAGTTGGGTAAATTACCCGCCCATGCAGCAATTGCAGACTCAACCCGATCTGCAGCAATTTCCTACCCGACCAATCCGATCTAATACAACCCAACAAAATCAGTACCAATCTGAACAGGGGAGTACGAGTCTTATCTAATCTAATCTAATCCAATTAGATGAAACTATCACTAATCTGAACAGGGAGGAAGTGAGAGTCTTGGTCCGGTGTAGAAAGAGTACCATGTATAGCAGGGGGTCATCGTTGTAGTAGATCAAACTCCGATGGGCAGTGGAGGTCGTGGCAGAGGCCGAAAGGGTGAGAAGCAACGGAGAATTGTTTGGAAGAGTACGGCGGCCGCGGTCCTCTCTAACAGGGGTTGTCTATATGACAGTCGAGTATTTGGGGTGACCTAACACTCGATTTTTTCCCCTATTCATCTTCCTCCTCCAGCTGCTCGTTGTCCCGGCCGCTGGCCACCGCCCCGCCGTGGGCGCTAGGGCTCACCGGAGCTCTGGCGAGCCCTAGCGCCCGCGGCGGCCACCCTCTTACCTTCCCCGGCCGTCATCTTCTCTGACTCCGGCGAGCTTGCCTCGCCCCAAACTTCCCGACCATCATCTTCTCCGGCTCCGGCTCCGGCGAGCCTCCCCCGCCCCGATCTTCCCGGCCGCCTCCATCGCCGCTAGGACCCCGAAGCCGCCCGCCTCCATCCTCACCGCCTGGCCTACCTACCTTCCCCGGCCGGGCCCTTCTATACCCGCCGGAGTTGGAGAAGAAAGGGGAAAAGGCTCGCCGGAACCTTAGCACCGCCGCCGCCGCCGGAGGGGAGGGAGGAAAGAGCCGCGACCTCATCCACGCGCGGGATCGAACAGCCGCCACTGCCTCCACGCGTGGATCGAATGACTATATGTTTATGCTCCATTTGGTATTTGCTTACTCCACACGTACTTACTAGCTAGACCTTTGCCTAGTGTGGCAATACAAAATTCCTAATTGAATTGGTACGGCGACGGTCACTTGCTCGGTTGCTCCAATCGATCGGAAAGCACGCGCCTTTCCGAAGTAACAATAATTCTTAATTTCTTTCGCGCTCAGAGCGATGAAGAATAACCAATTTGTCACGTACATATCCGGCATCGAAAACGACCTGCAATGACAAAGACGAACAGAGAAGGAGACGTACTGACGACCGTCCAACGAAAACGCAGGAAGAAACACACACGTCAGAAACCGCATCCAGCCAAGTTCATTGCACTCTGCTGGACTGCTGGTCTCCCGGTCTGGGACGTCAAGTTAATGGTACTCCCAAACCGCGACACATCACGGATATGTTTGAAAAAAAAAGGTCAATTATTGCGCCGCGTTCATGTACCGCGCACGGAACCCAGGATGAAATTTCACAGCTACCATTGCGTTTTCTTTTAATTTGACTCTTAGTAAATGAACTGTTCTTTTTTCAATGACGACAAGTGTGTTGCGATGCAACCAAATGGGTACGATACAGTTTAGAACCTTTTCTTTGCGAGTTTAGACGAACTTGTCATTAAATGGCTTCCCAAGATTGTTATACGCTAATACAAAAATAATTTAGGGGATAATTAATCCTCCGATTAAAGGATCCAGATAACTTTTACGTCTTCTTTTTGTCGGTATTTTATACCGTTGACCACTAAATTTATGATGTGCGTTTAGCGTGTGAGACAAGGTGTTGAGAAGAACTAGCTTATGCAGCATAGAATTCCAGGAAAGGAAGAAAAGAGGGCCCTGTTGTCAGAAAAATAGAGAGGATCCTACATATCAGATGGTCTTGAGTAGGTCACTCGAGTGGCATTTATATTTATCCTATCTTCATTAGTGAAGTCATCCCTCTAGGGTTGTGGAGGGGATCGTGAGAGTAGCCAATCCATCCCTCTAGAGTTGTGGAGGGGTTCGTGAGAGTAGCCAGCATTGTGGATGACGGACTGGTCGTGCCCATATATTAGAGTTGGTGGAAGTGGTCCAATGGAACAGGTTTGATCAGTGAGGCCGGTACACTTGGAGCAATGAATGTAACTAGCCTACCAATGAACTTAAGCCAGTGGAGAGGCCGAGGAACATACTGTACATATTTTGGAGAGGCCAAGATACTTACATTCGGGTTTGGTGATTTTGCATGCCCTGTGCTGTCCGGCCACAGGCCCATGTCCTGTCGCCCTGGCACCGACAGGATTCCTGCTGGGAGGAAGCTGCGTGTCGCCTCGCGAGAGGCCTCCCTGGTTGACCTCGACCCGCGCTGCTCCGGGTCGCGTGACCCCTGCAGGTCCGTTCTGGAGGACCCAATGGTCGCTGAGGCTTTTGCGCGTGCGCCTGCTCCGGCCTATGCGTTGGAGGATGCGTCCCCCTCAAACGCCATTGAGCTGTGTCCATGTCGCCTGTCTGACTACGAACCTGTCCGTGGCCTCGTGAGCTCGGCCATTGACGAGGGCCCTCGCCTTCTGCTTGGGGGCTGGGGTGCCTCCCTGCATGAGGATCATGGGACTAGGCCTACGCTTGGCCTTGGTGGTGCCTTGTTGGAAGGCCCGGTGCTGAACTCTGGGCCGGAGGAATGTGCGCCTTGCAACTCTGTTGTTCCGTTGCTCACTAACGGGCCGGACACTTTGGTCCAGCTAGGACTGGTCCATGACGCTCTCGGGTTGGAAGCTCTGATCCAGCCTGGATTGGTCGAAGGCGATGGTGATCGTCCTGCCTCCTCGGAGCTGGAACCTCTGGTCTAGCATGGTCTGGTCCACGGAGCATGCGACGCTAGTGGGCCAGGCAACCTGGTCCAATCTGGATTGGTCGAGGTCACAAGCGATCATGTTGACGACGCTGTCGAAGGCCCCCTGATGCCTGACGACTTCGTAGCCTCCTTCCTCAAGCCGTTGGACCAGCTGATCATTCAGTCCTTGCCGCTTTTAAGAAGGTCTAAAGCTCTGTCCAAGGATCTGCATGACGAGGAGTTTGTCCCGAAGCGAAGCGCTAAATTGACGGCCAAGAGCAAATACAGGGAGCCAAAGCCGGACGCGCAAGCGAGAAAGGTAATGATGAAGCGTATGGGGCTGGAGATAGAGACTGCGGTGCCGGATTCCACGCTGCTTTCAGGCAGCCCCTCACGCAGTCCACAAGAGAGGCAATGTGTGGTCTCTACCCCGATCGGTTGTAGCGGTCCCGCATCGTCTGCGCTGCCTGATCATAAGGCCCCCAGGTCGCGGCAATGTGAGTCCTCATGTCCGGCTGTAATCTGCTTGTTTGGAATGTGCGTGGCTTGAACTCACGAGCACGCCGTGACGCTGTCAGGGAGCTTTTAGCGCAGCATCGCGCTTCGGTCGCTTGCTTGGTTGAAACTAAACTTGATGTACTCAACCATTTAATGGCTATGGACCTGTTTGGGTCGGCTTTTGATTACACTATTCTGCCATCTATGGGGGCTTCGGGGGGCATTATGGTGGGATGGTGTTTGTAACACCCTAGTGTTAGTTACTATTTTCACACTTGCATTTGCATGTCATCAAGCATAGATCATGTCATTTCATGCATCATTTCATTGCATTTTATTTGATTCCCTTTTATTGCTATATGTTGTTTATATGTCCATAACATGCTAAATGTGTTGACATGCAAATGTGATGCTTGTTTACTGTTCTAAATGCTTTAGACATGTTTGGGATAACATTTGGAACAATGTTCATGTTGGTGAAATCCCCAAAATACCCCTCTAGCTCATAGTTGACTAGAGAGCCCTTTAAAAGCTATTCTGTTTGACCAAACAAGAAGGGCATTTTAGAGATTCTGCATGTTAGTGCACACTTAATCAAAGTTGTGTAGAATTTTATAAGCAACAAACTTTATTTTTGGGTCAACTCATGAAAATGGGTGGAAGGAGGTCAAAAAGTTGAATTAGTGCAGATTTGGGGCTGTTTTGAAGTTTTCAAATTTTCCTAAGTCTAAACTGGTTTTCAGTTTCGGTGTACCCCTGTTCATCAGCCTGTATCTCTCAATACAGACCGAACTAGAGTAAAGTGCCTTAATATGAAATGATCTACTCATGTAGCTCTTCAATCCATATTAGTGAAGTTTTCGCTGAAACGTCCTGAATCGCGAGTTATAGATCGATCAAAATCGAGTTTCAGTCGGGTTCGCGGAGACTGAATCGGAGCCGATTCAGTTCGGCCGTCGGTCGTCGCCGCGCGACCGCGTCAGGCATCGGCCGCCAGGTGGCGCCGTACGCCGTCGTTGCTGCCGCGCCGGTCGGCTTTACAAAAGGGGAACACTCCTTTCTGTCTCCCGCACGCTCGCCTTCACTCTCACTCGCTCGCCCTCGCTTCGCTGCTCTCCTCTTTCCCCTCCGCCGTCGCCATTTCCGCCGCGCCGCCACCGCGGTGAAATCCGCCGCCACCGAGCCGTCTCCGACCGCTCCATCCTCGGCGCAGCTTCGGCTTGCTCTGCTCTTCGTCCCCGACCCGTTGCCGACCTCAGCCGACCGAAGGTATAGCTCCAGCGAGCTTCTCGCCGTCCGCCATTGTCGGAGTGCCGCCGAGCTCTCGGGTCGCCGCGACGAGGGCGATGCCGGGGTCGGCTTCCCTCTCTTTTGCTCGTCTAGGAGTCTCCGTTAGCCGTAGATCCATTCTAGGCCGTCGGATAGGTCTATCTTGCCGTAGTTTCGCCGGAACCCGAACTCGCCGTGAACCCGCTCGCCACCGTGCCGCCATGCGAGCGCGGTCAGTGAGCTCCCGTGCGCAATAGTTCGATTCGTTGCACTCATAGGGCCGCTAGGGTTCCAGGGACACGGAACGAAGCTTAGCCGCGCGAGCAACGGCCGGAATCGGCCGGCGCAAGCTCGCCGGACCACCGCCGTCCGCCATTGCCGCCGTCGAGCTCGCTCCGGTGGGGTACGACCCTCGGCAGTTGGTCCATCGGGTTCGTCTCGTTGCCACGAGTCGGTAGGTAGCCTCGGCGTTGCCGGAGACCTCGTCGTCGGCGAGCTCTCGCCGGTCAGCGCCGGCGGCTCTGTTCCTCTCTCTGACACGTGGGGTCGGGTCGACCCCGGGGCCCGCGAGTCAGCCGTTCGGGTGCGCCTCTGGTTCACTGAGCCGGGTGCACGTAGCAGTTCTACCGGGTTTAGGTTTTATGATTTATAAAATGAATTTCCAGAAAATGTGTAAAACCTTCCAAAATTCATATCTGGAGCTAGGAATGTCTAATTGGGGTGAAACAAATTTTGTTGTGTTTGTATTTCTGAGCTCTATCAAGAAAAAATATAAAATGTACTTTTTGAATACTTTTTGTGTGCAGTTATAATTAAATTGTTAATTGCTTGCAAACTTGATAAATGCATAAGTAATTGTAGGAATGTGCTAAAAATGTGATTCCACTTGCATTCATCTTGTTTAGGGAAGTAGAATCTATGAAAAATATGTTTGCTGGTGTTTCACTGTTATTCATATGATGTCTAGTATAATGTGTCTTTTATGCCTTAATCTTGCAAAAATCACCATGCTTAATGTGTTAAGGTTATGGTCATGAATATTTTTCCTGGACTATGTTATGTTGGAAAGAAGCTAAGAAAATTAGGAAATCTGTTGTTTGATACTTTTCACTGTGTTAAGTATTTTTCATTGTTTAAAAGGCTGGTTGCTTGTTATTTTTGTGTAGACTGTTATACTTGTCTAAATGACTTGAAATTTTGTAAGTAGGCTAGTCTAGATATGTATTAGCTACTGTAATTTTTATGGATTTTTCTGGTCACAGTAAACAGTAGGTCCAGTTATAGGCTAGGGTTTAGTTAATTGTTTCTAAGCAAATATCTTTTGAGTGGGAAATGTTTTTATGCGTTTCTGTGATGCTCAGCATTATCACCTGTGTTAAACAGTAGAGCTGATCCTACTTTGAGCTTAGGGCAGCAAGGTTAATATTTTGTTTATATGATGTTGCTCGCGCTTGTTAATTATAAGTTGGTTGTGGTAGGTTAGTTGATGCATGTTAATTATTAAGTGCAGGTTGTAGACCTCTCACCCGGGACGAGAAATTGTTCTATGCTTTGCTTAAGATGGGTGAGTATGAGTTGATTGTCTAGGGAAGAAATAAATGAGTGTGAATTGTTAAACTGATTGCATATCATGGGTTAATTCGTGCATCTCTATCTTGCATTTCATGTGCATTCTCAGTTCTCATATATGCATATCATGCATACAGGATCGCCGGGAGGTGTGACGCTGTTGCAGTTCGATCCACCGGAGGAGGGAGTTCCGCCGGAGATTGAAGTGCCAGAGGTTCCCGAAGGTCAGGAAGAAGAAGCTGAACTTCCAGAGTGCCCGGATCACCAACCTACTAACTTTGTGAAAGGCAAGCCCCGGAGCATCCCTAAGTCTCCACCTACTCTTTTTACAAATGCACTGGTCTTTATTAAATCGTATGATTGTGCACTTAAGTATAGGAGTTGATATGATACCGTTGCTGCATTTATTCCTTGTCCAATTATACTTGATCCTGAAGTTATTACTAGACAAGGGGATGGGTTCGATCCTATGCTTAGCCATGCTTAGACCGGTAGAAGTCGAGGGATTTCCTGTCCTTCGCGAGCATAGGTGGTTACTAATGATGATGGGGTTGGATTCCACATGATGGACTATATGTGCCACCATGCCACAGTGTCTAATGAGAGAATCAAGGCTAGGTAGCGGGGAGCCGCATGACATGGTTGAGGTCATGCCGTCTTCGGTGCTGCTTGCGGTCGACTAGGACTGAGGCCACCAGACATCAGTTGAGATTGAAAGACGTCGTCACATAGCTGGCCAGATAAGTCGATCTGACCGCGAAGCCGAGTATTTCTTTCTGAGCCGGGAATTGGTGCGACTAGGCAGACATATTCTGGAGATAGGAAGTATGTGCGGAGACACCATCTTACCAAGGGCAGGTCAGGGACCTGATGCATCCTGGAAGTGGGTTGGTCTCTGAGAATATGGTCCCCGCCAAGCCCGCGACATATTGTGACTCAGAAGGATTTAACGGTGGCCCAAGAAGCCAGTGGCTCGGCTGACAGGGTTTGTGATTGGCATATTTGCCAGCTGGTACAATCGATTCGAATCGCCATCTCTCCTGGTTAGTGAGAAACTGAACTGATCTTCTGGTGAGGTAGAGGCTAATAACTTGAACATAATGATTATGGTGAGATGAGGTTGATATCTGTGGATATCGTAAATCATATGGTTTTATTGATTGCTACAATATTCAGTGAATGCTTAGTATAGTGGCTAATCTTAGTAAATAGCTTAACTGAAATCGAAGCTTATCACAATTAAAATGAATAAGTTGAGGTTCTACTGTAGTAATGCTTTTTGATGCAAAAATGATGCTACCCTCTGAGCTCCACCAAATAAGCCTTGCATATCCTTGAGAGTCTTTTTATTTACTCCCTGTCGGGTAAATCTAGCTGAGTACAATTGAGTACTCAGGGTTTTATTTCCATTGTTGCAGATGGTGTAGTCTACTACGCGTATTGCAGGAATTGCTTCACCCCTGCGGGCGAAGAAGACTAGACCCGAGGGCAGGGTCATTATCTATCCTTAGATGTTGTAAGAATGCTGTGACAGGGTCATGTGATGGTACTCGTATTTGAACTCTGTGGTGTAAAACTATGTTGACTTCCGCTACTACTCTATTTGTGTAAAAGACTATGTTGTACTCTGATGTTTAAATTCGGTTGCGAACTTATGTGTCATGTGATCGGGTATTGCTGAATGAATGATCCTTGGGGTATGAAATGTTTGAAATCCTTCGAGATTTCCGGACTACCGGGTTTATATTGGCTCAAGTGCGACTGGTTTGCGATTAAAATGCGATCGTTGTACTTGTGCTCGTATAAATTGGTCGGTTCTGTGACAGTGTTGAGATATGTGGTCGATTGCCTCCTGTGAACGCCGAGTCTTCTCAATATTTATTGTATTTCAGCCCTCGCGCGTGGTCGACACAACTTGGATGAGCTGCGAGGAGTGTACGCCTCTCGAAACGGCCCCTTCCTCGTTTGCGGCGACTTCAACCAAATTTATCAGGCGATTGACAAGAGCAATGACAGACTGAATATTCGCGCTATGCGTCGCTTCCGTCATGTCCTAGATGACTTATGTCTTGATGAGCTGCGCTTGCATGGGCGTATGTACACTTGGAGCAATGAACGTAACCAGCCTACCATGGAGCGCATCGACCGTGCTTTTGCCAATGCCGATTGGCTAGGCTTATTTCTCATGCATTTTCTCAGGGCTTTGTCCTCTGATTGCTCTGATCATGCACCGCTGTTGCTGCAGCTGTCCATGGAACAGTGGGCAAGGCCTCGTTTTAGGTTCGAGGCTTTCTGGGCTAGTATGCCGGGGTTCCTGGAGGTTGTGAACTCGGCCTGGTCATGTTCGACGACGGGCCTCGATGCTTGTCGCACGCTTGATTTCAAGCTGTGGAGGACCGCTCGTGCGCTGAAGAACTAGAGCATGCAACATGTGGGTAGTGTGCGTCTGCAACTTTTAATGACAAGGGAGCTAATTGCCCACTTTGACAAGGCACAAGAGGAAAGGCAACTGTCTGACGATGAGATCAGTCTCCGAGCCAACCTAAAGCGCAAATCGCTGGGCCTAGCCTCGCTGTCGCAGACGATTGCACGCCATAGGTCCAAAATCAGATTTCTTCAAGAGGGAGACGCGAAAACAAGGTTCTTCCACCTCCAAGCTGTTAGATTTAGTCCCACATCGGTAATTGATGGTGGGGGAGCACAACATATAAGGCGGGGGTAATCTTTACCTATCAGGCTAGTCTTTTGGGTTGAGTTAGGCCCAAGGCCTGGGTATGTTGTCGGCTCCGGTGGACCTGGTGTAACACCTCCGGTATTACTGTTATCAAAACATACCATGTCATCATATTTATCTGCAGATCATCCCGCATAAAACCCAATTACTATGCATTAATTAAAATAAGTTTATTCTTGCATATGATTGTGCTTAGGGTTTTGTAGAGTGATTTGGTGTGTCAATGTTTGATTAATGGTGTATTCAGATTTAATTTGTAAAGTTAAAAGGGAAATCAATTTAAACCCAAATCAGACCCCAAAACCCTAGTTTGAAAACTACATGGAATCTGGTGACAGTGTCTTAATAAAAGTTTAGGTATTTTAAAATGGAATAACTTTTATTTTGGAAGAATTTAAAGTTCCTAAATAGAAATTTAAATTTAACCCTAATTACTATTTGGAATTTCAAATTGGAAATATCATTTCAAAAACTACAAGGAATTTGACCAAACTTCTTTAATGAAAATTGTTAAGCTCAACAAGTAGAAGAACTTTTATTTTTATAGAAATTCAAGTTATTGAGAAAAATTTGGAGAACTTGAGTGGATTTCAAATGGGATTCAAATTTCAAATCTACCCCTTTTTAAATAATTTCAAAATCGTTCACAATTTAGAGTTGGTTTAAAAAGCAAAGTTGTTCATCATAAAATTTCCCACAACTTTTATTCTTGAAGATTCTCAGGCTACTATGAAGATTTGGAAGCAATTGCAAAATATCAGAGAGAGAGTGCATTGATCGGCTACAGTAACCTGCCCCCTTGTCCTTGCGCCGTGCCGGGCCACCCCGCCGTGCTGCACGCGCGCAGCGCCGCCCGTGCCGGCCGGGGGCGTGCTCCCCGGCGTAGCCACACTAGTAGGGGATCCCCGCGCCATCTTGGACCGCCCCTGTCCCCTCTCAGCCTCGCCATATAAACCACCGGCCGTCTCCCTGTCTCTCTTCCTCCCTCTCGGTTGCCGTCGGTCTCACTTCCATCCCCGGCAAAATTGGGCATCTCCACTGCACCATCTTCAAATTGGTCGCGCTGCTAGTCTCTCTACTTCCTAGCGCACTGATTGCTTCCACTGGTACAAGCCCTAGTGCCCTGAAAGTCCCTGAACGCGCATCGTCGTCCTCGGGTCCGGTCAGAGCGCCGCCGCGGACCACCTCGACGCGCCTAGTGCAACTTGGTGGTGTTGACGCAAAAATCTGACTCTGCGATCAGCACACTAGCGAAGCCGGAACGATCCATAGGAGCAAGGGTCCGGCAGATCCAGCTACCTTCAATAATCCGATTCCAAGCGTGCCAGTCAATTTGACCTGCAATTGACGAGGAGAAAAAGATAATCAGTAGTTTAGGGCTGAACATGCCGGCGTAGCCAGACAGTTCCGAATGTATGGCTCTAAGAGCCGGTACGAGTGGAGATCGACTAAAGAGCCGATTCCAGCATGCATAAATCGGTTGTATAAAATAATAACGAGGTAAAACGGCTATCAGGATATTCATGTAGAGATCATAACACATTAGCCGATCTAACTGAATTGATAAAGTATAAAGAAAATAGTTCACGTATACAAATCTAATCTAGACATCAAACAAACAGTGATCTACTAAAACTGGTCTAACGGCCGGTGGTTTTAGCAAACTCTCTTCACTAAACTCGCGAAGTCTATATTCACCTGGTCTAATGGTCAGCGGGCTTCAACAAACCCAACAAGCAATGCTAGATCATTTGATATCTAAATAGATCTATATGCATGATCTATTCGTGAGAGCATATCCATATCAGCTAATTAGCTGATTCGGGGTCCATGAGGCAAAAAACTTGGCGGTAGCAACAGCCACAAGTCAATCTATAAGAATACGGAACTGGTCTAAAGGCCGGCGGTTCTGTATCCGTACAAATCGGCTCTTGCCAAGCCCTCTCATCAAATATGAGCAAAACTACGATAGTACTAGTCGAATCAAGCAATTATCGTAACAAAGCATAAACATGAGCAAAACATAAATGAACGTTTTTCATGTAGATCTAAGACCAATACTATGCAATCTTGATTGGGCAAAGAGATATTATATTAATAAATAAACAATAAATGACAGATAACATCTTGATAACTTAATGAATCTAACTAAGATGCCAATTTAGTTAGAGCCGATAACTAATTCATGCCCATCAACTAGCTTAATCTAAGCCCTCGTCCACCGAATGACGCTAAACATAGATTAAATGAGAAAACAAACATGAATCGATAACTAACCTTTATTTGATCCAAGCCCACATCCACCGGATGACGCTAAACTCATATCAAACAAGAATCAACCCCGATCTACCATGCTTCCATGTCCATCGGATGACATTAAAGAGACAAAGCTTAACGAGCATGACGGTACTTACAAGCAAGCCTGCGTCTACCGGATGACACCCAGCCGGTTCGAAGAGACTCGTCGAGAAACTACATTACTCCTACTCCTAAGGTTTTGGCCGGAGCCGAAAAGGGTGTGTATTGATTGATTGATTCATTACAATGTGCCATCCCCTTTATATTTATGGGGGTGCCTGGGCTTCGGTGGCGCAATACATAGAAAGTTGTACAAGCCAATATTTCTAACTAACTCGGCTATACGTGATCTCCAAGTCCAGCCCCATCACATCTTCTATTTTGCTTGTTATGGGCTGAACCACGTACTGACCTTGGTAATGTGTAGATATGCATGTGCTTGTGTATCTTGCATCTTCACCACGTCGTCATCTTCACATATATAAAGATATTTCCTTGTATAACCCGACCAAACGAAACATCCGATCCCTCCTCTGGTCTTCCTTGCATATAGGCATATATATATAAAAATAGGCATCCGATGGCCTCCTATTTATGGAAGTCACATATGTGCCGAACAAAATATGCACCTTTCTTGACCTTCCAGCTTTCTTGCAAGCCACGATTATCCTAAGATATATGCCAAATATTATTTCTTGCCTTTTCTTGCACTTACGTGACATACCGGATAATCGGCCAATTATTTTCTCTCTTCTTGACTTCAGCTTGCTTCCAAATATGCAACCGGACATGGCCAAAACAACATTTTCTCGGCCGGTGAAGAGCACCTGAACACCATGCATCTACTAATATATTGAGAAATATTTTTGAACCAAATTTTGGTGTAAACAGGTGGTCTTCTTCCCTTGTGGTGTAGCGTTTTTGGCTCCCTGGTCTGTAGTGATGCTCATTGTTGACAGATACTAACGCTATCAAAATAATGTAGCCAAACCTATCCTTTAGCATTGGTAACGATACTTCTCAACGCAATCACTGGGGTTGTCAATCCCTATGCTCAAAGTATGTGATTGTTGATACTTCTAACATAGCTACTAGGAATAAAGTTATTTCTAGCAACGGCGCCAAAAATGCTATGGGTAGCTCTATAGGATAGGTGATGGGATTTTGCAAGCGCACAAAACTATTGTGTAGCACTTTACCTGGGAGTACCAGGTGTCGAATTTATATTTTCCCAAAGGAAGGCGGGGTTTGTGATTTCAAGGATATGATAGTCAAGGATTTAGATATGGATAAATGGGGTAATAACCTTAGTAAGGATAAATCAATGAAGTATAACTAAGGTGAAAACACGCACTAGGTAGCTCTGGAGTTTTTGAGGGAGAACTCTATCTCAGTAAAAGATCAAATGATTGTTATACCAAAGAGAATGCTATACTCGGGACATGCAAAGTCCTAAACTCACCGGGGTTCGACTGATTAGGCACCGTACGTCCCGAAGTCCTATGCTTATACCGGATACTAGGCCGAACGTGGTGGAATACAGAGGATCCTAGGGCTGTCACCACCAAGAACCTACCACTACTATCCGTGGGCCTAGCGGCACTCAAGGGTAAGCTAAAAGCACCGCGCTTAATATATAAAACTTACTACTTTAACTCAAGCTCAAGAATTAGAGCACTCTAACCAAGCAATGAGCAAGTATAGAGTTACTTAAAGTATGACAATAAATAAATGAGGAAGGGGATCTTTATTACCGATAAGAGTGAAGAATACCGCAGAGGAGGTCGCCGACAAGCCCGGCTCCACCACAGACTTCTTCCTTCTCTCGACTTCTCTCCAACACTCTACTCTTCTCTAGCTAGCACTATTCCTAAGAGCAGACCTTCGCTAGAGAGAGAGGAGCTACTGAGCTGAATCTCAAGTGGATTCTCTAGTGTTTGCTAGTGTTTCCTGCCGTGTTTCGCCCTTACAAGTGAGGATCCTAGTCCTTGTTGACACTTTTTATCGTCCAAATTTTGTTATCAATTATCCCTGCATTAAACATGAATATCCAGTAGAATAGGGTCATTACTGACAGATTCCATGAGTTTTGGTGAATTGTCTATTTCCCAGGAGACTTTCTAGAAAGCTTAAAAGAAGGATTAAAGAGAATAATTACCACGAAACTTGCACATGAAGGAAACATCATCACGAAGACCCTGGAAGAGTCCAGAACATACCCGAAGCAACCGGAGCCCAAACTCCACAGGGTGGGGCCGGCCGGCGCCCCCGTAGGGTTTCCTCTCCGTCGCCTTCTGGAGTCTTCTACCACCGCCTATTAGGAGTCATCTGGGCCCTTAGTTAAGTCGGTTTGATCTAACGGCGCGTGTGCATCCCACCGGCCTATAAATAGAGGGCCATACCCCCCTGGAGGAGAGCCAGATCAAGAGATGAAGACCCTGAAGCATTAGATAGATATCCACTAGGTCTAGGCTAGCAATCAAGAGAGAGATTAGAGAGATAGAGTAGGTGAGTAGATATTCGGAGGAGTCTCGGCCTATCGGAGCTTCTTCGTAGCTTTTTCACATATTGCTAGACCACTGACTAACTTGCTATCTTTTAATATTCTTAAAGAAGTACTTACATTAGCACCGATCATTCAACCCCCTGATTGGTCTTTACCTTTTGAAATTATGTGTGCTGCTAGTGATTATGGTATAGGGGCAGTATTAGGACAAACAAAAGATAAGAAGCATCATGCGATTGCTTATGCTAGTAAAACTATGACAGGAGCACAACTAAATTATGCAACAACTGAAAAAACTCCTGGCTGTTATTTTTGCTAATGATAAATTTAGATCTTATTTAGTAGGAGCAAAAGTAATTATTTATTCTGATCATACTGCTTTAAAATATTTGCTCACTAAGAAAGATACTAAACCTCGTTTGATAAGATAGATTTTGTTACTACAAGAATTTGACTTAGAAATTAAAGATAGAAGAGGAATATAAAATCCAGTTGCTGATCACTTGTCTAGAATACACTTTGAGAAACCCCAGGAATTGCCTATAAATGACTCATTGAGAGATGACATGCTGTTTAAAGTGACCAAGTCAGACCCTTGGTACGCGAATATTGTTGACTTTATGTTTGCAGGTTACGTACCACCAGGGGAAAACAAAAAGAAGCTCATTTATGAAAGTCGTCTCCACATATGGGATCCACCATACCTTTTCAGAATTTGTTCAGATGGATTACTTAAAAGATGTGTACCAGTAGAAGAGGGCATGCAGATCATTCATAAATGCCACACATCACCATATGTAGGTCATTATGGAGCATTCTGCACTCATGCTAAAATCTGGCAGAGTGGGTTCTTTTGGCCAACTATGTATGAAGCCACTAAGGATTTTGTCCAGAGATGTAGATCATGTCAGAGGCACGAAAATATCAATGCAAGAGATGCTATGACACTCACCAACAATCTTCAGATCGAGCTCTTTGATGTCTGGAAATTGATTACATGGGACCGTTTGTGAAATCAAGAAATTATGAATACATTCTGGTGGCAGTTGACTATGTATCCAAGTGGGTAGAAGCTATGCCATGAATGAGTGCTGATTCCAAATATTCAAAGAAGATGTTCGAAGAGATTATATTTTCAAGGTTTGGAACACCAAAAATGGTCATTAGTGATGGAGGGACACACTTCACTGATAAAAAGTTTCACCGATACTTGCAAGCTCATGGCATCCGTCACAATGTAGCTACTCCATACCATCCTCAGACAAGTGGTCAGGTAGAAACATCAAACAAACAAATCAAGAATATTCTACAGAAAACAGTAAATGAAATGGGTACTGCATGGAAGGACCGATTACCCGAAGCACTTTGGGCATATCAGATCGCATACAAGACACCTTTAGGTATGTCCCCATACCAGCTAGTATATGGTAAGACCTATCATTTACCAGTGGAATTAGAGCATAAAGCTCACTGGACTATTAAGAGATGGAACATGAACTTTGAAGCCGCTGGAAAAAAGAGAAAAATGCAATTATCAGAATTAGAAGAATGGAGAGAAAAGGCTTATCACAATTCAAAGGTCTATAAAGGAAGAACAAAAAGATGGCATGACAAGAGGATCAAGAAGAAAGAGTTTGCACCAGGAGATAAAGTATTACTTTTTAATTCTAGGTTCAAATTGTTCGGGCTTAGAAAACTACGAAGCAAATGAGAAGGATCATTTACGGTCGTGAATGCATCGCCACATGGAGACAATCACACGAAGGTACGTTATTCAAGGTAAATGGTCACCGACTTAAATTATTTTTAGAACCATTTAATTCAGAAGTTGTTGACGGGCTGGACTTTGTCCAACTTCCCACTTTTTAGTCCTGTCATTATCCGTTATGAAAAATTATCGAGCATCGCAACTATCAGGAAGTAGGAAGAGTCTAGAAGCTTCACGAGCTCGGTCACCCAGGGAAGACGCCTGGTGGGGCCGGCCGGCGCCCTAGTGGGGCCGGGCGATGCTCCCCTGTCCCCTCTCGTCCCGACTCTAGTTTCCTTTTCTTTTTCTATCTTTTCTAAACACAATCCCATAGATTCCCGATGCGTATGGATAATCTTTTGTACGAATCCTGTAGAATCTAGATTTGATCTTATCCTATCTCCTGAAAACCCATATAAATATGCACCTATACCACCCTCAAATTGCATCCATTCATCATTGCCTTCCTCTCCTCCAAAGAAACTCTCTAGTTTATATCTAGTAGCAATGGCAAGCGAAGCGGTCGTCGGCGCTGACTCCGGCAAGATCCAAGGCGACGACTCGAAGGCCATCGTCCTCGTGCAGCTGAAGCCCCTTGCCATCGTGTCGCCGAAGCACCTCGCCATCGTGCCACCGAAGCATCTTGCTACGGTGCCCCAGCAGTTCGAGCAAGTCTACTACACGCATGCTCAGCCTGCTCTGCCATCGCCACCTGAGAGACTGTTGCTAGAAGATGGTACCAGGGGGAAGCAGATCGCTATTCCCCGAGGCACCCCGCTTCTTCCACCTAGAGACAATAAGCGACGCCTATCGGTCAAGACCGACAAGAACGAAACGGTGGTATGTGCGAAGTACACCACTGCTTGCCCTGCCATCCAAGGAGTTCGTGAACGTCCAGGCCAAGTCCGCTACACCGAGTTCATACCACCTCCGCCCAAGAGACAGCGGGCTACATCTACATCAGCGCTAGAGAAAGTTCCTAGACAGCCCCCGCTCTCTCTACGAATCCTTAATGAGAAGATGGAAGCTCTCTCTAATACCGTTAGGGGTATAGAGAGGAATGAAGACTTAAGGAGCAAGATTATGAGTGACATGACTAAGCAGATAGAAGTCAATGTCAAGTTAATTCGCAGTCTCAAGCGTGAAAAAGATCAGCTGAAAGAAGAGATTGGTGATCTTAAGGAAGAAATTAGGAAGCTCGCAAAGCAGGGGCAGCCTTAAGTTGCCCTCATTATCTATGTAATAAGGCACAAGTGTGTTAGGATTGGTTATATTATTGAGTGTGCTAGGTTTAATTTATAATACTAAGTGTGTTAGGTAAGCCTATTGAGCTAGGGCAGTCGTTAGCTCAGTCAGTTGTCAGAGTTATCTAGTATCGTTAATGAATAAAGTGCCTTATTTTTTTTATCAATATTAATGTTTTATTCTACTCTACTCTCTATATTTTTGGTACGCATGTTGTCTCCACATGTTGTGCAGAAAAGTATGCAGGAAAATAAGTGTGGGGGAGGCACATCGCGACTATGAAAATCAATTCACCCGGGAAAACCATGTAATTCGGAAGATAATCGAACCAGGACCTCGCGCACCGAAGTGGACCCCGTGGGACCACAGAGGCACGCCGCCCGGCGCCCTACCTAGGCCGGCCGGCCCCCCTCTGCACCCTCTGCATCCCCTTCTCGGTCATGGTCAGGTTTGATCCCCATACAATATAATTGCATATGTTTCGATTTCCGTTTCAATCCGAATTAAAATTCACATGCTAAATTACTTTTAAAAGAGAAGAAGAGATTGTTTAATTCATGGCTTAAGAATAAATTGTATAACACTTTTCTAGGAATCATGTTACTATTGAAAACTATTTATAGGGACCCCATGATTGCTTAAGTCGTTGTGAAACATGATATAGCTGAATAATGAGAACTCAATCTCTGATGTTTTGTTTTTGGAGATTTTATTTCGAAAATTTAAATGATTAGTTATACCTCTCCTTTATGGTAAAATTATTGTCCTACCAGAGCCATATATAGGATAGAAGCCTGCTACATATAATACTTGTCTTTGTATTGAGTTTGGTCAACCTTTGTAACCCTTTGAAGAAATCTGTCATATTTTTGAATCAAGTGCCAATTCCACATAAGCATTACTCTAATCTGGAGTAATAGCGAGTCATTCTATCAAAAAAAGTTTCTCTCCTACACTGGGAGAAAACACCAAAAATAATTATATAGCATAGTCACCAAATAATTGTTCCATATTTTGTTAAAGTCTCTCAACTACTAAATTCAAAAGAGGTATGAGCTATGCAAAAGAAGAAGGGAGTAAAAAAATAGACAAGTGTCCGAAGAAATTAGAACAATGGGTACTTAGATACTCGCCTCCCTTGAAAAAAAGAAGAAAGAGATAGCTCATATTCTCTGATTAAGCTCAGTTGTATAAAAGAGAGATTTATTTTTTCTCAAGGAGCAAGGTAGAATTATGTTCCACCATATTCCACAAAATAAAGCTTGATTCGATTATATGCCTCATTTCTCTGTGGATTCATTGTTTGACTTTACAATAAATACAATGCAAGTATATTTTCACATTTTACCTACCTGAGATCCACATAAGATTTTTAGAAATAGGATAAAGAAGACAATTTCATTAATGCCTTGGTAAGAATACAAAAATACCAGATATATCAGTGATTCGAGAGTACTATAAAAGGAGACGGTAAAGCTAAGTTTATTTGCAAAATTACATACCCTCCAATTGACTTAACTACAGGAAGAGAGTGATCTATTTTCAAACTATTCTGTTCTTCAACTACTCAAAGATTCATGGTAGAAACTTTGAATTCCATAGTACATACATGACTAGACTAGTTTTATATAATGAACTCTCAAGTTATGTTTTAAATGCTCCATTCTCTCTAAGAATCTTACATCTTAAAACCAACATTTTTTTCGGGACGAGAAAAAGCTTAAGTGTGGGGGTAATTGTTGACACGTGTTATCGTCCAAATTTTATTACCAATTATCCCTACATTAAACATGAATATCCAGCAGAATAGGGTTATTACTGACAGATTCCACGAGTTTTGGTGAATTGTCTATTTCCCAGGGGATTTTCTAGAAAAGCTTAAAAGAAGGATTAAAGAGCATAATTACAACGAAACTTGCACGCGAAGAAAACATCATCACGAAGACCCTGGAAGAGTCCAGAACACACCCGAAGCAACCGGGGCCCAAACCCCACAGGATGGGGCCGGCCGGCGCCCCCCTAGGGTTTCCTCCCCGCCGCCTTCTGGAGTCTTCTATTACCGCCTATTAGGAGTCATCTGGCCCTTGGTTAAGTCAGTTTGATCTAACGGCGCACGTACATCCCACCGACCTATAAATAGGGGGCCAGACCCCCCTGGAGGAGAGCCAGATCAAAAGATGAAGACCCTGAAGCATTAGATAGATATCCACTAGATCTAGGCTAGCAATCAAGAGAGAGATTAGAGAGATAGAGTAGATGAGTAGAGATTCGGAGGAGTCCCGGCCTGTCGGAGCTTCTTCGTAGCTGTGTTCGTCTGGATTCAGCTCCCTCGCCCGGAGTTGCGTTCTGAGGTACTTTGTATTCAACATCCTGATTGAAGTAAGCATTTGTTCTTATTCGTTCTTAAGTTTACAACTCTATTTGAGTGCTTTGATCTTGGTATCTCCTTAGTTCAAGTAGTAGTTTGTAGTGTAGACGTGGTGTCTGGGCTATAATTACTTGTGAATGTCCCCTGATTGGCCGGATAGTGGTAGATCCCGTAGGTGACAGCTGCGTTGAGTCCTATGTAGTCCACTTCCCATTGATAGGATCGATAGGTGTATAAGTGTTTGGTAGGAGGAAACTCTGATTTCGCCTCTTATTCATTTCACTGCCTGATTAGAACGATATTATTCAAAGTCTACCGGTTGTCGGATCTAGATAATCATTTGTTATCTCCTCATTCTTGATATTCTCTGGATTGATTGTATTATCGGGTTAAGAGCCAATAGACTTAGTTAGTATCACCTACTGTTCCTTAGGGTTCGATATTAAAACTGGGATTGTCTGGTGAAGTGCTACATCGGTGTTTTATCTATGCGCTTGCGGATACCTTGATAATAATAATCTTTAATAGAATGCAGTTAATTTATACCAACAGTCCTATTTATAGTGTAGGAGTGCACTAGGGGTACTTGTAGAGCTCCTGGAGGTTGGTGGCGCGAAGGAACAGGGCGGGCGCCCTCCTAGGGGGGCGGGCACCCCCCTTGGATCCACCGTCTTGCATCCAGCGGCTCTCCTTCCTCCTTATAGGCGGTTGCAAAGTCGGTTGGTACCTTGGAAAGGCGGTTTGCAACCCCTGGGAGGATGACATGTGGGTCCTTCGATTCATGGCACATCACTTGATCACCGTTGGATGAAAACCGACTTCATTTGATGGCTTGGATGACTCCTGGACACCTTCCCTCGGATTGTGGACGTGGCACTCAACTTGTACAGGGCGAGCCCCCTGTTCATAGGGCCACCAGATCTTCGTGCCTTGTATCTGAGCCGTTGATGTTGTTTCAACGTGCCACAGACCATTTGGGAGGTTGGCACACGGATCAGGGAGGTGGCAAGTGCCATTTGGCACTTTGGACAGGGCGGGCGCCCTCCTCTGGCTCCCACGTGGCAGCTGAGGTGTTGAGGTGTCTTGCCTTACTTTGTTTTTCCTTGTTCTCACCATTTTTCCTGCATACACAATATTTCTCCAAGGACATGTGGAACTAGGTAAGTTTCAAGGTGAGTTCTTTGCATTTCATGTGGTTTTACCTTGATTATGGGTGAAATATTGACGGTAAAATAGGGTGTTAGCGACCGTCAACAAACTCCCCCAAGCTAACCTTTTGCTTGTCCTCAAGCAAAGACATGATTTTAACATGGCAAATGTTGGATCAAGAATTTCTTTAATGTAACAATTCACAAAGATCTTGTACACAAACCAACACTATTATAGTATTGAGCATGTTTCAAAAATTCATCTTATGTCTTAACTATATGGGGCTTACAGCTTTTTCACCATGGGTTATGCAAAAACAAGATAACATAGATAAGTAGATACTTTATCCCTTACTTTAGTAGAGTGAGACCATTCACTAGAGAGTTTTTATTCTTTTGAAAAAGAAAATCTTGCTTTGGTTCCCTTAATGGTACTCTCAACCACTCCTTAGTGTGATGGATCTCACAAGAGCTCAAGAGAGCTTTTCATGTCTATCCTAAAGTTTATGTGGGGTTTATAGGATTGGAGCAAAGCATACTTGAATTGAATGTATTGCAAGATTAGACTCTTAGATCACAGGGAGCAACAAGTCATAAAACATGATCAAGAAGTGCAAGTGTAAATTATTTGGTGGGCTCCTTGAGACTTATTCCTTTGCCTTAGACAGGGGAGAGCAAGGTTACTGAATACATAGTTTTTTTTGAAGAAGGTATATGGGCTCCTGCCCATGGGACATTTGTTCTCTTTTGTTTTCCTTGAGCACTTGCTCTCTCTTCTTTTTTTCAGTAATCTATACTCCCCATCTATCAAAAGGACAAAAGTTGATTGTGGCTGGTTGTCTCAATTGGTGTGTGGAGCATAGATGTATATTTCCAGTGTAGAAGTAATACATAGGCGGAATGTGTACGTGATCTTGATCAAAGAATATGACTAGTTTCTCTACCTAGATCAAATAAGGTCTAAGCAAGCTCAAAACAGACAAGAGCTCTTTCTTTTGGTGGTTTTAGTTGGTTGTGGATGTATGACTTGATGGTAGATATTTAATTTCATAAAGAAACCATGAGCAAGAATTTGAATTTTATAAATCAAAACCTCTAGTTGGTTCTCACTCATTCCTTAGATAAGGCAAAAGTTCTACTTATACCAATTTTAATCTTGCAAGAGCATAACTTACGTTATTAGCATGTGCAACCCACAATAGTGTTTGACTTAAGACAAAATTCAGATATCACACTCAAAACTTTCATAGGAAGGATTGTATAACAAGATTTGCAAATCATCATTGAGCAATTGTTCATCATTTCCAACAAAGACATAGCATATTCTTTTTCTTATCATTATTTTCATTTATTTATTGTTATGCAAGAATTTAGAATTGCCTTTTATATTATGACTCACAGTAATTAAAAAAAGAGCTAGGGTTAGAAACCATACCTTGGCGACGATGACGGCTCCCCCAAGCTAGGTTCTCTCCATGATCGGATTCTCCTCTTGGTCGGGTTGTTTCCTCTTTTGCATCTTCTTATGATCACTAGGCTTTGTTTTTTATTCTACTTTTATTTATTGCTACTATGATAGACCAAATTTTATTTTATTTTATTATTATTATTTTTTAATCTCTCTTTTATCATGGTCTTTATTAAATGCAAGACATAAATTTAAACATGCTTCTAACAATTAATTGATTTAATGCATGAAGATGGGAAACGTGCTTATGCAATAATTAAAGAGAGATATAGAATACTTACTCCCATAGTTGTCCTTCCTCGGAAGGAGGTTCTTCCTTGACTGATGTCTTCTTCTCATCTTGTCTTTCTTTGACGATATCGGGGTCTGGTGTAGAGGCTGTAGATGATGGTTCCTTATTAACCGCATCTCTGTCTTTCTTGTTTCTCCAGATTCTTGGTTTTCTCCTCCTCATGGATCGACTCTTATTTTTCTGCATGTTAGTTGCATGGTGCGGTGCACAAGAGAAAACAAATGTTTCTTTCCTCCTATTTATATAGAAATTCATGCTATCACTTCCAACAAATATGCATATATTCACAGTATTCAAGAAAGGTCAACCAAGAATGAGGGGTAAGTTGTCTCTATTACCCATGTCTAAAATCATGAAATCGGCAGGCACAAAGTTGTTTCTTACTGTTACCAAAACATCACAAAGTACTCGTTCTATGTAGCAAGTTGTTTGATCAGCTAATTGCACATATGCAGAAGTTGGTACTAACTCAGTGTAAAACAACTTTTCATAATGTTCTTTAGACATGATGTTAATGCCAGATCTTAGATCACATATAGCATTATGAAACTTTTGAGATTGAATAGAACAAGATATGACAGGTGTTTCAGGATCTCCTTTTTTAGTTGGAAAATTCCATCCATCTAATTCATAGGCATTATAACTAATAGTAACAAGATTAGCAGATTCCATGGTTGTTTCAGGCTTTCTTGGTATTCTATCTTTTTCAAAAGATAGAATTGCAGCAGCTAGTTGTGCTAATTGGGTTTCAAGCATCTTATTGAAACTAAGTTGATTCTTAATTGTCGAAGAGAAATTATCCAATTTAGCATTTATGCTATCTAGCATCCTATCATTAGCATGGAGCTTCTTGGTTATGCTATCAGTCATTCTACCTTGACCATAGATAAGATCTTTAAGAGAAGGGTGGTTATTACCTTGGTTGTTTGGACGTTGCGAAGAATTGAAGATGTTGCCTTGAGAATTGGAGCGCTGAGTCCATTCTTGGTTTGAAGAACAAAAACTATTATCATTGCTGATGAAGTTGAGGTCTTCATATGTCTCAGGGCAATGGAGTCCGGAATGGCCAACTTCTCCACAGACTTCACATGTCATGTGAGTCTCCATGGCTTGCACGGTCTCAGGTGTACGCATACTCTCGCAATTTTCTAGCCTTTTGGCCAGTAGGTCCACTTTAACTGCAATCATGTCAGCTTCCTTTAACAAATGCATACCTCGCTTGCGGGGTTGCAGACGTTACTTGTTTCATCCTTGATTAGACACCATTTTTTCGTTCAAAGCCTTCGCATCTGAAACTTTAAGAGAAAAGAATGCTCCACCGGCGGTGGCATCTAGATGGCTTCTATCAAGAGGGGTTAATCCATGGTAGAAGTTTTGGATCAAAAGCCAATCCTCCATACCATGGTGTGGACAGGCAGCGACATACTTTTGCATTCGTTCCCAAGCCTCGGGAATTGATTCATCGGCTTGTTGTTGGAAACTAGAGATCTTATTGCGAAGAGCATTGGTCTTTCCTAGAGGAAAGAATTTCACTAGAAAAGAGTTGGAGCACTTTTCCCATGTGTCCACATCATTTCGGTTCGTATAGAACCATTGCTTAGCTTTTCCTAACAAGGAGAAAGAAAAGAGTCGCAAACGAATTGCGTCTGAGGTTACTCCTTTAATGGTAAAGGTGCTGCATATCTCCAAGAAGTGTTGGAGGTGTGCATTAGCATCCTCGTGAGTTTTGCCACAAAATGAGCTAACTTGAACCATTGTGATTAATGCGGGTGTTGACATGGAATTTGGCTCGCCCAAAATATTTGAAAATATTTATACCATACGAAATAAAATAACATAAATGGTCAGAATCCATACAAATAAGGAATGGCCAAATTCCATCTAAGCAATTAAGTAGCGTGAAATAATATTCCCAAAATGAAAAGGAATTGACTAATATTGGATATGAAGTATAGTACACCTAAAATCATGAGCGAAAGAAAATGTATTTTGTTGTCAATTACTAGTACAATAGAAAAGGGAAATAAAGAAAATAATAAATAGTAGAAGCAAGCGCCCTCATGCATTCACGTTTGATAGCTACGACTTCACGTACACCATATACATGACCTACGGTTGTGTGCTAGTCAGAGAACATCTCATTGATTAATTACTGCAATTAAAATATAAATAAAAATGGCCGACAGGCACCAGAAAACTCCTGTGCGCGCTCAGTATATTCAAACATACAGTCAAGGGAATAACCAACGCGTTTGACTGCCATGCACGAACGCACGTTCACGAAGCCCGCGCGCTTTCTCGTTCAAAGATCAGGCACGATTAAAAATCAAAACAAAGGAGCGCTATCCCTCGGCAACCTCCGTCCGTCTGCTCTATAAATAGCAGGGCACCGTACACTTTCAGAGGCCCCGCTTCCAAAGTCCAGACTACCGCCAGGCTGCTGCCATACATACACATTGCCTTCAGGCTGCTCTCATCGCACCGCCAGATTGCTGCTCCAACCACCGCACTGCTTCCCAGGCCGCTGCGCTCGACGTAGACATCGGCAGGCTGCCCGCTGCTGCACCGGCGCAGACCGTCGATCTACAACACAGTCGCTGCACCAATCGGAGTTCCAGAGAAGGTGAGAAGCGCGTCATGGCGCTCTTCTGCTTCTCTTCTCCCCTTCATCTTCACGGCGTTCGGTAACAACATCTTCATCAACATGATCAAGACCTCATGCGTAGCTTCACTCTCTTAAATTAGTTACCATGAGATGTTTGAAGCCCCTAAGCCGGATTTGTAATGTAAACCGGACAGAGAAGCGCCTCCTTCTAAAGAACGTGAGCTATGTCATCCTCATCATCTCCATGATCAAGGTCTCATATGCGGCTTCGCTTTGTTGAGCAAGTTTCCATGAGAAGTTTGAAGGCCCCAAGCCGGATTTATCATACAAACCGAACAGAGAAGCGCCTCGTTTTAAAGAACATGAGCTATGTCATCCACCAACATGCCAAAAGATGTTCCTTGCTGTACTCCGTGCATGAGTTCAAATCAACAAGAACTTTTGCGAGTTGCACTAAAGACATCAAAATTCTACCTCGCCTACGCTACATGTACGGGTTCAATCCAACAAGAACACCGGCATGCTAGTTGTAGAGCATTATATTTCCAAAATTAAATTACATATCGAAATGCTGTCATAAAAAATGGTTTTATACTGCATACTCATCCTCGGGGTAGTTAGCATTTTAATGCGTAAAATTAACTAGCTGACATCATCTGCAACTACGTATTTCATGATTCCGTGCACTACTACATCAGCATGCTTCGTGCATTTCAGCTAGGCTCCAATGAGTAGTCAAATTTGGCATGGCCGGTCCAAACACCCATATGTGCATCCCCCATACTTGTTCTTTGCATGATTAGTGGCCTGTTCAAATCATGACACGAGATAAAAAAAACGTGTGTCAAAATCAACACGGTGCACCCATATCTGGTAAATCACATAGAGATAAAATCAAATGATCATCCTAAAAAAGGTCATACTATTTCCCTGCCAAAATCACTGGCACAAAATTAATAATCAGAGTAAATATTCTACACATTCATCATCATGTATGCCCAGGTGTAAGCACGCTAGCATGATTCTTGCACAAAACCGAATCATGCATATGTGTCGTCACATATTCACACGCATATGACAAATTAAATTAAAGTGTTAAATTAATGTTGCATCAAAATCAACATGGCCCATTTACATATACTTGATATATGTTTACATGTGTCATAAAGTCAAATAGCCAGTTAGCCACTTCATGGTCCGGTCCCAACCTAGGAAGCAAACAAGGAACCTGCACGCTGTGTTGTGACCAAGCCAAAAGCAAACCCAAGCCACCGTAAATCTATACTCTATGCCAAGAGTACAAAATCATCAAGGCAAGTAGGCGAATTAATCATTCATTGATTTCCCCTTGATAAGATCAACCTATGCATCGCCTATCTATGCATTCATGCCGGATCCAAAGCCATTACTGCCGATGCTAATCAACCTGCTACAGCACCATGGCATAAATAAACAGCATGTCACAAACAAGACTTGGCTAAATTAAATAAGCCTGGTCAATTGCATCCTAAATTCTAATCAACATGCATGTTAATCATGATCCAAAATGTCATATATCATGGATATAAATTAAATATTGCATCTTAATTGGATGACGCCCATGAAATGTTATATCTAACTGAGTTGTAAAATTCAACTCAAATCAAATTAAATCAAATAACATCCTGCATACAAGTCCTTAGCCAATGTCATGCCATGGACACTTTGCTAAGTTTTAATATAATAAGTTAATTGCCCGCGCTGCGGCCAAGTCCAGCATTGCAGCTAAATTGGCAGGATCAACACCTTGCCTTAGCTCGAATAAACATTGCACTATCCACTAAGTGCATCCATGTCAATTTATGGGATCCAAAAAGGACTATGCTAAATTTAGTCCTCAAGGTAAATTGCATGCATACATGATATATGCACTGAAGAAATATTCTAAATTTAGTCCTCAAGGTAAATTGCATGCATACATGATATATGCACTGAAGAAATATTCAAGATAAAAAAATAAATCAACTGGTCAGCATGCATATATATGTATATATATATATATATATATGCCCCTTCAAATTGCATCAAGTGCAAGCCTATGCCTAGCATCCATACTCATCTGTCTATGACGACAAGACTGAATAATTTTCTTTTCTTTTGTAGTTTATAATAGCAAATCATATGATGTAATCTTCTTTTCATGTACTCATTTTGGAACTCTTAATCAGGGGTGTTCTCTACGGAGATGTAATTAACATAATTTTTATGTAAATATAAGAATTATAGAAGTATGGACTCGTAATACCTGTTCTTTTACTTTTTGTCCTAAATTAAATTTAAATTTGTCTCTGCTGACGCGGAGGCGGGTCATAGTCGCTCGTAAACTTTCAGTTTAGGCTCATGAAGCAGCGGAGCATTGTAATTTCTTCTTTTTTTTTGAGGCTACAGTTTAAGCTCATGAAGCGATGGAGTATTTTAATGTTTTATTTGAACTTTGGCTTCAGTTTAGGCTCATGAAGCAGTGGAGAATGATGATTTTTTTTAGTTTACTTTCAGCGGGCTTTAACTCGAACTGAGTGTTCACCTCGATGACACCAGGGCCTGTTGCTATATTAGCAGCAGAAGGGGCAGAGAATTCACGGATGGTCCTCTCGCCCATATTCGTGATTCTAAGAATAACTATCTAGACTTGACTCAAATCAGAGAAATTCAACAGTTGCCTTCCCCGGCAATGGTGCCAAAAATGCTTGTTGACATATACTAACGTTATCAAAAAAATGTAGCCAAACCTATCCTCTAACAGTGGTAACAATACTTCTCAACGCAATCACTGGGGTTGTCAATCCCTATGCTCAAAGTATGTGATTGTTGACACTTCTAACGTAGCTACTAGGAATAAAGTTATTTCTAGCAACGACGCCAAAAATGCTAGGTAGCTCTATAGGATAGGTGATGGGATTCTGCAAGCGCACAGAACTATTGTGTAGCACTTTACCTGTGAGTACCAGGTGTCAAATTTATATTTTCCCAAAGGAAGGCGGGGTTTGTGATTCCAAGGATATGATAGTCAAGGATCTAGATATGGATAAATGGGGTAATAACCTTAGTAAGGATAAATCAATGAAGTATAACTAAGGTGGAAACATGCACTAGGTAGCTCTGGAGTTTTGGGGGGAGAACTCTATCTCAGTAAAAGATCAAATGATTGTTATACCAAAGAGACTGCTATACTTGGGACACGTAAAGTCCTAAACTCGCCGGGGTTCGACTGATTAGGCACCGTACGTCCCGAAGTCCTACGCTTATACCGGATACTAGGCCGAACGTGGTGGAATACAGAGGATCCTAGGGTTGTCATCACCGAAAACCTACCGCTACTATCCGTGGGCCTAGCGGCACTCAAGGGTAAGCTATAGCCTAAGCACTGCGCTTAATCTATAAAACTTACTACTCTAACTCGAGCTCAAGAATTAGAGCACTCTAACCAAGCAATGAGCAAGTATAGAGCTACTTAAAGTACGACAATAAATAAATGAGGAAGGGGATCTTTATTACCGATAAGAGTGAAGAACACCGCAGAGGAGGTCGCCGACAAACCCAGCTCCACCACAGACTTTTCCCTTCTCCCGACTTCTCTCCAACACTCTATTCTTCTCTAGCTAGCACTATTCCTAAGAGCAGAGCTTCGCTAGAGAGAGAGGAGCTACTGAGCTGAATCTCAAGTGGATTCTCTAGTGTTTGCTAGTGTTTCTTGCTGTGTTTCCCCCTTACAAGTGAGGATCCTAGTCCTATTTATAGTATAGGAGTGCACCAGGGGTACTTGTAGAGCTCCTCGAGGTCAGTGGCGCAAAGGAGCAGGGCGGGCGTCCCCTTGGATCCACCATCTTGCATCCAGCGGCGCTCCTTCCTCCCCATAGGCGGTTGCAAAGTCGGTTGGTGCCTTGGAAAGGCGGTTTGCAACCCCTGGGAGAATGACATGTGGGTCCTTCGATCCATGGCACATCACTTGATCACCGTTGGATGAAAACCGACTTCATTTGATGGCTTGGATGACTCCTGGACACCTTTCCTCGGATTGTGGACGTGGCACTTAACTTGGACAGGGCGGGCGCCCTGTTGATAGGGCCACCGAATCCTCGTGCCTTGTATTTGAGCCGTTGATGTTGTTTCAACGTGCCACAGACCATTGTTGACATCTACTAACGTCGCCAAATATAACTATATAACTTTTAATGCGAGAGGCGAGATTGGAAGATGAATGGTAATTAATTAACTTGTCATTAACAACTAGCCACTTTTCTATTACCAACTTTCTTATGCAAGAACTAGGTTGTCATCCCTAATTAATAATGCTAAGAATAAATAAAGGTTTCATATATTAATCTATGTGACTAGGCAGAAATAAATATTAATAATATAAACTAAGATCAGTTCTGCAAGCGGACAGATAATTATACCATTGTAGCATTTTACCTAGAGAGTTCTACCAGGTTGTCGATTTATATTTATACCACTGGGAAGGACTAGGATAAATTACAATCTATTATATTGATAGTAATGGTATACAATGGATAAGTGATATTACCGATGTCATTTACTCTACTCATAACAGGCAGAGGTCACAAGGTAAATAAAGATAAATGTGATAAGTATGATCAAGCATCATAATAAAAGATAATCATCAGAGCACTTCTATAGTCATATTAATAGCTAGCCAATGGATAAACTAATAAATTAATATCAAAGGTAATTCTATAACTACATCAATGAATAACTCTAATTAGTGCAATTACATCTAGCAATCATTGTTAGACTAATCCTATATCATAATCACATGCAAAGGGCATCATCTAGAAAAGGTGTGAAACAGAGTCATCACCCAACTTCGCGACCGTGCCTGCTGGCCTACATACGGGGGGTGGACTACAGAGGACTCAACGCAGCTGTCACCTACGCGATCTACCACATGACCCGGCACATCAGGGTGCACTCGCAGATAAACAAAATACCTAGACACCACGTCTACATATCGTTCATCATCTATCCATCGTACGCATGAATAAACGCTATACGAGCAATTACATGAATTCAATAAGATCAAACCAACTATACTAGACATATAATCAAAGTAGACAAAGACTATTGTAATCAAGAACATATAAACTATTAAGAATAATGTTTTCCTAATCATAATGAAGAATACAATAATAGAGAAAAAACTAGAATTATACCGAACTCCGTGCTCCAGACAGACGCCGGCGCTCCAGATCCGCTGAAGAACTAGAACTCCTCTACTCTCTAATCTAACTAGACTAGAACTATGAACTAGGAGGCTCTTGATGAACTAGGAGGCTCTTGATGGCTTGAGGACTTGATGCCTTGAATGAATGATGGGTTGATGCCTCCAGGGGGGTCTGCCCCTTTATTTATAGCCCGGTGGGATGCACGTGCGCCGTAGGATCAAACCGACTTGAAACAAGGGCTGAGCTGACTCCACAAAGGCGGCGGAAGAAGACTCTAGAAGGTGGGCTGAAACCCTAGCAGGGGGCGTCGGCCGGCCCCACCCTGGCGCCGGCTAGCCCCACCCTAGGGGGTCTCGGGTCCCGGTGCCTTGGGTGTGTTCCAGATGCTTCTAGTGTTCTCATCATGATGTTTACTTGGCAGTTAAGTTACGTGGTAATCCTGCTCTTGAACCCTTCTTTTATACTTTTCTGGAATAGCCCCTGAAAAATGCAGAACATGCAAAACTCGTAGAAACTGTCAGTTAAAACCCTAGACTAGTGTGTATTCATGTATCCTTTGGTGTCTAAAGTTCTAATAAAAGTTGACGTAATCCACCGTCAACAACACCCCCAAGCTTACCTGTTTGTCAGTCCCTTGGCAAACGAACTAAGCCTAATTACTAATGTAATTGGATTAGGAGTTGCTACAATATTTTCATACTTCACAAGTACACATGTTGTAAACATAGATTCTCCTCCGGATTAGACAAAATTGCTCTAACTTCTAAACTTACTCATTTTACCTTTGAATATGGGGTTTTACAGTTCTTACCTTAGTCTTGAGTAATTGAAAGAAAGAACAATCAAGTCTTGCACTATGTAGCAAATTCTTCACAGTACCAATATCCCGGACTTTTGCAAGTTTTTAAAATAAAACTCAGAGCTTTAATTGTATGACACCCTCAAGTCTCTCAGTATATATGGTATTTGTGGATCTCACTTAAGGCATTAATGTTATGCCTTCCTATAACTAATGATTTTAGTGGAGTTCATAGGAGTGGCAATAACAAGGTTTTAAGCATACTTGCAATTCATATGTTGTAAAGTCAAACAATGGATCTACAGAGAATCGAGGCATACAATTAAACCAAGATGTGCATGTGTGTGGAATATGGTGGATAGGTGTATATGTGGTATTTAGTGGCTATTCCTAATTCTACTTTTGCTCTTTGAAAATGATTCACTCTCCTTTGTAACTTGGAGGAACACATGTGCTATCTTTATTCTCTTTTTCTTTTTTTTTTCATTCGGGAGGCGGGCATCTAGTACCCATTGTTTTAATGCTGGGACACTTGTCCATCTTTTACTCCCTTTTATTTTTGCAAAGCCACATGTATCCTTTGAATATGAATAACTGGAGAGATAATAAAAACTTAGAGCAATTATAACAGGTACGGGGTTTATATATTTTTGGTGTTCACTCCCAGAATAGGAGAAAACATTTTCATGATGAACATTGATGAAAGTGAAAATGGTTGCGATTACTCTCAGGGTAGGAATAATGCATATGTGCTGAAGTGTGTACGTGATCTTGGTTTTAAAAGCATGACAAGACTCTCATATGGTATTCAACAAAGGTTGACTAAACTCAATGTAAAGCAAGCAGCATGAATGTGCAAAAGGTTTTCCTATCTAGATGTATCATATATATGGTTTTGGTAGGAATTCATATTTTGTCATACAAGAGCTCATCATGTAAATTTTAAGTTTTCAAAATAAATCTCTAGAACTTAGTAATGTTAGGAATAAGATAAATAGTAGCTCAACTTTCATGAATCATATCAATCAATTACCTAGACTTAGCTCAAACATATGCCTCCACAAGTTTCAGGTTCAGACAAAATTCTTAAGTTAGAACAACAATATCTAAAACTTAGGAGAATTTAAGTTTGACAACTAGGCATTTGAAAAGTATTGTGACAGAGCAACTATTCATCATCTCCAAGACAAAATTTTAATGTTCATTATTTTTAATTTAGTTCTAGCCTAGACTGACTCTAAACAAACTCTAATATATAGATAGATATTTATTTGGTTTTCAAATTTTATCTTACTAGCTAACTCACACGAAAAAACGATATGATAATAACGATAATAAGATAGGAAACTTATACTTAGCTGGATTTTAATTGGAGAGTGCCCTCCCCCAAGTTTGACGTTTGACAGGGTCTTTGATGTTGCAAATTGAGTGATCCTTCTGAGCTGTGTATCGGCAGTGTAAGGGCGTCGGGTTGATCCTTGATCTTGTATTTTCCTGTGAAACTCAATTGCCAATAAAAATACCGAATCTTATGGAGAGGGGTTAGGTTTAATACCACTCCATGGTAAGTAATTGATTTTATATTTCCAGCAGAAGTTTAAACTTCTTTACCTAATTAGAAAATTTCTCTAAGAGTGTGGACCTTCATGTGCCCACATATTTTTGGTATTTTTCTGAAAGGTGTGGACCTTCATGTGCCCACATATTTTTGGCATTTTTAGATTTTCCTGTGATACTATGGTGAACCTTCATGTGTTCACATATTTTTGGTATTTTGTGTTTGTATAAAGTAGTTTAATAAGCGCATAGATAAAGTTACCAGGTAACTAGGGGATACTCCTCCCCCAAGCTTGATGTTTGCAATACTTGATGCTTGAATGATCTTCAGAGTGAGTTGGTTAGCAACAGTCCTGATGGGTGCCACTAATAGACTCTCTCCTTAGTCATAATATTATTCCTGCATAGTTATACTCTAACAAAAAAACCAAAACTCGAGGCTCGAAATATCAAGAGGTTAGCGGTCAGCCAATGAGCACTTTGATTATTCTTTGAGTAGATTTTAAATTGATAGGTTCTAGTAGGAGTCCAACAGGTTTCTCTTTTTAAGATTTTCTAATTTTCTTATGCAGAAATCAAATATGTATGCATGCTATATATTAATTTTTTTTATGCCACTACAGGGAACATTCATTCTCATGGGGCCTAGGATTTTTATAATGCAACAAAGCAATTATAAATATTACTACCATCTATAAATCATTTTTATTTTTATGCCACCACAGTAAATATGCCTACAGGGTTACTATAGGTTCATTCACATGGAGCTTTGATATTTTTGATGCAGTAAATAAATCAGTAAATATTTTTATTGGTTTTATGATTTTTATGCAAAAATGATTGTACTAATAAATGTGCCAAGCAAAATTACTAATGAATGCTAATTTAATTAGATAACTACCATTCTAACCATATGGGTAGGGTACGGAATTTAAAGTCTACCGACAGGACTTAGATAGAGGAGAGTACTTACTTAGTAGGTTCATTGTCTGAGGTTACCTCAGTAAATTCCCTATTTTGCGGTAGTGTAGCAGGTGCTTCTTCCTTCTCCTTCTATCTCTTTTCTGTCTCTTCTGCTTCTCTCTTTTCTAGCTCCAGCTCTTCCTTGTAAGCTTCTCTTGATTCTTCATGTCTCTTCATCCATTCTTCCACTTGCGCCTGGATCTCTTCTTTATCTGCCTTAGCAATCTGTTCCATCCTCTCATCTTCCGCTTCCCATTCACTCCAGCGTGGTGCTTGTACGGCTTCTTCTTGCTCCTTGTAGCAGTCTTCATACTTCACAATCCTTCCAGGGAACTCCTCCCATCCACAGTGAGGCTGGATAGCCTGACGGCGGGCTTGGCGTTTCCTTCTGTTGCGTTGCTTCCTGATTTGCTCATGGTTAAGATGTGTTTTAAATTGACAGCGTACCTTTCCGGTGGGTAGGTTGAAGTGGATCTGTCCAGACCCGATGTAGATGATAGCATTGGCGGTGTAGAGGAACGGTCTTCCCAAAAGAATAGGCGATTCATCATCTCCCTGTGTGTCAAGAACTAGAAAATCTGCGGGTATATATTTATTTTGAATTCTTACCATGACATCTTTGACTACACCTTCAGGGAATCTCAATGATTGGTCCGCCATCTGCAACTGAATATATGTTGGGTATAATGGTAAATCATCAAATAATTCATCATATACCTTTTTGGACATTACGTTGACGCCTGATCCAGTGTCGCAGATGGTGTCAGGAAAAGTGATGTCTCTGATTGTGCATTCAATGATCGATACACCTGGGTCACCTTTTTTTGTTGGAAATGGTTTCGGGAGCATATGATCATTTTCTGTGTTTATGGCATTGATTAGCTGAGCGGTTCCTTCAGGTACATGCTGGGGCTTGTTCTTTCTCCATCTTCTATTGTTCTTCTTCTTGGGTGCTGGTTGTTGTTGTTGCTCTTCTTGTTGATGGAATTGCTTCGGGACTGCTGGATTCTTGAGGATACGGTTCTTGAATGAGAATCACTCCTTCTTGTCTTTGATGGAGAGAACAATCTTGGCGTGTTCCGCATAGATGATGGCTTTGGTTGCGCATAAGAATGGTCGTCCCAAGATAATGGCTGCCTTCTCATCTCCTCCGGTATCCATGATCAGAAAGTCAATTGGGACATATGATTGCCCCACTCTGATAACAGCTTCTTCTAGTACTCCTTCGGGGTAGCAAATGGATTGATCTGCAAGCTGCAAACGCATATCTGTGTACAACAAAGGATCAACTAAAATTTTCTCATAGATTACCTTGGGCATTATGTTGACACTTGCGCCGAAATCGCAGATAGCCTCTGGAAAGTTGTGACATCCTATAGAGATAGGAATCACAGGTCTTCCAGTGTCTCCCATCTTCTCAGGTAGTGAGTGATCTATCCACTGTATATCTGCAGGCTCAATTTGGTATTGTGTTGCATTGTGAATATCAACAAGGTCAGCAGTTTCTAAATCCTCCGGCTAGCCCAGAATCTTACCTTTCTCAAATGGAGGGACAGCAGCAGCAAGCTGAGCTAATTGTGATTCTAACATTTTATTAAAGCTATGTTGATTCTTTATAGCAGAAGCAAAGGTATCCATTCTGGTATTTATATTTTCTAAAGCTTTATCATTTGAGGCTACCTTTCTAGACATTTGATATAACAATTTAGATTGACCAGCAACTAAATCTCTTAAAGGTGGAAGATTGTAATTATTGTAATTATTACCTTGGTTGTTGCCTTGGTAATTACCTTGTCGAGGTTGCTGATTCCATCCTTGGTTTATCTGATTCCATCCTTGGCTTTGCTGAGGACGATAGTAGGTGTTGTTGTTGATGAAGTTCACATCCTCTTGCAACGTAGGGCAGTTGACAGCTGAATGCCCGTAATCTCCACATTCTTCACAGGTCATGCGGGAATCATTGATATGCATGACTTCCTTCTTCTCTATGTTGAGCTTCTTCATAATGAGGTCTAGCTTGGCAGTGACCATGTCAGTCTCCTTTAGATGATGGATGCCTCCTCCTCTCTTGCGAGGTTGAGTACGTTCTTCATTACAGCTTGAATTTGAGGCCATCTTCTCAACAAGTGCTTGAGCTTCTGGAAGCTTAAGTGACAGAGTTTCTCCAGCTGCAGCATCTATGGACTCACGGGTGCTTGAGATAAGCCCGTGGTAGAAGGTCTGCAATAGTAGCCAATCCTCTATCCAATGATGAGGACAGTCTTCAATATAGTCTTAGAATCTCTCCCATGCTTCAGTGAACGATTCGTCATGTTGATGTTGAAAACTTGTGATTTTCCCACGCAGAGAATTTGTCTTGCCTGTAGGAAAGAACTTTGCCAGAAAAGCAGTTGAACATCGGTCCCATGTAGTGTTCTTATCTTTGTTGGCGTAGAACCACTGCTTGGCTTTCCCCAAAAGTCAAAATGGGAAAAGGCGGAGTAAAATAGCATCTCTTGGTACTCCTCTAATCGTGAAGGTGCTGCAAATCTCTAGAAAGTGTTGTAAGTGTGCACTTGCATCTTCATGAGCTTTTCCACAAAACTGGCTGGGTTGAACCATGATGATAAGAGCAGGCTTGAGCTCGAATCCATTCTCCCCCGTGTTGACTGCAGGTCCAGTCCGGATGTTTTCTATTGTTGGGGCAGAGAACTTGCGCAGCGTCTTCTCAGCCATGTCTTCAAACACAGGAGATAAATCTTCTCCTAAGTGTTCTTCTTCCAATGTTGGAGCTGGCTCCTTTGATAAACTAGCTCGAGAAACGATGTGTGTTTTTTATAGTGATTCGGGATCTTCCCTCGTCTCTACAAACTTCTTTCTTCTCAAGAGTTTCTCTGGATTGTCAATATAATTATTTGGAAGAGAAAAACCATTCATTCATCACCCTGCATAAGATAAGCAAATGATAAAAAAACAAGGGTGTACCTGTTTGAGTTAGAGATCAATCGGTAATACAATCTTATCCATTATGTATACATATGCTATCAATATTTCCTAAGTTCATGTGCCTTCCCCGGCAACGGCGCCAAAAATGCTTGTTGACATCTACTAACGTCGCCAAATATAACTATATAACTTTTAATGCGAGAGGCGAGATTAGAAGATGAATGGTAATTAATTAACTTGTCATTAGCAACTAGCCACTTTTCTATTACCAACATTCTTATGCAAGAACTAGGTTGTCATCCCTAATTAATAATGCTAAGAATAAATAAAGGTTTCATATATTAATCTATGTGACTAGGCAGAAATAAATATAAATAATATAAACTAAGATCAGTTCTGCAAGCGGACAGATAATTATGTTATTGTAGCATTTTACCTAGGGAGTTCTACCAGGTTGTAGATTTATATTTATACCACTAGGAAGGACTAGGATAAACTACAATCTATTATATTGATAGTAATGGTATACAATGGATAAGTGTCATTACCGATGTCAGTTACTCTACTCATAACAGGCAGAGGTCACAAGGTAAATAAAGATAAATGTGATAAGTATGATCAAACATCATAATAAAAGATAATCATCAGAGAACTTCTCTTGTCATAGTAATAGCTAGCCAATGGATAAACTAAGGAATTAATATCAAAGGTAATTCTATAACTAAATCAATGAATAACTCCAATTAGTGCAATTACATCTAGAAATCATTGTTAGACCAATCCTATATCATAATCACATGCAAAGGGCATCATCTAGAAAAGGTGTGAAACAGAGTCATCACCCAACTTCGCAACCGTGCCTGCTGGCCTACATACGGGGGTGGACTACAGAGGACTCAACGCAGCTGTCACCTACGCGATCTACCACACGACCCGGCACATCAGGGTGCAGTCGCAGTAAACAAAATACCTAGACACCACGTCTACATATCGTTCATCATCTATCCATCGTACGCATGAATAAACGCTACACGAGAAATTACATGAATTCAATAAAATCAGACCAACTATACTAGACATATAATCAAAGTAGACAAAGACTATTGTAATCAAGAACATATGAACCATTAAGAACAATGTTTCCCTAATCATAATGAAGAATACAATAATAGAGAAAGAACTAGAATTATACCGAACTCCGTGCTCTAGACAGACGCCGGGGCTCCAGATCCGCCGAAGAACTAGAACTCCTCTACTCTCTAATCTAACTAGGCTAGAACTATGAACTAGAAGGCTCTTGATGAACTAGGAGGATCTTGATGACTTGAGGACTATATGTCTTGAATGAATGATGGGTTGATGCCTCCAGGGGGTGTCTGCCCCTTTATTTATAGTCCGGTGGGATGCACGTGGGCCGTAGGATCAAACCGACTTGAAACAAGGACTAAGATGACTCCACAAAGGCGGCGGAAGAAGACTCCAGAAGGTGGGCCAAAACCCTAGCAGGGGGGCGCCGACCGGCCCCACCCTGGCGCCGGCCAGCCCCACCCTGGGGGGTCTCGGGTCCCGGTGCCTCGGGTGTGTTCCAGATGCTTCTAGTGTTCTCGTGATAATGTTTCCTTGGCGGTTAAGTTATGTGGTAATCATGCTCTTTAACCCTTCTTTTATGCTTTTCTGGAATAGCCCCTGAAAAATACAGAACATGCAAAACTCGTGGAAACTGTCAGTTAAAACCCTAGACTAGTGTGTATTCATGTATCCTTTGGTGTCTAAAGTTTTAATAAAAGTTGACATTATCCACCGTCAACAACCATTTAGGAGGTTGGCACACGGATCAGTGAGGTGGCAAGTGCCATTTGGCGCTTTGGATAGGGCGGGCGCCCTACTTGGCAGGGCGGGCGCCTCCCTCTGACTCCCACATGGCAGCTGAGGTGCTAAGGTGTCTTGTCTTGCTTTGTTTTTCCTTGTTTTCACCATTTTTCCTGCATACACAATATTTCTCCAAGGACATGTGGAACTAGGTAAGTTTCAAGCTGAGTTCTTTGCATTTCATGTGGTTTTACCTTGATTATGAGTGAAATATTGACGGTAAAATAGGGTGTTAGCGACCGTCAACACTCATGCATGCGGTGGTTTGCCATGCGATGCCCTAGGTCCACTAGAACGGGGAGGGTGCCGTCGGTGAACGCAGCCATGGGACTGTTCGACGTCAAGTTCGTCGCTCTGCTCCGCCGCTGTTCCAGCCGTCTACCGGTCTGGGACCGTGGTGAACTCCTGGTCCTTCCCAAGCTTTTTCCCTAAACCCTACCGTGCGTTTGAGGTCGGAACGGCTCAATCGTGCCGCCGCGTCCGCCACGGACGAGCTCGAGCTCGTTGGAGGCGTGTTGCTTTTAGGACTAGTGCGCTAGGGTGTTCGTTAGGCCTAGGGGTTGGCGGTGGTGCACTCAGTCGGGTCATTCGGGTCACCGTGGGTGAGCTCCGCGGTCGGCCGGCGTGGGTGCGCACGCGCGGGAGCACCCCTCCCCTCTGCGCGTGGTAGAAGAGAAGGGGGTGGCCGAGCTGGGCCTCACCGGGCCGATTGGGCCGGCCCAGTGGCTCGGCGCTGGCGTCCGCGTGAGAGAGGGCACGTGGGCGCTGGCTGGGCCGGCCAGTTGCAGTGGGTCGCCCCGGGTCGAGATTCTTTTTCCATTTTCAAATGAATAAGAGTTGATTTTCTAAATTTCCATTAATAGGAATTGTGTTGGACATTGTTATTTTTGTTGGAATATTTCTGCTGTACTAAAAATCTTGAAAATAATTGTGTGTACTCTCTATGATATATTGAATGCAGGAAAAATATTAAATATATGTTTTGAGTACTTTCGGTAGGATCAAAAATTGTGCCTTTTAATTGAGAAATGTAACTTAGAGGAATTTTAATAAAATCTATGTTAATCCAAAAATCATGAAATTTATTTTGGTATTGTCTTAGGGCCAGATCTACCTATAGGTGAAGTTTGAGTTCGGATGGAAGTAGTTTGACTAGCTGTTAAATAACCGTTTGATTAATCGAATAATAAAATAAATAAAAACCCTAATCCCGGTGATTTGGTGTGGTTTTTGGATTGATTGAGGACCATGGATACTTCACTGTGGTGATCCTTGGTGAAATAAAGGTTGTCACTAGGTAGTAGTAGTAGTAAAGCTGTGCAACGGCTTTCTGTGACTGTTAAAATGGTCAATAAAATTGAAATGCATAAACACCGTTTTACTTTATGAAAACTGTTTTGCAACTTTACCGTGAAGGAAAGTTGTATTCAAGGTTTTCGTATTATTTATTATTGTACTCTGTGTTCCTTGTCATCCGCATCATATTAAGCATGCTTCATTGCATACGTGTAGTGCCTGGGAACGAGGAAGTCAAGGTTGAGGCTACTGCTGAGGAGGTGATTCCAGAGGTGGTCCAGGGGTTTGACATTTGCGGGATTGATCCCGATCCGACACTCTACGCAATCCAAGGCAAGCCTCGGTGCATTAGCATCTCCTTGTGATTTATAAAATTTGTCACTTTGAGTTAAATTACTGCATTAGGTTGATAGGAGTTGATTGTCACCTAAATTTGTTGTATTACCTGCCTTGATATATTATCTGTGAAGCCTGATTTCAAATAAAATGTTGAAAAATGCTTAGCCCCGCTTAAGTAATTTTAGATTTGCATAAAATGCTATTTTCTGAGCTATTGTGATATACTATTGATGAATCATGAGGAATGAAAAAGGAATGTGTCCGTTCGGTTGATGTGCACTTGGGGCGGCGCCCCCATGTCTTATCGCCGACGGGCAGGGATTTGGAAACCGTTGGGTAACTGTGTACTTAGGTTAGAGTCCCAATGCATGGTCACCGACGGAAAAGGATTAGAGACCGTTGCTTGTAGGCTTGCTGGATCGGGACTTTGCAACTAGCCACATACTCCGGGAAGCCCTGACTCCGGTGGCTCTATTACTCGAACCGACAACCACGCACTGGAAGTGGAGAGATAGCGAGAGTAGCGTGTACCCTCGTGGTCGGCGTGCCTGGAGAGGAGAGGAGTACTGTTGGTGGTCCTTAAGTCATATTTTATACCGCCAATAATAATATAAATCCATGGAACATCATAGAAAAATATTCTTTAATTAACAAGTTGGGCCAGATGGGCCCACCAGGGGACCGGCCGCACACCTAGTGGGGCCTCTCGGGCCCAGTTTTTTCTGACAGGTGTAGGGCGGTTCCCCAAGGACGGTCCCACCTACGATCAACAGAGATGGCAAGTGGAAACCGCCCTTTGGAGGTCGGTTTGGATCCTTCCATGTGGGAATGATCCTTTTGCATAGAACCCCCTCCTCTCAAGCTAAAAAAGGAGGCCTCCTCTCTATACCTATCAATTGATTCACCAACACAAGAGGTCACAATGTAGAGAGGAAGAGCAAGCTCCATTCCATTAGCTTATAGCTAATTTAGTATAGGGAGTGAGAGAGGGACAAGTGCTGGAGAAAGAGCGGAGTCGAAACAGTTCTGCCTCCGGGTGGACGAAGTGCCGGGCTTGTCGGCTCTCGATCCAACTTGTACCTCTACGATCGTCTTGCTACTTGAAGTAAGAAGTTCGTGTTCAACTTTGGTTGCCCACTAGGGGACCGGCCGCACCCCTGGTGGGGCCTCTCGGGCCTAGTTTTTTTCTAATAGGTGTAGGGCGGTTCCCTAAGGACGGTCCCACCTACGATCAACACAGATGGCAAGTGGAAACTGCTCTTTGGAGGTTGGTTTGGATCCTTCCATGTGGGAATGATCCTTTTGCATAGAACCCTCTCCTCTCAAGCTATAAAAGGAGGCCTCCTCTCTACACCTATCAATTGATTCACCAACACAAGAGGTCACAATGTAGAGAGGAAGAGCAAGCTCCATTCCATTAGCTTATAGCTAATTTAGTATAGGGAGTGAGGGAGGGACAAGTGCTGGAGAAAGAGCGGCCTCCGGGTGGACGAAGTGCCGGGCTTGTCGGCTCTCGATCCAACTTGTACCTCTACGATCGTCTTGCTACTTGAAGTAAGAAGTTCGTGTTCAACTTTGGTTTGATTCATTAAGCATGTTACTTCCATAAAGCTACTTGTTTGTGGGATCATCGTTCGTCCTTTGGACGGATGCTCTAGTAAGAGGACTCCTGATAGAGACGGATATTCCTGTACGCCGCTAGAGCAGTAGTCGCCTTCGTAGACATGGTGTCTAGGTCGGAGTCTACCTTCGTATGTTGCGCGCGCCCACGGGCAGAGGGGTAGGTGGTAGGTGGTGACAGCCCTGACCACTCGTACCAGCATCCCCCCACGTTCGGACGCGGAATAGCGCTGATACTGGTATCGCCTGGCAGACTAGGTGCGTCAGTGGGCCTGAAGCAAGCAAGTAGTGGGGAAGTTTCCATTGCTTATATGCGTTTGACCTTAGAAGAACCTCTCTACCCAAGCTATCCCTTCCGTCTCTTCTGAGTAAACTAGTTTAAGAGACTAAGTACAAAGATCATTCCTCTAGGAAATCACGATACCCTGAATACTTCCGGGTGAAGGCTACAACGGTACTTCCGTGCGCTTGCGGACTTTTCTGCTGACGCTAAGATGCGCCAACAAGTACTGTGCTCTCGGGTGGCGTAGGACTGGTTCAGGTTTTAGAAAAGCCGTGGTAGACGGGGTTGGCATATGCAAGCTTAGGTGCTACATATGCAGTGTGGATAGGGATCCCCAGCTTGGTACAAATCGATTCGAATCGTCGTTGCTCCTCGGTTAATGGAAACTTGATCCGCTGCCCTACCCCGAAAAGTGGTTCAGAAGTAGGTGTTTTGAGAATGGATAATCAATTGAAAAGTATGAGGATACATGTGACTGAATTTAGAACTATGGATTATGATTAAAATAATATTGAGTTAAAATATTGCAAATTGGTTAGTATTGCTTTTTTGCAAAATCCTTTGACTCTTACTAAAGCCTTACCTTGACTCCCCTCAGTCTGCATTCCTGAGTCTCATCTTTTCTTTTAGTCGGGTGAGTCTTGTGGAGTACCCCAGTACTCAGGGTTTGTTAACCCCCTTGACTCCGCTCAGTCTGCATTCAAGTAAGCATTTGTTCTTATTCGTTCTTAAGTTTGCAACTCATATTGAGTGCTTTGATCTTGGTCATTACTTGATTGAAGTAGTATTTCGTAGTGTAGGCGTGGTGCCTAGGCTAGGTTTACTTGTGAATGTCCTCTGATTGGCCGGATAGTGGTAGATCGCGTAGGTGACAGGTGCGTTGAGTCCTCTGTAGTCCACTTCCCGTTGATAGGATCGATAGGTGTATAAGTGTCTGGTAGGAGGGAACTCTGATTTCGTCTCTTATTCATTTCACTACCCAGTTAGAACGATATTATTCAAAGTTTACCGGTAGTTGGAACTAGATAATCATTAGATATTTTCTCTTTCTTGATATTATCTAGCCTAGTTGTAGGTTTAAGTTCATCGGCTTGGTCATTATCACCAACTGTTCCTTGTGGATACGATATTTAAAACCTCCGGGTGAAATGTGACAGCGGTATTATATCTGTGTGCTTGCGGATAATCTGAATACAATCTTATTTAAGTAGAGTGCAGTTAATTTATACCAACAAGCATTTCTAGCGCTGTTGCCGGGGAGAGGTTTGCTGATTTTGACTTAGTTTAGCTTAATCTTGTATTATACTTTTATCTTTTATATTTTATCCCTACATTTTTATCATTTTATGTTCATCCTTATGGATACTTTAAATTCCACGCCTATATATCTATTTGGCATGCACAAAAGCTTCGGGCCACCAAAATCTGTAGAGCCTATCATAACACCTGGCTATGAGCTGTGCCCATGTCTAATTAATATGATTCGGGATAAACCCTTCTCGGGAGAAGGTAACAAAAATCCATACTTACACATACGAGAATTCGAGCAGACCTGTGCATGCTTGCACATTGCTGGCATGTCTGATAAGACTTTAAGATGGAAGCATTTTTCGTTCTCTTTCATCGAAAGAGCTAAACGTTGGTATAATCGAGCCATAGGAAGTATGCATGGGGAATTGGGAAACCTTATGCTCTGAATTTTGTTTATATTTCTTTCCCATCCATAGAGTAGTTAACCTTCGAAAAGAGGTTCTAACTTTTAGGCAACTAGAATAAGAATCTCTTAGTACATCATGGGATCAATTTAATGAACTTGTTACATCTAGCCCTGACCTTGGTTTTCCGGACCACGTACTTATTCAGCATTTTTATTTGGGTCTTACCAAGAATTTTAGGGAATCCCTTGATTTCTCCTCTGGAGGAGCCTTTCCTTATTTGCCTATAAGTAAAGCAAGAGCAATGATTAACAAGGTTGCTCTAGCTAATTCCGAGCTCCCCGAGAAAGAGAAGGAATCATACCCCGAACAAGCAGAGGAAGCTTTGGTAGCTAAAACACAGCCACTCCAATCCCAAGATTTAGCTGTCAAACCTAAACCATCAAAACCCCACTTTGATGATTTACACTTCCAATTAGCTAAGATGCTCGTAAATCCGTGTAAATCAGATCTTCTCAGAAAAGCATCTTGGAAAAAATGTCGTCAACTTCCCTTCCCCCTGAAAGACATTGGGAAGAATGTAAGGATGGCATGTCTAGTGATGCCATAGAAGGAGAGCCAAGCCAGTTAGGAATCAACTCTATCTTCTTCCCTTCTATGCTCACATTAAATGTCTCATCTGAACCAATCTCTAAACCCATCCTTGACCCTGATGATCCTTCTTATGCTCTCTCTCCTAAATCTCATAATGACCCTAGAATCCCATTAAGACATCCTAATAATAGGAGTCATGAAGATTTTTGGAATGACCAAGAAGAGCTACGACAATGGTAGGAATGCATGGAACATACTAGAAACACATACGCTATTGTCAAAGAATGGATGGAAGAGGACGAAGCCTTAGTGCTAGCATCTAAACTTGGTCTAGATTCAAATGGTGAGCTTAAATCAATTTCTGTAGTAAACATGACTCATCCAAGTTTAGAGAAAGCCTTAGACAAGACCAAACTTAGAGACACCAATCCATGGAAATCCTAGAAAATAAAACATCCAATGAATGTCGTAGACATGAAATAATAGAGACAAACTTGTTGCCTATAGACATCTATGAAGAAACACCCTTGGAGTTTATAAAGGGAGATTACATCAATGAGCATGGGAATTATTTCATTAACACCTCATCGAATCCATGCTCATATGAGAAATCTCCTAGATCAACTGGTCTCTCTAACATTTTCACACACGAGATCTTCAACCCCCTCATTCTACCTGTTCATAAATTTTTTGAAAGGGTGATTGTAGATGCATATGTTTATCATAAATATTGTAGATCTCATTGTAATCTTGATATAGGTGCACAAAGACTAGTGTTCTAGAGGAAACCACCCCATGCACTTAAAGTACAATAATTAGAAGGTTCCCAAAAACGACTTTGTGTCCCGAATAACCACTCTTGAAAAATGAATTGAGCTTGCATCTTTAATTTTACTGTAATGCCCTTTGAATTGAGCATAGAATTAAAATTATAAAAATATTCTCTTGGGTATTTTTGTCACTAATTATTTCAGGTTTGAAGTAGAAGAATGACAACGCAAGGTATGTCCAACCAATCATCATGCAATATTGAATTATATCCACCCAAGCTTAACTTTGCTTTGCAAAATTCCAGCTTGGGGGAATGGGCTTACTTAGAAAATCTTATGTTGCTAATATTGATTGTCTCTACCTTTCTAATCCATGTTCGATTGTTCGCCTTTTCGTCTCTAAATGAATAAATCTCTATAAGTGCTTTCATGTCATCTTTGTTTGCCATAGTAAGATTTGGTTTGGAAGTACTACAAATACTTCCATTGGCATTTAAATTGAGCATGGTGCTCAGGTTAAAAACGCCTTCCTTAATTAAAACTAGACATGGAGTTTGGTTTGGTTATTGAACTAGAAATTACTGTAGTAGACATCGGATATTTTGTTGGACTAACCCCTGCAAGAAACTTTCACAATTAATCTGGGTAAGTCATGAGGTGAATTCACTTCAGAGATGAGACAGGGCACATGCTGAACTTCAACAACTTTGCAGAGGAAGACACAACTCATTCATCATGAATGGAAGAACTGTGAGTATTAATAATTCATTCACTTTATCTTCTACTGCAAGTTACTTTACCTCAAGCCATGACTGTATAGAACATGATCTATGCTAACGTAACATCAACCCTATCTTCTTAGTAGCATAGATGGAACATGATAGAATTATGGACAAACAACCTATTTCCAAAATTATACATTCCTTGGGTATGTGTTGTCCACTAATCTGTTGCAGACATAATAATGAATGGAGTAACAATGTGTCATAAGATCAAAGAAGCAAAATATGGCAAAGAGGATAAGCAACAAAGGAGACAAGATGCTCGTGAACAACTCAAGATACAAGAGAAGAAAGAACCACAGCAAGTCATCTATCTTCCATCACTTAGTGCGATCACGCTCTTATAATGAAGGTAATATTTTAAGGTAAGTGTTGACGGTAGATATGACACAAATTTACACCTTCAAAACACCGTCAATAGCCTCGGTTTGGAAGGAACATAGGCACATAATAAATATATTTTATCCAATAATAAGTTCCACATGTCCATAAAGTATTTGATGCAGACATACAGGAAATGGAGACAAATGGGTCAGTGGGACCCACCAAGTGGGGTCGCCCGACCCCCCTATGTGGCTCACCAGCCTCCCAAACTAGCCATGATCCGTGGGAAATACTCTAGAGTTGTTCTCCACCCTTGGATGGAGTGTGTGTTTCCTCTCAACGGTTCATATTCAGCTCACATGGATCCATGGGCCCACAAAGGAAGCAAACCGACCAACCCAAGACAAAACCAAGCTCCACCACACTCTATGACAGGTGGGCCATGCTTCTAGAAGAAGGAGGGAGGCCCCACTTGCCATAGGGGGGTCGGCCGACCCCTGCATGGTGGCCTAGGGGCGTCCTCCCTCCTCCACCTCCATTTGCATGCCTCCATGCAAAGAAGCACATGCTGAATTAAAGAAGCACATGCAGAATTATTCTCCACCATTGATCTAAAGGAGGTTACAATCCAAGGGCTCTCATCCATCATCATGCGGATCGATGACGTGGCGGTGGAGTAGCCCCTACTCCATTTCTCTACTATAAATACCCCCTCACTCCCTCTCATTCAAGACACCACAAGGAGGAGCTCTCCACTCTCTCTCAAGATGTAGCACTAGTAGTAATGTTAGTGTTGTTAGGAGTTAGAGTGAGCCTCTGGTCTTCCAGGAGGTCTGGTATGGTTCTAGTATTCCTTCTCTCTTTGTAAGACTTGAGTTATTATTATAGTTATCTTCTCTACTTTGCCTTAGTACTTTACTTTATTGCTACATGACTAGTTATGTTGTCTTGGTTGTTAGTATAGTCATAGTTGTTTGATAGTAAGATGATGGTAGTACACCTTTGCACTCATTCACCGCCCTTAACCCGGTGCTCTAATCAATTTCACCGGATATCGGATTAGAGTAGTGAGATATAGTGTAGACGTGATGTCTAGACTATACGCTTGCCTGTGTCTGCGGCTTGTCCAACGGTTTGTTTGTGGTACCTAGTAGGGGTGACAGACCTATCTAGGCTTTGATCCCACCACGTTTGGGCTAGTTCTTAAAGTGTAGGCCTTCTTGTGCTAGGCGGCTTAGTACCCTTCTTATCCCTTTCTGTTGCTAAGCGGTTTAGTGGCCCGAAGTGCAATTGTGTATGAATATTGACTTGCTTGATATGACTTGTCTTGCTAAGTTAGAACCACGCAAGTAGAGATAGATAATTGGAAACCTTATGCTCGCTTGTTGTCCTCCTCGCTCGCTAACCTACTCTTTTATCATTGGAACTTCTCCTGTGTGTGTCGCTACACTTATCATATATATCATTTACCCCCACTCTAGTTTAGTTGGTATATTAGTCAGTAGATCATTATGTTTAGCTATCATATTCTTTAACCATTGCTTCCTTGAAGATAAATACGATACCTTGGAATACTCTTGGGTGAAATGCTACAACGGTATTTCTGTGCGCTTGCGGAATATTCTACATGAGCATAATAAATACCAACAGTAAGTGGTCACTATTCTCCTCTTGATCTTGGTATTCACATAAATGAAGATGCAAACATGTTAGAGTTACGCTTCAATTGATTAATCTAATTTACTCAACATGCTTTGTCCTTTAAGATTGTTCATGGCGCCATTCTTTTAATCTCAGTCTTAACCAAATGTGCTAAAACATTGTATTCTATTTTTGGAAGATGATAGTCATACTCATGTGAAAATTTATATATTATGTAGAGATAGACAACCCTTCCATTGGTTAAGAAATTTAAATCTTTTCTGCCATATGAACTTAAATGCAACATTAAATGCTTAATCGTCTGATCTTACCACTCATGTCACGAATAAAACAAATTATGCAATACCAATTTCGTATTGTTCTATGTGCCTAAGGATAGAGAAAATAAAGAGATAGATTTGGTTCTGTTGGTGTTTTTCCACTAGCAGAACCCATGCACCTGATCTCTACCTTGGTTTTGCAAAATTCTACAAGTGAAAGTCCTGTGAACATGCACACTGAGCAAGATGCTCCCAGCTTCCACTATTAATGCTCTACTTCAACCTGCTGGCCAATCAAGGAACAAAAGTGACATCACCATCACCAGAGGTGCAACCATCAAGACCTCCATCTCCAAGACGGAGAGATACACAAGAGTAGAAGAAAAAGTCCTAACGGTAGACTTTAAATTCCGCACCATTGCCACAAGATAATATGGTAGTTATCTAATTAATTAGTATTCCTATATACATTAGTAATTTCACTTAGCATATTCATCTTTATGCATATCAAAAGAAAAAGAAAAATCTTTATTGTCTTATTTACTGCATCACAAAATATTAAAGCCCCACGTGAATAAACTTATGGTAATCCTATAGGAATATTTACTATGATGGCATAAAAAAATCCTAATAGCATCTGTATTTACTTTTTTGCATTATGAAAATCCTAAGCCCCATGAGAATAAATATTTTCAGTGGTGGCATAAAAATGAAATATACATCATGCATACATATTTACTTTTCTGCATAAGAAAATCAGAAAATCCTAAAAAGAATCCTGCTAGAACCTATCAATTTAAAATCATCTCAAAAGAATAATCAATTACTTATTGGTTGATCGCTAACCTCTTATTAAATTCGAGCCTCGAGTTTTGGTTTTCTTGTTGGAGTATAACTATGCAGGATAACACTATGTGTGAGGAGTGAGTTCATCAGTGGAGCCCACTAGGACTACTGCTGACAAGCTTGCTCTAAAGACCATCAACACCAAGTATTGCAAACATCTAGCTTGGGGGAGGAGCATCCCCTAGTTATCAGGTAACTATACCTATGCGATTATCGAGTCTGTTTTATAAAGTCATAAAATACCAAAAATATGTGAGCACATGAAGGTTCACAATAGTATCATAAGAATATCTAAAAATACCAAAAATATGTGGGCACATGAAGGTCCACACTTTTTTTAAAAAACCAAAAATATGTGGGCAAATGAAGGTCCACACTCTTAGAGAAGTTTCCTAATTGGGTAAAGAAGCTTAAACTTCTGCTGGAAATATAAAATCAATTACTTGCCATGGAGTGGTACTAAATCTAGCCCCTCTTCATGAGATTTGATATTTTTGTTGGCAATTGAGTTTGACAGAAAAATACAAGATCAAAGAGCTATTCAACCTGACGCCCTTACACTGCCGATACACCTGCTCCCAAAAGAATCACTCAATTTGCAACATCAAAGACCCTGTCAAACGTCAAGCTTGGGGGAGGGCACCCTCCATTTAAAATCCAGCTAAGTATAAGTTTCCTACCTTATTATTATTGCACTATATCGCTTTTTCGCGTGAGTTAGCTAGTAAAATAAAATTTAAAAACCAAATAAATACTTAGCTATATATTAGAGTGGTCTTAGAGTGTGTCTATAGTCAGTCTATGTTAGAGTCAAATAAAAATTGAAGAACATTAAAATTTTATCTTGGAGATGATGAATAGTTGCTCTGCCGTAATTCCTTTCAAGTGCCTAGTTTTCAACCTTAAATTCTCCCGAGTTTTGGATACTACTGTTTTCGCTTAAGAATTTACTCTGAACCTGAAACTTGTGGAGGCATATGCTTAAGCTAAGTCTAGGTAATTGGTTGATATGATACATGAAGGTTGAGCTGTTATTTATCTTATTCCTAGCAATACTAAGTTCTGGAGATTTATTTTAAATTTAAAATCTTACATGATGAGCTCTTGTATGACGAAGTGTAAATTCCTACGGAAGCCATATATGATACATTTAGAGATAGGAAAACCTTTGCACATTTATGCTGCTTGCTTTGCATTGAGTTTAGTCAACCTTTGTTGTATACCTTATGAGAGTCTTGTCATGCTTTTAAAATCAAGATCACTTACACACTCCACCCACATATGTATTACTCCTACTCTGAGACTAAGCGCAATCATTTTTCACTTCCAACCAGATCCACCTTAAAAATGTTTTTCTCCTACACCGGGAGTAAAACACCCACAAATATACCCTATAGGACAGCCCCTGTTTAATTGCTCTAAGTTCTTATCATTATCTCTCCAATTATTTATATTCAAAGGACGCATGTGGCTATAAAAAAGTATTGAAAAAAAAGAAAAGGGAGTAAAAGATGGACAAGTGTCCCAACAATCAAAACAATGGGTACTGAAATGCCCGCCTCCCTGAAAAAAAGAAGAGAGAGAAAGAAAAGAAGAAAAAGAAAATAAAGATTACCCATGTTTTACTGCGAAAGTTCTAAGTTCCAAAAAGGAGAGCGAGTCATCTTCAAAGACCAAAAGTAGAATTAGGATTAGCCACCTTATATACACCCATCCACCATATTCCATACATATGCACATCTTGGTTTGATTGTATGACTTGACTCTCTGTGGATCCATTGTTTGACTTTACAATATATGAATTGCAAGTATGCTCATCTTTGTTATTGCCACTCCTATAAGCTCCACTATAATCCTTAGTTGTAGGAAGGCATAACATCATTAATGCCTCGGTGAGATCCATAAATACCACATATACTAGGAAACTTGATGGTGTCATACAATTAAGCTCTGAGTTTTATTTTGAAAACTTGCAAAACTCCGGAATATTAGTACTGTGAAGAATTTGAGACATAGTGCTTGACTTGATTATTCTGTCTTTCGATTGCTCAAGACTTATGCGAAAGCTGAAGCCCCGTAGTTAAAGGTAAAATGGGTAAGTTTGAAAGTTAGAGCAGTTTTGTCTAATCCGGAGGAGAATTTTTGAAAGCATGTGTACTAGGAAGGCATGAAAGCATTGTAGCAACTCCTGATCCAAATACTTTGGTAAATTAGGCTTAGTTTGTTTGCCAAAGGACTGGCAAACAAGTAAGCTTGGGTGTGTTGTTGACGGTGGATAACGTCAACTTTTATTGGAACTTTAGACATGAAAGGACACATGAATACACACTAGTCTAGGGTTTTAACTGACAATTTCCATGAGTTTTGCATGTTCTGTATTTTCCAGGGGCTATTCCAGAAAAGCATAAAATAGGGGTTAAAGAGCATAAAAGACACGAAACTTAATCGTGAAGGAAACATCATCACGAGAACACTAGAAGCCTCTGGAACACACCCGAGCAACCGGGGCCCCGGACCCCACCAGGTGGGGCCGGCCGGCCCTAGGGTAGGGCCGGCCGGTGCCCCCCTGCCAGGTCTCGGGCCATGCCTTCTGGAATGTTCCTCCCACGCTTCCTTGGCACCCAAGTAAAGCATCCCACCGTCGATCTAAAGTCAGTTTGATCCGATGATACACGTAACATGAGACGCGGATCGATGACGTGGCGGTTCCTTGCCCCCTACTCCACCTCGGCCTATATAAGGACACCCAAGGCCCCCTCCAGAAGGCATTCTACACCCCGGTGCTTCATATTCTCTACATAAATTAGGGTTAGGGTCCCTCTAGTTGATCTAGTTCCAGTTCATCTAGTTCTAGTTCATCTAGTTGTAGCAGTTAGGAGAGACTAGTTCACCTAGATCTAGTCTTTTTAGAGATTAGAGAGATAGAGTAGGAGAGTAGAGATTCTGGAGGAGTTTCGGCCTGTCGGTGCTTCTTCATGGCTGTATTCTTCTGGATTCAGTTTTCTCGCCCGGAGCTGCGTTCTGAGGTTCTTTTTGTATTCAACTTCTAATTCAAGTAAGCATTTGTTCTTATTCATTCTTAAGTTTGCAACTCATATTGAGTGCTTTGATCTTGGTCATTACTTGATTGAAGTAGTATTTTGTAATGTAGGCGTGGTGCCTAGGCTAGGTTTACTTGTGAATGTCCCCTGATTGGCCGGATAGTGGTAGATCGCGTAGGTGACTGCTACGTTGAGTCCTCTGTAGTCCACTTCCCGTTGATAGGATCGATAGGTGTATAAGTGTCTGGTAGGAGGGAACTCTGATTTCGCCTCTTATTCATTTCACTGCCCAGTTAGAACGACATTATTCAAAGTTTACCGGTAGTTGGAACTAGATAATCATTAGCTATTTCCTCTTTTTTGATATTATCTAGCCTAGTTGTAGGGTTAAGTTTATCAGCTTGGTCACTATCACCTACTGTTCCTTGTGGATACGATATTTAAAACCTCCAGGTGAAATGTGACAGCAGTATTATATCTGTGCACTTGCGGATAATCTGAATACAATCTTATTTAAGTAGAGGCAGTTAATTTATACCAACACTAGTTCCGAACCACTTTTCGGGGTAAGTCAGTGGATCAAGTCTCCATTAATTGAGGAGCAACGACGATTCGAATCGAATAATACCCAGCTGGGGATCGCTATCCACACTGCATATGTAGCACCTAAGCTTGCATATGCCAACCCCGTCTACCACAGCTTTTCTATCCCTGAACCGGTCCTGCGCCACCCGAGAGCACAGTACTCCTCTTGTCTCCAGGCACGACGGTCACGAGGGTACACGCTACTCTCGCCATCTCTTCACTCCCAGTGCGTGGTTGTCGGTTCAAGTAATAGAACCACCGGAGATAGGGCTTCCCGGAGTATGTGGCTACTTGCAAAAAGTCTCGATCCAGCAGGCCTACAACGAACGGTCCCTAATTTCATTTCCGCCGGCAACCATGCATTGGGACTCTAACCCAAGTACAAAGTTACCCAACGGTTTCCAAATCCATGCCTGCCGGATGACAAGACATGGGGAACGCCGGCCCATGTGCACATCAACCGAGCAAAACATTTCCCTTTTCCATCGGTGGTCAAACCTTGGGACTCTAACCCAAGAGATACAAGCACCCAACAGAAACATCACCTCCCGTCGATGACGATGTACTGATCAGGTGCACCGCCACCGAACGGGAACATTACCAATTCCCTGTGATTTACAAAATGTTTATAACTTGAGTTAATCTATTGCATTAAGTTGATAGGAGTTGTGTGATAACCCAATTGATGCATTACATCCCTTGACCACTTGAATATCACCCTTGAAACCTGATTTAAAATGAAAATGTTTGAAAAATGCTTAGCCCTGCTTAATTAATTTAGTTCTTGCTCAAAATGCTATTTTCTGAGGTATGGTGATATATTATAGATTAATTCATGAAAAGGAAATTGGTAATGTTCCCGTTCGGTGGCGGTGCACCTGATCAGTACATCGTCACCAATGGGAGGGGATGTTTCTGTTGGGTGGTTGTATCTCTTGGGTTAGAGTCCTAAGGTTTGACCACCGATGGAAAAGGGAAATGTTTCGCTCGGATGATCTGCACATGGGGCGGCGTTCCCCATGTCTTGTCATCCGGCAGGCATGGATTTGAAAACCGTTGGGTAACTTTGTACTTGGGTTAGAGTCCCATTGCATGGTTGCCGGCGGAAATAAAATTAGGGACTGTTCGTTGTAGGCCTGCTGGATCGAAACTTTTTGCAACTAGTCACATACTCCGGGAAGCCCTATCTCCGGTGGCTCTATTACTTGAACCGACAACCACGCACTGGGAGTGGAGAGATGGCGAGAGTAGCGTGTACCCTCGTGGCCGTCGTGCCTGGAGACGACAGGAGTACTATGCTCTCGGGTGGCGCAGGACCGGTTTAGGGATAGAAAAGCCGTGGTAGACGGGGTTGGCATATGCAAGCTTAGGTGCTACATATGCAGTGTAGATAGGGATCCCCAGCTGGGTATTAATCGATTCGAATCGTCGTTGCTCCTTAATTAATGGAGACTTGATCCACTGACTTACCCCGAAAAGTGGTTCAGAACTAGGATGTTTTCAAGAATGAATAAGTAATTGGAATTGAAGGATATATGTGAAAGAATTGAGAACTATTGATATTGATTATAATAATATTGAGTAAAATACTGAAAGCAGGATTAGTAATGCTATTTCCGCAAAATACTTTGACTCTTGCTAAAGCCTTACCTTGCCTCTTCTCAGCCTGCATTCCTCGGTCTCATTCCTTTTTCTTAGTCGGGTAAGTCTTGCGGAGTACCCAAGTACTCAGGGTTTGTTAACCCCTGTTGCAGGTGAATTGAGTGTACAGTTCTACGTGGGACCGTGCCGATTGACGGATCGTGCATGGATGAAGATGCGTATAACCCTTGGGCAAGGTGTCTAGTTGTATGATGCTACTCCACTACGAAACTCTGGTTTGGGATAATGTAATTTATATTTGTAATCTATGTTTATGTAATACTTCCGCACCTTGTACTCTGATTAAAGTTTATTTGTGTAAATTGTTGTAATACTCGCAAGGTCTGTACAATGAGATCCTCGGGTAAATTAGGGTTTCTGAGGAAACCCGGCAGGCCACCTAGGTCAAGGGGAACTCGTGCAGGCTGATCATGGGTCCTTAGGGACGATGACAGTGCACGTGGGCCCTATGATTAAGGTGGTTCCGTTACAAGTGGTTTCAGAGCATTTCATTGTAAAGTACTTGCAGTATTACTTTACGAAAACTTCAAAATGATTTTTAATGAATAAAATTAATGAGGTAGTTTGGTCCGATTTGTTTCTGAACTTTCCACATTCATTCTATGCAATCTTTTCTTGAGTATTTCTAGAGACCTATAGTTAGATTTTGGGCTTAGTGGTGGATTAGCACTTTAAGTATGCCCTATGTTTAAAAACATTGAGTGCGTGTCACTCTAGTAATTAATTTAATCCGCATAATATGTATATATCAGAGTATTCTGATTTGCATTGGAACGCTCATGCATCACGACATTACAACTATTAATAATACCCCCCGTTATGAAGTATATCTCTACTTTCTAAAATAAAACTTATTTAAAAATATATTTTGTTAAAAAAATAAATTCCTAGCTTTCTTCTGAACAGATGGATCCACAAGACCCTGCTACTGGATTTGATGAGTGTCTGGCTATGTTTGGAACCCCTACAGTGCTGTGGCAACTACTGCAAGAAGTGGGCTACTCGGAACCACCAAAGTATCATTGGTCCCGTACTATTCTCCTTGGTCGACCGTGGCACGAAGTGTCCCTCCGGATCTCAGCTTGTACCACCGCTCCATTTTGGCCAGCATGGGAAGTGCAGGCTGAAGGAATGAGTCCCTGGGAAGGAGCTCAAGCTACAGCATTGGAAGTCCTGAGGAAGATCTGCTTCAGGTGTCAAAAAGAGGTCAGAGTCTCTACTCTGAGAATGTTTCCGTCTGAGGCACCAGGAAACTGGGACAGTCTTCAACAACAAGCCAAGCAACTGGAAGAAGATTCTGATCAACAGGATTCCATATTGGTAGCCACTACTCGAGCTATGCTAGCCGTCCTTTATCTCCATCTAACCCGCGAGCGAGGACGCGAGGAGTGGCAGAAACTTTACTCTGAATATTATGAAGCACTCAAGAATACAGAACTCAAGAAGAAGAAGGCTAGTAAGAAAGCCCTAAAATGGCAAGAGGCTGCTCAGAGTGGTAACGTTGAAAGGATCGGCCTGGAAGTCCAGGTAGAAGCACTCAAAGCACAGCGACAAGCAGACCAACATCGCATAGAAGAGCTGAAGGGTTTGGTGGATAGTCTTTATCTTCAGACAGGACTTCTCATCCAGCAGCGTGAAGAAGCTCATTCTTATGCCGTAATGGCAGGAGAAGGTCTTAGAGAAACCGATGGATATTTGCAGCATCAGGATTCGATGTTTTGGGGCCTGCATAACACCTGTCAGCAACAACTTCAGGCAGCCCATCAGAATATCACAGATCTGCAATGAGAAGTGCAAATGCTTCATGCCATGAATGATCTAATTCCAGATATAGAGATTCCAGCAGCTGACAATCAGGAAGAGTCTGGTTTAGCAGAGGATGCCGATGAAGAATTAGAGCAAGTAGCGAGTGACTCCGAGTCAGAAGTAGTGAGTGGCCAGGTCGATTAGCTTACAAAGGTAGCTGGTTTCTTAGACCCAGTGTTAGTACAGGTCCAACCTAAGGTCAAGTTTCTTTTGTACTATAAAACCCTGGGTCAGTTGGAGATTGGTGTAAGGATAGTAGGTCGACCTAAACTGGTAGTCAATGTTAACTAGTATAAAACTGTGTACAATCCTTTATCGTTTGCAAAAAGGTTTTCTACTTAAGTTTATGAGTGGTGGGTATATTCAAAAGGTGATAAATTTTCCATAGGCTAAGGTTTTACCAATCCTCGTTAAACTTCGTTCCAAAAGTTTCCCAATCCTTGGGGAAAACTTCCGGATGCACTCAACTCAGCACAAAACTCGAAAAATCTTTACTATCTAAATCTACGTATGTGTCAGCTTTGATTCTCTCCTTTCACGACACATGCTATTTCCTTGAAACCACCAATCAACATGTGTTGGTTGAAAGCTATTGTAATTATAGTCTATGGGATATCATGCTCCAAGACCATGACACGGCGTCAAAATCTGTGGTCTCCTATGGATCACAACCAAGGGAAATTACTGCTGAACGCTCGCTGCTATCAGGGTTGATGGTCATGATCCTAGCCTGCAATTAATGTGCTTTCACTCTCTTTCAAATACCTTTCACAAAATTCATATCCATATTTCTTCATGAAATTCAAAATCCTTATGCTATTTATAGCTATATTAAAACCTACTTTGAGAATTCACACCTGATCTCTCCGAATCCTCAAAATTCTTTGTCCTTCCAATCATCTTAATCTCATCTGATAAAATAACGGGAACCGATTTGGAAATGATACCTGAGATCCAATCACTTGGAAATGGTATCTGCGATTCGCTGAGGATTTCCTGTTATTTTATGGATTTCTGGTTATTTATAAATGCCCTGAGATCTAATTGAAAATTCACTTCTTCAGAAACTTTAGGGTGCACTTAAATTCGCCCGCAGACTCAGTACGAAAACCCAGCACTGGACCATAACTTTTATCTGCATACGTGTCATGCCTCGATCCGACACATACCGCTCACTCAAGTTCAGCATGTTATTCCAAACTCATTATGGTTGTGCCTATAGTGGTGCCATGACCTGTGACCACGGTGTCACGTCGAAACCTAGGATTCCTGGCATGCCATGGCCGCACAAAGATTCTACTAGGCACGCGCAGGTATTGACGTCTAGAGTTGTGACATACTATAGCTTCACAATTAATAAAATTTATGTGTTGCACTTTATGTGGAAACGAAATCACCCACCTATGGAGTGACATGATCTACGCTTGTGATACAATATAGCAACTTGGAGTCTCGTGTAACTCAACTACATGAGATTCGGAAGGGTATACGCTCGTATCAAGGTGTACGGTCATTTTCATCATAGCCGTCATAGATATACTGTCTCTCCTTCTACTGAGGTTACTTTAATTGTGTTTTATGATGGCATCCCGACCCGTGACTATGGTGCTGTGTCGAAACTCGGAATCTTCTGTGGACTGCAGCCACATAAGATCTTACCCTGGTACACACTGGTATCGTAGTCGGTGCTCCCGAATCATTATAGATCGCGATTAATGTGTCCTCACTCTCATTGGAAACACACCCTTAAAAGATATTTCTCGAAAAGGTTTATTTTAAAGAGAAAAAGTTAAAGCTTTTAGTGTTGAGAGACAACTGATTAGGTCAAATAAGAATCTTCTTTATAGCAGATAGGAAGAGAAGTGTGGGCTAGTAACTTATCAACTAAAGCGTCTGAACACATATCATCTGCACAAGTTGTATTTCATGTATCACCACTTAAGAAGTGTCTTCAAGTGCCAGATCGAATTGTTGACTTGGTAGGAGTTGAATGGAACCAGATCTGACAAGCTCCAAGTATTCAGTGTGAGTCATAAGCCAAAAAGAGATCATGTTACTCAAAAGACTTCAACAGGATGATGCATAAGTACTTTGGAATCAGTCTTCAGGAGAAGAAGCTACCTGAGAAATCAGAGAATTTTTCATTCAAAAACTTTCCTAAGTTTCTTGCTACCATTTAAAAATAATTTATCCCTTTCAAGTCTTACAAAATATAAAACCCCTACTTCCTCTATAGTCAAGTTTGTAAAATTGTTTACTTGACACATTTTCTTTTCCATTACTAAAATTAAGGCTTTAGCCGCATCTTAATTCTCGAGACGAGATTTATTTTAAGGGGAGAAGAATGTAACACCCCTGTTGTTACAATAACTAAAACCTGCCATGTCATCATGATTGCATACAAAAACATCCCGCATAAACTCATTTTTTCTGTGCAATAACTAAAGTAAAATTTATTCTTGCATATAATTGTGTGTAGGTACTTTAGAGTGATCTGGTTATGACAATGTTTGTGTATGTATGCGGGATAAAAATAAAATTAAAGAAATTTAAAAGAAATCATTTATAAACCCTACGTCGGACCCGAAACACTAATTTAAAAAATAAAAGGCATTAGGTGTTGGGCCTTAAACAAAAGTTGTAAATATTTAAAAGTTGAGCAACTTCTATTTTGGGCAATTGTGAAGTTATTAGGAATAATTTCAAATAACACCTTAATCTATGCTTTAGCGATTAGAGTTGAAACTCAATTTCAAAAACTAAAGGGAATCTGATGAAAGTGATTTAATAAAAATTATAGATCTTTTAAAATCGGACAACTTTCAGTTTTGGGGATTTTGAAGTTTACCAGTGGAAATTTAAATTAAACTCCAACTAGTGTTTGTTTATTTAAATTTAAAATGCCATTTTAAAAACTATCAAGAATTTGGACAAACTCTTTTACTGAAAGTTGTAAGTATTGTCAAGTTGAACAACTTTTATATTTGGGGATTGTGAAGTTATAAATTGGAATTCCAATTTAACCTCAAAATAGTGTTTTAAAATTTAAATTTGAAATGTTCTCTCAAAAATTATCAAGAATCTGACAAATCTCATTAAATGAAAGTTGTAGAACTCAACAAATATCACAACTTTTATTTTTGAAGAAATTCAAGTTATTGAGAGAATTTTTGAGAATTTAATAGGATTGCATTTGAATTTCAAAAACCCCCTTTACCCCTTTTTGAATAATTTCAAAACCATTTCGAATTTGAAATTGCTTCAAAAACCAAAGATGTTCTTTACAAAATTCTCTACAACTCTTATTTTTGGGTTTTCTCTAGTTGCTACATGGAATAGTCAGATAATGGGCAAATACGTTTTGACATGAGGGATCCTAGCTACAGTGGTAGGGGGACCTGGTCCTCTGCTCTGCTCGCAGCTCTGCCCGCGTGCGCGTGCTGGCCGCCGGCGATGTCCGGGACCCGCCAGCCGCGTGTCACCGATGGGGCTGGGCTCGTAGGGGTCCCCTCCACGTCGCGCGACCCTCCTCTGCCTTTATAAGCGGGAGCCGGTCGTCACTGCTCTTTTTTCCTTCCATTGCCGCCGCCGTCAAGTTGCGGTTCGGCGACGATTTCGCCGTTGTTGCTTCCCCAACAGCCTCTCCACCTCGCACCTCACAGCGCCTCTTCATTGTGCACTCATAGACCCTGCCCTCGTGTCCTTGCGTTGCTGGACTAGGCAGTACCACCATCTTCTTCCTCGGCTCCGGCGGGAGTGCCACCGAGAGCACCTTGCCGCGGCCAGTCCTCCGAGGTGAGCTAAAGCATCTCCCCTTCCTTGTTTCTGTCTTTTGTTGGTCTAGGGAACCTCATGGACTAGGTGGTTTCTTTCTTGGGGCCACAGGGACGCCGAAACGCCGACCATGCCACTGGAGTTCTCCGTGGCGAGCTCGGTCGTCGTCAACAAGTCACTTCTGGTCGTCCTCCGCCCCAACTACTGTGCACAGAAAGACGCGGTGAGAATTCTCAACGTGTAGGAAGTTTTGGTGCAGTCTGTGAGGGCTTGTAGCGATCGGAACGCCGTCGCCGGCGATCTTAGTCCTGTCTGGGCCGCTGTGTAGGTAGATGAATAGAGTGGAAGCGATGTTGGTTTCGATTTTGGGTTGACCGCGTTCGTAGGAGGATTCTAAAGGGGTTAGGATCTTCAGTGTTGCTTGTTTGCACTCGGGTGAGTCTTCTCGCCATCTCAGTGTCCGTCGGTCCGCCATGGACGCGGCGGAGCTCGGGAAAAGCCCTAGTTTGGGAAGCTGAGTGCTCCAATAGGTACGCGTGGCGTCGGGGATGGTCTTGGCCTGCTCCGGGACCACCGGCCGCTGCGAGCCGTCCCTAGTCTTGGCCGGAAACCGGGCGGCCGGCTGTCTGCGTCGCGGGCCGAGAGAGAAGAGAGAGCGAGGGAGCTAGGTTTGAGAAGGAGAAGAAAGGCAGGGGGCTAAGTGTAAAGCAGATAACTCATTTGAATAGTATGGCCAGGACTGCGGGTTGAAACCTGAATCCTTCAGGGGGTTTCGGCAAAGATGCCATGGCAGGGCGCGGGCAGGCCGACTGGGCCGGTTTGCCTCTGTGCGGGGCCACCTGGGCCAAAATAGGTTTTCCTTTTTACTGGGATTTTTCGTTGAGTTTTACTAATTGTATTTTTAATGAACAGTGCTAGACTTTGTCAATTTCATAGGAATAAATTTACTGCTCTGGAAATCATGAAAATTTTTGTGTATGCTCTCCGTAGTATGTAGGATTTTATAAAAATAGTAAATACAAGTTTTGACCAATTTTTGTAGGAATTAAAAATCAGCACATTAATTAATAAATGCAATTTTGGGTAATTTTAACTAATTCTTTGTAACTCCAAAAATCATAAAACTTATTTTGGTACTGTTGTAAGACAAGATCTAGCTGTTGGTAAAGTTTGGGTTCAAATAGAAATAGTTTGCTTAATCACTATCTAATCTATTGATCGCTTAATAAAATAAATAGGAACCCTAGCCGTTTGGAGTTTTGTGTGACTTTTGGAATGCGTGATGTCCCTGGGTCATTAACCTGAGATGATCTTTGGCACTTTAATTAGTTGTTTGAGTTCTTAATTAAATTGCTAATTAGAACATTAATAATTTGTATTACTCACATATGATATTAAGGTTGGTGACTTGTTTAAACAAAGGGGTAGTAGTGTTAAAAGGGAAATTAACTCGGCCTTCTATGACTGTTAAAATGGTCAATGAATAAATTATATAACCACCACCTTGTCTAACGAAATTTGTTTTACCACTTTACCGTGAAGGAAAGTGGTACTCAACTTTCTAAATTTAGTTTACTTTTATTAATTCACAATTTAGTGCATCTTCTGCATCATGGCATACATATCATGCATTTTTGTTTCGTGTAGTAAACGGGTTTCTGGAAGCCTTGCCTGATGCCGGACGGAAGTATTGTTCGTCAGGAGAAGTCAAGAGGGTTTTCTCCAATTTCTGACAGAAGTGACAGACCTGCAACATAGGCAAGCCCCGGTGCATTCAGCCCCTTTCTTGTAATTTACAAAATGTTTATAACTTGATTTAATCTATTGCATTAAGTTGATAGGAGTTGTGTGATAACCCAATTGATGCATTACCTCCCTTGACCACTTGAATATCACCCTTGAAACCTGATTTAAAATGAAAATGTTTGAAAAATGCTTAGCCCTGCTTAATTAATTTAGTTCTTGCTCAAAATGCTATTTTCTGAGCTATGGTGATATATTATTGATTAATTCATGAAAAGAGAATTGGTAATGTTCCCGTTCGGTGGCGTTGCACTTGATCAATACATCGTTACCGACGGGAGGGGATGTTTCTATTGGGTGGTTGTATCTCTTGGGTTAGAGTCCCAAGGTTTGACCACCGATGGAAAAGAGAAATGTTTCGCTTGGTTGATATGCACATGGGGTGGCGTTCCCCATGTCTTGTCATCCGGCAGGCTTGGATTTGGAAACCCTTGGGTAACTTTGGACTTGGGTAAAAGTCCCAATGCATGGTTGCCGGCGGAAAAGAAATTGGGGACCATTCGTTGTAGGCCTGCTGGATCGAGACTTTTTGCAACTAGCCACATACTCCGGGAAGCCCTATCTCCGATGGATCTCTTGCTTGAACCGACAACCACGCACTGGGAGTGGAGAGATGGCGAGAGTAGCGTGTACCCTCGTGGCCGTCGTGCCTGGAGACGAGAGGAGTACTGTGCTCTCGGGTGGCGCAGGACCGGTTTAGGGATAGAAAAGCCGTGGTAGACGGGGTTGGCATATGCAAGCTTAGGTGCTACATATGCAGTGTGGATAGGGATCCCCAGCTAGGTATTAATCTATTCGAATCGTCATTGCTCCTCGGTTAATGGAGACTTGATCCACTGACTTACCCTGAAAAGTGGTTCGGAACTAGGATGTTTTCGAGAATGAATAAGTAATTGGAATTGAAGGATATATGTGAAAGAATTGAGAACTATTGATGTTGATTATAATATTATTGAGTAAAATACTGAAAGCAGGATTAGTAATGCTATTTCCGCAAAATACTTTGACTCTTGTTAAAGCCTTACCTTGACTCTCCTCGGCCTGCATTCTTGGGTCTCATTCCTTTTTCTTAGTCGGGTAAGTCTTGCGGAGTACCCTAGTACTCAGGGTTTGTTAACCCCTGTTGCAGGTGAGTTGAGTGTACAGTTCTACGTGGGACCGTGCCGGTTGACGGATCATGCATGGTTGAAGATGCGTATAACCCTTGGGCAAGGTGTCTAGTTGTATGATGCTACTCCACTACGAAACTCTGGTTTGGGATAATATAATTTATATTTGTAATCTATATTTATGTAATACTTCCGCACCTTTTACTCTGATTAAAGTTTATTTGTGTAAACTGTTGTAATACTTGCAAGGTCTTTACAATGAGATCCTCGGGTAAATTAGGGTTTTTGAGGAAACCCGACAGGCCACCTAGGTCAAGGGGAACTCGTGCAGGCTAATCGTGGGTCCTTAGGGACGATGACACTGCACGTGGGCCCTATGATTAAGGTGGTTCCGGCACACGGAGCCCATGGTCAGAAAATCTGAAAAATCTTAGGGGCCACATGGTGACGGGGGAGCCCATTAACGTCTCGGAGGTTCACACGGGTCGTGTGTGACATGGAGCGTTGGACTCGGGCTAGAAAAACGTCTTCTGGAGATGGGTACGATGTGTGACGGAAGAGATTGTTAGATTTTGTTCCACATCGGTAATTGATGGTGGGGGAGCACAACATATAAGGCGGGGGTAACCCTCATCTATCAGGCTAGTCTTTTGGGTTGAGTTAGGCCCAAGGTCTTAATATGCTGTTGACTCCGGTGAACGTAGGCCCGAGGGGCGCCAGCTCGTGGGTAAAGCGAGCTAGGCCGAATCCGCTACGCACTCTAACACAAGCCTGCCACTGCAACAGGAAAAACTACATCACTGCCATTCACCATGACGGACACCTAGTCCTGGATGATGGGGATAAAGAGGGGCTCATCTACAACTACTTCAATGATGTGTTGGGGATGCCGTTTGCCCGCTAGCATGGTCTGCATTTGAGTGACCTACTACCCCAACTCAACCTCAGTGGCATTGATGTGTGCTTCTCGGAGGAGGAAATTCTGTTCGCCATCAGTGACATGTCGTCTGATGTGCATCGGGGTCGGACGGATTCACAGTCCGGTTCTACAAGGTCGCTTGGGACATTATCAGGGCCGACATGATTAACGCGGTCAACGCCATTTGGGCTCTAGATGTTCAGAGCTTCCATTTACTTAATGATGCGCTCATGGTCTTGCTGCGCAAATGCCCAGAGCTGAATACCTTGAAAGACTATAGGCCGATAAGTCTCATGCACACCTTTTGTAAAATCTTCACCAAGTGCTTGGCTATCCGGCTTGCTCCTAAATTGAAGGACATTGTGGCAGCCAATCAGACTACCTTCATTAAGCATGGGCGGAGCTACAGTGATGCCTTGGTATTCCCAGGAATACCATGCTTTTTTTGTACAACAATAAATATATTTACATGTATACTCAAATATATAATGTATATTGATTATTCTAGAGCACAAACTGAGCCCTGCACCAATTCCGGCGGCCTCCTTAACTCCTTTCGAGTTTGTCCAGCATCTAGGCCCAGTCTGTAGGCCGGCCCACGAGAGGAAGGGGCAAGCCGCCAAGCCTCTAGGCCCAGTGGGACGCACAAGGCAGCATAGAGCAGGGGAATCAGCAGAACCTTCTACTTGGTCTCCTATCAAAGATGGTGATGACTCAGAAGATGAATCAAGTGGTGAAGCTATTTATGACATCGAACTTCTATCTCATGATCCTGGAAAGAGGATTCCCATCAAAAGGTATAATATCAATGAACGGAATTCTGTGATCAGGGCATTCATTGCATTAGGTCCTTGTCAACCATGGAATCATAGTTTTCCTATAAGGTGTATTGGAGATAAACCTCGTCGCTTTTTGTCAGATTGGTTTCATGAATTTAGATGGCTGGAATATAGTGTGGAAAAAGATGCCGCATTCTGCTTTGTTTGTTATTTGTTCAAGCATAAACTTAATAGTTCTGGGAATGATGCTTTTGTGAGTGGGGGTTTAGAAATTGGCATATGAAAAGCAGGATGACTAGGCATTGTGGTTCTGTGACTAGTTTTCACAGTATGGCTCAAGAGAGATATAGTTCCTTCATTACACCTAAAAGAACCATTGTTGACAAGTTTGCTACAATAAATGAGAAGGACAAGGCTCAGTATATGGGTCGTTTGTCATACTCTATCCAATGTGTTAAGTATCTGCTTCTCGTGGACATGATGAAAGTGAAAGTTCACTTAACAAAGGAAATTTCAAAGAGTTGTTAAATATGCTAGCTGAAAACTTTGAAGAGGTTGCTAAAGTGGTTTTGAAGAATGCCCCAAAGAATTGTCAGATGACTGCTCCTGAAATACAAAGACAGATAGCTAACTGTTGAGCCAAAGAAACAACTAAGCTTCTTATGGAAGACCTAGGTGATAATTATTTTGCAATTCTTGCCGATGAGTCTAGTGATGTGTACCAAAATGAACAACTTGCTCTTTGTTTGCGGTATGTTGACAAAAAGGGAAGGGTAGTTGAGAGGTTTTTAGGTGTTGTTCATGTTGAGAACACTACTTCCTTGACACTTAAAACTGCAATTGAGAAATTATTGATGGAGCATAATTTGACCTTGTCAATGGTACGTGGGCAAGGTTATGATGGAGCTAGTAACATGAAGGGTCATGCTAATGGTCTAAAGAAACTCATTATGGATGAATGTCCATCTGCTTACTATGTTTATTGCTTTGCACATCAACTTCAGTTAACCCTTGTGGCAAATGCTAAGGAAAACCCATATTATGTTTGGTTTTTTTGAACAAGTTAGATTTCTGTTGAACCTTATTGGGAATTCTTGTAAGAAGGCACAAATACTTAGAGAAGTACAAGCTCAGAGAATTGTAGAAGCTCTAGAATTGGATGACATTGAAACTGGAAAGGGTTTGAATCAAGAAATGGGATTGGACCGGCCAGGAGATACTCGTTGGGGATCTCACTACAAGACTGTTATGCACGTTTTATCTTTGTATCCTTCAATTCGGAAAGTCCTTATGAAGGTTGGCAGTGATCGCTCTCAAGGTGTTGAGTGTGTACATGCACAAACAATGTTGACAATATTTTTATCATATGAGTCTGTTTTCATGGCACACTTGATGCAAATAGTACTTGGGTTCACAGCAGACTTGAATTATGCCTTGCAGAAGAAGGATCAAGATATTGTCAATGCAGTAGAACTCATTTCCTTGACCAAGCTTCAGTTGCATCAATTGCGGGAGGATCAAGGATGGAAAGATTTTCTCAAAGAAGTGGACTCATTTTGTGTGAAGAATAAAATCAAAATTCCTGACATGGATATATTCTACAAGCCTGTAGGAAGAGATAGGAGGTTCTTTGTCAAGATCAAGAATCTACACCGTTTCCGTGTTGATATGTTCTTCAGCATCATTGATAGGTAACTTTTGGAGCTCAATGAAAGGTTTGATGAGGTAAACACAGAGTTGCTTATTTGCATGGCTGCATTCAGTCCTATTAATTCATTTGTTGCTTTTGACAAAGACAAATTGGTAAAGCTTGTTTCATTTTATCCCAATGATTTCTCAGTCTTAGAGTTGAGACATCTGCCCTCTTCACTCACTTTGTACATCAACGATATGCTTGCTGATGAAAGGTTCAAAAATTTGAGGACTCTTGCTAAGCTTTCTGCTAAGCTTGTTGAAACAAGCAAGTGTGAAAGACATGAACTTGTTTACAAGCTTCTCAAATTGATGCTAGTGCTTCCAGTAGCAACTGCAAGTATTGAGAGAGTCTTTTCTGTCATGAATTATGTGAAGAACAAATTGAGAAACAAAATTAGAGATCAATATTTGAATGATTGCTTGGTTACATTTATTGAGCGGGAGTTCTTTCTACAAGTTAAAGACCAAGACATTATCAACCACTTCCAAGGTATGAAGGATCGTAGAGTTAAAGAAAGTTTATAGTATTCTGTAAGTTCTTTTGTTATTTATTAGATTATTTGTTACTTTCATGCTTGTCTTAGATATGAACAAGTTTTTATTCAAGTATTGTACCATTTTTGTGACTTTCGTTGTGATAAAATGTTATTATAAAACCTTTGCTGCTATACATTGGAAATTTTTTCGCTTGTGGGAATACCAAGGTTTAGAATCCTGGCTTCGCCACTCTCATTAAGGGTCGGTCCATCCATGATAACTTCCGAAGCGTGCAGCTGGCATGCCGATGGCTTCATGGCAGAAATGTCCCTGCGGTCCTCCTGAAAATTGATATCGCGAAGGCCTTTGATTCAGTGTGCAACATATTGGTTTTCCGAGGTGTTGGACTAATTGGATCTCCATACTGTTATCCACGGTAAGCACGAAGGTGCTGCTGAATGGCAAGCCGGGGTAACGAATTATGCACGCGCGCGGCCTGCGTCAGGGGGATCCTTTATCGCCTTTGCTCTTTGTCATCGCCATGGAGGGACTGAACTCGCTTATCAGGGAGGCTGATCGCAGGGGGGCACTCTCTACGCTTCCCGGGCGGGTCATTATCCACAGGGCATCTCTTTATGCCGATGACTTAGTGATCCTTCTTGCTCCAATAGAGAATGATCTGACCTGCATCTGGCGGATCCTTGAGCTATATGCAGGAGCTTCGGGCCTTGTCACGAACGTTGATAAAATGCTCAGCAACGCCCATCCGATGCACTGTTGAAATGGTCGCGACTCTTCAGCGCGTCTTCCCATGCGCCATTACTAATTTTCCTTGCAAATATATCGGTGCACCTCTCTCCATTAAGAGGCTCAGGAAATGTGATGAGCAGCCTCTGATCGACGCCGTTGCTGCCAAGCTACCAACCTGGAAGTCGCACCTGCTTACTGCTGCTGGCAGGGCGCTACTCACCAAAGTTGCTCTTTCAGCGGTGCCTATGCACACCAGCATCGTTTGCTATTTATCAACATGGGCGATCAATCAAATTGATAAGCGGCGGCGAGCTTTCCTCTAGGCAGGAAGTGATGCGGTTTCTGCTGGTAAATGTAAGGTGGCCTGGAGTGTTGTGTGCTCTCCGAAGTGTCTTGGAGGGCTTGGCTTACCGGACCTGAGGTTCTTTGGTTTCGCCCTCAGACTTAGTTGGGACTTGGGAGTGGCTAGCTCGGACCCAACCGGAGCGTGGATGGAACCTGCTTCCCTCCAAACCTGAGCGTGCCGTCTCGGCCATGGCGGCGGTGAGCATCTTGGTCAGGGTCGGTGATGGTGCCTCCACCATGCTGTGGACTGATAATTGGTGCCCCGTCGGCCCTCTTCATCTTTTCACGCCGGAGCTCTATGCGGCGACGTCTAGATCGGGCAGAAAGCTTTGTCTCAGGGATGCGCTGCTCCAAAACCGTTGGGCAAGCTGCATTACCGGTGCGCTAACCACTCAAGTGCTTTGCCAGTACCTGCAGGTTTGGAACCTACTAGCAAATGTGACGCTGGACCCGCTTCAGTCAGATAGGTTCATCTGGAAATGGTCGGCCGACGGCAAGTATTCTGCTTCTTCCGCTTATAGAGCCTTCTTTCATGGTTCTACGCAACTTCCTGGAGCACGTGAGCTGTGTGGAAGACGAAAGTGCCTCCCAAAGTTAAATTCTTCTTCTGGCTTGTGTTGCATCGAAGGATTTGGACTGCCGCACGTCGTGCGCAGCATGGCCTGCAAAATGATGATTCCTGCATCATGTGTGCTCAAGAGCCTGAGACTTGCGACCACCTCTTCCTTAATTGTGTGGTAGCAAGGCAAATTTGGTTCAGCTTCCTTCGGCCACTTGGTGTGGACAGTCTCCTCTTTGGTGCGCAAGAGCTCATGCTGGCTGATTGGTGGCTTGATGGTCGGAAAACAATAGCCTCGGAGGGAAGAACTGCGTTTGACTCGGCAGTTCTGCTCATAGTTTGGTGCCTTTGGAAAGAAAGGAACGACAGGACATTTGGGCGTGGAGCTGCATCGCAGACCGGCATCGCCCACTCCATGCTGAATGAAGCTGAAAATTGGTCCCAGGCCGGGTTCTCTACGCTGGATTTAGTCTTGAGCGCTTGGTCGCAGCATTTAGCTTCTGTGTAATCGCTATAGAACTTTGTTGGTTGCTTAGGACGGTTGGCCCCTCGCCACTACGTCCTTTCTTGTATTTGCAAACTCCTGTTGCATTTCCTCTTAATGAAAAATGGGCGATGAGTCCGATCGAGAGAAAAAAGCATACATTTCATTGTTTTTATTGAGAACTTCTTTTTTGTTGGTTGTGGGAGGTGTTTGAAGCAAACTGGTTACGGCTGTATCTTATCGATCAAGTGGTATTTTGGTCATCGTTACAGCTTAGTACAAAATCTATCGGCAGATTCAGAGAACAAGTGGAAGAAAATTAGTATTAATTTGACTGGTCTCCGCCTGCTTTGTGATGAGCAAATTGTTTGTTTTGCGTGTCTGCAGTTAGGAGCTACTACTCCTAGACCTATCTCTTTGTTCTGGACTTTGTCGTCGGCAAGATAAATATAATCGTCAGGTGGACATGTTGGCCATCGGTACTACGAATCTCTACAGATGGACGGGACGGCTATGTGGATTAGCTTAAACCCTGGTGGCCTGATGCATGCATGATTAAAGGTCCTGGTCCAAGAATACCAACGAAGAGACATTAATTACGCAAAAACCAAAGCAGACGCAATCTAGTTGCATCAAAATATAGTAAAGCAGCGACAGTAATCACAGGGATCAGCGGGCGGAGAGACACGAAAAGACACGCCGCAGAAACGGCAACACGGGATGGCCTATGTAGGAGCGCGCGCGCCGACGACGGCACCGGACCGGACCGCCGCCGTCGACCACTACTTCCGCCCGGGTTGCTGCTCTGGTTCGATCCTCCGGCGTGGCCTGAGCCTGTTCTCGCTTGAGCTTATCAGTTAAAAAATTAAAATCAATATTTTCTAAATAATATTTTACTCTCACAACAAATTACAAATTACTATCAGCTAAAATCAATATTTTCACTCTAGCGAATACTCCCTCCGTCCCAAAATAGATGTCATTCTTACTTCCCGAGAAGTCAAAGACTTTTTATATTTGACTAAGTATATATACAAAAATTTTAATATTTATAATATATAATTAGTATCATTAGATAGATCTTTAAATATACTTTCATAATATATTTATTTGAAGATATAAATGCTGTACGCGTTTTCTAAAAACTCGATCAAAGTTGAGAAAATTTAACCAGCATATTTCTCATTGCGACATTTATTTTGGGATTGAGGGAGTAGACGATTATCTGTGACGCGCACGCATGCATGCAACTTGCGGCAGCCGACAGTTGGATTGGATCGGGTGGTTGCAGTGGCAGCGGCCGCGGTGCATGCATGTGCTCAACGGGAGCATGATGAGGCGATCATGCATCATGATCATGCTCATCTAGACGAGACGATGGAAACAATCGATGCATGATGAATCGGCGAGCGATTCCCTTATGCAAGTGAGAGTAAAAAAAAAAATGTATATCTCCACCATAGCCATGCATCCCTGTTCGTTCTTCATTTCCTTCTTTTTTCTGTTTTGGCCCAGGACCTATACTGCGAACAGTATAATAACGATTCAAGATTCCACAAAAGTGGTCTGGCTCCCACAAGCATCTCATATATAATATTGATAGATTTTTGTTATTTATTTGTCAACAGATATTCTTTGTTACTAGATCTGTTAGAATTTTATATGTTTGATTATGTTTTTGCATTTGTGCTACAACTATCTTAGCCATTTAGGATTTGTGAAACTAGCGAAATAAGAGATTTATCCTTCTCCGAGTCAGGTCCTCAACCCTCAACTTGGGTCCATTATTCGTCCCCCTTTTGGCCTTCTAAGAAGTTCAGGCCTCCATTAACATATCAAGGAGGTTTTCTTTTTTCTTGTTCTCGCTCATCTACATGCGTATCTATTCGTGGGCATAGTCAGCCACAAAATCGCTAGCTCAAAATCGTCTTGTTGGAATGACCTAGCTATAAGAGAATCGGCCTATTGAAGAGGCTGACTTTTACCCTGTCTGTTAGATTTTTTTTTTTGAAATGGTTAAAGATGAAGTTCGAGCTTCACTATTGTCCACGTGGAAATAATAGGTTAAACATAGATTACGAAATTAATTTAAATTTTTTTAATTGGTTCTTCCACCAAGTAATACCTATTTCTTTTACTAATACATGACTAGTTCATCTTTAATTAGTCCTCCTAGTTAGAAAAAAATAATTTCTCCTTGAGGTGATGAAACCAAATGTTCTTTCAATTCTCTTGGCCGCGCGCTGCTGCAGCAGTTATGTATTATTACTACTAATAGTGGGTTGACCGGCTCTATTCCTCTCACTGGCCGGCTAGCTAGTTGGCTGCTCCCCCGACACGTACCGAATATAACGACAGTTACTTTTCCTCCAATCTAACGATGCACTGTAGCTAGTCATACCATTTGGTAACAGCTAGCGTTGAAAAGTACTGTAAATCCTAGTACTACAATCTAGACAACGTACTATACTCCACCTCACCTTGTTGTGTCTTGTACGTATCCAGCACCGAAAGCGACCTGCACATAGCTCACGGATAAGAAAAGAGCTAGCTAGCCTGTGCTGTCAAACACAGTCTTTGACGCGGACTTGTCTAGTTCACCTTAAAAAAAATTACGTCTTATCAAATTAAATGTTTATAAACACTACATAATTAAATACAGGCTAAAATTATATAAATTATATGATTATTTAGCGAGATGGATTTTAAATCTAGTTAGTTTAATAATATAGCGTTACAATAAATATGTGCTATTAATGATGGACCTTATTAGGTTTAATAAATTTATCTCATCTCATAGTGTTATTATCTCAATATTTACGTGACGTTTATGTGACATCTGACGTGTACCCAAGAGGTGGACGGGACGCTGGTCACATGCGCGCATCTGCAGTCATCTGCACAAGTACACACGGCAAGAACCACCCGGAAAGCGCAGGACTGCATGCAGTTGCAGCAGCAGCAGGTTCGTTGCACTTGCACCTCTGAGAGACTGAGACGCATGTTAATAAGCACCCGGGCGTGGAGCGTTCGAGGACGAGAGACGACTACTCCCTCCGAAAAAAAAAAGTCGTTTTAGAGATATCATGTTTGACCATTTATTTTATTTAAATATTTTATATAAATATTATTTATTTTATTATAATTTATTTTATTATTAAAGATACTTTAATAACTATTAATTGATTTTATATTTTGTATAAAATTTTTGAATAACACATGGTCAAACATAATTTCTGAAAAGTTTAAAATGACAGTTTTTGTTTTACGGAGGGAGTATTGTATGTATACTACTAGCGGCGAGGACAAAAAAGTGTCCCCCGATCGCGACACGTACGCGGATGGATTTTGGTGGAGTCGTTCATGTACTGCCCACCGTCGTCGTCAAACAACGCATGCGCCGCGCAGTTTATCAGCTAGCTAGCTGCCTTGAATTCCTGCTCGTCTCTAATTAGGTGGTTTGCATTGGTTGAAGAATCACTTCATAATGTTCTAGATAAGCGTCATAAGTTGATTTCCTAAATTTGATAGAATGATTATATTTCTCTCGTAACACTTCGTGGCACCTTTAGGTTTTGGATTTGACTCCTCGTGCAAGCGAATTTCGTAGAATTTAACATAATTGTGATTTCAATGATACATGACGTTTACGTCGACATCGAGACGTCTACGATGACTTCATCAATATCGGGGATTTATCGACTTGGTCTTCGAAAATACTCATATGAGTAGGATTTACGTGTTTGCGGTCATGAAGATGAATGTACGCGCGTTGTATTATATAATTCGCAAAAAGAAAGTACTGATTATTGATTATGAGGAATAAGGTGACAATGCATTATCCTCACTAGTACAAAAACGATTTTTCTTGACGCCGGCATTTCATTTTTACAGGCAGTTTCAGTTATCGGGCGCCTGTAAAAATGAATCGATGGGCTCCATAGAACGAACTGCCTGTAAAAATCTATTTCTACAGGCGGTTTTTATTACCAACCGTCACTAGAAATAGGTGATTTTTACATGCGGTTGGTAATGAAAACCGCATTTCTACAGGCGGTTTTCGTTACCAACCGCCTGTAGAATTTTTTTTGAATTTTATTTTTTAAGTTTTGTAAACAATCTTGGATGAATAAACTTCCAAAATAAAAGTTGTAGATCTCAAAAAGTTATGAAACTTTGTAGTTGACAAAGTTTTTATTTGAAATCATCTTGTTGATGCAAATTACGGTCAAAGTTTGAAATTTGAAATTTGAATTTTTGTTACAAGCTTCGGATGGAGAAACACTCTACATGAAAGTTGTAGATCTCAAAAAGTTATGCAACTTTGTAGTTGATAACGTTTTCATTTGACTTCGTTTAGGGCTTCAAATAGTCAATTTTCTATTGTTTGTTATAATATGTGGGGAATCGAAAACTATTTGACGCATGTGATGGTGTAGTGCAATGGTAGGGAGGGTTCCGCGCGAGTCCGAGGTCACAGGTTCGAATCCCACCGGCCACGTAGCGTGCGAATTTTGCGTGAAAAATGCCGAGACTTGCGGCTTCGACGGAGACGGGCGGGCGCTGGCCGATGGGTCCATTTTCAGATTTAATTTTTTTGTTTTACTATTTTTAAAACCCGATTTTTAAAAAAAGTTTTGTGCAGCCGGTTTTTTAAGTGAAACGCCTGTACAAATCAAATTTGTACTGAAGGTTCACAAGCAACCGCCTGCACAAACGGCTGATTTCTACATGCCTCGTGCACAGGCGGTTCAAAAAAACGCATGTAGAAATGCGTTTAGAACCACATGTACAAATGCTTTGTGTACTAGTGCCTGTTTCATTCCACAAACTAATAAAAAAAGTGAAAAGAAATATATATATGACCGAATAACTCATTAGTTTCGAATTGAAGGAACCATGATGGAAAACTACTGCACGCCTAAAATTGATCGACACATGGTCATACTAAGCAACCAGGAGGATGTATATATATAAGGCCGGGCCAATGAACCAAATGTACGCTGTAAAAGTAAAACTCAGATAGAGAGGTTCTAGTCGAAGAAGCTACAAACGATAAGAGTGCTAGCTTTGAGGATAGATGATATGTAGTGGTACTTTAATTAATTTCTCTAAATGCAGTTATGTTCTTCAGAGTTTTGATGGTCTAATAATTTCAAAGAAGCATGCATGCAAGCTCTCTCCTCGGGCCTGTTTGGCAGAGCTGGGTATATATCTACTCCCAAAGGAGCTGGTCAGCTCTGGATCTAGAGCTGGAGATAGTGATCAAGGATTACATATTGGAGATCGTATTCACACGCTAAACGACGTCTTTCGGGGAACAGATGGAGTATTATTCGGAGCAACTTGCAAGCTAGCATGCAGTGCACCAGCTAGAGAAAAACAGCTCAGCTTTCATTGTTTAGGACTGGAACATAGTGGTTCGTTGGTCATCATTGTACTCTTGTACAAGATCTATCCCCATTCATATGGCCTGGATTCAGCTCCCCAATGCAACCAGAGTAAAAGGTCTTTGGCCCAAGAGCATGAAGGGCAAGAACAACAAATAAAGCACAAGTGGATGCATGCATGCTTTGGTGGGGTAGGGAGGGGAAAAAAAAAAGAGTTGCAACTTGCGTCGTTCTAGTACAAGTTGTATGATGGTGCATGCATGCACTGAATTTGGGTGCTTTAATTTGATAATGCTAGCTCACCAATTCTCTCATAGTCCCGTTGAATGATTTACGTCAATGTCCATAGATATCATTCATCAACTTTCACTAGTAGAGAGCAGACTTTTGATCCACTACTAATTTTAGCTTTAGTACCGGAATTTTTTTGTGCCCAGGAAGAAAGAAACCTTTAATCCCGGATAGATATAGCAGCCGGTACTAAATCCTCCTTCCCAACGGCTCGCAACGGCTAGGGAGCTTTTAGTCCCGGTTAGTGATCAAAACCGGGACTAAAAGTCTATCTTTAGTCCCGGTTTTGATAATCAACCGGGACTAAAAGTTTAACCACGGTTTATGGGCAGAACCGGGACTAAACCTTAACTTTTAGTCCGGGTTTGTAGCCTAAACCGGGACTAATGTTCCTCCCTTCCAATTTAAACCTTTTCTTCCCCCGAGCCTGAGGCCCCGAGCCATTCATGCTTGTTCTTGCTTCTGCTCGTGCATGTTCTTGCTTCTTCTCAGCTCAAGCGTGGAGGTTGGCTAGGTTACTCCTTCAACTTCTTCAATTCTACGGTTGTAAAGGTTACTATCTTTATTCTCTCTTCTTTAATCACTAGGATATTTCTATGGTTATTTCTCCAATAATTTATATTTCAAGGTCAAAATCACTTGATATTTCTCTAATAATTTATATTTCAAGCTCAAAATCACTTGATAGTTTGTATATTTGGTTGAAGGAAGATTTATAGTATGCATAGCTCATATTTGTTACTCAAATGTTGTATGTATATATTTGTGATTTAAATTTTAGGAGTTTTATTTTTTGTTTCACTTGTTAAAATATATTATTAGGAATTTAAGTGCTTTACAAATTTGAGTTCAGAGAGTAAAGAGTAGATGACGAATGCTTCCGGGTCATCGGCCTATCATCGGGTTTAAAAGAGGCTGAGATCAGACCTCTCTCTCATTGAGTGCGGCGAGTGCAAGAAAAAAAATGTGTTTGAGTTTCGAGTGAAGAAGGAGGGTCCCAACAAGGGGCGCATCTTCTACAAGTGTCCGGATCGTAATGTGAGTTACTCCATCGCATTTGATGATTATATATAATAAATTATGTATTTTTTTACTAAACTTATGTATTTTTGTCTTAATTTCAGTGGGATGGCAGTGGATGTCCAGGGTGGTACTGGGAAGAAGAGTATGCCAAACACGTGTTTGGAACTCTTGCAGAGGCGGCTGCGGTGGGTGATGAGCTAGCTAATGAGGCACTGAGCCCGCGAACGAAGACCATTGATATTGAACAGACGAATGATTTGTCTGTTTTAGTTGAGATCGGTCGTGATATGCTTAGGCTGTTGAAGTGTATTTTAGGTTCAATTAGTTTAGTCCTAGTTGTGACTGTCTATATTGCAGCGAGGCTTCCATAAATTAATTAATGTCCAGTATTGTGATATATGTTCGTTTGTCTTGTAATGTAGATGACTCGGCATTGGATGTACAACACTGATCGTCGCTCCAAATATTTCATTGAGGGCATGCATATTTTTTTAAATGTGGCCGAGTCAAACAAGCGGGATGGATTCATGTGCTGCCCATGTGCTGTATGTAAGAATTTGAAGGAATATTCTTGCTCAAGGATTCTTTATTCTCACTTGTTCAAGTTGGGTTTCATGCCAAACTACATCTGCTGGACCAAACACGGAGAAAGAGGCGCTATAATGGAAGAAGACAAAGAAGAACAATGGGACGAAGGTGACACTATTGCTGACTATGGTATATTAAATAATGATATTCCAATGGAGGAAGCTGAAGAAGAGGTACCAGCACAAGATGATCCCGTTGATGATCTTGCTCAGGCTATTTGCGATGAAAAGAGAGAATGCGAAAGTGAAAAGGGGAAGATCAAGTTCGAGCGTATGCTAGAGGATCACAAGAAGTTGCTATACCCAACTTGTGATGCAGGACAGAAAAAAATGGGTAGCACACTAGAGTTGTTGCAATGGAAGGCAAAGAATGCTGTATCCGACAAGAGATTTGGGGAGTTGCTTACAAAAATAAAGAAGATGCTTCCAAAGGATAACGAATTACTAGCCACTACCAATGAAGCCAAACAGGTTGTCTGCCCTCTGGGATTGGAAATCACAAAGATACATGCATGTCCTAATGATTGCATCCTCTACCGTGGCGAGGAGTACGAGGAGTTGGATTCTTGCCCGGTATGCCATGCATCACGGTATAAGATCAGGCGAGATGACTCTGGTGATGTTGAGGATGAAAGAACCAGAAAGAAAATCCCTGCCAAAGTTATGTGGTATGCTCCTATAATACCACGCTTGAAACGTTTGTTCAGAAACAAAGAGCATGCAAAGTTAATGCGGTGGCACAAAGAAGACCGTAAGATAGATAATATGCTGAGACACCCGGCTGATGGGTCTCAATGGAGAGCAATCGATCGAGAGTTCCCAGATTTTGCAGGGGACGCAAGAAACATAAGTTTTGCTTTAAGCACGGATGATATGAATCCTTTCGGGGAGCAGAATAGTAGTCATAGCACTTGGCCTGTTACACTATGTATCTACAACCTCCCTCCATGGTTATACATGAGGAGAAAGTTCATTATGATGCCCGTGCTAATCCAAGGACCAAGGCAGCCTGGCAATGATATCGATGTGTACCTGAGGCCACTAGTTGAAGAACTACTGCTTTTGTGGAACAAACCAGGTATACGTGTTTAGGATGAGCACAAACAGGAGCACTTTGACCTCCGTGCATTGTTGTTCGTAACAATCAATGATTGGCCTGCTCTAAGTAATCTTTCAAGACAGTCGAACAAGGGATATAATGCATGTGTGCACTGTTTCACGGACATTAAAGGTATATTTTTGAAAAAATGTAGAAAAGTTGTCTACCTTGGGCATCGTCGATTCCTGCCTGCGAATCACCCTATAAGAAAGAAAGGCAAGCATTTTAAAGGTAAGGCGGACCACAAGTCCAAGCCTATCAACCGCACCGGTGAGGATGTACTCGATATGGTCAAGGACATGAAAGTAGTCTTCGGAAAGGGACCTAACAGTGAACCCGTTCCGAACGACGCTAGCGGTCATGCACCTATGTGGAAGAAGAAACCCATATTTTGGGAGCTACCATATTGGAAAGTCCTAGAGATCCGCAATGCGATTGACGTGATGCACCTAACAAAGAATCTTTGTGTGAACCTGCTTGGCTTCATGGGTGTGTACGGGAAGAGCAAGGACACACCTGAAGCACGAGAGGACCTCCAGCGTTTGAACGAGAAGACAGCTGATGGACGCCAATACTTAGGACCTGCTAGTTACAGTCTTAGCAAAGAAGAGAAGGAGAGCCTGTTTGAATGCCTAGACAGCATCAAGGTACCATCCGGATACTCCTCAAATATAAAAGGTATAATAAACGTGCCAGAGAAGAAATTCCAAAACTTAAAGTCCCATGACTGCCACGTGCTCATGACACAATTGCTTCTAGTTGCATTAAGAGGAATTCTACCTCCAAATGTACGTCTAGCCACCGTGAAGCTATGTGCATTCCTCAACTCAATTTCTCAGAAGGCAATCAATCCTCTAGATCTTGCTAAGCTACAGAATGACGTGGTTCAGTGTCTTGTCAGCTTCGAGTTGGTTTTCCCTCCATCCTTCTTCAATATCATGACGCACCTCCTAGTTCACCTGGTCAAGGAGATTATTATTCTAGGTCCTGTGTTCCTACACAACATGTTCCCCTTTGAGAGGTTTATGGGAGTCCTAAAGAAATACGTTCACAACCGTACTCGGCCAGAAGGAAGCATCGCGAAGGGCTACGGAACCGAGGAGGTCATTGAGTTCTGTGTTGACTTTATTCCTGATCTAGATCTAATTGGTGTTCCAGAATCACGACATGAGGGGAGGCTAAGTGGAAAGGGGACACTAGGGAAGAAAACATATATCGGTCAGGGTGACGATTATTTCAATAAAGCACACTACACAGTTCTACAAAACTCCACCTTGGTGGAGCCATATATGGACAGACACAAGGAATTCCTACTATCACAGTTTTCAGGCAAGTCTAAAGCTTGGATTTCGCGCCATCACATGGAATCTTTTAGCGGTTGGTTACGAAAAGAATGTCAGGGTGATGAGAGTATTCCGGAGCAACTGTGTTTGTTGGCTAGGCAACCATCATGGCATATCCTCACATACAAAGGGTACGAGATAAATGGAAATACATTCTACACAGTAGCCCAAGATAAAAGGAGCACCAACCAAAACAGTGGTATCCGCATAGATGCCGCAGACCCGAATGGGACTAAGCAAACATACTATGGCCGCATACAGGAGATATGTGAACTAGACTATGGACTTACTTTTAAAGTTCCTTTGTTCAAGTGCCAGTGGGTAAAGGTGTCCGGAGGCGGGGTAACAGTGGACAACCAGTATGGAATGACAATAGTGGACCTCAATAACAGTGGGTTCAAAAACGAACCATTTGTGCTTGCCAAGGATGTCAGTTAGTTAGTTAGCTTAGTTAGTTAGTTTAGTTAGTTTAGTTTAGTTAGTGAGGTTAGTTAGTTAGGTTAGTTAGTTAGGTTAGTTAGTTTAGTTAGTTAGTTTTTTTTATTACTAATTATTAGTTTAGTTTAGTTTAATTAGTTAGGACCACATGCAAATTAGTTTAGTTTAGGTTAATATATTAGTAATTAATTAGTAAATTAGTTTTAGTTTAGTTTTTTTTAGTTAGTTTTGTTATTAGCTTATACTAATTAATTGTATTATTAATTAGGTTTAGGGGGGTTTAGGGCTAGGGTTTAGTGTTAGGGTTGTTTAGGGCTAGTGTTAGGGTTTAGTGTAGGGTTTATGGCTAGGGTTTAGTGTAAGGGTTTAGGGCTAGGGTTTAGTGTTAGGGTTTAGGGCTAGGGTTTAGGGCTATGGTTTAGTGTTAGGGCTAGGGCTAGGGTTTAGTGTAAGGGCTTAGGGCTACGGTTTAATTAGTGTTAGGGCTAGGGTTTATGTTTTCTGTCTCTTTTGTTCCACATGCAATATTAACATTAATAATTTTTCTCCTCTAGATGGCCGGAAAAAGAGTCAATATGGAACAAGAAATGATGGACATTATTAACACTGGCAGTCAACACTGGCCGGAGGGAGAAGACGACGGGAGTCAGTACTTAGTGGATGATGGGAATGTGCAGCAAGACAATGTTGCAGATAATACTACTGGCGAGGTATTTATTTATTGCGAACACATGGTTACGAAATCATTATATGCGTGGTTACCGATACTTATTAAATATTTGTTTCTTAACTTAATTTTGTAGCCATCTGGAACGACGACATCTACGGGCAAGAGCAAAGGAGTCCGGGGCCCGAAGAAGCCATTAGAGGGTCGCTTTGTGATCACAGAGTTCAACACAGATACGGGCGAACCATTAGGACCACATGCAAAGAAATTCGTGAACCATTGTAGATACCTTGTAAGGGACAGGATCCCGATCAGTGCACGAGAATGGAAGGCAAAGCCTAGTGCTCCTGATGTCAGCTTTGTTTCTGATGTTGACAAGAATATAGTGTGGAATGATATTCTTCAACATTTCACGTTAAAAACGGATAATTATCTAGAGTTCAACAGCGAAGACTTGAAGTCGCTAGTTAGGCGCTGGGCAATGAAGAAGATGGCCACACAGTTTCAGAGTTGGAAGAAAAGTCTCTACAAGACATATGTGAAGGAGAACAAGACGTCAGATTTTGACCGAGCCACTGGTCCGATCACAAAGTGTAGGCCCTACTGGGATGAATTTGTACAGTACAAGTTATCGGAAGAGGGTGAGACACGGGTCAGAAGGAACACTGAGAATGCTCACAAAAAGGAATACCACCATCACTTGGGATCAGGTGGTTACCCTTCTGCCATTTCCAAGTGGGAAAAATTGGAAGCTGATATTTTAGCCAAGGGGCTCATACCAGAATCAGCTGCATGGCCTCTACGTGCGAAACAATGGTTTTTTTGGTCATGGGGGAAGTCTTGACCTGCAGACCGGGAAGGTAGTTCATGGCCAGAAACTTGTAGACGCAGCAAAAAGATTGCAATATATTATGCACGCTAAAGAGAAAGGGGTATTCAGGCCGAAGAGAGAAAAGGACGAACTGACATATGCCATTGGTACCGCTGAGCACCCTGGCCGAACCAGAGGCTTGGGACCGGGTGTGACGTGGGAACATGGTTTCCCTGAGGACAAAGATAGCTACAGAAGCCATCGAAGAAGGAAGGAAGAGGAGGCAGAGCGGATGTGCAAGTTAGAAGAATATGTTCTCGAGTCACGTGAAGTGCTATAAAGCAAGAATGCAAGAGAAAATAGCAAGGCAGTTGAAATTAGCATTGAGTAGACATACAATAGAAGGAGTTAGCCAACCAGAAAATCTTGCAAAAAGCAATTGTGCTTCTACTGAGGTGCCAAATCAGCAAGATGACGGAGCGTTGCGCTTCCCCGTGGATGATATCACTAATCCACTTACACCGTGTGAGCTGCACATTGCACAGGGGAACTCCACAGTCATGGTTGCTACCGGTATTGTAAACCCGGTAGACCCGACCAAGACACCCACTATCCATGGGAGAAGAATACCATCTGAATATGCTAGCGTCTCGATGGATAGAGTTACCAAAGATTTTGGTAATGTGCCTCTTGAAATTGAAGGAGGTGATGGGGAGAAGACACTAGGAGAAGCTGAGAAGACATTCATTGTATGGCGCAAGCGATATATTATTATTCCAGGGGCGCCACCGCCACCTCGTCCTGAAGAACAGAAGCAAAGGCCAAGTCCAATAATCCGTTCCCCAGACCATCAGAGTGCTCTGGGCTGCGAGTACGAAGATGTGTTTACACCAGGCAGGGCGTCATCACCTCCACCAACAACAAAGCCGTCATCGCCGCCACGACTTCCAACACCTCCCCCACCTACCAAGCCATCTACTAAGAGGCCTCCACCGCAGGTGGTGCAACCAACCCCGCCCGCAAAGAAGAAAGCCACCAGGCAAACAAAGCAACCCATTCCTCAGAAACTGCCCGGTGAAAAGACTAAAGATGAGTTAGATATTGCGGTGAAAAAATAAGTCACAGATTTTTTCACAAGAAAACCAAAGGAGACAGAAGAGATGAAGAAAAAGAAAGCGCAACCGTACTACTATCTACCTCGCGATGCTTTAAGGCAGAAAATGATGGAGCACGAGAAGAAGTTGAGAGAAGTAAAACAGCCCCTGTCACTATCGGACTATGACCGCTCTCTCACGAAGTCTATTGACAAACAGAAGAAGGCAGGGAAAGATGTTCCGCAACTCGGCAAACAAGACAAGCAAGCAATCCCCTCGCTAATTGTTAGTGATCAGATATCGAATCAATATGGCTCATTTATGGACCGCATCCAGGTACCTAGTGAGGTCAATTTGAACGAGTTTGAAGCTTTCATGGCGGAAACTGGTATGAACCTTGCCCAAATGGTTGGATGGGAGCAAGTGGAGAAAGCGCAAGTAGTTGACGAGTGGAGAAAATATCAACATGGTCGGAGTCTATGGAATCCAAAAACCCTCAGTCAACTAGGTACGCAAATGTACTTGCTAAACAAGTGGTACCTTGGGCATGTACACGAGGTGAGTCTTGGATTTCTGTCCGAATTAGAAACCAACATTGGTTCCGTGGCGATGATATTATGTTTGTTGATTTTGCTGAATTACACCAACTATGCCACATGGACTCCCTCGACAAAACAATAATGAGCTGCTATTGTCTGTAAGTGTACTTTCTTTCTGCAATTCAAATCTCTCTCTCTATATATATATATATCCTTACTCTCTCTCTATATATATATGCAGCTATGAGATGCAAATGTGCAAACAGAGAGGGTCTAATGAAGTTGGTTTCATTGATCCACATATTGTATTCAAACACCCTACACCCAACCCAACATGGAAAGAAGACACAGAGAAGAATCTCATGAAGTTCTTAGCAAAGCAACGCGGCAAGAAACAGATACTCTTCCCCTACAACTTTAACGATCATTGGATATTGATCGTCATCGATCTTCAACAAAGCCACATGGAGATCTTAGATTCTATGAAAAAGAGCCTGGACCAAATCCAAGATATGATAGATATTTTTCAGAGGTAATTTATTTCTTCTTACCGTCTTCAATTGCAGTGTTTGGAAAATATTCACATCTATCATTGGATATTTTTATTTTGATTGGTAGTGTTTGGAAAAGATTCATTGAGAAATACGACCTCAAACATTGCAAAGCACCACTGACTATAATCCCACACATGGTAAGTATATATACTTAGAGGCCATTCATGTTATATATGTATCTATATATATGTATTGTCCGGATCGGATGACAATCTTTTTTGTCTTGTAAAGTGGGTTCTGCGGCAACAACCCGGGAATAACACTTGTGGATACTATATCTGCGAGTTCATTAGGGTGTACTCAGTCAGAACTGACCGGGAGAAGCTAAAAGTACGTTAAATCGATCTCATATTAACTCACACAAATGTATATATACATATATATATATATATATATATATATATATATATATATATATATATATATATATATATATAATCATATATATTAATACCTTTCCCTTTGACTCTGTTTGAAGACTGATTATTTAAAGAAAAAGGTCCTGGTAAAAGACGAGCTCAAGGCAATTCAAGAGACCATAGCAGGGTTTCTTAATGATCAAGTTTTGAATTCCTCCGGAGAATTTTACAATGACCCTAATGAATCTTGGAAGCCGGGCAACGGTGGTGATGAAGATGACTGAAGGGCATATATATATATATATATATATATATATATATATGTTGGAGTGAAAACTTTTGGAGAGGAAAACATTTGGAGTGAAAAAAGTGTTAAACTCTCTAGTATATATGTATATGTGTGTGTGTATATATATATATTGTAATATATATATGTCTTATGTCGTATTGTGCCCTTTGTCAAAACCGATACACACATATATATATATATATATATTTTACATATATATATATGTAAAATATATATATGTATATATATATTATATATATATATATGTAATATGTGTGTGTATAGGTAATTTTAAATCGAAACCATAATTAAAAAACAAAACGAATAATGAACTGAAAAAACACGAAAAACAAAAAAAGGAAGGCTTTAGTCCCGGTTGTTGATACAAACCGGGACTAAAAGGTTCCACAGACCCGAGGACACGTGGTCTGGGCTGCAGACCTTTTAGTCCCGGTTTGTGTTTCAAACCAGGACTAAAGGTCCACTTTTAATCCCGGTTCTGGACCCGGGATTAAAAGAGGTGACATTTACTCCCGGAAGCTTGTTCCCGGTTAGGAAACCGGGGGTAAAGGGGTTTCCCAACCGGGAACAAAGGTCATTTCTGTACCAGTGTTTTCATGAACAATATCTGACAGTAATGAGCTGAATTTGCGTATATATTTAATTTTGACACCATGCATATGACTGGTTATTTGACTCTTCACAATGCCTCTTTGAGAGAAGAAAATGAATGAAAGTTCGTGAACTGGTGATTGATGCATGGAAAACTTGTTAACGAAGTAGTTGTATAGAGAAAAGTTGATGATGCAACAACGACATTTTGTCAAACGACCAGTCATTGGTTTATTTTGGTTATTGATCCGACCGCCGGGTGCAAATACAATGGATCTTTATTAGTTTGCACATCAACGAGCTGACAAAACGGCAATATAATGTCCTGTGTTATCAATAGTGAGATTAAGTATGTTGTGACATTAGCAAATACTGACCAAGTCTTTTTTTTGAAAATTATTAGTTGTGATGACCAAGTTTGCTGAAACAAAGATGCCAATATATGCCAGGCAATGCATGGTGACCATCAACTTCTGAGGAAATAAAAATTTATCCTTGTATATATGTGGCTGTAATTTCATTAGTCGTATCGATGATGCAGTCCAAAACTTTTGGACGGATGGTAGAAGACCATTTTATCGGGACCAACCGATGACCTAAATAATGCTTTTAGGGGTCATCTTGGTTTTTGGCGTTTTCCCTTTGAAGCGTAGCTTCTCTCTATTTGGAGAATTTCAATGCAAAAGGTTAGCAACTACTATTAATTAAGGTCTCATTATTCTTAGTCCCTTATAACATATTCTTATCGTTAGACTTTTTAGAGCTTCTAGATTTGATTTATTTACTGTGTCCGAGATGAGCACAAAGTGACCAAACACAATTTAAAAAACTTTAGTTGGGCATCGCTAGCATGGTACCACTTCAATCTTAAAAAAGAATCCAATTCAAAGTTTTGCCAAAGTCAAACTATCTTAGCTATAGTTGAATTTTTTTTTTAATAATTTAGCTATAAGTAGAATATGACACTACGAAAATATATCTCATGATAAATATAATGATACATGTTTTGTATCACAAATATTTTATATAATTAGCTAAACTTGAAATTGTTTGGCAAAGGTCAAAGCTAGAGTTGTAGTCTTTTTGAGGTGGGGACATAACTTTTGAAAATTTAGATGTATCCATTAGAAATTTCAATTGGTGTATTATCGTGTATTGTGATTTAATGAATTATTTTACAGGCCAACTTAAGATCAAGATCAAGAACTCCTCATGGACCAACAAATGTTTTTTTTTAAAAAATCATAGTACGAGACACATACACTCACCTAGAGTGTGTGCGCGCAGGATTTAGATGTTCTACGCGCGCACCTCCACGCACTCGAATGAAACTTTGCACTGAGAGTGAGAGTTTCATCTTATAGTTTCATCATCGGCATTAAATTTTATGACTCATGCAAAGTTGGTAATCGTATCAAAAGAGTTTCATCTAGATGAAACTCATTTCTTCTCTCTTCTCTTAAATACATCGTCATGTCATCGAATATGACTACGTGACAACCTATTTAATGCAAATGAAACTGAAACTAGCCTATGTGAGTGTGCTAGGTAGACCCAGGGATGACTCCCTCTGTACGCATATCCATCCATTCCTGGCTGCTAATTAACAACGGCCAACATACCGCGTGGATTGTTCTTTTGGACTATGAGGGCATAATAACGATAATATACTCCCTCGACAATGTTTTAGAAAAGGTCTTGTCAAACATTAGAAATATAAATCATGAATAACTTTTAAATTGTTAAGTTTAAAAATATGAAAACTATATAAATAGATTTGTCTTGAAATATATTTTCATAAAAGTATACATATATCATTTTTTTAAAAAATATTTTTATAGAAATATGAAGTCAAAGCCATGCGTTGAAGACCGTGTCGTTGTCCTAAACGTCATCTTTTACCGATACGTATGGAGGAAGTACTCCACTAATTCGTACAATTGTTGTGTATAAGGCTATATTTGGATCCAAGGGCTAACTACTACCGGCTAAAAACTAGTTTAAATTTGCTCTAGCCCATCTAAACAGGGAGCTAATGGGTGGGCCAGTTTTTTAGACGTGTTGAACTAATTATTTTTTGTTCAGTAGCTAAAGGGTCCGTTTTGATTGAACTAGGCCTAGTGATTAGCTTGACTAGCTATTGACTAACTAGTAATATTTAGTTTAGTCCTATTTGATCTAAGGACTAGCACGCACTATAGACTAGAACTTACTAGTTGTTATAGCCTAAATAGTTAGGTTGTTAGACTAGTTATTAGTTCATGTAAAAGGGTTAAATTTTAGCTAAATAGTTGTTAGTCTATAAGATCCTAACTAATCTGAGCTAATTTGTACTGATTTTTCCTAGCTAGTAAGTAGCTCTAGTCATCCAAATAAGTCATAAGTACTCCTATGATTTTATGTTGAACATAGGTGTATAGGGCTTGTTTGATGAGTTAGGGTTAATTACTAGTTGCGCCACGCACCTGTTAGCCCTCCTCTTTTAATTTTTTTTATTATTCTCTATTTAACTAGTCACTCTTCCGGGTCGATAGAATTCTAGATCTCATCATTGTATACTCCCTCTGTCCAGATGATATAAGAAACGTGGCAGTTAAAATAACTTAACTTTGACCGTTTATAGTAAAATAATATTAGTGTTTATATTTTAAATGAATTTATTATAAAAATATATTTTATAACTAATTTAATGATGTTTATTTTGTATCTTAAATGTTAGTATTTATACATATAAATTTAGTTTAAATGGTTGGATTTCTTAAAAAACGAGAATTATATGTTCTATCTTTACAGAGAGAGTTGTAAGCTGCTGTACTAGATGAGATGATATGGTACGGCGGGAGGAAGAACAAGGCCGCCTACATGCGCTGCACTTGGCTAATGCATGATCCGGCCGGCTCTCTTTCTCTTTTTAGTGTGGGATGGGATGCTAATCCTGCTTTGTTCTGTTAATTAATTATTAAGCCAACTGTATAAAGAAACGAAATAAAAGTGCATAAGGCCCACCGGCCCGGCTGGGGCGTCCAAGTACGCTGCATATGGTCCACTGCTGGGAACAACAACGCGTTACGGGACGGGACGGGACACGCAGAACGCAGTTGTGGGTACCCTGAACCCAGACCCCATTCCGGTGGGTACGCCGCCGTGCGCGTCCCGTTGCTGTGGCTGGACGGCGCGAGGATGCATGGAAACCTCTGTCATGTGCTTCTGCTGCCAAGATGGAATCCAAATTTATTTATAATAACATATGGGCCTTGCATGTCCCAAATCACTACTTACTACTACCTCCGTCCGCAAAAGAACGCAATTCTTTGACTTCTACGATTCCTCTTTGACCATTCGTCTTATTTAATTTTTTTATACAAATAATAAATTAAATAAATTATTATGAAAATATATCTAACAATAAAATAAGTCATAACAAAATAAATAATATTTATTATAAATTTTTGAATAAGACGAACGGTCAAACAGAGATCGTAGAAGTCAAAGAATTGCATCCTTTTAAGGACGGAGGGAGTATTACTATGTTTCATTTCAGTTGTTCTCTTGAAAATACTCATCCATTCTAAATTACAGTGTAGTACTCTTTGCTATCGCTATGGTAACACTCTGATATATGCAGTTAAAACTGAAATATATGTGTAAGCTAAAACAACCAAAAGATGGTTTGCCTATACAAGACTTGGCCACCTGCTTCACAATGCCATGGTCTTCTTATTTTTTTATGGACAAAGAAGCCGATGGCTATGAAACCTTGTGTTTTACTTGATAAAAATGGTTGACGCTCTACGAACAATTGCTTTCATGCATTGATATGCATCTAGCTTTGCTAAGGTTCATTCTTTGGAAAACTCCAATGAGAAAATAGGTGCATTTAACTCCGATAGGAATAGCTAAACGCAATACATATTTGTAGGATAAAAAATAAATTTCATTTCAGAATATGTTGGAGAAATTTATGGAAAGGGATATCCACATGAAGATATAGAGAGTTAAATCTAGACCATCGGCTGGAGATGCTCTAGGTTGTTTTGTTGGTACTTAGAGCATCTCTAAGAGTTGGGCAAATTTTACTTGGCAAATCTTATATTTTTCCAATTCCCAAAACAATTTGACAAGTAAAAAAAGTGCACGTCTCCAAGAGATTGGTATTTTTAAACTTGCCATAATCAGAAAAGAGGGCCCACAAGCACCAGCCGCCGCTTCCTTTGCCAGATCGCGGATTTGAGAGTTTAGGGATCGGGATGATACAGCAGCGCAAGTTTAGGAACCACTGGTGCACTTTACTCTTTTTGTTATGTCTTATTGCCGGTTCATATACAAAACCAACGATGATGACTACCCTTGCTGTTTTTTAACAAATACGCCATGAAAATAATAGATACATTATATTTTTAGATGAAGAATAATATATACTATATAGCCATATTGACAAGAAAATAATTCCATACATATCATTATCCAGTCATGTCAATTTGGGGTGTCATGTAAACTGCAAAAAGGAAACAATGCCAGGAGAAAAGTATTGTGCTTTTTTTAAGTCATATTTGGATCCCATTGTCTAAAGTTTACATCCTGTTCAACGTTACTTATTTTGGCGGTGGCTAATCTATACAACTGATTTGTTGTGAGAGAAAAACATTGTTTTATACCTGAAAATATGGTTGAATAAGCTAACTTCATACCATTATAGAACTCGAGGCTACAAACATAAGATATATATTGTTATACAAAGTCTAGTCATCCTCATAAAAACTTTAGACCACACAAGTACGTATGTTTATGTGTCTTTTGTAATACAAAATGCAAAAGGCCAAATACCAAAAATTACACATTGGTATTTAGTTACATGCCAAATGTTTAGTCATGCAGACACAACACACGTCCCATGACGTTTTTGGCCCTCTTTTAGGCTCTTGGGTGCCAAATACAAAATGAAAAATACCAAAAGTTTTGATGTTTTACACCTAGCATTTAGATCCATTTTGCAAAAAGATAGATCTTTTTCTGAGGAACTAAACATCCCTTAAATGTCTAAAAGTTTAGTATTTAATTTTAACCAACTAAACTTAAGACTTTGGGATCAAACATGCCTAGTTTTATTATGCATTCACCTTGTCAATACACTTTTATAGTGCTGGTTTCTTTAACTTTTTCACTGGTTTAACCTAAATTTACACTTGAAAGTTGAAAGAGAACCACTTTAAGAGTTCATAGACTTTGAGAGATCCGGCGTTGCAGCAAATGGAGTTGCTATTTATATATTGCGGGAACAGTAACCTGATTTGCAGCAGATACCATCAACTGTTTTGAAACGCCAGTGATTTTCAACTCCCAACACAGTGCATCTCCTCTAACCCAGACAGTGAGCCGGGCAGAGAAGATTCAATGAACCCAGCAGATCCGATGACAGGGAGATCGGGGGGTACGAATTGCGCCCAACTTGGGCAACTTGCCTTCCGGGTTCGCCACCACATAAAAAGCCAGCGCCACCGGGCACTCCTTCCCCACCGCGGCACCACCACCACCTCCTCTTCCCCGTTCCTCCCTTTCATCCGGCTCCTCCGCCATTTTTTCCCTGTCGCGGGGTAAGCGATAGGGTTCGGCGTCCGTCCTCTAAATCAGCCATCGGATCCAGTGGCGCTGTTGCTTCTCTTCCTCCTCTTTGTTTCGCTTTCGCTTCTTCTTCCGGCGTTCTCGGAGCAAGCTTCGGCTTCGTCGACGGCGTTCTTGGTCTTTCGCGGCTCGGCATGTCTCCTTTCCAGGGATACAGAGGTAAAGACCTTTTCTTTTTGTTAAGGAGTTGCTGATTTGTAGTTGCAGCCGTTGGGATTGGATTTCCTTTTCGTGTGTTCTTACCTTACCCCTCGTTTCTTGGATTAGGCGATGCGGTTCTCGCCGGCGTCCGGTCGCGGAAACGCGTGTTCGCGACGGCGGTCGCTGAGCCCGTGACGGCGGCGCCCAAGAGACAGAAGCGCAGAGATGAGCCGTCCCTGGACGCGCTGCCGGACGAGTGCCTCTTCGAGGTCCTGCGCCGCGTGCAGGGCGCCCGCGCGCGCTGCGCGTCGGCCTGCGTCTCCCGCCGCTGGCTCGCGCTCCTCGCCGGCATCCGCGCCTCCGAGGCCGTGCTGGCCCCGGCCGCCCCCGCAGTGCCGGACCTCAACCAGGAGTACCTCAGCGAGGACGACGAGGCCAATATGATGGACCACGACGGCGACGCCCGCGAGAGGACCCTCGAGGGCAAGGAGGCCACGGACGCGCGCCTCACGGCGGCGGCCGTCGCCGGCCGTCTGGCTGCCGTCTCCGTCCGCGGGAGCCACCCGGCGCGTGGCGTCACCGACGCCGGCATCTCCGCTCTCGCCCGCGGCTGCCCAGAGCTCTGCTCCCTTGCCCTGTGGGATGTTCCGCAGGTGACTGATGCCGGGCTCGCCGAGATCGCCGCCGAGTGCCGCTCGCTGGAGCGGCTTGACGTCACTGGCTGCCCTATGATCACGGACAAGGGCCTCATCGCGATCGCTCAGGGTTGCCCGGAACTGAAGTCTCTCACCATTGAGGCATGCTCTGGTGTGGCTAACGAGGGCCTCAAGGCAATTGGCCGCTGCTGCGCCAAGATACAGGCGGTTAGCATCAAGAATTGCGCACATGTGGATGACCAGGGCGTGTCTGGCCTCGTCTGCCCTGCGACCGCCTCGTTGGCAAAGGTCTGGCTTCAGGGTTTGAACATTACTGATGCTTCTCTTGCCGTGATTGGGTACTATGGAAAATCAATCAAAGACCTGACCCTCGCTCGCCTCCCTGCTGTTGGCGAGAGGGGATTTTGGGTGATGGCCAATGCCCTCGGCCTGCAGAAGCTCAGGTGTATGACTGTCGTCTCCTGCCCGGGACTCACAGATCTTGCTCTTGCATCTGTCGCCAAGTTCAGCCCAAGTTTGAAGCTTGTTAACCTCAAGAAGTGCAGCAAGGTCTCAGATGGATGTCTCAAGGAATTTGCAGAATCATCTAAGGTCCTGGAGAGTTTGCAGATCGAGGAATGCAGCAAGGTTACTCTTATGGGCATTCTTGCTTTCCTCCTCAACTGCAGCCCAAAGTTTAAGGCGCTCTCTTTGTCCAAGTGCATCGGGATCAAGGACATCTGCTCCGCACCTGCACAGCTTCCAGTATGCAAATCGCTTCGTTCCCTGACCATCAAGGATTGCCCAGGCTTCACGGATGCTAGCCTTGCTGTGGTGGGCATGATCTGCCCTCTGTTGGAGAATGTCAATTTGAGTGGTCTTGGTGCAGTTACCGACAATGGCTTCCTTCCGTTGATGAAGAGTTCGGAGAGTGGGCTGGTCAATGTTGATCTGAATGGCTGCGAGAATCTCACGGATGTGGCTGTTTCCGCCTTGGTGAAGGCCCATGGTGCTTCTCTTGCACATCTTAGCCTTGAGGGATGCAGCAAGATTACTGATGCAAGTCTGTTTGCCATCTCTGAGAGCTGCAACCAGCTTGCCGAGCTTGATCTTTCAAACTGCATGGTCAGTGACTATGGTGTTGCGGTCTTGGCAGCGGCAAAGCAGCTCAAGCTGCGTATCCTCTCACTGTCTGGCTGTATGAAGGTCACCCAGAAGAGTGTTCCTTTCTTAGGCAGCATGTCTTCATCCTTGGAGGGGCTCAATCTACAGTTCAACTTCATCGGCAACCACAACATCGCTTCCTTGGAGAAGCAGCTCTGGCAGTGCGACATCCTTGCTTAAGAGGAACAAGGTGATTAGTTGCTGGAGATGCTGGGTCAACCTTTTCCAGATGCAAATATACGACCGTAGTGGTAGTACTTAAGTCTAAGCTTCGTAGTCGAGTCTGGTTTCCGGCTCTTGTTTGTGTCATGGTGGGTCTCCTGTTTGTCTTAGGGCCGGTTGTTTTCCTTGGGGTGTTTTTGCCGAGGCTCGTTTTTTTGCAGGTATCCTCCTGTGAGGATCTCTGTTTGTTGAGCATTTGGCAGCCATTACCATGGCGCCCTGCCCTCTCCATCCCAACCTAAGCCCTTGTGATCAGTCATTACACCATGCAGTTTCTGAAGTCGTGTTTGAAGCTCAAGAATTTGTCAAGTGTGTGTTCTTTTCCAGTACTCCTGGTTATAGAGTTACAGACATCAACACTCTTTTGATTGCAATTGTAGCAAGTCCAATTGTCGGTGTGGCCATTCGGAGAAACTTAGGTCCATATCTTTGATGTCTGGGTGTCTGCAATCTCGTCGAGTGCGGTGTGTCGTTGGTCATGGGCGGTGGCTATTTTACAGTGTGGGTAGGCTTTGCCTATGTTCTTGGGGATCTGGCCTCTGTGCAAGGTTCATTCTACAGAGCCTTTGCCTTGACAACCCTGTGCGGTTGTTTTTCTTCTCCAGAGACCTGATTTTGCAGGCAGGTGGTTTGAATGAACACTGTAATATTTGCAACCTTCTTCTGAAGATAAATAAAGGCTGTGTTTCCGTTCTGAGTCTTGTGCCCTGTGATCCTATCATCGTGTTATACTTGTACTGCCCACCATATGTTAAGGTAATATAATCCTGTGTATATGCCTTTGGAATTTCTGTGTGTATTGTGTGAGTGACCCTCCTATGATGAGCAGCGCTGCTGCCTTGTTTGACTTGAGCCGGCCAAGCTCCCAGGGCTTAATGCATTCAGTCATGCTTTGCTTCTAAGATGGCCCTGTTAGAACTGGAATTTCTAGTACTACTAAAAAAAACTGGAATTGGAAGAATTATGATTCTTAAAATGAATTCAATTTCAAGGATCCAAACGGGGCCTTAACGAAAATCTATCCAAAATCAAGTGAAAATTGGGGTTGCTGGCCTAGTGGCCTGTTGGGTGCACCATGCAGTTGCCCTCTCGGCAGCTGCCAAACAAGGACCAACTGTATTGACCAGGCGGCCATGTTCATCCCCTCTGGTACCCTTTTCTATCGTCCTGTGCCGTGCAGTGCTGCTCCCCTGGACGCTGTGTGGTTCATGCACTTGGCCCAACTGAATTGTGAATTCTGATGCCCCGAAAACACGCCTGCGTCACCGGCCTGACGTAAGGAGGAGGAAAAAAAGTATCCATTGCCAGTCGTGTACACGCTTTTGCATTTCATGAGGCTTTTGACGTTTGGGCAGGTTCATCTGAACTCGAGAGCGTGGTGGAGGGCGTGACAGCAAGGGTGGCACTTGTTTAGCGGAGCAGCAGCCACGCCACGCCTTGTTTGAAGCGTATGGCCGGCCGTAGTGATTTGTTGTAGGCTTGTAGCAAGCCGAGTTTAGCAGGATTGAGTTCCACTATTGTCTTGGTCACCATCAACATGGCTCCGCCCCGGGTAGGTTTGTGTGCTATATATTAAGTATCACTTATGAATTAGTGATCTCGGTATTGATATCATGAATTAGTGAGTTCAACCCACAAATCTTTGATGAACGATAAAAATGGTGTGTTGTGACTACAACATTGGGAGCTCACCAGGTCCTTTTGTTTAGAATTTAGCCATTATTTTTCCCTTGCTTTCAAAAGGGTGAAAGGAACACTAATGACAGCCCTTTGAGTCCACGAAATTATTAAAATTCTCCGTAATTATATTGAAAAACATAATAGGAAAATAGGGACTGAGAATACAATATAACAAGAAAATAGGATTGAGAATATTAGTCGCGCAGTGTAAGTTGGGGATGGGATTGTATTATAAGTCTTGGTGAAACAATGTCGGGTGAATTAGTCGAATTTCGGCATGGTGCCGACGGTCTATTTTTGCATAACCTTTCGGCTGAAAAAGGGCTCTCTGTCCCAAAAACAAATGCACACCTCTCACTTCGAGAAGTGAACCAATTTTAAATTTCACTAAATATATATAAAAATAGCCTCAACATAAATGCACATCTCGCACTTCGAGAAGTCAATCAATTTTAGGTTCGACTAAATATATGGAAAAATATATATTTATGATATTAATAGACAATGTTAGATTAATCACACTATGTAGTACACATACTCCCTCCATATAGAAAAAGGATGTTGTTTTGGAAAAGGTTTTAGTCAAACATTATCAATATAAATCATGAATAACTTTAAATATATTTAACTTCAAATATATTCTCATAAAAAATATACATATATCACTTTTAAATAAATATTTTTATAAAAATATGAAGTCAAAATTATGCTTTGAAGACCATGTCATTATCCTAAATGATATCTAAATCCTATACGGAGAATATCTTGCTCCTCAAATGTTAATATTGTTTTGTAAAAATCTAGTCAAACTTGAGAACATCTTGCTCCTCAAATGAGATGTTCATTACTATTGGTACGTAGTAGTCATGTAAAGGGTGTTGCATCCTTCATGTACTTACAAGATCTGGCATATGTTTGCATGACCACATGAGCCAGCTTGTTTACTGGATGCAAACAACGATTCCACCTGACATTCAGGGGCTTTTTCGGACATTCAGGTTCCTGCTACATATAGCAGCACAACTGGAGCTATACAGACTATCTACAATAGCGTTACTACAATATACAAACACCTGGTGCTGTAAGCTGCCTCCTGATCTAATAAAGACTCAGCTGTGGAACATACATCGCCTGAGAAAGAAGCTGCAAAAATCATCACGAATCCCAGCTCCATGAGCAATGACAGAAGCTCCCCCTCTTCTGACGGCTAGGAATCACGTCTCTTGCTGCTGCCCTTACAGTAGCTCAGTGTTGGGCTAGGTTGTTAGCAAGCGGTCGTCCACAGCAGCTGGTGCCACCTCCATCAGTAGCTCAGTGCTGGGCTAGCAAGTAGTTGTCCTCAGCAGCGTAGATTTCGCAGAAACATTGGTTGGTCTCCAGATTATGCTGTCAAGTTTGCGGCATAGGTTCTTGTAAAACTGCAATTGGTTTAAGATGCAAGTTAGCAGTCATTACAAGGCTCAAATCACATTCACAAGGTATAATAGAGAAAAAAAAAACGTTTAAACAAGTACTTAGTTAATGCCCAGGAACAGATTAGTACAAGGATAGGATGCAAACAGAATAGGCAGAATGGAAAAAGGAAAACATATAAACTAGTAATTAGTTAATGTCCAACAACATGATTAATAAAAGGTTGAGATGCAAACAGAACAGACCTTGTGGTATTCTAGAGTGTCACCAGCAACCTTTCGAACATCAACCATGAACAGAGCAGGAGCAACTTCAAAAACCTGATTCAAGTGCACTTCAAAGCATGAAAATGATTGCATAACATTGTGTGAAGACAAGTAACCAACTAATGTGCTGCATGACTTCACCTCTAGAACAACAGCAAATTGGCTCATTCTATTTGATGCTGCACCTTCAAGCCTCAGCTGCAAAGTTAGTAAATATGTATCAGCACATGGAGAGAGAAAAAAAAGAAATGATTATCCGGCAGATATTTTTTGAAGCAATGTTTCAAGTGAACCTTGTAGTTCTGGGAGTGGACCTTGAGACCCATTGACTCAGCAACAACTTCAATTGTAGCTACTATAGTCTTAGCGGGTTTTCTTGAGACAAAACGTGTTTGGCGCTTGACAAACTCCTAACAAAAAAACACCATGTGATGCAAGAGGCATTAGATAGACCAAATAATAAGCCCTTTTAAGCATTGAGATATGTGTAAAGCAAATTCTGACCATGTATTATGGAGATGATGAAACAAATGAAGAGAACACAAAAGGATCAATGTCTACATATAGATAAAATGAGATGCATGTCTGCTACATGAATTAATCGCGACTCCTATAGATATCAATTGCAGCAGGTAAATATTTTTTGACACTGGACAATTTTAAATACAAAATAGTTGCTCAAACCTTGGTCATAACGAGATATTGAATTGTTTGTTTCGGGTTTGCTAATGAACAATTGCGTCAATGAAATTTGTGACAGTGTTAGCTTGGTTCTTGAATATTGTAGGATGGAATTCCCAGTCTGTCACATACTAGTATTTTGCTTTCAACATAAGAAGGGCCAAGTTTTCTTCTCTTCTCCCAGTTAATTGTTTAATGTTGAATTTGTATCAATCAATTAGGACAATTAAAATAACTTGCCGTACAAGAACAGACAGGAAAAAGGAAGGGAAAAATAGCTCAGGTTACATCGTCTTTGTTAAAGTGGAAATATTCGAGTTCATTTCTTTCTTCAGGCTACTTTTATGGAAAATGGGGGAGCAGGCAACACCAGCAAAACACCAGGTAGCACAGATGAAGTGGTATAAAATACTGATTGATAGGAAAAGGAGCCAATAGGTTAAACTCAACTTTACATGATTGTCACACTTACACTTCAATCTTCATTGTGTGCTAAGTACAGCAAAATATTAAATGGCTGCCACGTCCATATGATGGAGCAGCCACAGTGCTAGAAACGGCGCACTGATAATGAGTGTGCACCCAAGCAGAAACCAGGTGGCACTGTTGACAGTATCTCTATTTAGAGATATATAATAGCTTATGTGGATTCGTTTCATGTGAGGAGCTGGGCCATAAGCATTAGACACGTGGTGTTGTAATTAGATTGAGCCATTCCCTTAATTCGTGATACTAGTTTCTTAATGGTCAAGATAACTCATCTACAAAAGGATGGGATTGTATCTCCTTTTATTAAGAAACATATGAAGGTTCCTAGAGTCGAGTATCCCTTCCCTTGTAACGCGACTGCCAGACATCAGCATGGTTGTGCTGCTTGGGTTCAGGGTCCTCTAAGTATGCCCATAACAATGTACACTATGCTGAGTAAAAAAAAAAAAGTTGCAAAGTACCTGTTTCCTATCAAACAATGCTGAGAGATCCAAACCTTGAGATAGTGTAATCATCTCAAAGGCATTCATCATAAGAGGACCACCATCCTTGTGAGTTACTTCCTCAGACACGTACTTGTCCTGAGAAAAATAAACATAGTATAAAATCAACATTAGAAGGAAAACAACTTCAAATGGACAACCAAACCATAGGGATCTTTCTGGTGACTCTGAAAGGTGACAACAGAGTTTACATAACATGCTTGGATTGACCAATTTCTCACAAACCTCAATATTGTCAAAAACAGCTTGGACATCATCCAGGCTGACATTTTCATCTTCACCACGTCTAATACCTACATAGTTCTTCTCAAACCATGGATCTGCTCTTATTTCTTCAATAGTGATACGCTGGAAAGAAAGCATGGAGACAAGAGAAACTGATACCATCAATTTATTTGTCAATACAGATGACTGAAATCTACACATTAGGTAAAAGATGCTTGGGAATAAATGTATATAATTTGTTGTGGTTAGTTCTTATATTGATCTTGTATATGGGATTTGTAAACACAAGTCAGAACATGAATATAAGCAAATATATGATAAAATACGTATAAAGAGTTTCGCACACTCTAGGCCGAAAGTAACAAAAAGAGTAACTGGTGATCAAAATCTTCTGAAAGCTTATAGTTACAAGAAAAACATTATTTAGGATCCAAATATTAGAATATGAAATAAAACAAGCTTGTGTTTACTTACAGTTCTTGGATTTGGATCAAGTATTCTCTGGATCAATGACCTGGCTCCTGGAGAGAACCAATATGGGCATGAATACTGAGCTGCAGTTATCTTGAGATAGAAAATATGAAAGGGGTTTTAGTGTTAGATGAGCCAAGTAATTGTGCAAGACAACAATTTTAGGAGTGATATATTCAAAATTTCACACTTGAAAAGAAGCTGATACCTTTTCATACAAACTTGGAAGATCATTCTCTGCAAAGGGAAGGTAACCAGCCATTAAAACATAAAGAATGACACCACATGACCAAATGTCTGCTGCAGACCCGTCATATCCATTGCTACCTAGCACCTAAAATAGAGATCTAAGTTAGTATAGAATATTATATGTACTGAGACACTCATGATTTTGTCTCAAAATGATGTCAAAGATAATGACAGTGACAGACACAACTGACAGTAGTGAAGAACATGCAACTAGCAACAGCTTAGAATGAACATGGCAAAATGAATATTCAGTTTTCATTATAGAATAACAGCATCCTTCGTAACTCTTCCCGAATCTGACCCTAACATCCATTGTCAAGGACCCTCTTAACTTATTTTGTATATATTTTGTCACACATTTTCTTGAAAGAGATCTCCTGCTTTGTTCAAAAGAAAATCTTAAAAGATCATGTATGCATAATGTAGGGCAAATGATTTTTGTTTTTGTTTGATCGTTTCAATAGAGAGCATTTCACCTGCCATGCATGTTTACACCATTTAGTAGTTTTAAGCAGCAATCCGTACCTCAGGAGCAACATAATTTGGTGTTCCACATGTCGTGTGAAGAAGGCCTACTCCCTGGGGGAAGCTCCTTATTAGCACATTAAATCATTAATACAAGTCGGTAGTACAGCTATAGAAATCAACAAACTTACATTTTGAGACAGTGCGCTAAGTCCAAAATCAGAAACTTTTAAGTTTCCACATGAGTCAAGAAGCAGATTTTCAGGCTACAGAACAATGCCCAAACTGTCAGTATAAGATATGTAATTAATGAATAGCTAAAATATTACTTCCATCAATTATCAAAAAGAGACCTTCAAATCCCTATGATAAACTCCTTTGCTGTGGCAATAATCAATGGCATCAATCAGCTGCTGGAAATACTTCCTGGCTTCATTCTCACGTAGCTTCCCATGGCGGGCCTACAAATATTTGATGTTATACGTTACCATCCATTTGCATTTAACAAATGATTTAGGGACCTGGAACCAAGTGAGCTATGGTGTGCACCCCCCACCACCCAGGTTCAGGTCTTCTCCATCTCGAATTTGGGTCCCTATTTCTTCTTGACATTAAAGTCACCTAGATCCTTCTAGGTACATGTAGTTTTTTAATACACAAAAGGGATTAATATATTGATAAGTATGCAAGAACATAAGAATTTCTCTATGCTCCCCAAAAGCACAGGTAAGAAACCCTAAGTATCTTTGGCCACCAATAGATTGAATTCAAGTGTCATTTACACTTGTGATTTATTTTGTTTGACACAATCATACAAGCATTTTCCTCATAAAAGCTATATGAAGGAATCATTTATTGAATCCATTGGTAGGTAGTGGGCCTCATCTGATGAGAACAAGTTTATCTTAGTATGAGCCTAAACAAAAATTAGGTATAGTTAAAGCAGGGCAGAAATTCGTATTATTATAATTTAGGATGAAGGAAGGAGTACCTTAAATCAACAAGTGAGAAATAATTGACACAAAACTGAAGCTAGTCTAACTGATTTTGATCACCATACATATCTGCTAAAAATATATGACGTACAGAATGCAGTAATAGATATTAAGCTACTTAATTGGAAATGTCATGGAACAAGAGATTCTTACTATTTTATCAAACAGTTCACCTCCACTGACAAGTTCCAAGATTATGTATATCTTTGTCTTTCCGGCCAACACCTACAAAGTAGTGAAAATGCTAGTAAAGAAAGGATATAGAGGGCTAGAATTTGTAGGAATAAAGTTTTTAGTATTATACGATGAGATAGGTAAAACAGAGAACTGTAAGCACCGTTATGGCACACCACATACCTCATTAAGTCTAACTATGTAAGGATGTCTTACGATCTTCATGATTGATATTTCCCTTTTGATCTGGCAGCAAACAAATAGTAAACTCACGGGAGCAAGGAAACCAAAAAACTTCATCCTTTTTAATAGACTGACAAAAGATATTTGGTTAACTGGTATGGTAAGAGGTAATCCTCAATTCTTGAGTGAGAGAGTGAAGGAAGATACTGTTTTGTGGGATGTTGATGGATGCAAAACATGATGCTTTCCATTCCTAGTGGTTCTACTTTGGCTATGCAGTAATTGTTGGTATCAGTGTAGCACAACATATATTACACCTAAATTGCAGGTCTCTGTTGCTGTCTTTGGAATTTGGGTCTAACGCTGTGGGAAAAGAAAGCGATGGTGATCAGGCTGGACAAACGTTTAAATCATGCATTTAAGTGGAAACAAGGAATGCCCGGACCCGTATAAACAGAACCTTCGAAATGCCAAAATGGCTACAACCTGGTCAACGCTAATTGCACAAGATATTAGGATAGATTCACTTCAGGACATAGAGCCCAAATACTTTACACCGCCCTTTTTGGTGGCGGTGGTGAGGCGAAGCGACGCTGAATTCAACCCACTTGCCGGCCAAGCGCAGCGCTGAAACTCTTGTACTACCATCGTACTTGTGTTCACGGAGCGGAATTCCAAGATGGCCTGCTCGCTCTCCTAAGATTCCCGCGAAAGGAACATAGCTGAAATAGAGCGTGGAAATAAGACGGTAGTTTTTGGCTTTTTGTTCCGCTCAGGAAAGTGGGGGGAAGAAACAAGTGACGGTGATTGCTGATTGGGCCAAAGTTGAGCTTTAGCATATGGGTTTGCTCGGAAGCTGCTGGGATTCGCGTTGCTCCTAGGTATATTCGGCTCGGTCCCGCACCGGAATTAGCCGACTTTTCTCGACGGAACATACGACGATTCCGCCTCGTTGCTTAGGCAGCTCCCCCGGGATCAAAATTTTAATGGCGGCTTAAATCACGGTAAAATAGTTTCTCTCGAAAAAGCTCAAACTTAGTAGAGCATATGCATAGGAATCCAATTTGATATGGCGATGTTTCCAGCGCCTGCCTGAAAGCGGAGAGCGGATGAGGCGGAGGAGGTAAGGTACCTGGTGGAGCATGCGGTGGGAGAAGATGGTCTCCTTGTCGAGCACCTTCATGGCGACGGCCGCGCCGGTGTCGGCGTGGACGGCGAACTTGACCTTGGCGAAGGTTCCCTGGCCGATGGTCCGGCCCACATCGTAGCGGCCCACCCGCTTCTTCCGCCCCGCCGCGCCCGCCATTCCTCCCTCCTGCTCGTCCGCCGCCTGCTTCTTCTGCCTGCTCCTTCTTGCCCCGCGGATGTGGGGGCGGGTTTGTGATGTGATGGTTAGGCGATGGGGATGGGTGTTGTGTGCGGCGAGCTGGCGACAACTAGGAATGGAAGAACGGCGGAATTCGCTGTTTATAAGGCGACGACGGGCGGCGCCGTCGTTGCCGCCGCCTGAGTCAGCAGCTCCTTGTGATTGCAGCTTTTGCCTTGAGCTGTGTGGCTGGCCGTTCTCTCTAATTTTGATTAAAAAAAATACTACTCTCAAACAGCTCCTTTAATTACTACAAATATTATTATTACCTATATTTTAACTAAATGCAATATAGATTTAGCATAACAAAAATAAGTTAGAACTAACCTGTTTTATATTTGGTTCAGCCCTTAGACTATCTCCAACAACCGAGACCCAAAATACAGGATCTATTCGTTCTTTGTGTAGTGTTACGTAAAAAGGTTCAATACCTATTTTTTTCTTCTCCAATAATATGATCCAAAAGCCAACAACTTCTGTAAATAGGTCTTTAGGAGAGAGGATATCTAATTTGGGTTATGCCTCTCTTGTCATGTAAAATGGGTCTTCTATATACGTACTCTCATAGAGCATCTCCACCCACAGGCCCGAAATCAGGCCCCTACATCTCCATTTAGGAGGTGGCCTGCAAAATTTGAGGGCCAAAATCAAAGTCCAACTCCAGCCACAGACCCTAAATCAGGCCAAAATGCCAAAATGAGAGGGGGATAGGGGGATCCTGTATTTAGGGGGCTAAGATTATAATTTGAGGGGGCATACAAAATGAGGTCCAATTTAGGGGCTCCACTGGAGTTTGATTTTTGTCCAAACTCCTAAAATTTAGAGTAGGGGACCAAGTAGGGGCTTGGGCTGGAGATGAGACTATAGTTATTTTGTTGGAGACCCATTTTGAATTTGGGTCCCGTAATAGGTCTCCTGTTGGAGAGAGCCTCACTGGCGGAACTTATTAGGTCTATAGTAGGTCCTGCCTTCCCCCACCTCCTTCCTCATGTTTGTAATTTTAGTTTAGGCCTACTTTGGTTTGAAGAAATTTTGTTGGAAGAATAGAGAATTTGTTGGTTTCCTATAGGATTTGACACTGTTCATGTCTTTGGAATGGAGGATTGGACCGTAGAAAAACTAAGGAAATTTTTTTTATGCTACCCACTTTACAGGAAGATTGTAGGAAAAGAAACATTCAAATGATGCTCATTTTTTTTCAATCCTGCTCATTGCTAATGATGCAAAGCTAAGCAGCCTAAACCGGAATATTTTGATAAAGACAATACCACATGACTAGTTTAATCGATCCATAATTTATTCATCTTCTCAATTTCTCAATTTCATTAGGACTGTTTTGAAGGAGTTGAGCAAACGTGAACTCTTACGAGTTAGAAACCAACTCTCCTGGCCATCCAACCAAGCACTCTTGAACTACAAAGCAAAGCAGGCGGATAGAAGAAAAAACTCAGCTGGGGATGAGACGGTACGTACTAACCATATTGGATTGTCGGTAGCCTTGCATGCTGCTTTGTCAGCTAGCCGCACTGTATTTTTTTTTAAAAAAATACTGATTTTGGTTTATATAAGCTCAAGCAAACAGGCTTGTGCTCGATGGTCCGACCAAAGAGCTTGCTCTATTCGGCTGGTCAGGAAGAAAAAGTTAATTTTAACTAATGTATACTTTTAAAAGAAAAATATTGTTTCAGCGCTGAAAAAACACTGATTTTGACAGAGAAGCTGAAATAAAGCTGCTGATTCAACCAAGCAAGCTAGCAAACGAGCACAAATTGAACACAACGCATTAGTTCTTCGTCACTGCGTCAGAATGGCTCCGGCTATCAAAAGTCTTTGCAACCGGTACGGTGTGACGACGGGGCGCGGCGTAGTACGTACGTGTGCGTGTTCAAAATGGCTATGCTATCCTAGCTTAGCTTCATGCATGCGAACACCCATGGGCTGAACTGATGGGACTCCTAAATTAATTATTAATTAATTAATTAATTAAAGCCTAACGCCAGCAACGTTTATAACGCGACAAAGGCCAGGCCAGCGTAAACTAAAACGATATACTCCATGATCCGCATCCAACACCTGGTAGCGGGTTTGTTTGTTTTGGTGGCCTGGCCAGGACCAGGAGTGTTGTGGAAAGCTCTAGAATTTAATCATCTGTACAACATCTCTTCCATGCAGAGAACAGAGGCCAGGCTACCATGCAATAGCTAGACAGACATCTTACTTCGTGAATCCGTCTGATTTTAAATACTCCTTCCACCTCAAAAAAAAAATGTAAAACTCATTTCTCGAGAAGTTAAAATTTTTAAATTTTGACCGATCATATCTAATAGAATATTAATGTTAACGATGTACGACAAGTATCATGAGATTAATCGTGAAATACATTTTCATACTAAACCTAATTGGAGATCAAAACGTAAATAATATTTTCAATAAATTTAGTTAAACTTAAATTCTTTTAACTCCTCTTAAAATAAGATTTATATTTTTTTTGAGACGGAGGTAGTAAGTTTGGTTTTCGGCTATTGAGAAGTGATTTTTTTCAACTTTAACAAAATATTTATAGTATACAATTATAGTATCGTTGGATAGATCACTGAATCTATTTTTATAGTAAATTTATTTAGAGATACAAATGTTTATTAATATTGTATATAAATTTAGTTAAATTTAAAAATGTTTGATAAGTACATCAGATACGACACTTATTAGAAACCGAGGGAATACATAACATAATTAAGCAGCCTAACAAGTCAACGCCGACGTCCCTATATATGTAGCTAGCTAGGTACACGCGTCACGTTAGTAGTATTATGCATAAACAAGGACATATGGGAAAGGTGGCTACAAAATGATAGCTCATGGTACTTATAGTTAATTTATATTAATTAATATAATATACATGTATAGATAGGCTTCACGCAACCTCACAAGCTAGAGCATTTGACCCGGTTAAAAAACAACACGATATTGTTATTCAATTATTACTCTATTGATACGCACACCGCACACTTACCACTAGCCATTACCAATTGTATATATCCAAATTCTAAATCTGGATGAACGTCATCATATGATTTAGTATCTGCCTGCAGTGGTTTCAGATTGCTTACACGAAAAATCTTGCAAATATTCTACTGACTTAAACAAGGTGGACTTAAACTGAGGCCGCAAGGGGAGCGAGGTCCTTGTCAGCCTTGCACAGTTGCACTTGCACAGAACGAAGACGAGTTGGGCACCATCGAGACGTACGACGGATGGCAGCCAAGGCCTCGGCCACATCCACATCCCGCTTCGGCTCCACCATGACGTCCTGGAAGTTGTCGTGCGCGTCGGCGAGGCAAAGGAAGGCGTCAAGGATGCGGTCATCGCCGCCGCCTAAAATCACCTCACATATGGCGACTCGGGGCCTCTCCCTCAATTTCTCCGTAGGCCTGCGAATGATCTAACGACAGAACAGGGCGAAAGACACATTTTTCATCACTTCTTCTCACATTGGGCTTCTTAGCGTGATTCACGGGACTTCTCTCACGGAGCTGCAGTGTTCGAACACGTTTGGCTGGGAGAGTGAAGGAGCTGTTGTTGGATCGCTACCAAACACGGCAGTCTTAGGCTTGAGCGAGGAGGAATTCATATATTGCTATTTGTTTTGCAGTTACATCGTCTCCACTAAACACAACTACTATTTCAGTATGTAAGAAATAGAGAGTGCATTCATATATTGCTATTTCTTTTGCAGATACACCATCTTACAGTTTGATCAAATTCTTTTTTTAACAGTTTTTTCTTGCCCAATTTGATAATACTTTTATTTTTAGAAATGTGTTGAAGTAATGCGTGAAGTATTCTTCTAGTATATCCTGATTTGTGAACACATGTTCATATGTAGATAGAAAATTGACTACCGTTGCTTTTTAAAAAAAAGTATTGAGTCATGATATCCTCTTCCATGGAATCCCATTGCAACAAGGATACTGCTACCATTGTGTGACAGATGACCGAAGTGTGTCATTGTCTCCAACGATCTGTAGTACTTACGTTATGATGGTCTGTCGCTTGACATCGAAATGCTTCTTTTTCAGATGACTATGTATATCATCATGCGCAACAAATATGGTAACAATCAATTTTATTTCGATTTCCACTTGAACAGTGCCTTCCACCACATTCTGCCCATGCATCTTTTGATGCGAAGCCATCTGCGTGCTCATATACTGGCCAAGCTAAAGATGGGAAGATCACAAGGACGGGAGAATATGATGATAGTCCTGTCTTCCACCACATTTCAGAACACCACAGCCCCGGTTGATCATCCAACTTTCAGAGAATAGAGAGATTTATACATCACTTAGAAACAAAAGCACATTACTCAGAAACAAAGTTACACTTTTAAAAAAAGTATGAGTCATGATCCTCTTTTTCCGTGGAATTCCACCGCTACCATAGTGCGCGACACATGATCAATGTATGTCACTGTCGTTAATGATCTGTACTTTATGGTGCTCTGTCGCTTGACATCGAAATGCTCAACAAACATGGTAACCATCAAAAGTGATTTTTTTTATATTTTGATTTCCACTTGAACAGTGTCTTCACCACATTCTGCCCATGCATCTTTTGATGTGAAGCCATTTGCGCGCTCATACATTGGCCAAGCTAAAGCCAGGAAAATCACAAGGATAGGAGAATATGATGATAGACTCAAGTTAACGATGGAAAGAGTCCATATTTTATTCTCTACCTTCCTTTGCTTGTGATCAATTGTCTTGTCTGCCACCACATTTCAGGACATGTCCCGGTTGATCATCAAACTTTCAGAGAACAGACAACTTTATACATGGGCTTGTTTAGTTTCATCTTAAAACTTTACACCCCATCACATCGAATATTTGGACATATTCATGGAGTACTAAATATAGAAAAAAAATAGCTAATTACACAGATTGCGTATAAATTTTAAGAGGAATTTTTTGAGCCTATTATTCCATGATTTGACAATATCATGGTACAGTAAATATTTGTTGATGAGAAATTAGTTAAGCTTAGTAATTTCATCTTGTGGTTTACAGACATAAACTGTAATTTGTTCTTTATTATAATCCAAACGACCAATGTGATACCCCATGAGACATTTGATGTGACATCATAAAAACTTTACAACTTGTATCTAAATAAGACCCTAGTTACACCTCTAAACATTGTTATGCTCAATACACATTGAATTGACACACCCTTAGTGTCTAGTCCTTTTTTAGTAGCTGTGTCCTGTGTGAGCAAAACCACAATTATTGTATCAAAACCACCGTCCAAAACCGTCTAAGGGGTAATTTAATCGGTTTTCAAAAGTTCGAACGGTAAAATAAATGGTTTAACAGTTGAGGGGGTAAAATATACCACTCATCATAGTTGAGAGGGTCATGTAGACATTTCCTCGTGATATTAGTTAAGCGATTATAGTATCGATGCATACTATATATATATTTGCTATATATTTACTAAAAAGATCGTATGTGCTTATATCCGGTGCTAACTGCAGTATGCCCCATGCATCAAGGTGAGGCTGAAGCAAATTCGCACAGACAGCTGCCGCCGCCTCATCTATTCCTTCCTCATCATTTTAGTGGCATATCTTAGCTTATTGCTGACTTTAAAAAACAATATTCACTCTGTCTCTATATAAATCATTTTTTTCCTAAAGTTGTTTTAAGTCAAGTTCAACTTTTTAGCTTATCAAATTTATAGAAAACACGTGCGTAGAGTTTTGCCGTTGAACGTATGGCTAGGATTGCGGTACTGACGAGCAACAGTGATATGAGTATTACATAGCGATGGATACTAGATCAACAGCTGAGGGGAATGGGAAATGTTGTGAAAGGAGGTGCCCACAATTAAAGAAGTTTATAGATAATTCAGACTTGCGAGATCAAATTGGTACAATAATATACTCATTTGGTGCCACAAGTATTTATATTTTTCTATAGATTAAAAAAAACTATAAAATATTAACCTAAGATAACTTTAAGAATTGATTTAATTTGTGACATGGAGCATACACTACCAAAATGGTAGAATTTTTCTAGTGTTTTTAGTTAATAATAAAACACTATCGCTAGTTATAATATATGAGAATCTCATTAGAAATAATTTATTAAAAAAATTATACTAAATTTTGAATGAGAAAATACGTGAAGAAACCTGAAGAAGATTTCATCAACATTTAATGTTTCATAAATGTGTCTAAATATTAATGTGATGGAACTTTTAATATGTCCAAATATTAATGTGTCCAAACACTTGCATTCATCCTCTACACCATGTAGGGTACTATATGGTGGGGCTCCTGCTTCAATTATTAAGTACGTGGGGGCAACATAAAGAAGAGTATTGATGTGGCTCGTGGATCTTGCGTTAGATTAATTTTAGTAATGACTAATGAGCCCGTGATGCAGCCTTTTGCTGTAAACATGATAGTGATGACCTACTTTGTGATTGGGCGCTTTGTCGAATAAAAAGATGTCTAGAGGAACTCTGACTTCTAATTTGTAGAAAAATAATAGTAGTCATCATCTAATTTAGATTTTTCGCTTTTGCTAAAGTTGGAGAGCGAGATATAGATTGATTCTGTGCACAGAGAAAAAGCTGTTCGAGAACGGAAAGATATGCAGACGTCCGGAGGGTAGCCCTTGTCTATGGAAATCGAGCGCTGGCTCCTGTCTATCCTAGCGAGCGTGCGCAGAAGAGAGTTCCTAAAAAAGAATATGCAGCCCAAATCGGAGACTCATGGGCCAGCCTAGAACTGAGAGAGGGTACACGGACCCATTCAATAAAGCATAAAATCCTGGCCCATTCAATAGCCGGAGAAAACAAAAAAAAATCATTGGCCCATCGCGAACCAGACGCGGCTTGCACTTGGGTAGCTCGGCTGCTCAGGTCACAGGTGGCGAGAGCCGGAGAAGGCCACAGGGGCCCAGAGCTGCTCAGGTCAGGTGCCGAGAGCCCGAGACGGGCCCAGAGGCCCAGACAAATGTGGGACATCACTACTCCAGTCGGGTGTCACTGTGTCATTGTGTCAGGAAGATATTTTTCTTCCCCGGTGGCGGTACGGGCGATGGTGTGGCACCCTTCCTAGATAGCTTCCTATTAGAAACTGATTTGAGAGTCACATTTTAAATTAAATCTTGTCAAGCACGTAACTAAAGTGGCCTTCATCCCTATGTGACCAACCCAAAGAAATGGGAATCTGTTGGGCCGGGTTTTACTTGCATTAGATAGTGTCTTGTTTTTAATATAATTATTTCTTATTGACTTTAAGATAACATGGTCTTCCTTACTAAGGGTGTGTTTATATACAAAGGATCTGTTTGGATCCTCTAGCTGGGCTAGAAGGTAGAGTTAGTTTCTAACCGCAAACTAGCCCTCAACTAACTCTACCTCAAGTGTTGTTTAGATCTCAGAGTTAGATCGACAGAAAAGCTAATTTCCAATCATTTGCCTTATCTAACCCATCTTTTCAGCAGGATCTGCACTTGTGTGGTCTCATCTGCTTACAAACAAAACAAGTTCATAAATCTAGTATCCAAATCACAATAAAATTAAAATTTGCCATACAAATGAGCCATGGACCAGGTCTCTACTTCTCTCGGCATCTGAAATTTCTACGCATCTGAAATTTCTGCATGCATGTATGTACATGTGCACATCAGGAGCTACTACAGGTGCACACAAAGGCCAGACCAAAATTGCAGGGCGACAAGGTAGGTCCAGGCCTCCGATGCCAACCCGTCAGAGTGTAACAATGTAACACCCGAAAATTTTCAATTTATTAAATAGGATTAAATCCAATCTATTTATGTTTATGTGGCATATAATCTAGTGAATAAAATCTTTTTGGGTAATTAAAATAAATCTTGGTAGTTAGAAACTTGAGTGTTGCATACATGCTGCTGCACATATTTACTTCCTGAGATTTGTTTGGATTTGCAAGGGTTCAAATCTTAGTTTGAAAAGCTATTTGGAAAATAAATTTAAAAATGAGTTTTAAAAAGAAATAAAACAGAAACCTCACCCCTCCTCTCTTTCGGCCCAGTCGAGGCCCAACTTCTCTGCCACCCCTCCCCTCTTCCCTTCGCCTCGCGTGGACCGAGCCCAGCTCCAGGCCGAGGCCCAACTCCTTCGCGCTGCAGCCCAGCTCGGAGCCCATCTCCTCCTCCTCCTCCTTTCTCTCCCGCTTGGGCCAGGGCCCAAACTTGGCGAGCCAGCCGCGCAGCGCCGTCCCTCTCCGTCTGTGACCGACACGCGGGGCCCACAAGTCATCTTCCTCCTCCTCCTGCTCATGTTCGAAGCGGACATGTCCGCGCCGTAACCCCCCTGGCCTCCTCTCTTGGCGTGGCCGAGTCCGGATCTCCTACGCCTCCCTCGCGCCCCTATATAAGTCGGCCGAGCTCTGCCGTCCCTCCCCACAAGTTCCTGAGCGAGCCGCCGCCTCCAATCGTGCCCTTGCCGCAGCCACAGAGCCGCCGCCGCCCCGAGCTCCGCCGTCGCCGTCGATTTCACCAACGAGAAGTCTCTCCGTCGAAATTGGTTGCCCTCCAAGCTTCGCAGCAAGGTCAGGGATCTTCCCGACCCCTTCTCCCTCGGTTTTGTGCACTGTAGCCATGATGCCGAGCTTCGCCGCCGCCATAGTTCCGCCACCGAGCTCGCCGCATCCTCTCCGAGCTACCTCTGTGGCAACCGAAACCATAGATCGGTTTAGCTTGAGCTTCTCTTGCTCCCCGACCAGATCCCGAGGTGAACCGAGCTTCCAAGCCCCAAAAACGCCGTCTCCGGCCATCTTCCGGCGAGGAACCGGCCGGGCGCCGCCCGACTCCGGCGACTAGGGCCGCCCCTCTTTCCCCCCGATCTAATCTACGCCGTCCACGGCCGATCCAACGGCCCGCAGTGAGAGATACCCCTTCGCCGGCAATTTTGCAGAAAACCCCCTGAGCTTTTTAATGTTCTAACCCGCAGTCCCTTGGCGTCTTTGGTCAAATAAGCTTTTGTTTTCGGAAAACGTATTTTTCTCGGTTTAGATTCAAAAATACGTTTTCAATATTTACAGATTTGCCACTCAGTTTATTTCGGCCATATTTTATTCGTTTTAGCTCCGATTTGATCCGTTCAAGTCTCGTTAGATTCGTAATTTCGTAATCTACCTAATGATGCTACTGTTACTCATGTTTTAAACTTTTAAAATTTGAGATTAGATTTAATCTATTATTTTATTAAAGTAAAACTTGTTTATTTCATAACTTCCCCGTTTGAACTCCGATTTTCGTGATCTTTATATCGTTGGAATCGTACCGACGCGTAGATTATTTTTATACACTTTTCAATCTGTTTTTCCACTGTTGGTGTACTGTTTCTAATATAGATCTTGTTTGCTTCGTGTATGATTGCCTCGATGATTGTGTGGTGATTTTATGATCGAGTTCAGACGGTGAGCAATACGTTGGTGATCAAGAGTACACTGAGGATCCAAGTTCTCCAGAGCACTTTGATCAAGGCAAGTATAGTATGGACCATCCTTGTTGCCTATTCATCCTAATCACCGAATTCATGATGCATGTGTCTACTTTGGCAACCCTAGTATTTATTCCTAGATTTTGATCACTTGATCTTTGTTACCTATGAGATTGCATTTGAGTAGTGATGCTAGTGCTTTGATGGGTCATGATCTTATGAACTTGAATAATTGATTATGGAATAAAAGTTAAAAGATGCTTTTTAGCAACATGGACTAAGGACTTGTCTGTAAGTATGACACCGGGACTTACAGCGCAACTATGTAGGCTATATGGCTCTGGCTTTAGTCAAGTATGGAGTTACTTTCTATCATGCTATTAATCTTGAAAGGTTTCTTGCCGAGTTGGTTGTTTTGCGGCTCCTGTCTTTGTGTGTACTGCTGCGTGTGTGTGCCACTTGGAAGGAGGGCTCTACCGCCCCTTGCCATTGCGTCTGGATTGATTAGTAACTTGTTAGAGAGCCTTTTGAAAGACTTCATAGTGAGACCCTGTTATGCACCTTGGCAGTGTAGTGTGGGCCTTGCAAACCCCGACACATGGGAATCACGATTCATGGTGAAAGTGTGCAACCTCTGCAGAGTGTAAAACTGATATATCAGCCGTGCTCACGGTCACGAGCGACCTTGGACGTCTTACAGGAATTTAACTAATTGAATATTGATTTATTTGAAGTTTCTGTTGATGTTTATTCCATATTAATTATCATGTTTATGTGATCATGCAAATCTTGTTCCTTGGTATAATCTATTGCTACTACTCAAATTGCTAAAATACGATCAACTAAAAGTAACCGCTGTCAACCAGTGTCATGCCTTATTTGAGCCTCATAAACCCGTGCTATTCTTGTTGAGTACGACATGTATTTACACTTGCTTTATTTTTCATATTTGGATAAAAATCCCGGATGGGTAACAGATGACTATGAGGATTCTTCCGAGGATTATTAGGATTGTGTTCACCAGTCAACTATTCCCTGTGGATTGGAGTTTCCGCGAGAGAGTTATATATATTCCGCTGATATTTATGTAAAGACTCTGTGATATTATTCGTTATATATTGAACCTTGTGATGGTACTATGTAATTTGTCACTTATGTGTGTGATTAATCTTTGGGCGCACATAAGTTGGTTCATTTAATTTTATCCTTAAAATTGGGTGCGACAAACAACCCTAAAATACAAACACCCAAAAATACCAACCAATTAAAATTTTCCATCTATACTTCACTGAAACATACTTCATGAGCATGCATATAGAAATTAAAATCTACAAGTTACATTTATGAGTCATTACATTCTAACTTCTATTTAGTTATTTTCATTAGCTTTGTGCATATGTAGATTTTATTTGCATTTTATGTTTGGCTTGAGTACCCATAAATGTATAAAAGCATATACATGTGTATAAATATGAACACTAGAAATTAGAAAATGAAAAAGGGAAAAGAGAGACAGTGAGGGCTAGGCTAGTCCAGCTAACCAGCCATTCGGCCCAAGCCGGCCTATGGCCCGATCCCGCTTCACCCCACCGGCGCGCGCGCAGGCACGCCAGCCCAGCCCAACCGGCCGCCTCCTTTCCTTTTCACCTCGCGCCCACGCCGTCTCCGTAGCTGGGCCAGCAGGCCCAAGTCGCGGCCCAGCCCCGCGCGCACGCGCAATGCGACGGCACCCACGCGCCGTCGCTGCCGCTGACGGCTCGGCCCCGCATGTCAGCCACGTTTTTCCCCCTTCCCCTGTTCTTCTTCCCCGCGGGTGCGATGGCCGGCAGGGTCACGCGAAATGCATGACCCCGACCCCACGCAGCCGACAAGGCCACGCCTCGGCAATGTTGTCCCCCGCCTGTCCCCCTCGCCTTAGCCACCAAGAGAACCCGAGCACGTCTGGAACCCTAAAGGAGTTTGCACCATAGCCCTCCGATCCGCCGGGCGAATCAAAGCCGTCCGCCATTGGAGCCTGCCGAGCTTGGCTATAAATTGGGACGCCCACAGAGCCCTAGACTCCATCCCGCACACCGCCGCTGCGCTGCGGCACAGACTACCGCACCCCACTTCACCACCGAGAGAAAGGGAGAAGGCGGAGCAGAGAAGAAGGCGCCGCCAGGGCGCTGCTGCCGCGAAGCACGCCGGAGCCGAAACTGGAGACAGAGCCGGTGCCACCGTCGCGGATCGGCACAGCACTGCGAACCCTCGGCATGGCAATGACCCTCCATTGCATCGCCATCCTATCTTCACCGACACCGCGGTGAGCCACCCGAGCACCTTGCCAACCTCGCCGTGCTTTCGGCCATGGTGTTCGGACCCCCCCGAGCGTGTAGGCCACGGGTCATTTCCGATCCCGGAACACATCACACACACGCACACAAGACGCAACCCAGCCAACAGGGAACGATCGAGCCGGAACAGAACGGCGGGCACCGCCGCCGCGAACCGAGCTCCCGGAGCGCCGCCGTTTAACCGGCGTTCCCGCGCGTAGCCGCCAAGTTCCGCCAAATGACCTAGATTAGAATATCCACCGCTACACCTTGAGGCCTAACCACGAGCCGAAGAGTGCCTGTAGCCACCCCCACCTTGTATCGCGTGCGCATTGAAGACCGCTGGAGCGCCGCCGCGTCGCGCGTGCGTTCTGGACGTCTCCGGCTACCATCCGGTTAGGGTAGCTCGTCGTGGAGCAACACCACGACCACCCTCATACCTACTGCGTGGCTCAAAGCCTTGGGGAAGCCTCGTTCGTCCTATTCACAAGCTTCGTGACGCCGCCAGGGCGCCGTCGTTGGGTCTCGCCAAGGAGAAGGCGCTGCAGCCACGACAGCGTGGGCTAGCAAGCTCAAAAAGAACCAGCAGCACGCCAATTGGAAGGAGCCGCACCCAACTACGCCAATACGTGAACGTGGCCGCCTCACCCCAAACCGACATCGCCAGAGTAGCGCCGCCGTAGTGAACGGACTCCCTGCAGCCTTGCTAATCCCAAATTAGAGGCCAAAATTCTCTTCACCAGGGGACAAAAGACCAAACCCATCCTCGCATGAGTCAACCACGCTTTGCCGGAGCTTCTACCCCGCGGCAACCTCGCCGCCGGAGACCATACCGCCATAGGCCGTGGCCAAGAGCACAAGCTGACCCTTTTAGTTCCACAATCACCTTGCAAGACCATCAGTTGGTGGTAGGGACCATCTCCGACCATCATCAAGCTCACCGGGGTCGCCGCCGTACCTCGCCGCCGCCGGCGATTCGTTGGGAACCCACGTCGAGCACCTAGGGGGCACTGACGTGCGCCGGACGTCAGCACCGGTGCACGTGCTCCCGGCAGCGGCTCGTCCGCGGACCGAGTCTACCATGAGCCGAAGAGAGAAGAGGGAGGGATGAACACGGTCCACGTGCACCCATGAGAACGGTGCACTGGACACCTAGCTGCGGGTCCACCGTGGACCGGGTGCCGTGCGCCGAGCCGCACTGCAGGCCAGATGCGCCACGTGGCACGCCCACGTGCCGACACGTGTCAAGCCCGGTGACGTCATGCTGACGTCATGATGACGCCAGCCGGTCCCACCAGTAACCCCACCGTTGACCAAGTCAATGATGACGTCAACAGTGACGTCATGCTGATGTCAGCAGCCACGTGTCACACCGAGAGCCAGCCACGTGTCACCCCCTAAGTAATTAGCCTTTTTACCATTTTCAGAAAATAGAATAAACTTCGGAAATCATAACTTATTCTTATGATGTCCAAAAATTGCGCACCATATATCAAAATTCTCAGAAAAATGAGCTCTACAACCTGAACCTATGTTTGAGTGCATTTGGATCTTTATTTTTATTGGATTTTTCTGAATGATCTATAGGAGTCGCTAACGCGACTATTTTGATTCCGTTTTCAGAGCCGGAGAAGAATCTGACTGAGGAGGACGACCACAAGTACCTTCAGGAGCTAGGAGACAACTACGAAGGTGTCACGTCCTACCAAATCCTTAGCACCTATTACGCATTGCTAAATATCGTTCATGCCATTGCTTTATGATCATATGATATGAACTGTTTAGGTTGCATGTTAGAATAATTGATTACCCTGCCTTATTTAAACTATCACCCTGCTATCCGCTGATAGGATATATGCTCGCTGTTATATGCTTATTTGCTCTTCTACTACTTAACGATTATTACTCCTAAGTGGGGAATCGGGAATGGTTTGACATATGTGAACTAAACTTAATTAAACGGGGGAGCGTGCTGCGTGAGTCTTGGGTGCGTGGTGAGGGTCGAGTCGACCAAGTGGGTTATGAGACGAGCCAGAAGGGCAAGTCGTGCCGGGGGTGCAACCTGGGCATCCCGACGAGAGATACCTGTGGCGGGTAATGGATTACGAGGTGGTTCCGGGTTGGACGACCTGTGTGGTTTGAAGCCCGTGAACGGAGGTGCTGTGATGGCACAGGGAGAGTATCCCCTAAGAGAAGATGCCTGCTTAGTCAAACCTAGGACGGACTAGTTTCAGGTTCATGGGAACCCTTTACTGCTCACTCGTCTTCGATGGGCGGGGAACGGCTGGACTACTTGGTAGGACGGTGCCACTACTACTAGGTTGTGAGGTGATAAGGGTGGGCGGAGACGGTCGATGGGTTTTCGTTCCGTTCTAGATGCGCAGTACCACTGAATGGGCCCGGTACTGCGTCTCCCAGTCTCAGCGTAATGGTGTTGGATCCGGAATGTCCTAGAGCTGAGTGGTAGGGTGGCATCGACCTAGGCAAGCAAGCACCCGGAATTCTGCCTAGGTGTTTGCGCAACACCTATGATGGCAAATCTTGTGAGTCGTAAAACCTCTGTAGAGTGTATGGTTGATTGATCGATACATATGCCGACTCGTCGGCTATGGACCTTTCCTGTGAAGCTTCTACTAGTGTAGTGAGTGTTCTTTTCTTCCCCCTGGTTGACACTTTCTGGCAGTGTGCCCAATGTGGCAGTGTGCCGCTGAGACAGGCCCGAGAGGGAGTTGGGCCTGCCGAAAGAGTGCGAGGTGTGTGTGAGATGTGGTGTATGGGATGGAATGGTTTTTGGGTGAATGGTTGGAGTTGAATGAGATAAAAATATGACTATTAAAATATTGATTACACCTGCATAGGAAACCCCAGCCTATAGGTCTGCTTGTACAGCTTTGCATCCACTCTCCACAAAGCAGCTGCTATCATAGGTGGGCTCTGTGGCCAGTACAAATCGTACTGATAAATTTGCTGTCAGGTGACGAGAAAGAGTACAACTTCGATGGAGACGATTGGGAGGAGTAGGGTCGCGTGCTACACTCAAGTTGGCCGTGAAGGATGAATCGCTTCCGCATCTTATCAGCTTCTCTGAATTGTTGAATCCGCCAGTGTGGCGATGTAATAATTTATGTAAGACTCTGTTATAAACTCGATGTATGGATCCTGGTATCAACTGAGATCTGGGTATTTTTATGGATAGTTCGATACAATCTATTTAATTACAATGTGTGCCTGTGGATTTCTCTTCATGGAAATCGAGGTCGTTTCAGTTGGTATCGGAGCCATACTTGACTGTAGGACGAGACCCGTAGAAAATGGAGGCTAGAATAAAGAACCAGACCCTCTTTTCGGTTATATTACGGACCTTGCATTTACTTTTTATGCAATGGCTCATCTATTACCCGGACCTGCTAACCCGTTTCTTGAAAAATTGCAGATGACCAACCTTGGATACCCACCACTTGGACCGCTGCGCGACGGCACCGTCGAGGTCCCAATCCGCGGGAGGAACTATGGCGGATTTGCCCTGGTCCTACGACAGGTGCTCGAGGAGCTTGGAGCCCCGGCTGACCAGATCCAGTACTTCTGCAAGGGGAAGATCATCACAGAGGAGAGCTTTGAGGGACCCGTTACCACCAGGGTAGAGATACCAGCCAGTGTGACCTTTCCAGAGCTGCTGGTATTCACAGACTACACTGCTGGAGAGACTGTTGAGGATGGAGTTCAGTCGGTCTCCCGCAAGGTACTGCGCACAGTGGTTTACACAGCCTACGAGTACCTCAGAGGGACCCACTTCCGTCTGCTACCCCAAGCCCTGGAGTTACACCCTGACCCTTACCAGAGAGTCCTGTATGCCAGCCAGATCACTTAGGCCGAGGCCGACCCTTGCCTTCGCACAGCAGCACACCACCTTATGGAGCAGGACAGGTATATCAGCTCAATGGAGCAGAGGAGGCAGCGTGACCGAGCCCGTCTGGCAGAGGCAGAGGACAGCTTGCTGAGTGGGACTCAGACACTGGAGGGTTTGAGCAAGGCAGTCACTGACTTGCAGCAGGAGATGCAGCGCAGGGACGAGAAGCACTGAGTGGAGGTCACCGATCTGCGGGACAAGGTCGGAGACTTCGGGATTCGCAACCACTACCTGGGTTGCAAGGTGCTAGGACTGCAGAGGGAGCTCGATGACAAGAACAGGGCACTCGCTGAGAAGGAGCAGAAGGGCAGAGATAGAGGGGTTGAGATGTTTAAGTTACGATCCAGGATCAAGGAGTTAGAGAAGGAGTTAGGGGAGGCTGAGGAGAGGTCCATCCGCAACCAGGGGCACCTAATCGATCGCGTGAAGATGGTGGAGTTCCTAAAGGACAAGGTACGGAGGATCATGAGAGCTTGGAAGCTATCCGATGCCAGGAGGGTTGTTGAGGTACGGAGGGTACAGAGTCAGCTACCACCTGTGGACCACACGAAGCCCAGAGATGGAGACTTCAGCATACCACCTACTACGCTCAACATGGGAGCTTGTCCATCCCAGGGACTGCAGCAGATCGGACCTACTCCAGAGTTAGCAGAGGCTCTCTCCTACGTCAACCGTCTGCACATGACCAACGATGAGATCGAGGCGGAAGACAGTCGTGTTCCTTCAGCCATACTCCACCTCATGTAGTAGTAGCTTGTTGGACCCTGCGAGGCCGTATGATTAGTATCACCATGATTAGTAGTAATACTATCTCTCCTTCAGCTGCCTGCGTGTAGCACGATCTTCATAGATGCTAGGGACCTCTTGTAATGTAATAAGAACCCATGTAATGAGTGATATTTGGATCTTAATGCATTTTATGGTTCTTCATGCTTCTTTGATTGAGTGTAGGATAGAATGTTTTAAAAAATTATTTAAATCGCTGTAAATCACCTAAACTCTTACTTGAACAAAATATTTATCACTACACTGAGCACGTGCCTAATATTTTCAGATGTCGATGAGACGTTCCACTCGTTTGGAGAACCGCCAGCCCTCCTCCGCACCTGCGCCAGGACGCAGGCGTGGTCATGGCCGTGGACGCCCAGCTGGCAGGCGTGCTGGAGTCAACCTGGAGGAAGAGCTGCGCCGGGCAGAGGAAGCACCGCCGGTGAACGACCCGCCACCACAGGGCGAGAATGTGCCTCCGCCACCGCCACCACCACCGACGTTGGCGGAAGTGATGGCTTAGCAGACCCAGCTGTTGAATGCCATTTCTGCAGGGATGAATTGGCACCATGGACCACCCCAGAATGACTTCCAAAGGAAACTAGAGGGATTTCTGAAGATGAGGCCACCCACCTTTGACGGGACCGACAGCGATCCCCTCGCTGCCGATGACTGGCTCAAGGAGATGGAAAAGAAGCTGGACCTGACCACTTGCACTGATGAGGAGTGTGTTGGGATTGCAAGCCACCAGCTGACAGGTGTTGCACGGGCCTGGTGGGACAACTACACCAGCGCTCACGAGGACCCGGCCCGCATTGACTGGGAGGAATTCACCGAGGCTTTCCGTGACCACCACATTCCTGAAGGTGTTATGGAGGCCAAGGAGAACGAGTTCCACAACATCTCCTAGGGAACTGACCGGATCCACGAGTACACTACCCGCTTCAACTGCCTACTCCGCTACGCACCTGCGTCTTGCGTGAGTTCCGAGAAGGAGAAGATGTACTACTACAGGAAGGGACTACGGACCAAGATCAGGTTGGCGCTCTCAGGCAACAAGAGCTACACCCTTCGTGAGCTGATTGACCGCTGCATTGAGATCGAGAAGGATCGCATGGAAGCACGCCTGGAGTTTGAGGCCCAGAACAAGGGGAAGAAGCGCCGCTCTGAGGGACCCGCTCGCACTGCTCCACCCCAGAGACAGCGAACGGGTGCACCTCCGCCTTTTCGAACTCGCCAGGGACCTCCTTCGGGTATGAGCCATGGTGGTGGTACCTACAACAACAACTATCACCGTCCCGCTCAGACCTACCCTGCGCCGGCTCGGACCATGCAAAACACACCCGCCCCAGCTACCAACACGCCGAGGGCAAGCAACTGGAAGGCTCCTGCGACAACCTCAGCAGGCAGTGCGCCTTTCACTTGCTTCGGGTGCGGGAAGCTTGGACATAGAGTGGCTGCGTGCCCCGACCTCAACCGCGCACCAGCTGCTGCACAAGGCACATCGAACCGGGGATCCGCTGCCCGTGGACGTCTGAACCACATGACCGCCGAGGAAGCAGAGGCTGCTCCAGATGCAGTATACGATATGTTTTTGGTACATAGTAACAAGGCTACCGTTCTGTTTGATTCTGGGGCTACATGTTCATACATCTCATCTGCATATGCACATAAGCATAATGTACCTGTAACCCCGAGAGCAAATCCTATCCTAACCAGCTCACCCCTAGGAACCTTTAGGAGCATCCACATATGTAAGGGAGTGAGAATCACAATCGAGGGATTAAACTTCCGAGCCGACCTCACCCTGCTACCCTCTAACAGCTTAGATGTCATCCTAGGTATGGATTGGTTAACCAAACATCGTGGAGTGATATCCTACTCACCCAGATATGTCCAAGTAACCCATCCCTCCGGACAAGCTGTCCGATGTATACCCCAAACCGAGAGAATTCAAGCCCTCCTATGTGCCCTAGAGACCAAAGGAGACAAGAAGGCCTTTACAGTGGATGATGTACCAGTGGTCAGAGACTACGCTGATGTATTTCTAGAAGAATTGCTAGGCATGCCACCAGACCGGGATGTAGAGTTTGTTATCAACCTGATGCCAGGGACTGCCCCGATTGCCAAGAGACCGTATCGGATGTCAGCAGATGAATTGAGGGAACTTAAGAAGCAGCTAGGAGAACTGTTGGAGAAGGGCTATATTAGGCCAAGTGCCTCGCCCTGGGGATCTCCTGTCTTGTTTGTCAAGAAAAAGGATGGCTTGATGAGGATGTGCATTGATTATCGGAACCTGAATGCAGTCACGATCAAGAACAAGTACCCGCTGCCCCGCATTGATGACCTGTTGGATCAGTTGCGCAATGCCAAGTACTTTTCAAAGATTGACCTCCGATCAGGTTACCACCAGATGAAGATTAGGGAGGAGGATATCCCGAAAACTGCGTTTGTCACTAGGTATGGGCAGTACGAATGCACAGTAGTCCCATTCGGACTTACTAACGCACCAGCCTATTTCATGAACATGATGAATAAGGTCTTTATGAACGAGCTGGACAAGTTTGTGGTGGTGTTTATTGATGACATACTGATTTACTCGGCAACCAAGGAGGAGCACGAGCTACACCTCAGGACTGTGTTGGAGAGGTTATCTCACCATCTGCTGTATGCCAAGCTCAGCAAATGCGAGTTCTGGTTGGAAGAAGTTGCTTTCCTAGGCCACGTGCTGTCCGCCAAAGGAGTTGCAGTAGACCCAGCCAAGATTGAAGCTGTAAAAGAATGGGAGCAACCCCGCAATGTGACAGAGATTAGAAACTTTCTGGGACTTGCTGGCTATTACCGCAGATTCATCGAGAACTTCTCCAGGATCACACGACCTATGACCAACCTATTAAAGAAAGCCAATGAGTTTGTATGGACTCCAGAGTGTGAGAAGAGTTTCCAAACTTTGAAGCAGAAACTCACCACAACCCCCGTACTGGCCCTACCTGATATTCACAAAGACTTTGTGGTATATTGTGACGCCTCTCGACAAGGTTTGGGCTGCGTACTAATGCAAGAAGGAAGGGTGATAGCATATGCCTCAAGACAGTTGAAAGAACATGAGCAAAGGTACCCGACTCATGACCCAGAACTTGCAGCCGTGGTTCATGCACTCAAGATCTGGAGACACTATCTAATAAGCAACAAGTGTGACGTCTACACTAACCACAAGAGCCTGAAGTACTTCTTCACTCAAGAGGACCTAAACATGAGACATCGCAGATGGTTGGAACTCATCAAGGATTATGACCTGGAGATTCACTATCATCCAGGAAAAGCAAATGTAGTTGCAGATGCCCTTAGCCGCAAAAGCTACTGTCATACCCTCATCACCAAGTCTATGCCGCCCGAGCTCAAGAGGGAGTTTGACGCGTTCCAGCTCGAGGTAGTCTCTCATGGCATGCTAAATGAACTTCGCATCGAGTACAATCTTACCTCTCGGATTCGAGCAGCACAAAAGAATTGTCCAGAGATAGATTACATCCGAGGGCTGATGAAGCTGGGAAGAGGCCCCGAATACCGAGAGGATGAGCAGGGAACTGTGTGGTACGAAGACAGAATCTGCATGCCCACAGATTCGGCGTTACGAGAAGAGATCCTGTCGGAAGGGCATGACTCCAAGTATTGCATTCACCCAGGGTCAGCCAAGATGTACCACGATCTAAGGAAGCACTTCTGGTGGGAGAATATGAAGGCAGACATTGCAGGGCACGTAGCTCGATGTGATACGTGCAGTAGAATCAAAGCTGAGCATCAGAGGCCAGCAGGGTTGCTACAACCAGTTGAGATACCAGAATGGAAGTGGGAGTGCATATCCATGGACTTCATAATAGGACTACCCCGATCTGAGCACGGGTATGACTCCATATGGGTAATAGTGGACCGTCTGACCAAAGTTGCACACTTTATTCCGGTCAAAAGAAAGTATTGTCGACGGAATACCGGCGATAGTCTACCGAGGGGTATGACCAAGGTAGTAGATGATCGGAGAAGGTGCACCTGAGACGAGCAAGAGTTGCGCAGTTAGCGCGAGACACGAGATTTATACAGGTTCGGTCCGCCGCGAGGCGTAATACCCTACGTCCTGTGTGTTGCTGTCTTGTATTATTATGAGTTGAGTTAGCCTGAGTTGTGGGATCTATCCCTGCCCCTCCTTATATAGTCTGAAGGGACAAGGTTACAAGTAAACTAATCAAGTTGGTACAATAACCGTGCGGTGCACTGCCTTGCGCCACACGTCTTTATCTTCTGGGCCGGGCCAGCTTTGATGGTGTGGCCCATGTCTTGACTTGTGGTACCGGGGGTTTATATCCCCACAGCTAGTCCCCGAGCGCCTTGCATTCATCGGGAGGTGCAGATCTTCGGAGTTGCTTGACCAGACGGATGTAAGGAGCTCAGAAAAAATTTAAAAAGAGCTTCTCTTTGGTGAAGTGTATCCACTTTTGGTTCGTCAGAACCAATACCTTCACCGTTAGGTGAAGTGTATCCACTTAGTCCCTGAGCCTGATAGTAGGTGACGCAGTCACGTGGTGTCAGGGTCAAAATCTTTATCCTTGTTGATCTTGTGAAGTGTCGACAAAATCCTTGAGCACAACAAGTGACCGGGAAAAAATCTTCTGAGCAGGCGAGGCGCATATCAAGACCCCGATGTGCTGCCCAAGATCAGCACCCTGATCCGAACAGCATGGAGTGACTTGATAGCTTGGCGACGAAGTCGCCGAGCAGCTGTACTGCTCGAAAACGCTTGATGAGGCGTCGAAATCCCCGAGCAGCTGTACTGCTCGGAAACGCTTGGTGAGACGACGAAGTCCACAAGCAGCATGGTGCTCGAAAACGCTTGACGAAGACGACGAAATCCCCGAGCAGGTTGGTGCTCGGAAACGCTTGACGAGGCAGGGAAGTCCCTGAGCATATCTATTACTCAGAAACGCTTGACGAAGATGGCGAAGTTCCCGAGCAGCTTTAGTGCTCGGAAATGCTTGACGACGGCGACGAAGCCCCCGAGCAGCTTTAGTGCTCGGAAACGCTTGATGACGATGACGAAGTCCCCGAGCAGCTTTAGTGCTCGGAAACGCTTGACGACGGCGACGAAGTCCCCGAGCAGCTTTAGTGCTCGGAAACTCTTGACGACGGCGACGAAGTCCCCGAGCAGCTTTAGTGCCTGGAAACGCTTGACGACGGCGACGAAGTCCCCGAGAAGCTTTAGTGTTCGGAAATGCTTGACGAAGACGATAAAATCCCCGACGTAGTCCGAGCAGTGCAAGGACGACGAGGAACGACGATGAGTCCCAATGTGGTCGGAGATGATGTCCGAGCAGCGCGAGGAAGGCGAGTAGCGGCGACGAGTCCCCAGCCTGGTCAGAAGCTTAGGTCGAGCAATGCGAGGACGACGAGGAGGAGCGGCGAGAGCTCGGCGACGAGTTCTTAGTATCTCATCGGCGGAGAAAATCTTCTGAGTGCCCGAGCGTTGTCGAGGCTTCTGAAGAACCGTTGGCGAGATGCCTGACCATGGTTAGGGTTTCATTTGCTTGACAACGTCGATGTACGTGTATCTTCATTTGCTTGCTTGTTGGCATCAGCTTGCTTCACATACATTGCCTCGTACGTGGTCAGCTTGCACATCTCTCAGCACGTTGTCAGCTTGTATGTAATCTCGTGATGAGGGAAGCCGTCGTCATGCTAGTGTGGTTGTTTGATGATTGCCACGATCAGGCTTCTGATGACCGATGAAGAAAATTCCGTATCTTCTTTTTGATCCAGCTCCACGAGGTGGTCGACGAGCCGACGAGTGTTGGTGGCGTCGTAGGCTACTGCGTCCAATCTCAGCTTGGTGAAGGTTGCCGCTGTTGTTGACGTGATTTGCGTGGCTCCGGTCTTACTGTCGTTGAGGCCGCTGTAGAGTGTTGACGGCGAGAAGCACAACGGATTTTTTAGGCTTTTTTTTCACACGGCGGAGCTGAAGAATGAATGTGCCGCAGTCCATGAGTAGATGTGATGTTAATATTAGACTCAGCTTCGTTCCCAATATAGGCTCGATGTCACCGTGCTTTGCCGCAATGTTGGCGTCAGCTGGACATGTCGATCTTCGGATCTTGTACGGGTGGAATCAGGTCCCCGAGTACGTAGCTGCTTCTGTCTTGACCTTGATGGTGCATGCACGATGAATTAGAGTTTCCTTGCTTGTAGTACGATGGAGCTTCAAAGTCATCTTCATGATTTTTAGGATTATCTTGCATGCCATGTAGATCGTACTCTTTCTTTTTTTTTCGTATTGGGCGTGGCTTTTCATTGACGAGCAGCAAAATTACTCGCTGCATTTTTTTCCTTTTGCCGATCGGATCTTTCCTATCTTGCATGGTCTTTAATAATTAGCTTGCATGCAAAGTGCATGCATATGTTGGTTTGAGGGTCTTCAGATCTGCTCGGATTCTTCATGCGCGGAGTCATGTGCAAGGCTTAGATGTCCTTGTTGACTGATCCTTGTTAGTTGGCTGGTACGAGTTTCCGGTGAGCGGTGTGGTGCTGTATGTGAATGCATATTGCTTGCTTGTTTCTTGATTAGCTTGTCGTGTAGCAGCATGGTAACCTTCAAGTTCTTATACATGTATGTGTACGTCTCATGTATCAATACGTGCAAATCTTTGGTGGACTTCAGGATAGTGTAGAGCTTGACTGAAGAACGCTATGGAGTCTGATGTCTTGATGAAGTCCCCGAGCGGAAAGCTCGACTAGAGAACATGGTGAAGATTGGCGGGTAGTCCCCGATCCTTGTGGAGAAGGTCAGAGCAGGTCGGCGAGCAATCCTCGATCCAATATGAAGGCTGTTGATGAGGCTGGGACGGGCGACAAGTCGAGGAGGTGATTCATAATGACTGACGATCAAGGAAGCAGGTCCTTGCTTCTTGATTTGCTTCTGCGTATCTTTATCTTGTTTGTCTTACTGATCATGCCAGACCGTGGCCTTTTGTTCACTGTGTGACGATGTGCCGCCATTCTTGTTGTGGATGTTGTGATTGCCGCTGGTTGGAGACGTAGTGGGCGATGAGCAGTAATGGTTGCCAAGTAGTATTCTGAGCAATGCCCAGCTTAGCAGAGGATGGCGATGCGGGTTGCTTGATGAAGCTCGAGCTCCAGATGATGCTTGCAACAGGTCGGCAATTACCCTCATGCTCTTCCAGATTGTCAAGTCCCCGAGCTTAGAGAATAAGCTTCATTGATTACACACATCCCCTATAAAAAAATACGTAGATCGAGCAGTATATGGAGTAGAAATAAATTTAGAGACTTTTGCCAGACAGTCGCAAGGTGTGTACGGAGAAAAATATGTGGAGATGACATCAAATATATTCGAGAAAAGTTTTGGAGAAAAACTCAGGGGCGTATGGCGACCGAAGAAATATATGATTAAAATGTTTAGGAAATAGCACTTAGCTTATGATGTTTGTGTGATGATGGTGGCGACCACGCAGAGCTCGGAGCTCGTGCACGTGTATGGAGAAAACGGTCGTCGTCGAGGAGTCGCTTGAAGTGCTAGCCCGAATGGTTCCAGGCATGCTGAGCGACTTGCTTGTTTGACTTCGATGCTTCATGGCTTGATCGGTTCTCGGTTGTCCCAGTGCTTGATGCAAGGTCATTGTAGAGGCGATGTCCATAGACGGTGGCATTCGCACGGCCTTGTCGTGGTGAAAGCTTAGATCAAAACCCTTTGCTTTTGTTACCGTGGTGCTTGGACGTGCGTTATTGCTTGTTGATTGGACTTGGACGAGTTGAGCTCCGTCGGGTAGTGCATGGATGAGGAAAGTCTCATCTGGTGTACGTACAGATCGATGACCTGATGAGCCAGCCGGGGCTCAGCACGCGTGGCATCACCAGCTGGCGGTTGACGGAGAGGCGACGAACGCAAAGCCGGATCATGCTTTTGTTGGCCGATACGCCCTGTAGATCACATCTGGCATTCTTCAGTAGTCGACCAAATCTTGGATCTTTGGCGGTTGTTGTCCTGTGTGATGCAGCTCTGTCGTGATGAACGCCGATGCCGCCGCAAAAAAAAAGGATCGCGACGAGGTCGCTAGACACGGCTTCGACGTGACTTAATGGCTCGTCTGCAGCTCATAATTTGCGTATGTGTTGGAGTCGGATCCAAGTCTGGAGTCGGAGTAATCCTGCACGCGTCCAAAACATGTGTGATTAGCTTGGACGTCTCTTTCTCCTTCCTTAGCTTGCCTGACGTCATCATCCATGCCCAGATGCGATAATGTTTTTAGCTTCTTCATATTGCTTGCTTGAGAGCCCGGACGGTGATCTTGAGGGCTCGGACAGCTTGGATAAGATGCTTTGTAATTCGGACAGCCCCGAGCCTTGTTTGTAGATTGCATAGATCCGTACGTGAATTTTGTTTTGTCGATTGGCTGACATCTTCATGATGCTCTAGACTTGATCGGTGTAGTTTTATACTTCCTTGCTCTTGCTTTTATGTCTCGAGATGTGAGACTCTCATATCCTAATCGAGCCATGATAAGTCCCGGCACCGTAGTGGGACAGAGTAGGATAGCTGCTATTGCTGGAATTGGAGTCGAACTTAGGCCGCGATCTGTTGGTTGCCAGGGATATCCGTCTTGAATACGATCAGAGCCCACTGCTCGATGATGGCATTGTTTACGAGTCTGATCTATTGGGTGTCATACTCATGACACTGCTATTCGTGTTTAGGAACCGATTAAGATCTATCAATTCCCAAATCACGCAGAATCTTGTTAACAACAGTTGCCGTTAATATTGTTGATGAAGAACGCCGCCGTGAAATCTTGAGTTATCGCAGACGACGTGGAGTCCAGGTGCGTCGAGGATATTAACTGCTGTTGTTGGTAGCATGGAGTCGCAAATGCAGATCATTCGGAGAATAGTGGAGTCGAATCTGATATGCATGTGTACTGTATGGTTCTGGGATGCACATGTCCTTGCTTGCATATTGAAAGTAAGATTCTGTGGCATGCATCTTGGTTGGCTTGATCTTCAATTGACTTAATTCGTCTGGTACGTCTGTGCAGGTTCTGCCTTTCTTTAATGCACGGCATGGGAGTAGTGTCCCGGGGAGTTCAATTCGAGGGTGGCGAGGAGGTCAAGGAGCTTTGCGTGCGATTCCAATCTAGTCAGATCTTCGTTGGCTTCGAATTTTGAAGAAATCGTCGGAGAGCGCCAGAGCGCTGTCGGGGCTTTCGGAGAGGTCGGCGGCGAAGAGGCATGGAGATAATTTCCGGAGATATATGAAGATCGAAGAATATGTAGAAGAATATTAAGAAATATGACTTAGCTTGATTGACGACGGATGAAGTGGTCAGCATGTCGAGAAGTTGCTTGAAGGAGTTGCCCGACGTGATTCGCGTGGAGGCTGGCTCGGCGTGGTTCGCTAGACGGCTTGCCGTGGCTCTCTTGTGTCTTGGACGGCTTGCGGTTTGACGTAGTTGGATGGTTACCACTATGTCCGCGTAGGACTCAAACTGGAATTCCCGTTCGTCTTGAACTTGATTTGTGCTTATCCGCCATCGAGAGCTGTAACACCCGAAAAATTGCATTCTTTTAAATAGTGGGAATTTATTTAATTATGCAATTAGTTGATCATTCCAATATAGGGAAATTAATATTTATTGAGAAATAAAATTAATGTTAGGCCATACACATGTATGATGCATTCATGCTAGAGCATTTCTTCTTTGTACTGTTTGGAGTTTATTTGAATTCTTCAAATGTTCAAAAATAATTATTCAAAATCCCAAATTGAAAATCCTTTTGAAAATGTATTTAGAAAATAGAAAAGGGAAATAGGAAAACCTTCCCTCCCTGATTTTGGCCCGAGGGCCCAGTCCTCCTCTCGGCCTGCTGCCCGCTTCCTCTCTGTCTTGGGCCGAGGCCTAGCTAGCCAACAGGCCAGCCGCAGCAGCGCAGTGCCCCTCTCCTCTCTGCGGCTGCAAGCCGGGCCCACGCGTCAGTCCCTCTTCTCCTCCTTCCTTTCTTCTCCCCTGGGCGCCCAAAGCAGAGAGCAACGCCGCGGCCGAACGCACGCGCACGAGGGCTTCTCTCTGCAGCTGATGGCTTGACCCCAGCGCCCGGTCTCGCTGTCTCGTGGGACCCACGCGTCAGCGCCTCACCTCCATCCCCTCCTGCTGCTCAAGGGAGACCGACGCGAGAACGAACAGAGCGAGTTCGTCACTCGCCGCCCTCGATTCGATCTTCTATATCCGAGGCGAACTCAACTCCCCTATCCCCATCGCCTCGGGACTATATAAGTCCAAGCGGGCCCCTATTTGCCACCATCCAGCCCTAGCAGCATTGCCTCTTCCTGCCCTCGCGCGAACAGAGCCGCCGCCGCTCGAAGCTTTACGCCGCCGCAACCAATTCGTCGTCCTCGGGTTTTTATCCTCACCGTAAGCCCCTTACTGAGCATTTGCATGATCTCCCGAGGTAGCCCGACCTTTTTTCCGCTTGAATTGTGCACTAATGCACCCTCGCCGACGTTGTAGGAGATCACCGCCCACCGGAGCACGTGGAGAGCCACCCCCGAGTCGATTTCGGCCCTCCAAACCGCCCTAGGTGAGCTCGCACACTCGCCCTCTCTCTCCCGAGTCCGGATCTCCTACGCCTCCCTCGCGCCCCTATATAGGTCGGCCGAGCTCTGCCGTCCCTCCCCACAAGTTCCCGAGCAAGCCGCCGCCTCCAATCGTGCCCTTGCCGCGGCCACAGAACCGCCGCCGCCCCGAGCTCCGCCGTCGCCGTCGATTTTGCCAACGAGAAGTCTCTCCGTCAAAATTGGTTGCCCTCCAAGCTTCGCAGCAAGGTCAGGGATCTTCCCGACCCCTTCTCCCTCGGTTTTTTGCACTATAGCCATGATGCCGAGCTTCGTCGCCGCCATAGTTCCGCCACCGAGCTCGCCGCATCCTCTCCGAGCTACCTCTGTGGCAACTGAAACCATAGATAGGTTTAGCTTGAGCTTCTCTTGCTCCCCGACCAGATCCCGAGGTGAACCGAGCTTCCAAGCCCCGAAAACGCCGCCTCCGGCCACCCTCCGGCCATGGCGCCGCCGCGGTCGGCTCTGCTCCGGCCGGGAGCACCGCCACCCTTCCTCTCTTTTAATCTGATCCGCCGATTTTGAATCGGACGGCCGAGAGCAGCCCATACCGATTCGGCCGGCGTTTTTGCGAATAACCCCCTGTAGTTTTTAATGCTAAACCCGCGATCCCTTAGCGTATTCTGTGATTTGCGCTTTCCAATTTAGAAAACGTATTTTCTCCCGGTATTTAGAAAATGTGTTTTCTATTATTTACAGATTTGCCACTAAACTTCATTTGATCATAATTTACTTGTTTTAGATCCGATTTGAACGATTCAAATTGCGTTAGATTCGTAATTTCATCATCTATCTGATGGTACCACTGTTTCATATATTTTCAACTTTTAAAATTCGAGATTATATTTAATCTATTATTATTCTATTATAAATCTTATAAAATTCATATCTTCCTCGTTTTAAATTTGATTTGCGCAAACTTTATATCGATATGATCGTAGCGACGTGTAGATTTGTTTTATAACCTTTTTAATTTATTTTCTCTCTGTTGGTGTACTGTTCTAATGAAAACTCTTGTTTGTATGCATGATTGCCCCTGTATGCGTGTGTGTTGTTATGATGGATCGAGTATAGACGGTGAGCCTTACGTGGGTGATCAAGATCAGTACTTCGACAACCAATATCACCAGGAATTTGCTGATCAAGGCAAGTATTAGTATGGATCATCCTTGTTGTCCTATTCACCAAATATATAATTGCATTTGCATGTGTCTTCCTTGTTAACCATAGTTACTTCCTAGTTTTGTTATCCTGTTCCTTGCAACCTATGGGATTATGCATATGGTAATTGATGCTAGTGCGTTATTGATATCATGATCATGTAAACTGATTAATTGAATATGCAATAAGGATTAAAAGATGCCTTTTTAGCAACATGGAACTAGGGGATTGGAGCATAGTTTTGTGATGCTCCATATCCTTTCCCCTTGGTAATGATCTGTCAGCAAAAGCTGGGACTTACAGTGCAACTATGAGGGCTACATGGCTCTGGTTTTAGTCAAGTATAGGTCCTTTTTCTAGCTTGTTAGAGGTTACCGAAAGGCGTGATGGGGCCTGACGACTCGGGTATAGTGCGGCTCCTGTCCGAGTGTGTATAACCTGCGTGACCTTGTGCCACGAAGAAGGAGGGCTCTACATCTGCTTGCTGGGTCCCTAGCAGCCCTAACTTGTTAGACGAAGTATTTTGAAAGACTTCATAGTGAAACCCTGCTCTCTCACCTTGGTAGTGTTATGGGAGTAATTAACCCGAGCAAATGGGAATCACGGCTCATAGTAAAAGTGCACAACCTCTGCAGAGTGTAAAACTGGTATACTAGCCGTGCTCACGGTCACGAGTGGCCCGGAAAACTCACGGAGTAGTTATCTTTCGGGGTGATGTTTACATGTTGCTAGTCTATTTATTGCTACTCATTAATTATGTTTACTATGATCATGAGAATGGGCTTATTAACTTGTTGCTATTCAATTGCATAAAAGGTGATTAATTAAAAGCAAACAGCTGTTAAACCCGTGTCAACCTTTTGAGCCTCATGAACCCATGCTAGTCTTGTTGAGTACGACATGTACTTACGCTTGTTTATTTTTTATTATTTGGTTAAAAATCCCGGATGGGTAACAGATGGGGATAGTGATGAGGACTACCCAGAGGACTACTAGACTTGTGCTTCACCAGTCGACGTCCCTGTGCTATGGAGCTACCGCGAGAGTTATCTTTATTTTCCGCTGTGTAATGACTTTGATATTATTCGCTATGTATTAAACATTGGTTACGATACAATTTATGCAATTTGTTGGCTTATGTGTGTGACTGATCTCTGGGCGCACATAAGATTATGCATCCCATTTTATCCTTAAAATTGGGTGTGACAAGAGCTATGAATCAGACAGCCACTGCTTTGAAAGAATCAGAATCGAACTCGGTGAAGCTGAGGCTGGGATTCGCTGGTCTCCAATATTGACACGCGTAGGATCTTCGTTGATTTATTTTTTGTGCTAATCCCGTTGAACACATACAAACTGCTTGACGTCGTACGTGCATGAGTGCATACACGTACACGTGCTTTTGTTGCTTTGCTTGTTTCTCCGATCTGGTCGGATCTTTGTTAGCTTCAGCTTTTCATCCAGCGAGGAGCATGACGAGCAGTGAAGAGTTCTTGCGGAGAAAAATCTTCAACGAGTGCCTGAACGTGATCAGAGTTTATGGAGAACCGCTGGCGAGGTGCCCGAGCATGGTCAGGTCTTTTCAGAGCATATAGCTTATTGGAGTAGTCAGCGAGTAGTCAAAGCACGTAGCTCATTGGGGTTGCCGCCGTCCGGTTTGCGGTTGCCTTGGTTTATTTGATTTGACCTTTCTGGAGAAAGCGAGCTATTTTAGCTAGGTCGCGCTTGTCGCCAGGTGCCCAAGCACAGTCGGGGCCTTTGTAGATCGACGAGTAGTCCTACACGCCCTGCGTGTTGCCCGTGCTTGTGCCGGGGCTTTTGGAGACACTGCTAACCCGCCCAAGCGTCCTCGGGGCTTACGTGTTAGCGAAGACTTAACGGCCCAGGCGTCCCCGGGGCTTACGTGGTGGCGAAGCTGCCCGCGCCAGGCGGGGGTTACGCTTATCGTGGGCGAAGGCTACCCGATATATCGGGGCAGTCGGTGAAGTGGCGTATTTAGGCTCCCTATCTTGTGTAGGGCTTACGCGGCGTCGAGCCAGATGCTGCCCGGCGGGTGCGGGGGTTACGCATTGGTGAAGTCATGCTGGTGAAGTCATGCTGCCCGAGCAGGAGCGGGGCTTACGCATTGGCGAAGTCATGCTGCCCGAGCAGGTGCGGGGCTTACGCATTGGCGAAGACGTGCTGCCCGAGCAGGTGCGAGGCTTACGCATTTGGCGAAGTCGTGCTGCCCGAGCAGGAGCGGGGCTTACGCATTGGCAAAGTCATGCTGCCCGAGCAGGTGCGGGGCTTACGCATTGGCGAAGACGTGCTGCCCGAGCAGGTGCAGGGCTTACGCATTGGCGAAGACATGCTGCCTGAGCAGGTGCGGGGCTTACGCATTTGGCGAAGTCGTGCTGCCCGAGCAGGAGCGGTGCTTACGCATTAGCGAAGTCGTGCTGCCCGAGCAGGAGTGGGGCTTACGCATTGGCGAAGTCGTTCTGCCCGAGCGTGGTCGGGGCTTATATCGGCGACGTAGAATCATGGAGTCGATCTTGGCGATGATATGTCATAGACAGCTTAGCGATGGGTCGACGTGGCTCTGGGCTTGCTGTTGCAGTTCGGAGAGCCCGGACGGCTTCACAGTTTTTTGTTGCCACGGATGAATGACGACGAAGCTACCGCAGGGCGTTGACGCCGGAAGGCGTAATTAGTTTTCTGTCAATAAATATAGTGTAGATTCGTGGAGAAATCCGAAGACGAATATGTAATAAAATGTTTTAATTATGATAAATAAATATGTGACTTAGCTTTTGATTGGAGTAGAAAGCGTCGGATCATCAAACCATATATGCATATGCTTGTAGATTATAGATTGTACGTGGCTTTCCTTTTTATTTTTGGAGTGCATGTCCGCATGCAGATCACAGGCGTTTGCTTGGTTTGGTACTACTCCTTCCTTGATTGCGTGTTGGCAGTGCACGTATACCATGTAGATTGGATCTTGGTATAGCCTTGATGGATAAGGTTGCATGGCTGATGTCTCTCGCCCAGATTAGATTGATTCACATGCAGATGATTGTTGAGGCTGCCGCCTAGGGCTTCGATGATGCTATTCTGACGCGCTGACGGTCGAACCTGGTTGATGACGTTGATGGAGGAGATATCCATCTGGTTTGCCGCCGACGAGGAGCGTACATCGTGCATCATGGTGTCGTCATACACGTATCCAGGTTGGACACGTACTAGTATATTGATCTTGCCGCACATCGGGCCGCCGCCGGTTGTACAGGTCTTCACGATCGGTCATTGTGGTGATTGGAGTGCTACGACTTGGCCACTCATGAGCTGGACGGGAACGCTTCTATCGGCGAAGAGCTTGGTGCATCGGCTTCACCACCAGTCATCGAGGATCGTCGCTGCCGGACGTCGTTGATGAAGGATGCCGTTTATGAGATCCAGAGATCACGTGGTTGACGACGATGAAAATTCAGATCTGGATCATCGTCGCTGAACGCCGTTGTTGTTGTCGACAACGGCAAAAAATTCAGATCTGGTCCGCCGCCGCCGAATGCCGTGGTCGACGACGATGGAAGAAATTTCCATCTTGCTCGCCGTGGGATCAGGAAGCACACCCCCTACCTGGCGCGCCAACTGTCGACGGAATATCGGCGATAGTCTACCGAGGGGTATAACCAAGTTAGTAGATGATCGGTGAAGGTGCGCCTGAGACGAGCAAGAGTTACGCAGTTAGCGCGAGACACGAGATTTATACAGGTTCGGACCGCCGCGAGGCGTAATACCCTACGTCCTGTGTGTTGTTGTCTTGTATTATTATGAGTTGAGTTGGCCTGAGTTGTGAGATCTATCCCTGCCCCTCCTTATATAGTCTGAAGGGACAAGGTTACAAGTAACCTAATCAAGTTGGTACAATAACCGTGCGGTGCACTGCCTTGCGCCGCACGTCTTTATCTTCTGGGCCGGGCCAGCTTTAATGGTGCGGCCCATGTCTTGACTTGTGGTACCGGGGGTTTATATCCCCACAAGTATAGAGCGGAAAAGCTGGCAGATCTGTACATAGCAAACATTTTAAAGTTACATGGGGCGCCTCTGAGTATTATATCTGACCGACACTCACAGTTTGTATCCCAGTTCTGGAAATCCTTGCACAAGTCCATCGGGACCAAACTCGACTACAGCACAGCATACCACCCGCAGACGGACGGACAAACAGAAAGAGTGAACCAGATTCTCGAGGACATGTTACATGCTTGCGTATTGAGGTACAAGGAAGGTTGGGAGAGCTGTCTACCCCACGCCGAGTTCTCATACAACAACAGCTATCAGACAAGCATTAAGACGTCTCCATTTGAAGCGTTGTATGGAAGACCTTGCAGAACCCCGCTAATGTGGTCGGAACCAGGTGAAAGGTCATTCTTTGGTCCCGCCAAGATAGTAGAAGCCGAAGAAGGTGTTGCGCTAGTCAGGGAGAACTTGCGAATAGCCCAAAGCAGGCAAAAAAGCTATGTGGATAAAAGACGAAGAGAACTTGAGTTCAAAGTTAGAGATCATGTCTACCTCAAGGTATCCCCTCTCCACGGTACTGTCAGGTTCCATGTGAAAGGGAAGTTGGCACCGAGATATGTTGGGCCGTACAAGATCTACGAAAGGGTTGGAAAGCTTGCCTACAGGCTAGAATTACCGGAAGAGTTGTCAGGGGTACACCCCGTGTTCCATGTCTCGCAGTTGCGAAAGTGCTTGAGATTGCCCGAGGAACAGGTTCCTATGAATGCACTGGATTTACAGGACACACTCGAATACAAGGAGCATCCGATCAAGATATTGGCACGGGATACAAAAGAGACTCGAAACAAAACCATTCCAATGTGCAAGGTACAGTGGAGCAATCACACGGAACGAGAAGCAACTTGGGAAAAAGAGTCCGACCTGCGGATCATGTTTCCCTACTTCTTCGAAGGGTACGTTTTCTCCGAATCTCGAGGTCGAGATCCTAATGAGGGGGGAGGACTGTAACAACCCTAAAATACAAACACCCAAAAATACCAACCAATTAAAATTTTCCATCTATACTTCACTAAAACATACTTCATGAGCATGCATATAGGACTTAAAATCTACAAGTTACATTTATGAGTCATGACATTCCAACTTCTATTTAGTTATTTCCATTAGCTTTGTGCATATGTGGATTTTATTTGCATTTTATGTTTGGCTTGAGTACCCATAGATGTATAAAAGCATATACATGTGTACAAATATGAACACTAGAAATTGGAAAATGAAAAAGGGAAAACAGAGAGAGTGAGGGCTAGGCTAGTCCAGCTAACCAGCCATTCGGCCCAAGCCGGCCTGTGGCCCGATCCCGCTTCACCCCACTGGCGCGCGTGTAGGCACGCCAGCCCAGCCCAACCGGCCGCCTCCTTTCCTTTTCACCTCGCGCCCATGCCGTCTCCGTAGCTGGGCCAGCAGGCCCAAGTCGCGGCCCAGCCCCACGCGCACGCGCAATGCGACCGCACGCACACGCCGTCGCTGCCGCTGACAGCTCGGCCCCGCATGTCAGCCACGTTTTTCCCTCCTCCCATGTTCTTCTTCCCCGCGGGTGCGATGGCCGGCAGGGTCACGCGAAATGCATGACCCCGACCCCACGCAGCCGACAAGGCCACGCCTCGGCAACGTTGTCCCCCACCTGTCCCCCTCGCCTTGGCCACCAAGAGAACCCGAGCACGTCTGGAACCCTAAAGGAGCTCGCACCGTAGCCCTCCGATCCGCCGGACGAATCAAAGCCGTCCGCCATTGGAGCCTGCCGAGCTCGGCTATAAATTCGGACGCCCACGGAACCCTAGACTCCATCCCGCACACCGTCGCCGTGCTGCGGCACAGACTACCGCACCCCACTTCACCACCAAGAGAAAGGGAGGAGGCGGAGCAGAGAAGGAGGCGCCGCCGGGGCGCTGCTGCCACGAAGCACGCCGGAGCCGAAGCTGGAGACGGAGCCGGTGCCACCATCGCAGATCGGCACGGCACTGCGAACCCTCGGCATGGCAACGACCCTCCACTGCATCGCCATCCTATCTTCACCGACACTGCGGTGAGCCACACGAGCACCTTGCCAACCTCGCCGTGCTTTCGGCCATGGCGTTCGGACCCCCCCCCCCGAGCGCGTAGGCCACGGGTCATTTCCGATCCCGAAACACATCACACACACGCACACAAGACGCAACCCAGCCAACAGGGAACGATCGAGCCGGAAAGGAACGGCGGGCACCGCCGCCGCGAACCGAGCTCCCGGAGCGCCGCCGTTTAACCGGCGTTCCCGCGCGTAGCCGCCAAGTTCCGCCAAACGACCTAGATTAGAAGAACCACCACTACACCTTGAGGCCTAACCACAAGCCGAAGAGTGCCTGTAGCCACCCCCACCTTGTATCGCGTGCACATCGAAGACCGCAGGAGCGCCGTCGCGTCGCGCGTGCGTTCTGGACGTCTCCGGCTACCATCCGGTTAGGGTAGCTCATCGTGGAGCATCACCACGACCACCCTCGTACCTACTGCGTGGCTCAAAGCCTTGGGGAAGCCTCGTTCGTCCTATTCACAAGCTTCGTGACACCGCCGGGGCGCCGCCGTCGGGTCTCGCCAAGGAGAAGGCGCTGCATCCACGACAGCGTGGGCTAGCAAGCTCAAAAAGAACCAGCAGCATGCCAATTGGAAGGAGCCGCACCCAACTACGCCAATACGTGAACGTGGCCACCTCACCCCAAAGCGACATCGCCGGAGTAGCGCCGCTGTAGTGAACAGACTCCCTGCAGCCTTGCTAATCCCAAATTAGAGGCCGAAATTCTCTTCACCAGGGAACAGAAGACCAAACCCATCCTCGCATGAGTCAACCACGCTTTGCCGGAGCTTCTACCCCGCGGTAACCTCGCCGCCGGCGACCATACCGCCATAGGCCGTGGCCAAGAGCACAAGCTGACCCTTTTAGTTCCACAATCACCTTGCAAGACCACCAGTTGGTGGTAGGGACCATCTCCGACCATCATCAAGCTCGCCGGAGTCGCCGCCGTACCTCGCCGCCGCCGGCGATTCGTTGGGAACCCGCGTCGAGCAGCTGGGGGGCACTGACGTGCGCCGGACGTCAGCACCGGTGCACGCGCTCCCGGCAGCGGCTCGTCCGCGGACCGAGTCCACCATGAGCCGAAGAGAGAAGAGGGAGGGATGAACGCGGTCCACGTGCACCCGTGAGAACGGTGCACTGGACACCTAGCCGCGGGTCCACCGTGGACCGGGTGCCGTGCGCCGAGCCGCACTGCAGGCCAGATGCGCCACGTGGCACGCCCATGTGCCGACACGTGTCAAGCCCGGTGACGTCATGCTGATGTCATGATGACGCCAGCCGGTCCCACTAGTAACCCCACCGTTGACCAAGTCAATGATGACGTCAACAGTGACGTCATGCTGACGTCAGCAGCCACGTGTCACACCGAGAGCCTGCCACGTGTCACCCCCTGAGTAATTAGCCTTTTTACGATTTCAAAAAATAGGATAAACTTCGGAAATTCATAACTTATTCATACGATGTCCAAAAATTGCGCACCATATATCAAAATTCTCAGAAAAATAAGCTCTACAACCTGAACCTATGTTTGAGTGCATTTGGATCTTTATTTTTATTGGATTTTTCTGAATGATCTATAGGAGTCGCTGACGCGACTATTTCTATTCCGTTTTCAGAGCCGGAGGAGAATCTGACTGAGAAGGCGACCACGAGTACCTTCAGGAGCTAGGAGACAACTACAAAGGTGACATGTCCCACCAAATCCTTAGCACCTATTACGCATTGCTAAATATCGTTCATGCCATTGCTTTATGATCATATGATATGAACTGTATAGGTTGCATGTTAGAATAATTGATTACCCTACCTTGTTTAAACTATCACCCTGCTATCCACTGATAGGATAGATGCTCGTTGTTATATGCTTATTTGCTCTTCTACTACTTAACGATTATTACACCTAAGTGGGGAATCGGGAACGGTTTGACATATGTGAACTAAATTTAATTAAACGGTGGAGCGTGCTGCGTGAGTCTTGGGTGTGTGGTGAGGATCGAGTCGACCAAGTGGGTTATGAGACGAGCCAGAAGGACAAGTCATGCCGGGGGTGCAACCTGGGCATCCCGACGAGAGATACCTGTGGCGGGTAATGGATTACGAGGTGGTTCCGGGTTGGACGACCTGTGTGGTTTGAAGCCCTGAACGGAGGTGCTGTGATGGCACGGGGAGAGTATCCCCTAAGAGAATATGCCTGCTTGGTCAAACCTAGGACGGACTAGTTTCAGGTTCATGGGAACCCTTTACTGCTCACTCGTCTTCGATGGGCGGGGAACGGCTGGACTACTTGGTAGGACGGTGCCACTACTGCTAGGTTGTGAGGTGATAAGGGTGGGCGAAGACGGTCGATGGGTTCCCGTTCCGTTCTAGATGCGCAGTACCACTGAATGGGCCCGGTACTGCGTCTCCCAGTCTCAGCGTAATGGTGTTGGATCCGGAATGTCTCAGGGCTGAGTGGTAGGGTGGCATCGACCTAGGCAAGCAAGCACCCGGAATTCTGCCTAGCTATTTGCGCAACACCTATGATGGCAAATCTTGTGAGTCGTAAAACCTCTGCAGAGTGTATGGTTGATCGATCGATACATATGCCGACTCGTCGGCTATGGACCTTTCCTGTGAAGCTTCTACTAGTGTAGTGAGTGTTCTTTTCTTCCCCCTGGTTGACACTTTCCGGCAGTGTGCCCAATGTGGCAGTGTGCCGCTGAGACAGGCCCGAGAGGGAGTTGGGCCTGCCGAAAGAGTGCGAAGTGTGTGTGAGATGTGGTGTATGGGATGGAATGGTTTTGGGTGAATGGGTGGAGTTGAATGAGATAAAAACATGACTATTAAAATATTGATTACACCTGCATAGGAAACCCCAGCCTATAGGTCTGCTTGTACAGCTTTGCATCCACTCTCCACAAAGCAACTGCTATCATAGGTGGGCTCCGTGGCCAGTACAAATCGTACTGATAAATTTGCTGTCAGGTGACGAGAAAGAGTACGACTTCGATGGAGACAATTGGGAGGAGTAGGGTCGCATGTTACATTCAAGTTGGCCGTGAAGGATGAATCGCTTCCGCATCTTATCAGCTTCTCTGAATTGTTGAATCCGCCAGTGTGGCGATGTAATAATTTATGTAAGACTCTGTTATAAACTCGATGTATGGATCCTGGTATCAACTGAGATCTGGATAATTTTATGAATTGTTCGATACAATCTATTTAATTACAATGCGTGCCTGTGGATTTCCCTTCGTGGAAATCGAGGTCGTTTCACAGAGTTCCATCCAATTTGCACCATCCAAGCCAAAAAAAACATGGCAAACAAAATGGCTAGTACTCTTGCTTCAAAGTTCAAACAAACAGTTTGCACAGCTATTCATGCTTCGCCACCGTTTCCTCCTCCGCAACCGGGTGCCGCCGAGGAGGAGCCGCCGAAGTGGAGCTGACGGGCGTAGGGCGGCGCCGGAGTCGCCCAAGTGTCTGCTGCCCCTGCACACGGTGGGCGGTAGGGAGGGAGGCCGGAGCCCCTAGCGCGACCATGGAGGAGGGCGTCGTCGTCGCCCAGGAGGTAGTTGCCGTAGAGGTCCAACCCCGGGAACCCCTCCACCGCAGGTGCTTGGGAGTTGAGGTCGAGATCCCCGCCGGCAGTAGGAGCGTCAGCAGGGCCGCTCGAAGTCGGCTGCGAGCCCCATGGCGAGTTGCCGTCCATGGCCTGGGTCGGGGCTCAGGTGGCCGAGAGGGGCTGGATCAGGGCTGGCAGTGGCGGAGAGGGTGTCGCACCCGGTATTCCAAAGAATACCAAGCGCTAACTATATGTGTGCTCAGGATGTCCACAAGACATATATAGTGACAAATATGGAGATTATCAAAGAACAATGCTTTATTACATATCGAGACATAGTTACAACAAGACTTACATCTATTACAAAAGCATAGCGGAATCTATTCTATATCTTCTCTTCGGGTCTCCATACTCCACAAGGACAGTTGACTGGGGGAGCACTGGCCTAGTACTCATAGAAACTCCATTGAAAACTCCTCACTTGAACCACCATCTGGTACCCATCCGGGATTTTTGTTGATTGTAAAGCAAGCGTAAGCGCACCATGCTTAGCAAGTATAACAAAGGGGTTGATGAGGCTCAAAGGCTTGACTCGGTTTGATAGCGGTTCGCAATTTTAAGTTGATCAAGTTTTATTTATCTTAATTCTACTTTTAATGAGTAACCCATCCTAGTTGAAAACATAATTAAATCAATATTTTATCATATCCATTCTTTAAGGTAAACAAGAAACATTAATCATGAAGGATCCAAGCCACTCATGTCTATGAGCTCGGCTAATATATCAGGTTAAAGAATTCTGCAGAATTTGTACAACTTTAACCGCCAAGTCATGATTCCTATATGCCAGAGGCCCGTCGACCCCATATCATCTCCTCTATGGAAATGCGGCAGGGTTTCATTACGAAACCTTTCACTAGGTACCCTAACAAGTTAGTGGCCGCGAGGTTTCAGCGGCAAGTGTGCACAAATGTATCCCCCTCAAAAACTAAAACATGTGTAAATGGTCGCAGCACTGTACACGAGGCAGGAACATCCGTGACCCCACGAGGCACCCCCCTCTTGTGCCTTTCGGTAACCGCTAACAGGCTAGAGACACACTAGTTATATGATTAAGACCAGAGCCATTTAGTCCTCGGGGTTGTACGGAACTTCCTGGGTGGCCGCTTCAGGATTAAGTCCCTAATACTTTGTTGATAAAAAGCATCATTTTACTATCATTCCATATACCATTAATTAAATTATGAGTTATTTTGGTTATGCGCGGTAGCATCTATCCAATATGCAAAACCCATTCCCATAGGTGACAAGGATATATATATATATCAAGTAATCTAGGGACAAACTCTATTGGTATTTCAAAATAAACATATGCATATGTATGAATTATAGATGTTCATAGGTAACAAGGAAGCCTTTATTATACTTGCCTTCCAAATGCTTGCTCAAACTCTTCGATTTTCCTTTTGGATCATCCTTTCTTATATAGCTCCTCTTCTATAGATCACAACCGTCACAAGCAACATAAAGAAGCCTAAAAACATTACACCAAGCATAACAAAAATAAGATATAAATGTTTTAAAACACGTAGAGCTTGTAAACATGATCGCTTGAGCACAAAAACTACTAAAACAGAAAATACATTTTAAAAGACATGAAAGTTCCAAGGTAGAGTTGGATTGTATGATAAATGATAGGAATGGAATATATATGATGGATGTCGGTCTATTTGGAAGATTTGCAAAGCACAAGGATATATAAGTTCAATATATATATAATTGGGGATTTGTATGTAAGGTGGATATGCCATTGATAAGAATGAAGTGAATATAAATAAATCAAGGGCCAAATCTAATTTGATGGTATGAATGTGCTAGGATTGGTGGAAAAGAGCGTATATAGGGACTAGACAAAGTGAATTAACATGGTCATGGTTGAGCCGGGGTGTGTGATCAAGGTTCATAACTAGAACACACCTTTGTGGTGGTGATGTGGTATAATTGAGTTGATATCACACGGCATGAATTGGACAAGTGGTTATGTTAATGATTAGCTCAAGAAAGGATTGCACCCCTGAAAACAGGTCTTGGCGATGGATGATATGTTATGATATTGGAAAGGAGATTGATCTCTGGTTATAGAATGTGACAAGAAAAATGTGGTAGTAGAGGTTGGGATGGCTAGAAGTTGACAAGGGCAAAGCAAGGCTATCAAGGATGTTTAACACATATTGTGTTCTAGCTACTCCTTTGATATATGAGTTGGTGCTGCTGGATATATATATATATATATATATATATATATATATATATATATATATATATATATATATATATATATATATATAGAGAGAGAGAGAGAGAGAGAGAGAGAGAGAGAGAGAGAGAGAGGATATGTGAGGACATGGCATGGTTAACCAATTCATGACATATACTACAGCTGGGAACACGGTTACAGCAACTAGAGCACACAAGACGTGTATGTCGGTGGATAGCAAGGGTTTCGATCGTCAAAGGATTGATATTTGTTGAACCAATCTGTGATATGTTTCTTGGAGATGAGAATGACAGCATAGAGTATTTTATGGCAAAGGGGCATGATGTTTTGATGGTCGCTCGGTTTGGGAACGTGATTGTAAGACAATGTGGCTGCTGTTTGGACTGCAGGGGTAGCAGTTACTACGGCCTCCATACCTTGGCCACTGCAGCATCTATGGACAAACCAACTTACACAAACATATGCAAGGATAAGAGGCACATGCTGGTTGAAGTGGTTTAAGGATTGAGCTGCCGGATTAACGGGAAATACCAATACAAATCAGAGCATCCTAGCTGCCAGGACAGCAGGAACTGCGAGCACTTCAACATCATTATTTCCAATGTTGAGGACCGTATGGCCGATCCATGTTTCAAGGAGATGTGTAAGGTTATGGTGGACGTTCTGGTTGAATAGTTTGATGATCAGAGCAACAATTCGCTGAGAATGTGCATGCCAACTGGCAGTAGCGCAGCTACAGAGCAGCAGGGACAGCGAGCAGCAAAAAGGATGTTATCTCTTTGAATTTAGATCCTAAGGCCACCAAATTTCTCAGATGAGTGTGCAAGGATGATATATACACTATGGTAAAAGGGTTTGATTATTTGACAAATGATTAAAGGGGAACTTCTCTGAAATTCAGAGATGCATTGCTGCTGAAAACAGCAGAGACAGGGAGCACGGAAAAGATGATCCCTCTTTCATCTCAGCTCCTATGACAAAACCGATTTTCCGGAGCTTGTGCAACTTCAAGAACTAAACTTTGACCAAAGGATTCGATGGCCGGAGGTCTAGATCACTAGGAACATGAGCAACAACAGGCAGCAGCGCTGCTGTCCATAGGGGGAACAGCAAGCACAAGAAGGGACGATATCGCTTTCACCTTGGACTCTATGGACAAGAAAATTTGCAAAGGCATGTGCAATTATATGGTGCTCATGTGGTTCAAAGGAATTGGCAATTGTAGGTGTGTAATGCTGGGAACATGCATGCCAATCGGCAACAATGCTGCTGCCCGCAATGGACAGCGGCACATTAACAAGTGAAACCATCGCTGGAAATTAACAGAACTCGAACTAATGCACAAAATATATCATATACATTGACATATCAGGGATAGGCATGACAATAGGGTTCTCACTTTGGATATTTTGGATGGCCAGAGGTGACTCGACAGCAGCCGATGGCGATGATGGGTGGTACTGCAGCCAGCGTTCAGAGGGACTGCATCAATTCCACCTTGGAGATGATCTGCACCAAATGAGAGATCAAATAGGTGGATGAAAGGATAATGGGTAGCAAGATTAGAGATGGGAGTGGGAGGGGCGACCTCACCATGCTTTGTATAGTAGAGACAACAACAGTGGCGATGGTGTGGTGCTGCAGGTTAGGGGAGGAAGGGATGAGGGTGTCTCTCTGGTTCTGCCGATCAGCACAGAAGAAAAGGGGAGGGGTTTGAGTTGGGAAGGAGAGCTGTCCAAGTGCTTTATATGTGAGAGGGGTGAAACAAGGGATTAATGGGTAGTAATTGTGGCTGTTTTGCATGTCATCAACCAAGGAATTGTTGTCCATTTGTTTTGTGCGTGAGGCAGGGGAAAGAAAGAGATATGGCTGCTGTTATGTGCATGCACTTGAATAGATGGAGTAAAGGAGCAGTCAAGTTGTGTCTAGTAAATTATGAGAGGAAGGAATGGGTGCATATATATTTTTGCATGAGAAGTGGTGGGCGTGAGTAGCATCAGGAGGTGATGCAATTAGGCATTAGTAGGAAAAATAAAGAGGGGCTTGTAAAGGGAATCAAGGAATGATGAATTATGGTGGGTTGCTGTTATTTTACATGAGGGATAGTGTAGGCGCCACGGTTGTCTCCTTAAGAATCAAAGCAGGAATGTGTGTTTGATGGAGAGATTAAGGTGGATACTAAATGCGTGGCCAGGGAATTAAGATAGGAAACATTGTGTTGCTGTTTTTGCATGAGAGAAAAGGGAAGGGATGCGCATAGGAGAGGAGAGGGGAGACTTGTCCATAAGAAAGAAAGAGCAAGGAGATAATGTTGCAGTTGTTTTCTGCATGCTTCTAATTGAAGAGCAAGAGAGAAATATATTGAGGAGGAGGCATTAGATGCTGTTTACACCAAAATTTGGTAAATTTGCCCCAGAAAGGAATGAGTTGGCCGATGGTTTAGAAGCAAAGAAATACACAAAATTTTAGGCTGAGAGCCGATAGCCGATACTAAAGGGAGATAGCCGATACCAGAGGAAGATAGCCAATTTCGGAAGCAGACTCCGTCCAGCAGAAGGAAGGAGAATAGCCGATTGCACAGAGAATCGGTTATCGGGCGAAGGTGACAGAAGGCGTGCAGCGTCGGTATTGGTGATGTCATATAGAGTCTGCACCGCCAAGATGCGATCACGATCGGAGTCCGTTATGAAAGGGAAGATGTGACTCTAAGTTACCTTAGATATAGGATAGTTTGTTAGTTTCCTTATCTATTGATGAGTTGTGATTCGACTAGGACTCTATCTACGCTCAGGGTATAAATATAAGCCCTCAGCCATTGTAAAAACAACAACATCAATACAACACAACTTTCGGCTCCGGCCAAACAAACCCTAGAGTCAGTCGAGTCCGGCGAGTTACTTCATCCAGGCTGGGTGTCATCCGGTGGACGCAGGCTTGCTTGTAAGTATCATCAACCCCCTGTTAAACTATGTCTTTTTAGCGTCATCCGGTGGACGTGGAAGCATGGCGGACCAGGGTCCTTGCTAAGCTCTGTTTCTTTGGCGTCATTCGGTGGACGTGGGAAGCACAGTGAGTCAAGGATGATTCACGCTGGTTTACCCGGTTAATCTGTGTTAACCGTCATCCGGTGGACGAGATGCAGATTAGGATGGTTTTCACGCGCGGATTAGTTATCGATTCGTGTTTGTTTGCTTAATTAATCTATTAGTTAACGTCATCCGGTGGACAGGCTATAGACTAAGACAGTTTGCAAGCATGGATTAGTTATCGGCTCTAGTTAAATTTGGCAGTTTAGCTAGACTCATTAAGTTACCGATGTTGCTTATGTTTATTGTTTATTATTTAAAGCAATCATCAATTTGCCCGTCTTGATCCATATGCGTCGGCTTATATCTAATAGATCTATATGTTCAACGAATTATGTTTGCCATTCGTTTTATATTGATAAGATAGAATGTTTTGCACCAGCCGGTTGTATTTTGGATCTAGATTAGATACGGGTCGCACTCAAGTAATAAAATAAACATTGTCTAGATTCAAGGGTTAACGGATCTAAGTTGCAACTTCATCATGACTGCCTCGATCCGCTCGATCTCCACTGTTGCAAGATTATGATTTAGATCTATTAGCCGGAGAGTTGAAACATTGTTTGCTTTATAGGCTTGTATGTTGCTCGTATACACTAAATCGGCTGAAATAGCCGATTTCTTCTTGTTTTACATTGAGACATCTTATGATCATGTTAGCTTGCTGTGACTACATCTTTTATAATATACTTCCGTCTAATGCAAGTATATATCATTGAATTCATGTCTGAATCGGTTAACTTGAGTTATAATGCATGTTTCGCTACAATCGGTTCATAACATGACGGAATCGGTTTTCTAGTCGATCTCCCATTACATCGGCTCTTCGAGCCATATAATTGGAACTACCTGGACATACCGGTTAGTTCCGCCCTGTGATTACTGATTACGTCTTGTTTCCTTGTCAATTGCAGGTCAAATTGACTGGCACGCTTGGGTGTTACTGACACTCTCAGACCGGGTCCGAAGTTAGCTGGATCTGCGAGAGCTTTACTGCCTCAAGGGTAGTTTCTGGCTTCGCTGGTGTGCTGGGCTTAGGGAACCACTTTTTGCGCCAACAGATGCCTATGTAACTTTTGCATGAGGGGAATGGAGAGAAGATTGGACTGCATCTTCACATAGAAGAGAAGGACCGGGGCAGCCAGGAGATGGAGAAGGGAACATAGGTGTTCAGCTAATCCGGACTTAGCCCAAGCAAGAGAAGACAGTCAGCTTGGTCTATTTGTGAAAAGAGAAGGTGTGGGGCTGCTTTGAAAGTGGGATAAGATTATGGATTTGGGCATGAGATGGGAGACGGTGCAAAAAGGACTGGGTTTGATGCGTTAAAAAAATACAGGTTGTCACGATGGGTTAGGTGAAAATTCAGGGTTCAACTTAGCTTGAGATTTATCCGTATGATTTGTTGAGAGAGGAAAAGATTTGCCCAAAGAATTTATGGGCACCAAATTGACTGAGCTCAAGAAAGAAAGGAAACAGATAATGGGTGGTTGCGTAGGATGTCGACAACAGAACTGATTAGGGTTTTGGAGTTTGGTTTGAGGTGTCAGAATATGAAGATGGAATTAAACCCTAAGAATATTTTGAAACGCTGAAATCCTTTTTGCCATACATAAACTCTATGCAAAGGCATGAATGCAAGAAACCAGTAGATTAAATTGCAAAAATTTTAGAAACTCACATTTTTGCTCTATCTAGAATATCAACAATTTAACTAAAGTTGAAAAATTTTAGAAAAATGATAAAACCATTTAATGTTGTTTAGTGTTTTCTAGGTCACATCTCAAAATAGGAATTTTGGGGTGTGACAGAGGGGCTGGAGGTGGCAGATCGAGGACGGAGGTGGCGGATCGAGGCTAGAGGTGGCGGATCGAAGCTGCTGCCGCTCCTGGCGGCGGCACTGCTCCCTTCGCGCGGATGGAGTTGGCGGCTGCGGCGCCCCTCGAGGTCGCGGCCGTGCCGCTGGAGATGGTGGCCGGCGGCGCGGCTAGACGCCGGTGGAGGGGCGGCGCAGCGGCACGCGGGCGGCCGGCGGCGCGGCTGGAAGCGGGCACGATCGCGTGAGTCGCCTCTGCGCGGATGAGGATGGATCCCGTGCGGAGAAAAGGTTACTTTTGAGTGGGCCCCACCTCAGCTAGCCTAAAAAATCATCTCTTGGAGAGGCTAGTTTTTTGGATTGGGTTAGATGCAAAAAAACTAGCTCTACCCCTTATGTTTGGATGCTTTTGGACTATTTGAGTCCCAGCTAACCCAAACTAGCTCTAACCCTGGGATCCAAACAGGGCCAAAGTCTAATTGCTAGTATGTAGCTAAAAATAGCCTAAATTGACTTTAGTCATCCAAACACGAGGGTTAATGGGTGGATTAATTTTTTAGACAATTATTTAATAGTTGTTTGCCAACTAGCTAGTTAACCATAGATAATTTAGACTAATTTTAGACCCAATTAGTAACTAACAATTTGCTCGTCCAATGTTTTAGTTTTAAAAGACAACTTAAATCTTCTTGACCATTTGGTTGAAAAGCTACTCCATTCAACTAGCCCGTATTTATTTGTGTATACGTATAGACCTTTATTTTCTTTGTTTATAATAGTACCGTTTTGATTCTGAAGAAAGAGAGCATAAGCCGACAAACAACAATCCTACCTACAGTCTTTGATTGTAACCGTCTTTTCTCTAGAGTTGAGAATGACTAGGTTCCCACCAGCTACCAGGTTTTGCAGAGAGAGAAAAAGATATTAGCTCAGTCTCAATAAGGTTTTATGGTTCTCATACATATTAAATATGATGTCACATTAGTTTTTTTATTAAACTGGAAAGAGAGAAGGAAAATATTTCATCCCTAAAACGTATCCGCATTGTTTCTAAAATATTGGAAACGCTGTAAAGCCTGCACTAAGGCTCTTATTTTATTTCATCGCGACTTTTTTTTCTCTGGAAGGAAGAGACTATAGGGACACATGGGACCTAGCGAATAAAACTATGCTCAGAAAACTTTGTAAGAGACTCATTTTATATTAGATTCTGTTTGGATCCTTAGAATTGGAGGAATTGAAATCTAGTTAACAACATAGACTATTTCATTTAGAATATGACATTCTATCACTTTCTAAAGTTCATATATTAACCTACATCAAATTTATATGATGAGAGATGAAATTTAATTGTATAGATCACCATGCTATAGTTCCACTTTGTAATTTATATCATGCTCTTCAACTTGCTCTCGTACGGTAAAAATACAACGTATAATAGTATCTCTCGTAAAGTCAATAATAATATACAAATATAACCTATACATAACCATATTAAATTCATTAATATATGTATAAATTATGATTTTTAAAATAAATTTAATTCCAAAGATTTAATCAGGGCCTTAAAGTTGTACACGTTAGACACTGGGAGATAAAACTCGCCGTTGACGCGGCCCCTCCAAAGCTTTAGAGGGGCACGAGATGCCGACGGAGGAGACGGAATTCGCCACGACCCACGAGGAGCACGAGATCATTCTCAGGTTGGAGAATCGAAAAAAAGAATCCCATGGAACATCGAAAACCTGACGCAGCTTGCAGCTGATGAATTTGGCATGTGCCGCGACCACACAAAATTTGAGAACTCGGACCGCAATTTCTCTGGTGCCTGCTAATATCTGCTACAGTAGCTGCTAGAAAAAGATCTCCGTGTCCCCGGGCACGGATATACCCCACCCCCCACCGGCCACCACCACCAAAAAAAAAAATTGCAGGTCTAGAGTTCGGCGAGAATATAAAGCAACAAAAAAAAAACGTTCATTTGTCTCCAACTTTAAAGGGCTCGTTAATACTTAATTGAATGATTACTCAACAAGAAGAGCTTTTGTTTGTTCTGATCGAGATAGAGGTAGGAACATAGGGATTTTCGTCGTTTGTGGATCATTCAGATAAACATAGCAACATGGGTATATATCATATTTAGTAGCTATAGTAAATTAATACACGAATTTGTTTAAGAAGAAACTGATTTTTAAACGTAAAATGCTTGTGTAAGCATGCAATTTTATCAAATCCAAATAATCTTTCATAATTTCCGATAAAATAAGGATCATCAATTAAAGGATACAAAAGGTAATATACAGGAATAATTAAAACAAATTCACACGGTAAGATATAATAAACTAAGAGTAAGTGGTAGGAATCAGTGATGAGCATGTTGCAATAAATAAAAAAACTATTTCTTTTTTTTCTCATTTTTGTTTCTTATATAACAAACACACGATACCAACCTAATTATTCAAAGCTAATTTGATCAAATTTACATGAATGACTACAAATATGTATAATATAAAATATGTACTACTAGATTTATCATTGAACACATGCTCATAATATAACTTTGTGGACTCATAGATACTAACAATATTTTTCACAAATATAGTAGAACTAGATGTCTAATGATTTGGGGACCGTTCGGCCGGTAGGCTCCTTTGAGCAGATTCTTCACTCCCTCACAACCAAGCAGCTAAATATCATGTATAATTCGTGTGGAAAGCATTTAAGAGTTACTTTTCCATTTACACCGGAAGAAGATGAAAGAAAAACTGCTCCACTACTCTCTATTCAAAACCTTCCAGAAACCTTTAGGACATTGCAAACGAAGATCTTGAGCCCCGTGTTCTTTTTACAAGAATTGAGCCCCATGCATGTTTGAATTTGTCATCCTCCAAAACTATTCCGTTTCCACACACAACCTGACCCATATTACCATGGCGTGAGCTACTGAGCTCCACACACAGCTCTGTCCCTCAGCCGCCCGCCGTAGACTGCCGTGGTTGCTGTCGGCTCATGTCAGCCAAGCATGTACAGTAATAAAACCTTGCGGCGACCAATGATGATTTGGGTAGCCAAAAGCAAATGAAATCACACGTGTGTGGCCCGGCCCGTCTAACCGCCGTCGAGCTCACCCACCACGCTCCGTCGCGTAGCCCGCGGCTCGTTTCGTCCGTCCGCTCTCGGGCCCGCCCCTCCACCAAACGGGTCCCACCTCCTAAAGGTGACGGCCACCGCGGCCAACGTGGACCCACACCGCGTATCGCTGCGGCCACTCAGCGGATGCCACGGCGGACGCCGTCACGTGCGCGCGCCGCGCGGGCGTATAAATATTCGCGGCCCCCGCGGCATGTCAGTGACTCAGGGCTCGCGATATTTGCGAGAGAGAGGGGGGCCGACACCCGAGAGGACGGGGAGGGAGTGGCGTCTAGCGTGATGCTGCTTCGGAGCGCGTCCTCGCCGCTGCTCAACTGCGCGCGCGCGCCGGCGGCGGCGGCGGTCGAGCATCTCGCGGTAGTTTCGCCGTTGTTGTCACCGGCGGTGGTGGCGGCGCCAAGGCACGGGGCGGTGCTGTGCCGCGCCATGTCCGAGGGGGACCTGTTGGCGGCGGCGCCGCTCGTGCCCAAGAAGGACGAGGGACACGGGAGGGCGCCGAGGCTGTCGGCGTCCTCGTCCGCCTCCATCTCCATCTCCCTCGAGGAGGACGACAGCGAGGGCGAGGAGGATGAGGAGGAGGAGACCGTGGTCGCGGGGGCGGCAGGCGCGGACGTGCCGCTGCTGCTGCCGCTGCGCCGGCTGCTGACGAGCACGGGGCTGGACGTGTCCGCGGCCGCGGCGCGGGAGGCGGCGCTGGCGCTCGCGGAGCAGGGCGTCGGGGGCGTCGGCGGGGGCGGGAAGGCGTGCGGCAGCAGCGGCGGCCAGGGTGGCGTCGGGGACGGCGGCGGCGGCGACAACCGCGCCGCCACGGACGCGCACTACCGGCAGATGATCGAGGCGGACCCGGGCAACTCGCTGCTGCTGGTCAACTACGCCAGGTTCCTCAAGGAGGTGGAGGGGAACGCCGCGCGGGCGCAGGAGTACTGCGAGCGCGCCATCCTCGCCAGCCCCGGCGACGCCGGGGCGCTCTCGCTCTACGCGGGCCTCGTTTGGGAGACCACCCGCGACGCCGGCCGCGCCGACGACTACTACACCCGCGCCGTCCAGGCCGCGCCCGACGACTGGTCAGTTACAGTTACCGCCTCTCCCAGCAAGCTCTCAGTGCACTCTCTAGATCATGCTGACAAACAGTGCTCTTGCTTCTGCTGCAGCTACATCCTGGGCTCCTACGCCGGGTTTCTGTGGGACGCCGAGGAGGACGACGAAGAGAGTGACAGCTCCGAGCCCTTGCCACCGCCTTCGCTGTTGCAGGGGGCAGCTCAGCATCCTTCCATCACAGCGGCCTCTTAGATGAGCATGAATGAACTCGATCTCACCACTCGCCTGTGAACGAAGCTGAATCTGGAACACTGAAGAGAGGAGAACCATGCAGAAACCCCCGACGAGTAACTGACATCGCCGGCCGGCTCCTCGCCGCTTGTGTGAACTGGAATCATGGCACATGTAAAACTGAATCTGGCAGAGCACACACGCATCTAAGCAAGCATGTTAAGTTTTGTTTGGCACCTTTTAGAATTTGCAGGGCTTATGTATAGTAGATATGTAGATTGAGACCCTGCCGAGCTTGTACGTGAAGAATGTTCTTGGTCACTTGTATCAGTACTAGTTATGGAGTACCCCTCGTGAAATAAACGTCAAGAATCCTTTCCTGCTGCTTCTCCAACATCAGAATGGAGCATCTTACAAGAAGAGAAGAAATCAAACTGCAAGAACTAATGCACCGGATCACAAAGCTTTTGCAAAATCGTGTACAGATTTGTACTAGGAAGGCAAGGTAAATGACTTGGGGCCCTGGAGATAGAGGACATGGTAATATGAAAGTTTGCCAACTACAAATACCCGGTATGTCAACAGGAACTAAAACAATACACAGGGTCACTTGTCACTCTTCAAACTCCTGGTGATGAAACTAATTTTAGTAAATAATACCAGCCAGCAGTTTACTGCAGAAATAGCAAAATGTGATAAAGGAAGCTGAGGCGCAACTCTCTCCTTTCATAGGAGTCGGCTTGATAGGTTCCTACGCACTGAGTCCAGGTTCATCAGGTGTAACTTGAGCGCGGATTGGCTCTCGAACAAGACCCGTCGATGAAGACTTGTTCTCTAGCTCTTCTGTAGATGAAACAGACGCTGCAATGTCAATTTTAGCTGTTTGCTCTGAAGGCAGTTTAGGGAGAGATTTCCGTTGGGGCTTCTTCACTGCATTTGCAGCAGGTGCCTTCTTGACACCATTTTGGGAGACCCTTACATCAAGACTCAGTCGAGCTGAACGAGCTGGAGGATTTGAGTTTCCTTCTGTCCCTCCTGAGGATGTGTTCTTGGAGCGACCAAGCTTTGGCGATCTAGCTCTTGTTGTAGGGATCTAAGATCAACAGAAAATAATAAAGCATCCTTCAGAAGTTAGGATAGAGCCATAACCTTTAGATACGTAGTGGCAAGCTGGCTAAGAAAATTTTAAGTCTGACATAGCTGTAACTGGAAATTCAAAAGCAACAATCCAGTGAAAACAAGACCAGACGAGGCTTTCGAAGCCTTGTATTTTTTTTTCTTGTTCAAATAGCTGTTAACTCCAGAAAAGTACGGATTATGGACTTGCAATGAATTTAGCATATAACTATTATAGCTAGGTTACAAACCAAACAATACCACAAATCACCCAGCTAAAGAAAAGAATAACATGATCATGGGGGTAATTGTTTATTTTATCTGTGAAGCTATCAATTAAGAATCTCGTTTACAACTGTACAATTACAGAAAATTCAGGTGTGCAAAGTACATGCGTGTTAAATCTTAAACATTGTCTAGGCAAAAGACTGTAATTGGATTTAGCTTTTGTATTTCTATAAGTCATGTTAAGACTTAACAGGCAGAAACTTAAGGATGATTATTTGATTAGTATGATCTTTTCAAGTTGAATTGCAATGCAGATATTTTTTTTTTCTCTTTCTTTAGCAGTAAACTGAGATATTTTGTGATTTAGATGTAGAATATATATGCAGCCAGCAATTCAATGGAGGGAAACAGGAAGAAGAAACTAAGCCATAAGTACGGGGGGACAAAGTACCTTCTTCAACTCAACCTTGGGGGGAGGTGGTTCCTTATAAAAGCTGGGCATTGGTGTTGCCTTGAAATTTAAACTCTTTCTCAGCATTTTGAGTTCAGCTTCTTCAGTTTCCTGCACAGCAGTAACAAATGGATAAAGTCAAGATTATATTCAATGTCACATCGAGCAATACATGAAAATAGAATAACAGCACGAACCTTTGATTTTGCCTGCAAATTGCTTTTCTCCAGTTCCTGTGCATGAATCTTCTCCTCGAGCTTTGAGTAGAACTATATCATTGAAGAATAGTGTAAGCAAAGGAATGATGCCCATATGTTCTTAAACTAAACCAGTGCTAAGTTATCTACAATGAGTTACCTCTCTTCTTTTTTCAGCTCTCTCATCACACTTAAAACTAAATCCATATGAAGGAGTGCTGCCAACCCTTTGAGGTTTCATACTTTCATTTGATTCTTCATTATCCTTTTTGACAGAATGTTGGTTTGATGCCTTCTGAGTTTTCTTCTTCTCTCTGGATTGGAATGATGCACATTGCAACAAAATCTTTTATAACTAAGTGCGCTAGGTAAGAGATAAATTTACAGAGAAAAAGTATCTAGGGTATGACTTGGTTGGAAAATATATATATGTAGCAAGAGAATTGTGTACAAACTAGTGCTAAGGCTTGGTTTCACAGAGCTGTTTCAATTATCACGAGAGGGCAGTCAAAGCAAACATAGTTTCCAAAATGGTAAATGCCAAAGAAAGAACAAACTAAAAAAACATTAATCATGCTATACTCGTATGCTAACAAAAAAATTGTAGCAAACATAGTTGTACCAGTAATTCATAGCATTGTCACACTCAAGGCAATCTGGATAGTTAAAAAACTCAACCAACCTAGAAGGAACTAGTTGTCTTTTTAATTAATCAATAGGCACCGAAAGTCGCCCCAACGAGGACTTGACTTAGATGGCCTGAGCATAAGTCCACACCAACAACCAACTAAGCTAGGATCAGTTCCTAACAATCTGAGTAATTAGTAGGCCTGGCTTAATTGGATGCTTATAGCACCAATTTTAACTCCAGAATCCAAATGAGAAACAGAAGCCATGAAGCAACACAGAATCAAAAGTGTAAAACAAAGAAACAAACAGCTTACTTTGAGTCCTCAAGTGATGGGCTCTCCTTGGCAACTGGGCGGAAACTGCTCTTTTCGGCCTTCTAATGAAAGCACCAACAACAAAAAAGTATAAGGTTCAAACTCAAACTTCAAGGTGCATAAACATTCCTACAAGTAATATAGTAGCAATCATGCATATCACTATAAGCACTTATAAGTATTGATGTGCACATCGTAATAACAAAAAAAAAACAGCTTACTTTCTTACTGGAACCAGCATCACCATTGCTCGAAGAGCTATCAACTAGATCAGGATCAGAAACCCGTGCAATGGGCGCCTTAGGATAAGGACTCGAAGAGCTTTTTCTAGCTTGACTCTTATCCCCGCTTCGAGGGCTCTGTCGCTGAGATTTAGTAAAAACCTTCGGTGAATGGCCTTGAACTCCCTAGAACAAATGAAAATGCCATAAAACGCTTGACTGTCAGCAGACCACTAGTTGAAGTCACCAGAATTGACAATCTGTAAACGTGAAAAAACCTTACCTCAGGAACTCGGGGCTTTATGTCCGGGGATTGCGAGGTAGCTTCCATTTCCACTTCTTCAGACGGGTTGATCACCTCGCTCTCACCCGAATGGGCTCCATCAACCAGCACATCGTGTTCTTTTGTGTGCCCTTCTACACTGTCACTGGGCAGCAACTTCCCCGTGGCCCCATTGTCAATGCCCATTGCACCAATAGCATCAGTAATCTCCGCACTCGCATCCATGTCACGCTACCGTCTCAGGATTTCTTTAGGCCAGATTAAAAGAACTCCCAAGCCACCAGCTTGCACAAGCTATCCGTAATCACCGCGGGATCATGCTATGCCGGTCAGCGAATGAACCCGCATCAAACTAAACCGAATGGCGCTCACGGGAAAGCTGAGATTTGCTGAATAACACGAGCAATCCGTCCAAGCAAGCAAGGGCGTCCTCACCTGCGAGAGAAGGAATCAGCTACTCAGCTCCTGGCGGATCCGATCTCCGCTCCACCCCAGTGACGCTCAGTTAGGATCAAGGCGGCGACGAATCCGACGGGAGGGGTAAGGTAGGTGCAGTCTCGGTCAAAGGACACCTGGATCTGGATCGAGCCGTGGCTCTTAAGCGCATGAAAGGAAATGGTAAGAGAAAGGAAAGGAAAGGTGGCGGCTTTACCTGGCCAGGCGAAAGCGATTGGGAGTGGAGCGGCTGAAGCGCGCGGGGGAGGCAAGGAGGGGAGTTGGGGACGGTTAAGGCGGGAGAGCAGCGACGGTGGCAAGAGACTCCGGCGGCGGCGGCGGCGGCGGCGGTAGAGCGGGACGGCGGGATGGCGACAGCGGGTGCGTGCGTAGCTCGTGCTTTGTCTGGGTTTCCGGGTGGTGGTTTCGAATTTCTACTTGGACCTTTCTGCGTTCCTCCAAAGCTAACTTTCTGGTTTCAGTATTTTTCTTCTATATTTATTTACCTCCGGTTTCGTCTTGTTATATGTTTTTTTTTTGTCTGTTCCTGCTGTAGTGCTGTGTGTGGTTTATTTTGTTAGATTATATGTGATGTTTACTGTTTGTTTGTGTTTAGTAGACATGGTTCTAGTAAATCTTTGGTTCACATTTATGTAATTTGATCTTGATTACAATTCTAAACAATAGCGCTGAATCTTGTTTGGTTTTATGGTTCATAGTCTAATACCATGTGACCATATACAAATGTGTACAAGTTTAGTCCTATTCGTTTGAGCTGCAAATAAACACTAATTTTTGGCTGGTACTGATTTGTTGTGAGAGAAAAATATTATTTCGTGCCTGCATATAAGCGTTGATTGGTCAAACAAAACAAGACGTTTGCTACCGCTCCTGCACCTACGTAATCAAAAAACGACAACGTCAGGTGAGCCGTTGAGCTTAACGACACATGATGCACTATTCAGTTACAATATCTATTTTGAAAAGCCGTTACACAACAAAACTAAACAAAATATTGCAATTATTTGATCTTATTTCATTCTTGTTACTTTTACATTACAATTGACGTTAGCGTTACATTTCTAGAGCCAAACGTCACGTTCGACTCACTAGACATGGTGGGTATCGTGGACATTGAGCCATGCTTCAAAATACTAGGAGTTAGTTTGAAATTGAAAGTAGAAGAGTTTTGATCTCAATCCATTAACTTTATACATAGAGGGAATGGCTTATTAAGAAATATGTTTTTTTCTTGTTTTTGTTTTTGTATATACTTAGAGGCAGGTCGATTCTTAAATACAAAAGTGGATTGCACATGTCCCAGTTCAAAGGAGCTAGATAAAAGTGGGCAGAGCAAGTGGATGAACTTAAGGTAGTGGTGTGGAGCCCGTTATTACACTTTTGATCTAACTCACGAAATCCTATTAACCCACTGGTCCATCTTTTCTTCTATTTTTGACATGGGTGCATCTGTTTTTATTATGGGACCAACTATTTTCTCTCTCTGATACAAGGTATTGGCAGTTCGACATTGGAGTTTTGCACATCTATTTTTTTCATGGTATGTCCACGTGGGAGTGAATGTAAATTTAGATGGTATATATAGCTTATAAAAATCTAATAGGGCATAAATTTTCATAGACCAAGTATAGAAGGTTAACATTTCGTAATAAAAATATAGCTTAGAGAACACACCACATCTACAACTCACCTTATGATGCCTTAAGCATCGTTGAATTATGGCAACCACAAATGTCCTGTCTATTCATATTACCGAATTATTATCCATTTATCCTTTTATATATGAATTATAGTCCTCTAGCATATTACTGAATACATATGAATGCCAATAAACTAGAGCCCTCTAACACCTAGTCGAGCTTTAGCTCAACTTAGATTATCCTTTTGGCTATTGCACTCAATTACGTTGTTGTCTCAACTTAACATATAAACTCAAACAAATTTTCAAAGTTGTACTACAAAATTATGACTTACTAGTAGGACTCTGGTTTGCATTAAATCTTTGTAATAGGCACACCATTATTTATCCAAGTTTAGAAGACGAGAAAATATAAGCTTATTTTTCTAGAGAAAAGATTTCCTCGGCTTTTGAGCATAAAACATCATAAGCATCCAAGTCCAAGTGTTTAGACGCGCCCACCACAATTCAAACATACAAAGCTTATCAAAATTATTAAACGATGTTATATGTATATTTTTATGTCCGTAGAATGTCCGAAGCAATGTAAGTTAGCAGGTTAGCACGATATGACACAATAACCACAGTTTGATCAATAAGAAGTGGTTCTATTTTCAGCTACATTATTTTTCATAGTACATTGATAAACGGAGCAATAGTGAGGGAACTGGTTTGATTTGTGACGTGATGCTGACAGGCTATCATAGATATGATGGTGTAGGAGCGATGGAAACTTTAACACAGAAGCACACGCTAGACTGACGATGGATGATGAGCCTTAGAGTTCGAAAACAAGAGACAAGAGTACTACTCTCGTCTCGACCATAACAGCTCCGGACTAAAATTCCAAAATTACTGCGTTAATTTCCTGTCTAATTGATCTACAGAACGCATTTATCGATATCATATCGAGCGTTAACATGATTTCATTATCGCTATTTATTATATACTACCAAAATATGCCCGTGCGTTGCAACGGAATATACAACTTTTATCCTTTATATTTCAACATCGCTTGAACTTACCAGCCAGCATCAGTTAACTATTCAGCAGTGTTTTTTCTCTCACAATAATCAGCCAGCCAATCGTATAATCCAGCCAGCCGAACAGTTCCAGATAATCGTGGTTAGGCACATGCTATTCTCACTCGTTAGGTATGATTCAGATTACGGATGAGACAATAAACCAATTCGGATTCTTATAAGAGACAATAAACCAATTCGGATTCTTATAAGATTCATCGACTCTAACTCTTAGTAAAAGAGACCAGAACTCTTATGCTTGAGGAGTGAAGTAACCGATATATTAAAAGATCGTGATGGACAGAATTTTGGATGAACCCGCATGTTGCAATAAGATATATAATTTGTTGAGCAGTGTCTATAGCAATGATAATTATTGCTCTAACTTTTTTGGGTACAAGAGGTTTAGAGATATTTATTTCCCAATTTTCAAATGCTTTGTATTTGAGAGTACTCTTGGAATATGCTACTCTAACTTATATATTGGATTCATGAGTTTTTTATTGGACAGTTGGTAGTTGCCTTTTCGTTGAAGGTCAAACTAACCATACCCACTCTTGCACTAATTATAACGATACGATATTATTGTTTACAAAATAGTTGAACCTGTGGCAAGCATAGATAAGCAGCTTAGATTTGCAAAACAAATAGAGGTTAGTTTCCTTTGCATTGTGAAAGTTAAGGAAAAATATTAGTATTTGCTCACTTCAATTGCTCATGATTAATGAGGTTAACAAGATAATTTGGTTTTATTGTTATCTTCAGCCGCATAGTAGCCCCTGCTGTAGGAGGCAAGAGCACATGTGGTGAGGGCTGGGAGCCCCACGGCTCGAGTCTTAATCTTGGTTATCAGTTTATCACCAGCATTGTTTAAAAAAAAAATTGAAGAAGAAGAAGTTATCACCAGTATGCAGTGCCGGAGGGAGGAAGCGGTCTTCTACTCTTATTCTCGCCCTCTTTGCTCCATCCTTTTACAGTCCAGTTGAGCAAAAGGTGTTGCCATGCCCGCTACCTCGCCACTCTGCCACCGTAGTGGACGCGTCGTGCCAGAGCTCGGAGTTCAAGGTGTCCGAGGGTAGTGTCACGGGCGCGAGCGCCTTGTTGCTCTACGGCACGTTGGCTCATCATCGACCTCTTTCTCAATTGCGCCGTGCAGCTGCTACATCACGCCGATGTTGCGTCCCACTCTGCTCGATGTCGTCCGGTTCCGGTGGCGATTGTAGAAAGCCTGCAGCAGATTGAGATGGCCCCATGTGTTATCCTAGCCAAGAGGTAGCCCATTGGAAGCCAGGCCATGCCCGGCGGCTGGGCTGCACACAAGGCCTCTCACCGTTGCTTCACGATACTTGACAACAATTGGCAGGGTCCAAGTCCCAAACCAAGACGACGAGATCCTCTTCTTTTTTTGTTGTATTTTGTTTGGGATTCGTAGTTTGTGTTTGACACCAGCTCGTCGAAAGGGTTGGATTGGGACATAAAGTAAAAAAAAGAGACCTACGTGTCCACACGAAGCAGTTAATGACAACATGCGTGTATTATTGTCCTGTTCGAATTGAAAGTGGGACGGACTGTGACTCTAGTCCGGCTAGATATAAATTGGAAAGCATACGGCTACGCCATTATTCCGGTAGTTAGTGGATCGGACAGTTAGCCAGATTAGAATGGGCTTAATGAAAATTTAGTGGGAGAAACTTTGTCTCTTTAGTATTAGGTATAGAATAGATATAGATTTATTTACCTCATCACCTGGCATAATCCTGCCAGCAATTTTTCGAAAAAAAAATATTTATGAGAAAGAAGAGGAAGAACAGGGTAGACTCCTTTGTTTGCCATTGGGCCGTTTGGGCCGTCGTCTTCCTAGCCTGAATCGCGCCGCCGCACGCACACAGCGCACGACCCAAGTGAGAGCGTGACTTGGGGGACTGTGCGGGGATCGCAGAGCGCCGGCTAACTGGCTAAGCGAGAGGCGAAGGCGAGGATGATGGAGTCACGCCGGTGGCAGTCTCCGGCTGATGCTCCTGCGGCCGCCGATGCCGCGGAGGAGTACACCGGCGGCGTCGGGGGGCCGTCCAGGCGGCCGCTGCGCCACGGGTTGCACCGCGCGTCAGCGTCGCCCTACGGGGGTGGCCCCCGCCGGTGGCTCCCCAAGCTCCCAATGGCTTCGACGATATTCCCCACCATGCCACGCGACCGCGCCGCCTCAGGTGATTCCCCTCAATGCCCTCCATGTGTCGCTCCTCTGCTAACAGGTGATTCCCCGTGAAGAAGAGGATCAAATGGGGAAGCCCCGCGACGTTTTACCTATTCTGTTAGCGAGTTTGTCGCCACTGGTGAATGAGTTCCCCGTAGCTCGCGTTTTGTTTAAGATCAGCGCTAGTCTATCTAGGGTTTAGGGTTTTAGCGCCTATGCAGCTCATGCCATTTCACTCATTGCATTGGATCAATCTCCAACCTAGGGTTTGATGTGGTAGGTTTGAAGAAGTTATCTGGATCCTGTTTTTCTGAATCCACTAGTGGACTCATGATCAAGCACGGGAAAAGTCTACCAACTGATGGGATTTAGTTAAGCCCTTCATGTAGTTCCTGAATTAATATTGTTTTGGATTCGGGTTGCTTGGGTTTGTGATCGTTTAATTTATTGGTTATGCTCTTTGGAATGGGCATATTAGTTGATGTCTAGTGAACTTTTAGGCCAAGTTTGGGGTTCACAATCCTTGTTAGTGTAAGGCTGTTCTGGTGTTCAACTGGTATTATAAGATCATTGTAGTAACAAGAGTAGCTTTAGTGTTAAACTATTGTATAACCTTAAATTTATGTGACCTCATTAATCATTATTTATTTCCGTCCTTTGCTATAGGTGAGTGGTTTCTTAGCAGCACTCCCATCTGTATTGCTGTTATAATTTTTGACGCATCTATGAAGTTATGGTCATGTGATGTATTTGTCGGTTATCATGTAGATCGATCATACTTGAGATTTTCCATATAACCTCCAACCATGCACAGTGTTTAATGTGCATTATTTAATGGCATTTCGAATGTATGCAGACAATAATCAAGAGGTTCGTCGTGAACCATTGGAAGCTATTCGTGAAGTAAGCAAAGTTACTTGGAAATGCTTAGTTTCTTTGATTTTATTAAAGTACATTTTTTTCGTTCTATGGTGTCTATTTCTTATATGTGTTGTTATGTCACTTCAAATAAATTGCTGTAGCTGTCGGAAGCAAATGTAATCACACCAGATAACTTCTGTTAGTACAGTTTGTGGACAATCTTTTTGCACTCAGAACTTTAAAATAGTTACCAGAAGAATATACCCTATTAAACTCCCTTAGACCGTTACTGCTGAAAACTTAGATCATATTGCTGATCTTTATTGGCTGACTGCTTAATAACGTGCCTTAGATGTTGCAATGGTGCATATATTCCCTATGCATATTTGCACTTTTGATTTTATTGCTGCAATGCTAGTTCATAAATGGTGGATCTAAAAGGATAATGATTGCTAACCATATTCTATTTTGCGTTACTTGTGAACTGCAAGATTTTTTATCAGTTTCTACTTGTTTTTCTATGTTTTCTCCATCTATTTCCCGGTCAAGATATATCTGTGTGTGAATGTTTTCTTTAGTCTCTCACTCGGTAATGTAAACTGCAGGGACACTCCACAGAACCAAACATCAACGCTGCAGCCATTCTACCACCAAGATCTGTGAGCAATGCGTCGAACTTGTTTCTGGAAGGTGACAGGAATCCAAGTGATGGCAATGGGCTTGCTGACATTGAGAACATAATCAACCAGAGATATTTTTCTAGGCAGGTTTTTCTGTACCTTCTGAGTTTTGACTGTTATGTAATATATATATTTTTTTTGAGTTCATTGAAGTTGCTTCTATCTTTTGGAAGGTAGAGTAACAAACTTTGTAATTTCTCTTTGATTGCTTAATTTGTTATAGCCAAATACACCCTCTGATTGAAATTGTAAATCATTCTATGCTTTATATTGGTAAAATTATATAAAAAATTATGTATATTAAAAATATAAAGTTGATACTACTAAATCCATGATTAAAAGGGCTTGTGTCTATATTGGACAAGTGGTTCCCGATATTTCTTTAGTTTATTGTGATTTAGGTTTGGAACTCAGATGCCTGTGATCCTTTTTGGTCTTATATAGGGATGAGGCACTACGTCTTATGGAGATCTTGCAGTCACGGACTCCTGACCTTAGTTTGGAAGACCAGAGACTTCCAGTAGCTACTGCAAAAGGTTTTGAAACAACATCATTTTCAACACCTTCCAAACTGATTGAGGATGAACCATCTTTGAGGACTGATATCGTTCCATCATCCAATGTAAGAATGACTGAACTGTGCAATATCAACTCATCATTACTTATCTGTACAGAACATTGGTAGATACCTGCTGATCCTATTGCCTTTGTTATTTCTATGTGATGGGAATCCTGCCTACATGCTTTTGAAGTTTAAGTATGCTAGTAGCTGAGTAATAGTTTTCTGAACCATGTGTAATTTGAAAAATTGATTCAAACATTTTAATCTCCCTCCCTCCCTCCCTCCCTCCCTCCCATAGCAACAGGGGGTGGGCTGGAGACTAGAGAGTTATATATGCAGATTGCTTAAGCAACACAAAAATAATCCTTCATTTTTTTTCCTTGATTTGTTGTGTATTCTTATCTTGCACTTTATTGTCATTCTAGGTGCATGACATTGGTGCTTCACCGATTGAAATTGCAAAAGCTTTTATGGAAGCACAAAGCTCAGCTTTTGTGCATGAGTCCAAAAAGCGGAAATTCAGAGCTTTGAGTCATGGAGTTGAGGCTGACAATTCAACATCAAAAGTTTTCCCTACAGTAACTACTGATTCTTTTGAGCATGATTCCAAAAAGCAGAAATTCAGAGCTTTGAGTCATGGAGTTGAGGCTGACAATTCGACATCAAAATTTTTCCCTACAATAACTACTGATTCTTCTGTATGCTGGCCTGGTTCAGTTGTTCGAGGTTGTCTCAATTATCTTACACCACAAAGTAATAAAGGAAGGACTCTGCCTCAGAATCTTTCTCGTACACCATTCAATAGATCAGTTTTTCGAAGATCTGTTAAGGTTGCATATATACTTTCTTTGCAATTGATTTCTATTCTAAGCTATGTAATTTCTCTTATTTGTCATCTACTGTGTCTAACTATGTACTACCATTCAAATATCACCTTTGGGAGCTAAAATGTTTCATGCTTATTTGGTGTGTAACTACAGAGCAGCAGACATGGTGATACATACATTAATGGACAGACACAATTTTCCACTCCATTTTCTATTGGAAGTAAGGTACTAGCTAGTTTCCCGTCAATTGCAACATATTTTCATTCTGAAGTATTCGAAATTCGGCTAATCATTATCCACAAAGAAACAACATAGATATAAGGTGGAAGACCATCTATTGCATTATTTGTACACCTATGTATACACAAATCAGTGCACAGTACTTGTGTAGAAACCAACCACTTGTACCAACTGTTTTTTTTATTGAAGCAAATAAAAATTTGATGTATTTTACTGTTATCTTGATACACGCTTGTCTCTTTAGCTTCATGAAAATAACAAACGTTGGACAGTTTATGCCCACATGTTGTATTATATGTTGGAACTATCTGTGCAAGTTTGTAATAACTAATCAAATTTTATTCTGCCTTGTATGTGATTGAGTGATATTGTTCTTCGTTTGAAAGGTTGCCAAACCTGATTATATTTGATGCAAGTAATTCCTGCAATTATTGCACAGCATCCCCAAGAACTTTGAACAATGATCAACAACTGAAAAGCACCTATAACTTTGCTTGCTTTGTTTAGACCTTAAAAGGACCGTCACATGGGGGGGAAATCTAATGTAAAGATTTTGAACGGCCATCTATGCCTTTTTGTCTAATAATAATAATAATAATATTTTTATATTTTGCTTTATAGACAATACTGGAGGATAGACATGTATCAACAAGAGGTGGTATGGTGCAGCCATCATCTTCCAGGGGACAGATAGATATTTTTGGTTCTGTTCCAAGAGAAGGTTCTGCCTCAATGAAGAATGTTGCATTCAACCTTCAAGGGTCAGATGGCAAAGGCATGACAGACGGTAGAGCAACTTTTGGACGTGCTTCAGGTGTAGACAATATCTCCAGGGATGCTTCAGTATCTGTTCATCCCAAGTCAACCGAAACAGCTTTCAAAATATTTAAGCAACTTGACAGAACTATTCCTTCCCCTACATCAAAGCCACTAGGGCTGAGAGAAACATTAGCCAAGAGAAATACTTCTTCTGTTGCCGCCAACAGACAGATCAAAGGACCTGATTTCAGTATCGGTAATGGTAACAATCAGAGCAGCATTAATGAGAGTGGCAGTGCTAACTCGGAGACTACATATGGAAACAAGGTATACTCCCATTTGCATTTTCTAGCATAACGTACTGTACTACTGTTTATTAACTGTACATGTTATAAGAGCAATTAAAGATTTTTAGTTATCTTGCCAATAGGTACTATGAATCTTGTCTGAACGTAACATCAATTGTATACATGCAATACTGAATTACTGAAAAATTACTATACACACTTCTAATTGTTGTATTGCAGTGCAAAACAATCTTTTTCTCTCTCTGAAATTTTCTCCTGATCACTTATTTTAGTTTGTTCTCTACTCAGATTGGACCAGTTAATCAATTTAGCAGATCCCTAGTAGCATCAAACTATAGATACTCCACTAATCAGTTGGCTGTGTTTCACCATGTGTAGGTTCAACAACCTCAAAACAATCCTAGTGCAGAAGAGCCAAGTGAAAAAATCCAGAGAAGCGGAGCTAACCCAGATGTTTCTGAAGAAGGCACTTCTCAGCAGCCTCTGAAATCAAACTTAGCATCCACTTCAGTTGCCGAGGTCTTGGATAATAAAAACACTAGCAAAGGTTTCAGCTTCACATTTCCTATTCCTAAAGCTCCAAGTTCTCTACTTGAACCGCCACCTACACCAACCATGGCTTCACCACCAAGGACCCTGCCAATCACTAATGAAGATGTTCCCAAGTTCTCCTTTGGCTCATCCAGTATGGCCAACAAACTTGTTTTCTCCTTCAACTCCACAAGCAGTTCTCTTGGTGCTGGTGGAACAGACCCAACCTTCAAATTTGGATCTGATAATAAGCGAGAGCTTGTGTTTTTGATATAGCTGGCAAAGATGCGGTTTGTTTTTGATAGATGCCATGCATGCCCGCGGATCTGAATTCTACCACTCTTTCTATTGTTGGTCTGTTGATGAAAAACGTATTTAGAAAGTTGGAGCGCGCTACTTGAGCTGTACATCAGGACATTCATTTCATTTGTCAGCATATTCGAAACATTACATATTTAGAACACTCTTCATTATTGGCAGGATATTTCCCCAGTGCTTTGCACTCGTGGCTGTGTCATTGGGCATCAATCCTTTTGGCCAATAATTTAGAAGCTTTCGTACCTGAATGGAGTTCCACCGTCCTTTCGGTCCAAGGTAATGTGATGTGGGCATGTGGCACTGCTGATATAATCCGTTGAAAAGCGCTGCTTTCTTGGCACTGCGCGTTTGAAACTGCGCATTTTTGACGCATGAATGCACCAGCCGGTTTCTGATAACTAAAGGCACGAGGATGACCTGGTTGCTAATAGACAGGAGTCGGGTCCGAGTCATGAAAACGGCGGGTTGATGCAAAAACAGTTGCCTGATTGCTGCATCACCAGACACAGGCTGGAGTCGCCTGGACTGATTGAACCAAAAGCATGGTGAAAAATGTTGCCCAAATAATGTTGCCATACACGTAACCCGGGTACGTGTGAATATCTGGATTTTCGTACCTTCCTGAAGAAGGCCCCGCACATCAAACAGGATGCTGGCCAAAATTTCAACCTTGCTATTGTAATAGTAGACAGTAATTTTCGTAAAAATAGATTCTTTAATGGAACACGGGAAAAACGTATTCTTTTTTGTATTTTGTTATTCAATATGTTTCCAGTTTATTTAAAGGAATATATATTTCCAAAACATGCATTTTTTGTCTAATGTAACATTAACATAATGAAATACGAGTATCCTACCCGCAACGAAATCTGTTAGACTTTTAGGCTTGGACATGAAAAAAAAAGGGAAAAGGTACCGTGCACAGAAATCAAGAAAGAGTAAAAAAAGATGTACTAAAAAAAAGGAAAAAGTACATTGGTAGAAGAGAAACGTATTGGAAAGTGAGAATGTTAAATGTTTTAGGATAAATTTGAATCTTCTAAAATCAGTGAAAGTAAAGTATTTTAGAATAAAATTTAAATCTTACACTATCAAAATATTTCGAGACTGGGAAGTAGTGGTATACTGATAAGGAAAGTAGACGAGCAGGCAAGAAATGCAAGATTAGATTGTCGAGGGAGGGCCTGTTAGGAATGCGAGTTTTTTTTTTTTTTTTTTCTGTATCTACGTTTTTCATGTGAACATGAACTGATTGCTGGGGAGAGCTGATTACCTGTGAAGAACTGAGAAAGAATCTAGTCTTTCAGTCCGTGCATTATTCTATTGTTCCCTGCACTGCAGGTACTGTAATTAAGCATTGAAGGACGCGTCAGATCGTCCGATTAGCTACGTTTCACCGACCATATAGTACATTTAGTACCAATAATGACTCAGCCAGGACTAGCTAGAGTGCAGGCTCTGTGCAAGGCCAGTACTACTAGGCTTCTGCTAGGAACGTGTCCTCGCTTGTATCCAATGTTTTAAATAGCGGGTTACAGCAAATAGCGACGATCCTCCACAATAAGATATAACGAGATTATAACGGGCTAAAATGAGGCTATAGCGAAAATTTATACGTAAATTCATTTAGTGACAACATGTTCAAAAGGTTATATCGAGACTATAACGAGGGTATAGCCAGCTATTTAAAATTACGTCTGCAGCACTCGAACACAACTGGGTGGGGAGACCAGCCCGACCCGATCGGTCAGCAGTCATTCACTAATGATGCGTTGTTATCGCGTAATGATGCCATGTATCTGTCCCATGGCTCCAGAGGATCCAGCGTCGCTTTCTATCCGGCGGGCCCCGGCTTGACGACGGCAAACGAAATTCCGGGGTGTACCCATGCATGCAGGATGCAGCCCAAGCACGGCGACCAGGCCCACGATCCATTCCTGTGACGCCATCGCGGTCGCGGCTGGGCCCTCCGCCGGAGAAAGCTCCGCGCGCGACGCCATACCGCACCGTGCGCGGTCGCCGTCACGCAACCAGCCTAAGCCAACTAGGGTTTCGCAACTGCTGGCCGACCACGCCCTCTCTCCTGGCCGGGACGACGACGGCGGCGGCGACATGATGCCATGATGGCTTTTCCGTTCTATCGCCTACGGTTATGCCTTTTCGCATCTAACGTTACACTTACAAACAACTTTCTTTTATCTGTACTATTTTTTTCCCAAAACATCTTTCAGGGCTTCTATGCAAAATTCAACTCGCTCGTAGCGTTTTCTATATTTTCAGACTTTCAGAGACGGTCGGGTCAATGCAAGGTCTTCGGATGCCATTAGCAAAGCAGCATCTCGGAAAAGAACTTTGTGGTAGTGTGTGTCATGTCATCTGCTGTGATGACCACTCTTAAAAAGCACCACATCACCCTTGGCATGGCAAAGCTTTTGGGTACATACCTAATGAATATTATTATTGCACTTCAGCATTAAGGAAAACGTATATAAATGGCGATGCTTAGGCACAACAGAAATTGGCTTTTAGGGCCACTAACACGGTACGGTGTTCACCGGAATCAAATCATAAAGTGCTCATACGCGTGTGTAATTCTACTTTATTTGTTGGTTGAAATATATGTTTTCTAAAGACATCATCTTTACCTTTCGCTACACCAACTCTAGTCGTGATTCCTAAAAAAAAACTCAAGTCGTGGATACCAACACCGAATTTCTTATTACTCTGCTCCAAATCCTTTTATATTTTATTAGGGAGGCCTTTTCACGAGTGGTCAAGTTCTTGTGATCTACTCTCATTCGTAAAGGAGAAGCTGTGCAATACTTTGTACATGACCGTTTTCTTGGAAAGTCATGATACCTACGTCCAAATTGTCCAATTTAAGATTAAATTCTTAGGAAACATGTCTAATGATCAATTTATGTGCAGGCTAGCCATTTTCATTTTATTGTTCTACAAGGTCACCATCCACTTACAATCGATCCAAATTTTGTAGATATCCATTTGGCTAAGAAAACCCTTAGCCCCAACCTACACCACATTATTGTACTACAATATTCTAAAGGTGGAATTTCATGGCCACCTAGTCACGAGTAGGTATGAGGTGGAGGGGACCGTAATGAACTAATGATTATGCGCTAAGCAGGTCCTAGGCGGATGAAGTAGCGTTGAAGGAGCCAGTGTTGTGAGGGCACCTGAGTTTGTGTGTGTGTGTCTGTGTGTGTGTGGATGCACGCGCGACGCATGATTGGCAGGCGAACAAACGAGTGGACGGGAGTGCGGGATTTTGTTGGCGCGCGTGAGAAAATAAGGAAGTGGCCACCAGGAAAGGACAAAGAGCATGGGTAGCCCCATGAGCTACTTCCTTCTCTCCACCGCGTGTCTCTCCTCTCAGCCCTCCACTGCGTGTTTGACTGTCTCATTGCCTTCTCTTCCCCCCTGCTGTTATCTCCTATGAACTGTCTAGGAAATTCCTAGAGAACGCCTAGACACGTCTAAGATCTAGGTGAAACCGCCTAGATACCACCTAGCTTTTCTTAACTTTATTGCACCTATTACAACCTCTGATAAATTGGTATACCTTCCATGTATGACTTCAACACATGAACCTAACCTAGCGATCAAACTTAGAATGTGTGTGTCTAACCAAGGGGTTCTCCATATCAACTCACGTCACACTGTTCCTTTAACCCTTAAGCTATATGTCATTGCTATTTTGCACGAATGCTTCCCAAGAGAGGCAAGTATACTTTTGATTTTGATAGTCTTAGACAATTATTAGACTTAGAAGACTCGCCCACTTGTGCAAAATTTGAAGACTAACACCCATAATATGGAACAAAAAGCAACCACAAGAGAATAAAAAAGTCGAAGAGACACGGACGGTTTCAAATCAAAAGATAAACTAAAAATAAACCCATAGACTTTGAAGGGGGCCATTCGCAAAACGGCCAAGGAAAGCCACCCTGCTCTACTCGTCCAGTCGTCCCCAGTCCCCACCATCGCCGGTCCGAGACACGCACGCACAAAGCACCACACCGACCCACACCCACGGCACCGCCACGGCGCCTGCCTGCCCCTGTCCAACCTACTACTGCTGCGCACGCACAGCGCACCCGGCTCGGCTCGGCTGCTTCCTCCCCCTCCCCCTCCCCCTTCAGTTCCCCTCTGCGTTTTCAAAAATCAAACCCCAGCCGCAACAGCAGCGAAACCCCTGCCACCATAGTAGCCCATAGGAGGAGAGTCTAGTGTGTGCGAGAGAGACGGAGCAGCGGTTGCGGTTTCCCTCTCCGTGGCTCTCGCCGCCCGCCGCCCGCCGCCAGCTCCGTGTGCGGAGCGCAAGGCGGGCCCGGCGGCAAGGTTCTCCGCTCCGTCCCCTTCACTCCCGACCGGTGTGCCCCCCTAAGTTGGTTCGCCAATCTACTTCGTCGGCCCACCCCCTTTCCCCCCGATTGATCGATCTCACCTTCTCGCTGAGCAAACCATCTTAGCCCCTCTCCCTCCTCGTGCGAGATTAGCCAGGAGGAAGTTCCCCGGTTTTCATCCAGGCACGCGTCCACCGCCTCGCTTTGCTGCTTGACTGCTTGCTGCTGTTGGGCGGAGAGTTAAAAGAGGACGGCGCGGGAGTGCTGGTGGTTTGGTTTGTGATTGTGGTGGGGCTGGAGTTGCGGTGTGTGTGAAGCGAGGGATCCGAGGTTCCTGTGGATTCTGTTCTACTTTTCGATTGCTGCTGATTCTCTCCCGTGCGACGGCACAAGCGGCGGCGGCGTGGGGACAGCAGCCGCCGTGCCCGGCCTTGGAGGGCCCCTGTCCGTCTATGGAACTTGCCGCCCCGGTGCCACTCCCCGGCCCGGAACCGAAGTGCTCAGCAAGGCGCTGCTTGCCTGCCCCTCTCACGCTGCTGGTGCCCACTGTGGCAGTCTCCTGTTTGATTCCTGCTCCTCGCTGATCGATTTCTGGACTGCGATGATGGTGCCGCGGACGGTGCTGCTCCTTTGCTGCTGCCTCCTGGCGTTCCCGCCACCTGGTACTGACATTTTTCCTTTTATGATACATATTCAATCCAGTGATTTAGTGTTGTCGTGATTAGTTGCCGACAATTGCAATAGATGTCTGTTAGCATATACTGTAATTTGATTGGTGGTGTTTGTTGTTACTAGGTCTGCTAGCCGTTGAAGCGTTTGTCGGGAGTTACGGGGTAAACTACGGGAGAATAGCAAACAACATCCCTTCCCCTGATAAAGTGGTGGAGCTCCTGAGGAGAGCAAGGATAAGGAATGTTAAAATATATGACTCGGACCACAGCGTTCTCGATGCGTTCAAAGGGTCTGGGATCAACCTGGTCATCGCAATCCCCAATGAGCTTGTCAAGGATATGGCTGCAAACACAAGCCGTTCGATGGATTGGCTAAATCAAAATGTGCAGCCTTATCTCCCTCAAACGCGCATCGTTGGGATCACTGTGGGAAATGAGGTGCTGGGAGGCCAGGATCAAAGCTTGTATCAGCCACTTGTCGATGCTGTGAAGAATGTGTATGATGGACTTAAGAGGCTCCACTTGGAGAGTAAAATTGAGCTTTTCACACCTCATTCGGAAGCCGTTTTCGCTACTTCTTATCCACCCTCCGCATGTGTGTTCAAGGAAGAGCTCATGGCATACATGAAACCTCTCCTCGACTTCTTTGCAACGATTGGCTCACCTTTCTATGTCAACGCATACCCCTTTTTGGCTTACATAAGTGATCCAGAACATATTGATATCAATTATGCTCTCTTTAAACCCAACAAAGGAATAGTTGACCCAAATACTAGCCTGCACTATGACAATATGTTTGATGCTCAGATAGATGCAGCTTACGCTGCTTTACATGCTGCTGGTTATGATAATATGGAGGTTCGGGTGGCAGAGACTGGCTGGGCTTCTAGTGGGGATCAAAATGAAGCAGGAGCTTCATCTGAGAATGCAAGGACATATAATTTCAATCTTCGTAAACGGCTATTTCTGAGGACGGGAACTCCTCTGAAGCCAAAGAAACCAGTGAAAGCATATATATTTGCCTTGTTTAATGAGAATCAAAAGCCTGGAGCTGGCTCTGAGAGGCATTATGGGCTGTTCCTTCCTGATGGAAGAATTTCATATGACATTGGTGTCTCAGGTCTACTACCTTCATCTGCATCTTCATCCATGCAGTCCATTAAGGTAAACAATGGATTCTTGCCCTTTTAGGCTACGCTGCTGATTCTGTAATCAATTTATTGTTGATTCTCGTTAGATTACGTTGACTTGGATTGTTGATTCTCGTTAGATTACTGTTTACTTGGATTGTTGGTTCTCATTAGATTAATGTTGTCTTGGATTGAAATGTATATGAATCTGCCCAGTTGCGGAGCCATATTTTGATACTGGGATGGGATGGTCGTGTTAAGATGGTAGTTAATGAACAACATATAGTTTCCGGTATCAATAATATTATTGCGACTGTGCAATCAAAATGTTGCCCATTAGTATGCGGGGTTTGTTATGTGAAAATTGTTGTGTTGAGGACATTATATTCTAGTTTTTAGCCCGTAAGTTTGGTTTTTGATATTGTGCAAACATGTTCGGTATTGGAGTATTAGAAAATTGTACAAGAGCGAATGGCTTTTGTAAAGACTGAGGGCCATGGAGCTTAATTGATATCCATGTTTGAACATTTGTGTGGTTCCTGAAATCCCAGTCCTTGTATAATTTGGATGCATGCATACCCACCCTTATTTCCATTGTTTTAAAACAAAATTAACATGAAGGGGGCATTAAGTGTTGATATACTCAATAAAGCATAATGATCCGAAATAGCTTTTATAACCTCTCCAGTCCAATTGGCCCTACCCTATTAGTCTCTTTTAATAAAATTATAGCAAGTCCCCACTCTTTTCCAGCAAGCAACTCAAGAGTTAATACACTGGGATTGAAACTTAAAAAACTGTGTGTATCTCATTTCTGGCCTCTTGTGCTTTTTTCTTTCCTGGAACAACTGGTCTAATGCGCTTTATTGTGATACCGCAATTGTCTGTGGTGTGTAGCCTCCATTGAAGTCATGCTTTGTTTGGTTCATTATTCAATATTAATAATTATGATCCCAGCCAACCTGATTTTCCTAGTTTCTGTAGTAATTTTATTTCCTCTATTCAAGTGATGTATATCATGTGTACTTTTGATTCTGACGCCACAGAATAGTCGAAGGTAATCTAACTTGAGCATGTCATTTTTATTTGCAGAAGGTTCGAGCAGGGGGTTGGATTTTACACTATTGCGCTACAGTTCTTTTATGTATTTTCATTTTTTGTTGGCCATGGTGACTTGAGAACAGAATAATCCGTAGCAAAGGTACAATTGAGCAAGTTAGAATATTGGGAATGGGAAGTTCACAATGAAAATCCAAATAATAGTATCATGCACATGAGTTCTGTTTCTTGCAATAATCTCTTTTCCTGATGCTGTCCTGCTTTGCTACTTAAAACCATACTCAGCTCTTTTCTAAAAAAATGATCCATACCTGCTGAAAACCGTACTTAGTTCATCTAATTCACTCTGTTTTCTCTTTTTTCTAAATGAACCCTCTGCCAGAATTCACTATATATTTTTTTATTTTAGCATTCGAAATGCTATAACCATGTGAAAGATAGTTCCCTATCATAGCAACTTCCAGCCTTGTGGGGATTTGTTTTCCATTTTTAAGAATCAGGTTATAACTCGAGCTTGGATACCTTAAATGCTTATTATTTTGAAATGGGATGATGTGAATCAAGTGGACAGGCAGATAAGATTGACAAATCATTGATTTTTCTTCCTCATTAAGAATTGCATCTTGACATATCAGTTACCACTAGGCACTCAAAGCAGATGCTTACCGAAAGAATAGCATTATTTCTTGTGGATGTTTTGAAGCCTTACTGCTTGCGCACCTGTCCTGTGATCCCGTTCAAAGAAAGTGTTAGAAAGGTATAGTTGCAGAACCTCAGAGAATATACATACAGATATCAAAAGGCATCGAAGGATACGGTATGTAATGTTGTTGCCTGGTTTGCTGAGTGGTTCTATTGATTGATTAAAGCTCTAGCATATTGTTAAGGTTTGTTGAGTGGTCCCATCTATGGCTTGAAGCTTTATAGACTACAATAATATTATGCTTTAATAATCATATAATACTTTGTGTTGTCATCTCTGTAAAAACTGTGGGGATAGTCATCCCCCACCGGCTGAGTTTCACTTCCCCCACCGGCTGAGTTTCACTCTACAAAGAACGAAGTTGATGTAAAACATGTACAGTTTTAGGGGGTGTTTGGTTTGAGTAATCACCCATCCTAAGGTGGCCCCAACGAACTTGTATCATGAGTTTGTTCCATGGTTTCAGTGGAATGACTTAATTCCTTATGTGCATACTAGTAATTGTTTGGTGGGCATGTCCTTACCTCATGCCATGTCCTTTATTCACTGAGGTGGGCATCAGTTACTGCTGAAGTAATCATATCTTAACCATATCCTCATAAACTCCTTTCTTAGCCGGCTCTAGTGATATAGTGGTCACTCACACTCTTTTCATTCCCTCCCGTCCTTTGTTTCTCGCATCTTTTGATCTTTTGTATAAAGAAGAGTATATCAAGAGGAAAGGTAAAACTTTTTTGCATATCCCATCTTTATAGCCCCTGCTTTAGACTACATTTTTTTTCTTTCTTCCATCGAACATTTAATGCTTTATATTGCTCGTGAAGTACTTTGGTACATGCTCAATCAGTGAGCACATGAGCACAGGATGCTACTCCTATGCTACTGTATTGACATCTGACATGTGATTATGAGACTAGCAACAGATTATTTTATACAGGGATTCTCTACCCTTGTGGTAAGATGTACTGTTCTAAAAAAATGGTGATGAGATGTTCAGGTGCTTCCTCCTCGACTGGTTCCTCCGGTCACCGCTCGCCATCTCGTGCGATCGAACCCCAAACCTCTCACTCTCCCAACACGCGCTCGAATCGACCGGTGGTCGGTTAGATTTTTCAACTGAACCAAACGTAAAAATAAAAATAAAAATGATCGGAGAACGAGGTTTCAGGATGACCACATTGGTCGGCCTCTCGTGCTCGTGCGTATTCAGATTGACTAGTGGCAGTCCATGTCGATCGTCATGGACTTATGGTCACCTGGTAGTGGTACGATGTGCGAACACGGCCACGGGGGCTCGCAGCCATTCCAGTGGCAGGTGAATCACGTGCACGAAGATCACTGTGAAACCAAATTCAGATCGTATTTAGTTTAAAATTCTGAAACAGATACGAATGTTAATATGTTATCATATGTGAATATAAAGCAGGCATCTCCAGTTCGAATTTGATTTTGAGATAATAAGTATATACACCCTCTATCCATAAATATCTATCCTTTTCACTTCTCAATAAACAACTTCGACTAAATATATATATATATAAAAATTATCAATATTTGTAATACTAATTAGTATCATTGATAGATTTTTTTAATCTAGATTTTTAACAAATTTATTTAGACATACAAATGTTACATGCATTTACTATAAATCAAGCTAAATTACCGGTACACACACCAACAACGAAAAATAAGGATGGAAGGATTACTTGCTTATTGATAATTTTACTAGAACAAAAAGAACAAAATTACTATGCATACAAGAGATTTAAATATGACTATATAATGTTTGTAGATAACAACAACCCATGTAAAAATAACATATACTACTTCTTATGTCCTGAAAGAATCAATTTCTGGGAAAAAAATTTGTTCACGGATAAATCAGTTCCTAGATGATGACGCGGTTAACAAGCCATTTAATACTTATCGTATTTCCATCTATTAATTTATGCATCCCTTCCCGGCCTCCCATCTCCAATCCCCTTCCGTTCTTTCATCTAGCACGTAATCTAAAACACCAATTATTGAGCAACTTAATGGTGAAACTCAAATTAATTAAGAGTAATATGGTAATGTGGCAACTATACTAATTTGACTGAAACTTGCTAGGAATTGATTCTTTCATAAACACGGGGAGTATATTAAAAGCACCGTCTATCTAAATGGTTGTTTGGCCTCTTTACACACTGTTTATTTAAATATTACACGGTACATTGTTTCCATTTCATCTGTTATTATCCCATAAATGGATATTTTTGTCCATTTAAGTAACTATTTAGGCCGGATAATGGCTAAATGACAAATGATTGACTGCTTAACGTTCAATATTTAGGATAACACTACTTAAAAAGACAACACTACTTAAAAAGACTAAATATATATAAATCAAAAGAACAGTGGATAAGTATCAACGAGTAAATTGTGATTAAGCATATAAAAATTAGGTAAACTTATACCTGCAAAAAATAGCTAAATTTAACATTTGTAATATTAGAATTAATATGATGTCATCAGCTATAGAGATAGCTTTTAAATAGTTTAAATGATGCATCATGTCTTATTTTGAAACTAATAACATTTATATTGTTAATTAGACATAGATGTAAATTTTATATTGTTTTTATTAGGTTCTTTGTTCTTTACTGATACAAATAATAATAGTTATTTCATAGTTTTAAAAGGGATTTGCTAAAATTTAGATGCCTGAATTTTTGTTTCCTCTTAGATGACAGTTATTGCAGATATTTTATACTAAAATTGTAGATTTTGTTTATTGCAATTTCTTTAGGTGCAATCTGCGATTTTGGTATTGATAATAAAGAAACCGTTAGACAACCCACAACCTGATAAAATCTAAATTGTGTTGGCACAAAGACAATTTATAATTTACAATTATTTCTATAGGAAGATAAAGATGAAAATTTAACATGCTATGACACAAAGACAAATAACAAGTTATGAAAATAACAATTTATTTATACTAGTTAGTTGTACAAGAGTGTTGTCTGAAATAATCTTAAATTGATGCACTTGAAAAATAGGAAAAAGTGTTTTTTTTTTAAAATATCAATCCAAAATCAGATAGAGAAAACAATCGTAAATGGACAAAATACAATACACCTATTTAGTATTCATATTAGAATCGGATATAAATATGGATATCTCTACGTTAAATTAAAACTACTATAGAGTTTAGTTTTTTCAGCATCCGGGTTCGTCCTTTTTTATTGACATGCGTCCGTGAATAGAATCAAAGCAAAAGGTTTATACCGTACTTCTTCTGACTACTGATTAGGAGTACCTAGAATTTTGGAGTCGCCATTTCTCTCCGTCCTCGTGTCTGAAATTGACGGGGCACGGGAGTAGTGCGTCGACGGGGCTGGCCGTTGAGCCGCAACAGGTTGGACGAAACAGGTTGTTCGTTCGTTGTTCTACGTAGCCGCACGCCACCTGGGCTGGGCTTTCAACTCTGAGTCTGAACGATCGGCCCAACTGAACCTGCACCATCAATCGCGTGCCCTCTCTGTCCTGCCGACAACGCGGGAGGTTCCGTGTGGGCCGTCGGTGTCGTGGCCCTCTAGTACTTCTCTCCCCCTCCCTCCTGCAGTCCTGCATCCATCCACCGCACGAACCACCTTCACATAAAGCCGTGTGACCGTGTCGGCGTCGGCGTCGGTGTTGTTCGCGCAAGGCTAAAATGCAAGCAGGGAAAGATGCCTCCGCACTTTCGCGCTTCGGAAAGGTACGTTCCGCACACGGAGAAGCAAATCTCGGTCACGTTTCCAGCGCAGCAGAGCAGGGGCCGTTCGGCTCCGCTGTGCTGCAAAAGAAGATTACGGTACGACAGCCTACGCTAGCCAACAGAAGCAAGCAGCAACAACGTGACCGAGGCCTGGCCTGGTCCGTCCGCCAACGGCGAATGGCGACCATCCAGTATTTGGAAGACCGCACCGCACACGGCACACGGCACACCGCAGCCAGCCAGACGCCAACCAGGCCATGGTCTTGCTTTGCATGGTAGTAGTACGGTAAATAGTACCGTAGGATGGGCGACGGCGACCTGCACCAAACCTGCATTTGCAGACTGATCTCCCCTCTCATAAACCGCCGCTGCCCCTGCCCTGCCCTCGTGATCTCCGCCCCTCCACACACACACAGCACAGCACAGCACAGAGGCACCCTCAAAACTTTCTATAAAAAACGCCGAAAAAGCACCGAAATCCGCGCGTTCCTCGGCGTCTCGCATCGCACGGCCCGCGCACGCACGCACGCGAGCCAAGCGCACCACCGACCCACGCACCCACCCACCCGGTTGCCAACCCCGCATACATGCCGCCGCCCAGCCTCACCGCGGCGCACGACGCGGCCGCCACCGCCACCACCATCACCACGCGCCGCCGCAAGGACAACCACCAGGCCGCCAAGGTCCACCCGGCGCTGGGCGGAGGAGGAGGCGCGGGTGGGGCGAAGGAGATGGGCGCGGCGGCGGCGGCGGACGGGTGGGCGCGGCCCGAGTGGTGCTCGGCGGCGGGCGTCGCGGCCGTGCTGCGGCGGCACCCGGCGCCCGCGCTCTTCGGCTGCGGCCTCCTGCTCTTCATGGCCGTCGAGTACACCATCCCCATGGTCAGGCCCGACGCGCCGCCGCTCGACCTGGGCTTCGCCGCCACCAGGGGCATGCACGCCGCCGTCGCCGCCAGGCCCTGGCTCAACTCCCTCCTCGCCGCGCTCAACACGGTCAGTGCCCACGCCGCCTGCCTGCCTGCCTGCCTGCCTAGATTTCAATGCGCCGCCTCCAGCCTCCTCTTCTGGTTGTTGCCTGCCTCGAGTGCCTTCCGTCGTCTCCTCTTTAATTTTGCCGCCGTTCTTGGCCCACCTATTATTGTTCGTAGATAGAAGTACCTTTCTCGGCTTTGATTTCAACGGATGAGCAATTCCAGCGACCGGCATTCGTACTTTCTTACCAACATTGTGTGTTCGTCAGAACCACCATTAGGATCTCATATTCTCATACATAAACAGCATCACACCTTTCTTACTGTTACATTAGGGGTATATTTTTGACACCGTTTTGTGCTGTTACAAAACTATACTGGTATAGTATATTCCAAGCACTTCTAGCAATCAGCGCGTACAATGCCAGGGCACTTAATTCTTATAGTAGTAACTGGATTAAATTAGTGTAGAATTTACTGGATTATAGAGCAGCGTACTAGTATAGAATAAAATACTAGTAATCCCAGCTTTGTTCTTGTGAACCTTTGGAGCTTCCCCACTCTGTTCTCTCAAGACTCCTGGTGAGGGCACCAAAGCTGGCATTGTCAATGCACCGGCAATGCCGCATGTGGCTCGCACTTCCCCCAACCAATACATAATTAATTTTTTGCGAATCCAATACATAATTAATTAACAGCGTACCCGTACTTTTCAAGCCAGCTGCCAGCCCTGAGCCACTCGTACTAGTCGTAGATTACACTTGACGCTGACAGATTTGTCCGAGCGTCCCTGCAACTGCAACTTGACACGAGCAGAGCAACAAACTGGTGGCGCTGGTTCACCGGCACCACCGGCCACCGCCCAAAATCCTCTTTTTTTTTTTTTCCACCGATAAGAAGTCGAGGCATAGTTGTGGCGTCGAGTGTTCATGCACCGATTTACTGATAAGATTCTGCGTCTGGCCATCTTCTCCATGGTCCCCGGCTCCACCGCCGCGGAGCCGGAGCTGGACCGCGACGTGACCAGCTCAAGACTGACGCTGCCACTGACAGCCACCACCGCTCATGCACGTGCTCGTGCAGGTCTTCGTGGCGATGCAGGCGGCGTACATCCTGTGGGCCATCCTGGCGGAGCAGCGGCCGCGCGCCGCCGTGGCGGCGCTCATGATGTTCACCTGCCGGGGCGTGCTGGGCTGCGCCACGCAGCTGCCGCTGCCGGAGGAGTTCCTGGGCTCCGGGATGGACTTCCCCGTGGGCAACGTCTCCTTCTTCCTCTTCTTCTCGGGCCACGTCGCGGGCGCGGTGATCGCGGCCGCCGACATGCGCCGCGAGGGCCGGCTCGCGCTGGCGCGCCTCTACGACGCGCTCAACGCGCTCCAGGGGGTCAGGCTGCTCGCGTGCAGGGGCCACTACACCATCGACCTGGCCGTCGGCGTCGGCGCCGGCATCCTCTTCGACACGCTCTCCGGATGGTACTTCGATGCCAAGAACAGCGACGGCAAGAACGCACCGGACAAGCACTGCCGCAGCTGCCAGTGCCACAAGGCTCTCCTTTCACACTAGCTTTATACTTGTACGTATTGTAGTTGTAGTAGTATATTTTGCTAGCTCTGCAAGTGCCGACCATCAACGGCCAAGTGAGCACTGTTTTATGGAATCATTTTGATGTACGTAAGAGAATATAATTCCAATGCTTGCTTACGGATATGTAACTGTACAAATTGTTCACCCCATGGGACTTGTGAGCTGTAACTTCTGTAACACCGAGCTGGTGTGGAATAGTATTTTCTCTCACAACAAATCAGTATTAGCTAAAACGAAAACATGCAACTTATTATAATTAGGAACGGATGACATAAACTCTCTTATAATCTAAGCTAGGCCATTGTTCATTCTTTTAGTCTAAAACTTTGTGTCAGCCAAATACACCGTCTGTCGGATACGTAAATTAGGCCTAGCAGTCTGCAAAGCATAGCTGATGATACACATCGCCGTGCAGCCATTTTCCATGAATAACTAACAATCCTTAATTAGCATTCACACAGGCACGCGAAATTGCATGCACCCCAAATTAGTTAGTTGAGAATGATGAAGTCGGTCGGTGCAGAGAGGTAGTTGGTGGCCGGGTGCATCACAAGGGCATGAGGCTGATCCGCTTGAGGAGGCAGAAGTAGGCGAGGAGTCGGTAGGCGAGCGCCATGGCGAGCAGGATCCAGACCTCGCGCATGCCGCCGTCGAGGTCGACGGTGCCGAACGACGGCGAGGACTGCAGGCGCTGGCATCCGCCGGGGCTGGCGCAGTTGTAGGTGAGGTGGCCATGGTACTGCGCCTTGAGCAGCAGGTTGAATCCGTAGTGCATGAAGGAGACGTACTTGAGCCATCGGATGAACTTTGGGATGTGCTGCACGTAGTATCCGCCGGTGAGGAGGAAGAGCATGAGCACGAGCGAGGCCATGACCCCGGCCCTCTTGACGCTGAGGATGGCGGCGCCCAGCAGCTCGCCGGTGCCCTGGCTGGTGAAGACGATGAGCAGCGTGGCGAGGAGCGTGAGGGCGAAGCAGGGCACGGTGCGGCGGAGCCCCGCCATGAAGTAGAGGATGGCGGTGAAGAGCGCCGGGTACACGACGTGCGGCACGGCGTCGCAAAGCGTGCTGCTGGCGTAGTAGGCGCTCAGCCTGTACATGTCCGCCTGCCGCTCCTTCACCAGGTACAGCTTCTCGAAGGGGAAGACGTAGACGGAGCCGAAGAGCGAGGAGGAGGTCCAGAAGATGCAGATGTAGAAGATGAGCCCCACCTGGTCCCGCAGCTGCGCCTCATTCCCCGTCTGCGACTTCCACCACAGCAGGCCCAGCAGCAGCGCCACGCCCACGGCCTGCGCCACCCGCATCTTGTCCAGGTAGTCGGAGGCGCGCTCCCGGAACGTGCGCCGGGACAGCACGGCGAACTGCTGCAGCCACCCGATGCTCCGGCGCCGGTCCGCGTTCTGCTTGTCCTTGTCCTTGTGCGCGCGCACCGCCAGGCGCCGCCGCAGCTGCTCCGTGGGCGTCGGCGGCGGCGGCGGCGTCCTTGTGCTTGGAGCCTCGGCGGCGCCCGCCTCGGCCCGGTACTTGAGCTGGAGGTGGCGGATGACCTGGGACCTGAACTCCTGCGGGTCCGGCGAGCCGCCGCGCAGCGCCTCGGGGACGCTGATGTCGTCGAGGTTGCCGGTGGCGAGGTCCAGCAGGAACTCGGCGGGGTTCATGGGGATCTCCGGGACGAAGCCCAGCGAGGAGAAGTGGGGCATGCAGTCCCGGGCCTTGCCGTGGTAGATGGCGTGCCCGTCGGAGATGAGCAGCAGCTTGTCGAACATGTGGAACATCCGGCTCGACGGCTGGTGGATCGTCGTGATGATCGTCCGCCGCGTCTGCATGCAGTGTAACCATCCAGCCAGGATCGATCGATCGGATTAATATTAATTAACAACATGATCGTTCGCCGCCGCCGTCGGTGGCGTTGCTGCACTGCATGCGCGCCGCAAATGCATGTCTACCTTGGCGAGGCGCTGGAGGATGAGGATGAGCTTGCTCGCCGACGTGGAGTCAAGGCCGGAGGTGGGCTCGTCGAGGAGGAGCAGCGACGGGTCCACGAGGATCTCGTTCCCGATGCTGGTCCTCTTCCTCTCGCCTCCTGACACCCCCCTCACGAACGCTCCCCCGATCTTGGTGTGCCGGCACCTAATAATAAAACAATTCGAATGATCGATCGAGGATCATACATACATGCGAAAACTCAACACCATGGGAACTAACTCAAATTATTCCCGATAAATCGAAGAAATTAAGGCGATCAATCAAGGCAAACCTCTCTAGATTCAACTCGGTGACGATGGCGTCCACCCTGTCGCGCTTCTGCTGCTTGGACATGCAAGCAGGGAGCCTCAAGAAAGCGGCGAACACCAGGGTCTCCTCCACCGTCAGCTGTGGGAAGAGGACGTCGTCCTGAGTCACAAATCCAATCCTGCAGCACACAGATTAATGAATAATAACACGATCAAAGAAGGATTTATATATCTTCACAGTAAAGGGCACTTGGCAATATTTGTGTCACTGAACCCAGTATTACGTTGAGTGAAAGTTCTTGTTTGTTATTGCAGTTTTTATTTTTATTTTTACCTCCTTTTGAGGCAGGGGCTGTAGGGAGTGTCGTTGTAGGTTATCTGGCCCTTGACGCCGCCACCGAGCCTTCCTCCCAGGATCTTGAGCAAGGTGGTCTTGCCGCTGCCAGATGGGCCCATCAGCGCCAGGATCTCACCTGGGTCCACACTCCCTGCGATGCCCTTGAGGATGTGCTTGCAGCTGCTGCTCTGATCTACCCTCGTCTGGGACGCAAACGCCACTCTCGCAGCTGTCAGGGGGTTCTTCAAAGCCATCTTCACCCTGTACTCCACATTCTCAAACTGCGTTTTGCCCGGGGTTTTAAAGTCAGTAAGTCATTGCACATATCATAGAGTTTCTTTTACAGCCTAAAACGGGAATGAGATAGTAGTAGATAGAAAAACATAATACCTTGAGGAATATTGGAAGAGGGCCATCTTTTGTTGGCCACATGTGATCCTCCTCCGCGTCGCCTTCGGCATCGGCATCTCCATTGCCTTGCCAGGAAGGAGGAAGACGTTGGCACTCCACTTCCATCCTCTGCTCGTCACTGATCTCCATTGTTAACAATGCTAGAGCGAGAAAGTTGTTTCAGAGAGGAAGCCAAAGCATATGGCCTCCCTCTTCTTTTTATGAAGCATGTAGTAGGAAATGAGAGGTGTGAGCTTGGGTAACTACTACCAACCAAGAGCATGCCTACTTTGTTGTAGTGTTGTTGATATGCATGGTTCGGTTCTTTTACCCTGTTTGGTGACCCACAATCTTTCTAAGGGGCTTTGGGTGGAGAGAACCTTCCTCTAATCCCTCCAAACCAATGGATGGGCACTATCTGTTGCGTCAAAAAAATAAGCCTTTCTTTCCTCCTATATAACTTGTCTTGGCCAAACAAAGCTCTCGATTATGTTAATTATTAGTACTAGTCAGAATCAGCACAAAAAACTGAACTCTTAGAGCAAGGGCAAAACACATCGTTACTCTTTGACTGAGCACAACAGATTTCTGAAGATGACCCAAAGTGGAGGGACTAGGATGATTTATTCATTTCATCTCAGTTCAGCGTACATGTGAGATATGAGGACACATTGCAAATTTGCAAGTTTACAACAGGTGATAAGGTCTATCTAGTCGTACAATACAGTATCACTTCTCTTGTCTCAGTCCTGCATCATGGACGAATCTGCAAAAGACTTCGCTATGTATATCACCTTATCAATCACCCCCAGGAAATAGCAATGGGGGTGGCCCACCCAACAAAAAAATGTAGGATCAGTTGGATCAGAAGTGGCAACCAACGTCTTGGTTAGACAAGTGCTGCTTGGTCAATGCCATTGGCAGACCCGTTCTCCACACCAAGCTTGTGGAACTCAGCCTCAATGACCTCCACGATCTTTGCATCCTCAGGGTCCTGCTCAGGGATGTTAACATGCAAGGAGCCCTGCTTGATGAGCTCCTGATTCAGTGCCTGCTCCTGGATGAAGTTGTACAGCTCTTGGTGGAATGGGTGATCGAGAGAGAAGCAATTATCGGCGCCTCTTGATGAATGTTTGGATGAGGCCGAGCTCTCCTGTCTACAGAAATGGGGAAGGGAAGAGTAGTCCATGATCTGCATGTTCCAGAATTGCCAAAGTCATCGCGTTGTGATCATCAAAGCAGAAAGCCACAAGATGCTTAAGAGTAAAATCAAGTTCAGTGCAGCTCTGATTCTCTTATTTGACTTCGTAGATAGACAAACATACTATTTGGCCATGTAAATGGTAATCAGTCATAATTACCTTTAGAAGCTCATCTCTTCCACAACCACGTAAAACACGAACCTTCTTTCTTGTTCTCTCTTGCAACAGAGGCTTCACAACCTAAATTCAAATGAAATGTTAGAGAACTTCTACAGCAAAAGTAAAAGAGTTGTACCAATCTCAAGAAAGAAGAAACATACTTTCCAACACGCAGAAAATATGTATGGAGCATTTACTATATAATAGGTCTCAGTCTTTTCAGGGTAATTCAAATCATCAACAGTAGATATTGCAGTCACAATCTGTAGTACATCAATAATTACTAATTAGTCAGCAGTAGCAAAAAAAAAAAAAAAGGATAGCATTTGCACTGCGCACGTTTTACTTATTTTGATGGGTACTATTTATAGTCTTCTAATTTGTGTGTTACTTAAAATAGGTATATAACCATTGTTGTTGCCCTATGAAATCAATTTACACTCTTATAGTTTGGACAGCAGAAGAGGATAGAATGCAATGATATTGCAGGCAGTACCTTCATTTGGTTTAGTGCTGACAATTTCAGACCAGTCATATCGAGAACCTTTATACAGGTGGTAATAGGTCTCCCATACTTCTTTGTCACCGTAGGCTAGATGAAACAAAAGTGAGCAAATACATGTGTTAAGAAAATTCATATAAGTTATCTAATTATTCATGGACCTTTAGTTGATTACTCACCAAAATAAAGCGATCACGGTACTCATTGATCTGAATGTGAGATTGCACATAGTAGTTAACCTGGAAATGCATGCATGAAGTATAAGGCATTAATTCATGGAGTGGACGAGTATGACTTGATCTCAAATACATATGGATGCAATCTGATAAAAGGGTCAAAATCTATTCAAATTCATATATGACTCCAATTATATTGCAACTTACTAGTGCAGCAGTATTTACTTATATTTAATTTGATTGGCATAGATGGATCTCAAATACATAAGGATGCAATCTGATAGAAGGGTGAAAATCTATTTATACAATTCATATGTGACTCCAATTATATTGCAACTTACTAGTGCAACAGTATTTACTTATATTTAATTTTATTGACATGGATGCATTCTGACAAATGTTAATTATATCAAGGCCCATGGCCTATGAGGATGTTTATATAAACATATTACAATCATGTGGCCTCATTCATCATATTCTCAAAATACCCAAGGCTAGTAACGATGGAAGCTACTAAAACTCTTAAGAATAGTCTGAGACAGTTACCGAAGCTTTGTCATATGTACTCAGTCCAACACCAATTGCAAATACAGGAATGCCCTACAATAGGAGAAGCGAAGTGGGCTATTAGACAACTTTGCATAATTTATGCAATAATAACTTAGTTACAGACTGGATATGAGTACTTTATGGAAAACATAGAACTCATTGGTAAAGCACAAAAGATGAAAATGTCTAAGTGCAAAATTCAAACCCAGGCCTGTTCAAAAACCAATGCTAAATTAAGATGAATGCAGCAATCATGCAAAGAGAATTATTATAACTTGCATGAGACAGCTGTACCTCTTTGGAGTATCCTGATAACCCAACAAGCTGTGTATCACGAATTGATCTGTACAAATCTACTGGGATAATAGGTTTCTGCAATTGTCCAGCACAAAGAAGATCGCAATAAGTGTAAATACGTACAGAACGTCCTAACACTATAGTCAATAGCCAAGCTTGTTCTAGGACTGAGAGACTTACCTCCAGTATACTATCGATTTCATTTTGTATCCTCCAATTCAAAGAATCTTCAAGCTAGCATAAGAAAATTTCCCCAGGTAATGAAACATTTACTTAGGGTTCATCGATATGAAAATGGAAAAGGAAAATTGAAATGTGACAATTACCATCGTGTGAGCCTTATTCACATGCCACTCTCTAGCTTTAAGGAAACGCACTAATGTCTCTGTTGGGTAGCCCTGATGCACATTCTGAAAAATAAAAAGACGTGAGAGCTCAAAGGCAATCTCCCTAGGATAATAAGAAAAACTATTTACATCTACAAAATTTGTATATTTCAAAAATCAAAACAACTGCATATACTCATGGTTCTTTCTGAAGGCCAAGGATACTGGTACTGGTACCACAGATTCCAATTTCCAAACTAGGTTGTTTAAATGATATGTACTGCAAGAGCTTCTTAATAATTTTTTTTCAAGTTGGTCTAAAACAAGGTGGGCAGGAGGTTTTCAAAGATCCCCACCACCAGGGCACTGGCATGGCATTATGGCAAGTAGTACAATAGAAACAATTCACAAGTAGGGCCACATGGGTAGACATGAAGAATCAGATACTGGTGCGACCTTATTACTTGAATTTTGTCAAATATAGCTGCTCAAGTGCTAAGGCATAAGTTTATCATCTGTTCCGCTTTATTATATTCTCCACTGCAGAATCTCATCCCTTAAAAGTTCAGTTTTATAATCAATGAAGAAATTGATATTCTTTTCCATGCTAAGGGTGCAATGTATAGTGCACATGGTATGTTTATGGCATGTATATATAAAGCCTACACACACTCAGTGAGTCAGCGTTCAAGAAGAAAAGAGAAGGGACTTGCAAACTTTTAAGCAACTAAATGCAATATAGTTTTTCATGTAGTTTCAGAAACTGGATAGTATAAACCGGCCGGTGCATGCAGTGCAACTCTGATCCTAACTAACCTTTTCAGATCAGGGATTGGGATGAATTGGATTATCACCACCTCATCCCTAACAACCACAACTCGGTAAAAGAATACAGAATGGGACCGTCCTGCTAAAATCATTGGCTGATCCTTAACAGACCAATCAACCTGTGTGGCAATCCCTGAAACCAAGCATCCTGCTAGAAACTTATCTACCGTTCCATTTTTAAGGAATGTTATAGTCGCTTGCACTTATACTTTGCTTGGCTCATGTTATTGAGGCAATAATTCTGTTACAAGTGGCACTTTCTTTTGATTCTCACTCCACCAGCCAAGAGGTTCTGCTGGGAATTATTTGGCATCTCCTACTCAACACACAGTGCGCGCTTAAGCCTAGCCTTTAGAGAGAATTTCATTGCAGGAAATGTTCTCTTGAAAACTAAAATTAACTGGTAAATGACAGAATAAAAAAAGTCAATCCATAAGTGCCAGATGCATAGGATGCCTACTGACATGTGTCTGCACACTGGGATAACAAGTGTCAAATTCCATTACTATTAACAAAGTAAAGAACAAAAGCTGAAATCATTCCATAATAATTCACAACAACCAAAAGACAGTTCCATTGACAAGCAACCAAACACGAGGAAAGGCACTGAGGTATATATTACTACCAACACGTCAGGAGGCTCGAGGGGACCAAAAATGTCGTTGTCCACTAGTTGATATAGTGGACCTGAGATCAGAATATTCCTCGACACATCCATTGTGGAAAGCATCACTGCTTCCACCTCTCAGCCCCCGCTGTCAAACTACTCAAATTTACCCCAGGGATCCCAAACGTGTGGCTTAGATCAAAGAACAAAATAACATTTTGCAGCCAATCAAACAAGCCCGTCAACTTTCACAACTGTGAATTTATCCTAACATCTTTATTCATGCTGGTTCAACTGTATCAACTACGCATTAGTGAAAACAAAGAGGTCAGGCACTGGCTGGAACGATTTGATCCAAATCAGTACAAGTAGTCTAATACCAACAATCTAACAAACACGCAGTCTCACTTAGCCACTTGATTATCTAAGTCAGACTAACCACTCAAACTGTTAACTGATCTAAGCAAAGGTTCTGTCTGATCCAAATCGAAATGCAGACTAAATACAGCACAAATGCCCACGCCTGACAGAAGAATCGATATGAAAGTTAGAAAGAAAAGACGCATAGATCCATACCTCAAATGTCTTCTTCAGCGGCGCGTCCACTGCAAGAATCCAAGCCAGAGAAAACACGTTATGAGTGACATTATTAGCACCAGACGAAGCCACACAAAACCCGGAACCGAAGAATCCGAAAGCTAAACCCAAGTCCGAGCGGCGGGGCTGCTCCGAGATTTTTTTTATTAAAAAAAAACAGCAACAACAACTTTACCGGTGATCCGGAGCAAAAACTCTCACCTTTGTCCAGGAGGCCAGCGAGCTGCTCGACGGCAGCGGCGTCGCAGGCGGCGGCTGCCATTGCCGCCGCTGGGTATCCGGAGCTCGGTCAGCAAGACAGCAAGCAAGGACCGACGATGCGGGAGCGGTAGTCTTGGTCTTGACGATTTGGCGCGGATTTATGTGCGCGGTCAAGAAGGAAAAAGATTCGCGCGGCGCGGGGGCGGGCAGGGAGAGAAATAGGGAGGAAGAGGGGAGCAGAGGTCGCCGCCGACTCGGAGTCGTGTTGGCCTGCAGACTTGGTGCGCTCTTTGCTGGTCGGTTGGCCTGCAGGCGACCCCAACAGCATTCAGCAATGGGCATGGATATATGCTGCAGCTGTGCTGGAGTCTGTGGACTAAGGGCAGGGCTTGCCTGTTGCTGTTGCAAAAAGCAATGAATGAATTTCTTTCTTTCTTTATATATATAATAAAAAAAGGCAATTGGTTAGTGCTTTCATGTGCTTCTCGTTTCATGTACTAGCATTTCTCCTTTTGAAGATGTTGCATCTTCTTTAGCATCTTTTTTTATTAGCTTTTGTTGTGTTTAGGGAAGTGTTGAGGGCTCTCTTTTGGAGCACGAGATTTTAATATTTTTGTTCTCAAAATATCTAGGAGATAGCATAAATCTTTCCCCTGTGATTTTTTTTTTTCAAATAAATTCACACTTCTTTGACTGAGTACGCTTTTTCAATAACGGAAGTTGCTGAGGTACGAAGAAAGAAACACGAGTGCACACATGGATTTCAAAATTAGCAATGAGTACCATCCTCAGGTGAAAACCCAGTCCTCTGTGAGCATGCGACAGTGGCGCCATGGCATCGTTCCCTTTTTGAAGGCGTCACATTTGGTTCGTCGCCACGGCTTCGAAGTTTTCTTCGACAGTTTGCGCTTCTTGGTGCCTGGTGGACGTGTGGAGGCGGGTTTTGCAACGTGAAGTCAGAGTTGCTGCGTCGGGTTGTAGCTCGGCAACGATGACACGTGGCGGACCTCTTTCAATGTTGGTTCGGGCTCCGGGTGGAGTCTGCTTCCGCTTGGGGTGTGGTGGAGGTTCGTGGTTGGAAGTCGGAGCTGCTCTCTTGAGCTTGGCAAAGATCCGTTAGAATGTGGTTTGTAGGTGATATATGTCAAAGTTGTTGGTTACCTTTCTTCTATGCTCGACAACGATACCTTTCTTCTATGCTCGACGACGATGATCAAGGCCAGTGTGTCGTGTGGTGCTCAACCGTGTCGCGTGGGGGTGGTTATGCATTCGGGTGCTCGTTGGCATCACGTTTGACTAACCTTCTTGTAAATAAACTCTTTCGTCTTAATTAAGCAGTAGTACTCCTGCCTTTGTTTTAGAAAAAATAGCAATGTGTCACCTAACCTAGCTTCAACCATTTGTATTTCTTTTGGTCGAGCTCGAAGCACTCAAATAAGCTGTTCTACAAATAAATGAGATATCAAAAGAAAGATACACACCCAGGTCATAGATGGTAGATGCTCAACCTGTTGGTTACACTCATGTAGCCATACTAGTCAAAAACATATTTGGATGTCAGGGGGTTAGGTATTAGGTATATATATGATAGATGTGCCACCTTCCGAATTTTCAATTTAATTAAGACTATTGTGGTTTCAGTCGTGCTGGGCCAAGCCCAAACAAAATTTAAGTTTATTTCAGAAAAGTAGACGTGGATATATTTCAGTCCGTTTTTAAGCATTGAGCAAAGATGCTCCTCAAATGAAAAGAAGCCAGGTGGCCGAGAACAGCTGATAAAAAAAGAATACGACTGTCTAGATTACGTACTTTCCATGTGCTCCACAGCGTGGACTCACCCATAGGCCATAGGTCCACCGTCCACGCGCGACCGCTAGTCGATCTGCTGCACATGCTTAAGATCCTCCTCTGGAATATTAGAGCAAGCCCAATAAGCTTGGCTTATAGCCAAGCTAAGTCATCAACAGACTAGTCTAATAGATAAGCAATACAACAATCTAGTCTCTTCTCTAAATTTAAATAATATTTTTTTGTCTATGGGACTGAGTCATCCATTCACGCACTGAGCCGTCTGCATGACGGCGTCGTCGCGGGAGGCGAGCTCGGCGAGGAGGAACACGGCGACGCGCAGCACCTGCCCGCTGATGGAGTTGAAGAGGATCTCCACGAAGCCGTTCACGACAGCGAGCCTGGCGACCGCGGCAAGGATGGCCCGCTCGGCCTCGCCGCCGGCGGTGGTTGTGGCGTCACGCCATAGGCGCTTGATCTTGAGCACCGACCGCTCCGACTGCGCCAGGTCCTCGGACGTGCAGAGGCAGGACACGGCGGCGCGGAGCTCGGCCACGGCGCTCTCTAGCGTGGCCTGCGCGATGACGCTGGTGGGCGACGGCGCGCTGGCGCTAGTGTTGGTGTCCGTGGACGGCGACGAGGTGACCGCGGCCGCCTTGACGGGGACGAGGAACGGCGGCGGCGGCGGCGAGGGGCTGTCGCCCGCGGGAGCGGGAGGAGGCATGGCCAGTGGCGGCAGCGATAGGGACGACTGCTGCTGCTGGTCCCACCGAGGCGTGAATGGATGACCTGCCTACGAACGGTGGAGAAGGCGGCAGTGGATGTGGTGAGGACGTTGGTGGTCGGTGTGAAGACGGAGGCGGACGCGGCGAGGATGATGGCAGCTGCGGCCTAGATGACCGCCGCATCGGTGCGACGGATGGACGAGGGACGGGAGCTCGATAGTGGCGGGCCCCATGAATCATTGGGAACCGCGCTAGCGCTCGGCGACAGATCCAGCGCCAAGCTCATTCTCTCTCTTCTTTTCTCTCTCCGCCACATAAGAATTTGCTGAGTTGGCTTGACTATAAGCTAAGCTGGGGTGTATTATTGTATTTGCTCTTAGGTGGAGGGGTACGGCCTAGGCAGACGCAACTCTAAGAATTTACTCAAAATCCTAGATTACTGCCCTTGTGCTGACCTGTGAAGACTGAAGAATTAGGCATTTGGTCTTTTCTTCCCCTCCTTCTATATGTTTAGAGGCAACCCTCGTTTTAGAGAAGTGAATAAACCTCAAAAGGCCTATTTGCACAAATACCTCGACGGTTCCCAATGGTTAATACGTAAAGTCCGATAAACATGCCTTGGCACATAAATAGGACATATGAGAATATATAAGTAAACGGCCTTCTACCTGAGCTTCCAAGGATACGTGTCGTGAAAAATGGTATGCAACCTAACATATTATGACAGTCCAAAATAGACTTTAATAAAAAATTGTAAGAACCAGACTCGTCAGTACAAAACTATTACAATCTATGCATGGAAGAACATTAAGTGTATGTTTGAATTCAAGGGCTAATTAGTTGCTTTTTAGATAGTGAATGGCTAATTACTTGCTAACTAATAATTATCTAAAATTAGCTCTAGTGCGTCAAATAGGATGACTCATAGATGCTATAATTTTTTTAGTCAAGTCTTGAACTGGCTTGTCACCAAAAAAAAAAGTCTTGAACTAGTTGATAATTATAGCTAATTTGTACTAATTTTTAGCTCGAATTAGTAGCTGGCATGTAGATTAAATAGACCCTAAGTTGATTGATTATGGTAATTTAGGTCTTGTATCGTGAACCGAGGGCTGAGCTGGTTGGATCTCTTGCGGTAGACCTCCACCTAGGTTAAGTCCATAATTTATTTCAGAATTTAACGATACTATTCTTTCAGTGGTAGACGATATGTTGGTCGATAGTGAGATGTCTGTCATGACTTCGTCAATCTTAGATTATCAGTCCAACCTCAGGGCTTCGAAGGTGCTCATAAGGATAGGGTGTGTGTGCATGCTTTCATAAGGTGAGTGTACGTGCGTGGCGGAGCATCTACGTCTATAGTTATTAGGGTGCAAACAGTACAAATATTTTCTCACCGTATTCGAGACCGAATCCGTTTTAAAAATTTTAGATCTCTTCGTATTCAAGTCTGGATATTTAATAACAACCGATATCGCATTGTATCCGAGTACTCAAATTGAATATTTACGATGTTGACATCAATTATATTATATCCGATATAGTTGAAACTATATGTATTCGAATTTGAATCCAAAGAAAAATATATATAAAAAATAATATCGTTGATGTTCGTCTGTATCCAATCTGTTGGATTCGTAGTAAATTGAGTCTCGAGAAAAAAAAAAAGGTCCTTGTATCAAACATGCCCTTATATGGACTGGGCCTGTGTAATCCTTTCGACCAATTCCCTGGAAAGAGGCCACCAACGACATAGCTGGGCTGGGCCTGCCTAATCCTTTCGATCAATCCGTGGAAAAAGCCCACCAACGACGACATAGCCTCGGCACTTGGCAGGCCCAAGCAGAAGTGCTCGAAATCCGAGCAGGATTTTCAATTGTATTTCTTCAAAAAAAAAAAAGTTCACTTTGGTCCCTCAACTATCGTAAAAGTCTGTTTTTCATCCCTTAATTTCAAAACTGGGCAAAACACCTCCCTCAACTTAAGAAACCGTTCATATTACAATTATGAGTGGTTTTGAAGGCGGTTTTATCCTTTTCCTTTTTATTTATTTCGACTGAATCTTTGAAAAATCATGGTAAATCATAGAAAAATCATAAAATAAAAAATACAATTTTATTGGACTCCACATGATTAGATCTACACAATAAATATATAATATGGTATGCTTTAGTACAAAGTTTTTGCTGTACCTTTAGATCTATGCTTTTCTGTAATTAATTCATAGCTGCAGTTTCTATGATTCAATTATGATGAAATTTTTATGGTGGTCTAATAATTATATATTTGAACTGTAGTAAAAATTTCATACTCATTGGATCATGTATAACGTAGTTATAGCTTTATTTAGGTTTATGTTTGTTAAAACGAAATAAATCTATAACTAAGTTATACATGATTCAATGAGTATGAAATTTTTAGTACAGTTCAAGCATATAATAATTAGCCTACCATAAAAATTTCACTATAATTGGACCATAAAAACTGCAGCTATGAATTAATTACAGAAAAGCATAGATCTAATAATATAATAAAAACTTTTTATTAAACCATACCATATTATATATTTATTGTGTAGATATAATCATATGGAGTCTAATGAAATTGGATTTTTTACTATTTCTTTCCTCCTCAACACGCCGGTTCGCTCGAGCTCGACTCGGGTCCGCGTCCGCCGTCTCCGTTCTTCTTCCCCAGCAAGAAAACCCCCGTGTTTTGCCTTATAAATAAAAAAACTGTGTGGGAGGTCGAGGACGTGGGAGGTCGAGGAGGAGGATGTCCGAGGGCGGGGAGGACGCCCACCGCCGTGCCGCGGTCCCCGAGTACCGCAAGAAGCTCCTCACCTGCCGGGAGCTCGAGGCGCGGGTCAAAACTGGTAACACTCCACTGCCGCATCCTCTTGCGCCCGCCTTCCCTTGCGTCGATGTCGCCGTAGTCCTCTGGGGTTCAGTGTCTAGCGGTTGTTGAGCGGTGATCGCGCATGGGGGATCTGGATTTTACAGTGCTACCCACTAGGGCTGCGGGGTAGGGTTTTGGCTGCCACAATTTGGGTTTGGGGGGTGGCGTAGTTTTGGCGGTTCAGCCTCACTTTAGAGTTTTTGCGTTCTCGTATAGGGTTTAGATTACAATTCGGAGAAATTTTAGATGCAAGTGCTTGGTGATCACTTGGTAGATTTCCTCTTTTTCGGTTAGCTTGCATTTTGTTAATGGCTGTTAACCATTCTGTAATTGGCTGTGGATGCTGTGTCCGGACCTGCTGAGGATATAATATTTTGGATGGAGTTCAATTTCGAGTTAATGTTTTTTTTTTTTTTGGTTGGGGGGGGGGGGGTGGGGGGGGGGGGGATAAGATTTGTTTGATCCACCAAATGAGATACGGTGGCCACTCTACCTTTCATGCTAGACTCCTAGTTTCGTTTTGTTTAGTGTTTGCAGGTCAGATTGGTTATTTGGTTATAGTTGCACTTAATGTTTTGGTAATATAATCTGAGAGCTGCTCCATTCAGCATTTTGGGACAGTAAACTAGTTTTGGAGAAAGTCTATGAAATGGGCCGATGTAACTTCAAATTGTGTATCAAAGTACTATGGTTTATTGTGACTCTATTACGCCTATACTATTTTATTTCAATGTTACAGGTTTTGTTGTGCTCGTCACTGATAGATGTAACAGCAGACATTTTCTTACTCATAACATATACCTGGTATTTTTGTTATCTTGATTTTGTGACTGAACTTGTGTATTTGCACTCAGGGAGGGAGAACCTAAAAAATGGAAAGAAAAACTTGGAAAAAACTGAAGAGGATCTAAAATCATTGCAAAGTGTTGGCCAAATTATTGGTGAGGTGCTTCGACTGTTGGAAAAGGAACAATGTAAGTGAAAAAAATCCTTATGTTTGTCTCAAAATTTATCTGTACGAATAATGAAACACGGATGTGTTGTTTATTCCTCTTCCTAGAAGTTTACAAACATGAGCTTTTACTACATCATGCTAAATAATTGTTGCTTCTCAACTGATTAATAACATAGCCAGTTTTATCAAAGAAACTGAAACATGTCCTTTTTGAAGTTATTGTCAAGGCTAGCAGCGGACCACGCTATGTTGTTGCCTGCCGAAGTAAAGTTGACAAAGAAAAGTTGATTGCTGGTACACGAGTTGTTCTTGACATGACAACACTTACCATCATGCGCACTCTGCCACGTGAGGTATATGTTTGTTACAGATTGTTCTACTTATATGTGTTTGTGTCCGTTTGATTACCTTTAAAAATTAATCCTATGTGTCTGTGTCTATTTACAAATTTAGTAGTTTAGACCAATGACCATAGGTCCATAGTCACAGGAGTTAGGGCTGATGGGACTGGTGGATTTGTGGCGGGTAGCGGGGTTCTCACTATGTGTGTGAGACAGAAAGAGGTCAGGATTGGTAGACTAGAGGAAGGGTTAGGTCCCCCTAGGTCAGGGCAGTGGGCTACATGGGCCATCACTACAGCAGCCCAGTTCACCTCTCCTTCCATTTTTAGACAACTGCATCCCTCAATTGCAACCTGGTCGAACTGTATTTTAAAGCAGCCCAGGTTTCCTTTCCTTTTTTAGACACCTGCATCCCTCAATCGCAACCTGGTTGACTTGTATTTTAGTTACTATATATGACTTGGACATTATTAATCCTTGATGCAATATTGTTTTTATTCCTACTTCTCAGGTTGACCCTGTGGTTTACAACATGCTACATGAAGATCCTGGCAATGTTAGTTACTCAGCTGTAGGTGGGTTGTCAGATCAAATAAGGGAACTCAGAGAATCCGTTGAATTACCACTTATGAACCCAGAATTGTTTCTCCGTGTTGGGATTAAGCCGCCGAAGGTAAGCTCAAGAAATAAATTTGCTTAGGAATACAAAATCACATAGTTAGCTCAAAGCCTCAAATTGATGGCTGTTCATTTTAATGATCCTGGGACCTGGGGTGTACTAAATATTACTTTACTCATTCAAGGGTGTGCTGCTCTACGGTCCACCTGGAACTGGGAAGACACTCCTAGCTAGAGCCATAGCTAGCAACATTGATGCTAATTTTTTGAAGGTTGGATTTGCTAGTAACTTATGACATATATTAAGCATATGTTTATTCACTGATGTGCTCCTTTTAAACAGGTTGTGTCAAGTGCTATCATTGATAAATATATTGGTGAAAGTGCTCGCTTAATTCGTGAAATGTTTAACTATGCACGTGAGCATCAGGTAAGCTTTGTTTCGTTTTGTTATCTGTGCATGTATACCTAGCTATCCTGACTTATTTATTTATTTTGGGGAAGATGCCTATAGCATAAAGTGTCCTTTTCCTCCATGGCTATATAGTCTGTCACTATGAAATAAATATAAATAGTCCATTCAACAGTGAAGGTAGAGGAAGTAAGCAACTAGTGCAGGGCATGTTCAGCTCTAAATGTACATTCCAGAATAAATAGGGAAACAGCCATTTTGCTTTTAGTTAGCATGCAGACTTGTTTAGTTGGAAAAAAAGAAATATGGACACCCGTGGGTGATTTGTCTTTTACATTGAAGTGCATAATCCGTGTATATGTCTTTACTCTAAAGTGTTGTCTTTGGTTTGATCTTTTTCACTTTTTGCCTAGCCATGCATCATTTTCATGGATGAAATTGATGCCATTGGTGGCCGAAGATTTAGTGAGGGCACAAGTGCAGATCGTGAGATTCAGAGGACATTGATGGAGCTTCTAAATCAGCTAGATGGATTCGATGAGCTTGGGAAGGTATGCCTTTCCTGTGCAAAACTGCAAATGATATTAAAATGTTTTTCATATTAATTGTCTGCTGTTCATCTCTTATGGAACCAGTACATAGTGACATGAAAGTTTTATTTTTCTGAATTCATTCATCAAGTGCTGATTCATATTGCGTTTGTATCATGCAAAAGCAGTTCACAATTTGTGAGAAGAGAATTTTTTTTTTATTCCAATCAATCCTGCCCTCATACAGTATTCACAGAATACTACACAATCAATCATTTGCCACATTGTCTTTTTTGCCAACACAATGATAGTTGCAGAGCTATAATTTTGGTGTACAAAGCTAGAGACTTCATAAAGATGATGCTGGTTGTTCCTTACTGCTTGTCCTAATATTTTCAGTGCTGTGTACTTGCGTAATGTCTCACAAAAAACATTCTTGTTTATATAGGTGAAAATAATCATGGCAACCAACCGGCCTGATGTTTTGGATCCTGCACTCCTTCGTCCTGGGCGGTTGGACAGGAAGATCGAGATTCCACTGCCGAACGAACAGGGGAGGATGGAGGTCCTCAAGATCCATGCAGCTGGCATCGCGAAGCATGGCGAGATTGACTACGAAGCTGTAATCAAACTAGCTGAAGTGAGTTAACCTTTAATCAATCTAGCTATGTAAATACCTTAACATGATTTGGAGCTATCCCCTGAACCCTAACTCTTGCAATTTATGACAGGGCTTCAATGGGGCCGATCTGCGCAACGTCTGCACCGAAGCCGGCATGGCTGCTATCCGAGCGGAGCGTGACTATGTCATTCACGAGGATTTCATGAAGGTGTGGTTGCATACCCTAGTTTTCTTGTATTAGGCGGAGCTTGCTTGTTGCTAACTGTGCGTCGCCCCCTTCCCTTTCTTATGAAATCCCATATCCCTTTCTGATGAAATTGTTCAGGCCGTGCGCAAGCTGAATGACGCCAAGAAGCTCGAGTCCAGTGCGCACTACAGTGCTGACTTCGGCAAGGATTGAAGTGGGTATAACATATCCAGAGCGGTTCTGATCGTAGTGCAAGCTGTGTCATGCTGTATTCATCTAATCCTGGACGGAAGAGAGCTCATCATCTAATTCTTGACGCAAGAGCTCCCATCCAGACGCCCTGGGAGCAAGAGCAAGCAAACTCTTGATTTATTTATTACTTGTTAGTTTCATTAGATAGATTCCAGGATGGTGGGGGGACATTTGGCAGTTCAGTCATGGATGTAGTGTGTAGACGTCAAAGCTTCATCTGAAGCTCTTGTTCTGTACTGTACTCCCGCTGTTCCAAATTAGTTAGGTCTTTAATTGAAACTGGAACTTGGTTCGTCATCAGTTTTTCTCTCTATGCCTATGTTTGGAAACCAGAAGCAGCCCGTGCGAGCATCATCAGTTTTTCTCCCTGTGCCTATGTTTGGAAACCTGGAGCATGCGTATGTCTATGTTTGGAAACCTGAACCTATCCTTCCCGCCACACTAATCTTGGCGGGGGAAGCAACGGCTCAAAACCGTGCAACCGCAACGCTCGGCCGTGGGGAAACACCCTCCGCTCGCGGCTGCCGGGAAACGCCCTCCTCTCCCTCTCCCGCTCTCATCGCCAGTCGGCGGCGGCGGCGGGTGTGACGCCGATGAAGCTGCCGGCCGGTGCGCGCGTGATTAGTTTTGTTTCTTGATTGATCCGGATCACCGCGGCTGTCGCCGGGATCCTGGCATGACGAAGCCGGCGAGGAGCGCGTCGACGGTGTCGGAGGTGGCGGCGGCGGAGAGTGCGCGGCGGGTGACGCCGATGAAGCTGCTGGTGCGCGTGGTGGAGGCGCGGGGCCTCCCCGGCGTGCACCTCAACGGCTCCAGCGACCCCTTCGTGAAGCTCAAGCTCGGCAAGCGGCGCGCCAAGACGGCGGTGGTGAAGCGCAGCCTGGCCCCCGCCTGGGACGAGGAGTTCAGCTTCCTCGTCGCCGACGTCGCCGAGGAGCTGGTCGTGTCGGTGCTCAACGAGGACAAGTACTTCAGCAATGACCTGCTGGGCCAGGTCCGGCTGCAGCTGTCGCAGGTCATGGAGACCGACGACCTCTCCCTCGGCACCCAGTGGTACCAGCTCCAACCCAAGAGCAAGAAGTCCAAGAAGAAATGCCGCGGTATCATCGCAGTTGCGCGGTTTCTGAACCTTTCTTCCTTCTTCCATCTTCTGCTCTTCCTTCCATTTTTCCTAACATTATCCCACAACGCAAATCAAAGAATATATAATTTCTCGCAACCTTTAATTGTGGTGCTTTGTTCTATGCAATTTCAGGAGAAGTTTGTCTGCACGTATCATTGTCTACAAGAACCCACGTATCTGACGAATCACAGAGTGTTCCTCGTCCTGCTTCAGATGACTTAGCATCCAGTTCAGACAGCCCCATTGAGCGCAAAACATTATCGACGACATGTAGCTGCATAGACCTATCAGCTGTTTCCAGCATCGAACAAGCATCTCACAGCAGCTTCGAAAGATTCCCAGACAACATTTTGGAGCTACCAGCCCGGAGTAGCGTGGAAGAAGCAACCCCTGAGCCGCCTAGGCCAGCAGTTGCAGACACTGAAGCTATGCCAAACCCGTCATCAGTGGTAGAAGTCTTGTCCCGCTATTTCTTCAGGAAACCTGAGAATGCTACAGTGCAGCATTCGGTTGCATCAGACACTGACCAACCAGTTGATCATCAGTTGCAAGAGCCAAATGTGAGCTCATCAGAGGATCGTGAAATCCCTGAGAAAGGCACAGTACCTGAGTCAAGCCTTGACGAGCTACTCAAAGTCATGGAATCAAAGGATCAAGGCAGTGAAATGCCAACCAACTTGCCTGGTGGTGTGCTGGTTGACGAATCTTATGTCGCTGCTCCCACTGAATTGAACTCTCTCTTGTTCTCGCCGAATTCCGACTTTTGGCCAGCAGTAGCAGAGCTTCAAGGAACAAGTGGGTTTCAGATCGAACCATGGAAGCTTGATAGTAATGAGAGTTGTGTGCAAAGATCATTGACTTACACAAAAGCTGCAAGCAAGTTGGTTAAAGCTGTGAAAGCCACAGAAGAACAGAAGTACCTGAAAGCAGCTGGAAATTCTTATGCGGTGTTTTCTATTATCAGCACTCCTGATGTTCCCTACGGAAATTGCTTCAAGGTGGAGATATTGTATTGTATGACACCAGGTCCCCAGCTATCATCTGAAGAGCAAACATGTCATCTTACTGTAAGCTGGAGGGTAAACTTCGTTCAGAGCACAATGATAAAAGGAATGATTGAGAATGGTGCAAAACAAGGCATGACCGAAGGTTATGCCCAGTTCTCTGAAGTACTATCCCAAAAGCTTAAAGTAGCCGAGCTTGATGATGCTAACTCAAACAAAGAAAAGATTTTAGCTTCATTACATGCACAAAAGGAAACATGTTGGCGGTTGATTGTCCGCTTTCTCGGGAACTTCACATTCATATTCTCTGTTTCTATAGCATTGTATGTTATAGCACACCTTCATTTGTCCAAACCCGATGTGATGCATGGGCTTGAGTATTTTGGTCTTGACCTTCCAGATTCAATTGGGGAGGTTGTAGTGTGTGCGGTTTTAATTCTTCAGGGACAGAGCATTGTCAAAGTAACACAACGCTTCTTAAGTGCATGGAAACAAAGAGGTAACAAGGCCCTTCCTTATCATTATCTTCTATAAAATCATTGAACATAAATATATCTTTAATTGGCTGAATAGCTAGCTGTTTGTATTGTACAGTCCATTTCCCCAAATAGCTACCTCTTGACATACTTGTTTCGTTCCATTTATTTCTCTTGACTTTGGTTCCATTTATTTCACTTGACTTAAACATATTGACTTAGTTTCCTGTATTAGGTAGTGATCATGGGGTCAAAGCTCACGGTGATGGTTGGTTGTTGACTGTAGCACTTATAGAAGGGACTGGTATCACATCTACTTGTTCATCTGACCTATTTGATATCTATGTTGTTTTTACATGCAATGCTAAGAGGAAAACAAGCTCAATTAAATTTCAAACATCCGATCCAAAATGGAACGGTTAGTTACTTTCACCTTTCCTGTTTTTTTTCCTTCATTCTCAACCGTGATGAGTTGGAAGTCAATTTTTCTATTGCGGTGATCCTTCCTACCTAAACTTACATTTTTCTAGCTCATTTGATTTTGGCTTTTTAGAGATATTCGAATTTGATGCTATGGATGATCCTCCATCAAGGATGGACGTTGCTATTTATGACTCGAGTGAACAATGTGTCATTGGTCACACAGAAGTCAACTTTTTGAAAAACAATTTGTCAGAATTAACTGACATATGGCTTCCTCTCAATGGGAAGTGTGATCAAGCAAGTAACCCTAAATTGCATTTGAGAATATTTTTGAACAACTCGAGGGGGACTGAAGTTGTCATGAATTACCTAGCAAAGATGGGAAAAGAAGTTGGCAAGAAGGTAAGGAATTTAGTAGTTCTTTTTTGAGAAGCTAATCAGCATGCTTCGTATTCAGCTGCCACAGTAATGTAGGACATTTTTGCAGATAAATCTGCGGTCAGCCCAAACAAATGTAGCATTCCGAAAGCTATTTGCCCTCCCTCTAGAAGAGTTCCTCATTGACGATTTCACCTGCCATCTGAAACGAAAGATGCCACTCCAGGTCAATTATTACTGTTAGTCCTATATTTGAAATGGAACCCCCAAGCGTCCAAATTGATTTCTTATGTTTAGAGTGATTTTTTGAATGTTGCAATATATTCCATATGTTACTTGACTAGTTGTTTTGTGAATTAGTACTATAGCTCTGTGCCGGTTGGTGGCTCGTTTGACTCTTGCCAATATCTGTTTTCCATTCGTTGATACTAAAGTATGTCCCATTTCATGTAATATAGGGCCGCCTCTTTTTCTCTCCAAGAATAGTTGGATTTTATTCCAACATATTTGGACACAAAACCAAGTTTTTCTTTTTGTGGGAGGACGTCGACGACATCCAGGTTATCCCTGCTACACTTTCAATCGGTAGCCCGTCTTTGATGATCATCCTTCGAAAGAATAGAGGTTTAGAAGCAAAACATGGTGCCAAGGGAACAGATCATCATGGAAGACTCAAATTTATTTTCCAATCTTTTGTTTCCTTCAATGATGCTTACAGGTAGATCCAATTTCTACCCTTTTAAAAAAATTGATGAGACATTTGGCCTAAATGTATCTTTCATTGTTTTTATTTTTCTTTGAGGAATTCTTGATTAGATTTTTTCAGTTCTTGATTAGATTGATGCTAGTGGGTTTTTTTGAGAAGTTGACTGTATTTACTGATTCATACTAAGGTTCTCATATACTTACACAAAACTCATGAATTCTTTTGACCAATTGTAGAACTCATACTTAGGCTCTTGATCTTGATTACTGTTTTCCCACGAATACCACTCACCAAACAATTCTGCTGTGTGACTATTTCTCTAATGAATAAATCACATCAAGAAACCTTTATCTCACAGGATAATCACAGCAATTTGGAAAATTCGAGCACTCGGTCCAGAACAAAAGGGGGAGGCGATAGAAAAAGATGAAGTGAAAGAACTACTGCATGAAGAAGGCGGGCCCTTGTTCACTAATGCGGATGTTAAAATGTCTGAAATATTTTCATCAGTTCTTGGTGTTGATGTGAGTGTTGCTTTTTACATTGCAAATGGTGTTACAAAACACATAATCTGTTTTGAGTGTCCATAGGAATATTTGTATCTACAGGTCGAGTCCTTGATGGAGATGTTTTCAGGAGGTCCCCTGGAGCACAAAATGATGCAAAAGGCCGGTTGTATAGACTACACTACCACACAATGGGAACTTGTAGGATGCAATATACAACAGCGGCAAACAAGCTACAAGTTTGACAAAAACTTGTCTCGGTACGGAGGAGAAGCGACCACCACTGAGCAGAAGTATAGCTTGGTCAACCAAGATGGCTGGGCCATTGAAAAGGTGATGACCATCCAAGGTGTTCTACTTGCAGACTACTTCAATGTAAGACACTCCTCCATACACCATTGGGTTCTACATTCTTTTGGAACTTTTGAGTTTTTCTTTGACTCGCTTTAAAATATGATTCATGTGATCATACAGCTCAAGCTGAAGTACTATATCACGAATATACCTTCGAAACCAAATACCTGCAGTATGCTAGTTTTGTTGGGGATTGCCTGGTTAAAGAGTACCAAGCAACAGAAGAAGGTCACGAAGACTATTATTTCCAATACCTCAAATGGATTGAAGGAACTCTTTACTGAAGTCGAAAAGGAGCTTACATCAAGAAACGATAGCCTTCTTAATGGCGCAACTGGTCCCACTACTGCTTAAATGTTATCAATATCACATACAAAAAGTATTAGAAACTCACATCAAAGCAATTCCAGGGAGTTCCCCAAAAATTAACTAGCATGCCGGTAAGAATTGATAAGAGTATGATGTCCATTGGTTACATTTACTTCCAGGCATTAATTTTTTTTATAATTCGAAGGGTGGGAGAGAGTCCACACCTGGATATTTTATTATTAGTCCCGCGGTCTGAGTTGATTTTATGTAGAAGCTAAATACAAATGACCCTCTTTCCATTTTGCACAGTGTTAAAGAATAGACCTTATTTTATTGGTCTCTGAAACAATTATGTTCCTTAATCTCAAGCATAGATGGTATTGATTTTCTTTGTTTGCACAATGGCTTTCAGGTACAAGCTAACATCTATACAACCTGTACAACACCAAAAGTAGATTGGGCATTGCATGAATCAAATGCGTATGAAGAACACGGCCGAGTGGATAGCTGTTTGTGATCTCTTCCTGTTCATGGCGTCACATGCTTCAGCGCTCGTGCAATGCCGGTAGAAATCTTACAGAGATGAGAGCTAAAAATGCTTCAATGTAAATAGATCGTTTCAGGAACGTTGACCGGTGCAGAGTAGTGTATGTCTAGCTGACATATATAGTTAAAGGAATCTAACTTACGCTCCTGGGTGTAAAATAGAAAAAAAGTGGAGAAACTATGTAAGATCAAATTCAGAGTATGCTTTGCCCTTTCTTTCTGTTGAATTTCCTCGATGCATGAGTATGTACAGATAAGCTGGAAATATTGGTTTAGGAGAAAAATACATTAATTTTGAAGAAATATGTTGTGATGGACTTCACGAAGAAATTTGAAATATGATTTTTCAACTAATATGCAATTCGAAGGGATGCTATATAGTTTCATGATATATAAGATGTACTAAAATTTTACTTAGGTTATCAAATTCAATATATAATTTCTATATATCGTGTCCTTTGTTGATTTACTATTCATTCCAGTTATCAAACTCGGTTCTTGATGTTCCTTTTTTAGAAGAAGAGACATGGGCAACTATCAAGTCGCTCCCATCTGATAGAGCACCAGGCCCTGATGGGTTTACTGGTAGGTTCTATAAATCTTGTTGGCAAATCATTGAAGTGGATTTCATGGCAGCCATCATCACCTTACAGCAAGGAGACGCTAGGAAGCTTGAGCTCTTGAATTCGGCATACCTGACTTTGATCCCCAAAAAGGTTGAGGCGATGACTGCTAAAGACTTTCGCCCAATTAGCCTTGTGCACAGTTTTGCTAAACTGATCACCATAATGATGGCAAATTGTTTAGCCCCTCACCTGGATAAGTTGGTTGCTACTAATCAGAGCGCTTTTATTCGAGGTAGATGTATTCATGATAATTTTATGCTGGTCCAACAAACCATTAAAGTTCTGCATCGACACAAAGTCTCTAGTCTCTTTCTGAAGCTCGATATTTCTAAAGCATTTGATTCGGTATCTTGGGCATTTCTTATGGAAATAATTACACATTTGGGTTTTGGAACTGCCTGGTGCAATCTCATCTCCAATCTCCTTTACTCTGCCTCGACACAAGTTATTCTGAATGGTGAACCTGGAGAGTATATTTTCCATCAGCGGGGATTAAGACAGGGAGATCCGCTATCTCCCATGCTCTTTATTTTGGTCATGGATGTTCTGAATAGATTGTTCTCTAAAGCTGAATTTGAGGGGCTGCTCCTACCTCTCCATTTCACCGGGCAGCGTTTATCTCTTTATGCAGATGACGTGGCACTCTTTATCCGGCCAAAGGAAACTGATCTGCAACTTACTAAAACCCTGCTACATATCTTTGGTGAGGCGTCTGGCTTGCCAACTTGAACAAGAGTTGTGTGATTCCCATTCAGTGTAACAATGAAATTGTGGAGGTAGTGAACAATACTTTACATTGTACAACTAAAAGGTCCTAAATGGCTAGAGGGGGGTGAATAGCCTATAAAAATCTACAAACAACACTTAACAAGCCGATTAGTAACAATAGCAAGCTTTGCAAAACACTAGCTCTAAACTATGTTATGCAAGCCACCTAGACAAGTATACTACACTATGATCACTAGTTCACACTCAAAGGCTATATCACTACTAAACACTACTCCTAAGTGAGCAACTAACTAACAAGCTACACACGAGAGTAAGTACACAAAAGTAAAGAGAGAAGGTGATTTCAATACCCCCGGTGTAGAGAAGATATGAAGTCCAATATAACCAATCAATCAAATACAAGAGAAATCCTCGGTAGAGAGATGACACAAGATTTTTTTACCGAGGTTCACTTGCTTGCCGGCAAGCTAGTCCTCGTTGTAGCGATACACCCACTTGGAGGTTCACGCGCTAATTGGCATCGCACGCCAAACCCTTCTCAAGGGTGCCGCACAACCAACACAAGATGGGGATCCACCAAACTACGAGCAATCCATTAAAGATGCCTTTCGCGATCTCCCGCGGGGATAGGCTCAAGAACCCCTCACAATACCTTGATCGGAGGTGGAGACAATCACTAACTCCCCTCAACGATCCTCGCAGCTCCAAGCCGTCTAGGAGTCGGCAAACTCCAAGAGTAATGAGAGAAACCGCTGCGAATCACCACTACCAAGTGCCTCTAGATGATCTCTATCAATGCAATGCACTTGATGCTCTCCAAACTCACCAAATGATGAACACAATCAAGTAGGATGAGTGAGAGTGGAGTGGGAAGGCTCACAAGTATGCTATGATGTTCAGGAGTGCCAAGAGATGCTCCCCAAACCGGCCAAGTGACTATTTATAAGCCACACACAAAGAACTAGCCGTTTAGACTTTTCTGCGTACCGTCGGACTGTCCGACGACCACACCGTCGGACTATACCGCACGGTCCGACGCCCTGGATGAACGCCACGTGTCACTAGCCATTTGAAGTCGAACGTTGGATCACAACAGCTATTTCCTCGCGCCAAAACGACCGTCGGACGGACGAACGTCGGACTAAATCAACCGGTCCGACGCCCTCAGCTGACCACTGTCGGACTCAGTCAGACAGAGCCGTCGGACTAACGAACGCGGCCGTCCGACGCTTCCAGAGAGCTCCCCGAGCCCTGAAAACCGTCGGACTAACGCCGAGAGTCCGACGCTCACCTGCTCTCCACGTGTCACCTCTTCGTCGCTCTGCACCGTCGGACGCTTCGGACAATAGTCCGACGCTCCGAAACTGAGCATCTGACGCTCTCAGCAGTGTTAGCCGTCGGACTGAAGCTAATGGTCCGACGCTCTGTGACAACACGGTCCGACGCTAGTTTTTCTATGTAATGTCTCCGAAATTCGCCGAATCCTGCCTCGCAAGCTCGGCAGGAGGAAGAGATGACCAAACCCTCTGTAACCCTCGAACTTCACCCCGTTTCTTAAGGCACTAACACTCCAAAGTGTCTCTCACTTAGGTGCACGTGTGTTAGCCTTTTCAAAGAGTTTTCCACGGGTCAAGTTAGTGTCACTAGCATCTATATGCATATGCAATGATCATGAACACCTAGTGGCACTTGATAACCGTATTTCATCAACGATTTTGCCCCTCGTGATAGTACGGCTATCTATCCTAAATGTGATCACTCCTTCTATGGAGTCTTGATCACCAAAAGCAAAAGAGCTCCTATGAATTATACCTTTGACTTGAGCTCCTAGCTTTTTCACCATCTCTTGATGAAGCTTGTGGACTCCTTTTGATGATGGACTTATACCATTTGTATGGATGCCGTCATCGCCCTTCACTTGTGGCCTCCACCGACCCAGTCCTTTGCTCCATCTTGTTGTTTGCTAATTAATTCTCATAAAACACTTAGGGCAATCGTTAGCAAACTAGGTTTCATCAATTATCCAAAACCAAACATGGGCTTTCAACAACCTCAACTTTCCCCTGCATTTATTTAGGCTTGCCTATCTCTGACAAGAAACTAAGAACAGGTGATCTGATGGTATGGATTGAGAAAATAGCAAATAAGCTCCCAGGCTGGAAGGCCGCTTTGATGAATATGTCTGGTCACGCTGTGTTAGTTCGCTTTGTGCTCACTGCCATTCCCTTGTACCTATTGGTCGCCATCAAGGTACCAAAGTGGTTCATCAAGGCAATTGATAAAATTAGGAAGGGATTCTTATGGAAAGGTAGAAAGGAGGTGAATGGTGGCTGCCGTTTGGTCGCTTGGGAAAAGGTCATGAGACCTATTGATCTAGGTGGCCTAGGTATACAAAACCTTGAGATCATGGGTTGGGCATTGCAAATGCATTGGCTCTGGTTTGAAAAAAACTAGACCTGATAGTCCTTGGGTTGGTCTGGACATACCTGTTCACCCAAATAGCCGTGCTATGTTTGCCATAGTGAAAGCCCATATTTGGTTTTGGGTAATTGATGAAACCTAGTTTGCTAATGTTTACTCTAAGTGTTTTATTAGATTAATTAGCAAACAATAAGATGGAGCAAAAGACCGGGTCGGTGGAGGCCATAAGTGAAGGGCAATAACGGCGTCCATGTAAATGGTGTAAATCCATCAACAAGAGGAGAATGCCCTAATGATGGCATCCATGAAACTGGTATAAGTCCATCATCAAAAGGTGTCCACAAGCTTCATCAAGAGATGAGAAGGAAGATGGTGAAAAGGTAGGAGCTCAAGGCAAAGGTATAACCAATAGGAGCTCTTTTGCTTTTGGTGATCAAGACTCTATAGAGAGAGTGATCACATTTAGGATAGATAGCCGTACTATCAAGAGGGGAGAAATCGTTTGTGAAATACGGTTATCAAAGTGCCACTAGGTGTTCATATTCATTGCATATGCATGTAGATGTTAGTGACACTAACAAAACCCGTGGAAAACTCTTTGAAAAGGCTAACACACGTGCACTAAAGTGAGAGACACTTTGTAGTGTTAGCGACTTTGAAAACAGGGTGTAGTTTGAGACTTAGAGAGGGGTTTGGGTCCTCTCTTCCTCCTGCCGAGCATGCTCGACAGGATTCAGCGCTTTTCGGTGATTTCACGGTGTAGAAAAGTGCACCGAAAACTTGCCAAAGTCTTCCGGTGGATAACTCTTTGAAAATGTGCAAAAACGTGTGCACCGGACGCGTCCGGTGTGAATCCTGTGCTTTCGGGTCGGTTCGGTGAAGTTTTCACCGGACGCGCGAAAATCTTCACCAGACGCGCTGGGAACACTGTTCCAGCGTCCGGTGCCTTTGACGTGGCGAGCAGCAGTTGACCGTTGGCGCAGTGGACGCCGAGGAGCGTTCGGTGACCCTGCACCGGACGCATCCGGTGAGCAAATGTGCTCTCTGGAACCTCTCTGGAACCGCACCGAACGCTGGCGTCGGAGCGTCCGGTGTGACGGCCCCGCGTCCGGTGTGAGCGCGCGCAGCGGGCGAATTCAAATGGCTAGTACACGTGTCGCTGGGCGATACACCGGACGCAGCACCGGACGCGTCCGGTGTGAACTAAAGGAGCGTCCGGTGCCCCCGAAAACAGTGAGTAACGGTTGAATCTTTGAGTGGGGGCTATAAGTAGTGGAGTGGCCGGCTTGTTACTCAGATTGGTGGCCTGGTTACATAATGACATCTCCAGAGCTGACAGCCGATTCTAAGCCCGCAAAAAAAAATAAATTAGACATAGGTAATGAGGAATGCTCAATGGCTTGCTCGGCTCCAATCTCGCATACATTACCAGTAGGAATCGCTTCAAGCTCTGGGGCAAGGTTATCAGGCTCAGGATTGGGCGCGCTAACAGCCTTACGAACCTGTGGAGGTAGCTTGACAGTTCTCAGAGGCATTAAGTCGATATTCCAGATTGTGCAGAATCCTTGGGCACCAAAGATTGAGTCACTTTCACCGGTTATGACCCGCGGCCTTGCAATTAGTACATGAAAGAGGAATCCATTCGTATTCGACACATTCTTCCTCAAGGCTTCCATTTCCGACGTCGATCCAAACCTTCGAAGGCTGCTTCTTTGCTCTATTAACTTCAATACAGACCCTGGCAAACACGAGAGGGGATTTGGTATAAGTCTGCTTCTCCATATAAAGTGGCTTACCTATAGTACTAGCAATCCTTCCTATAATATTGGATGACCAGAGGTGGAGCCCGAGCTGAGGGAACCGTACCCTCATAGGGACGCTCTGCAAGAGGTCATAGCAAGCTAGTGAGCCTCTCCACTCCTCTCTCACACCTTCTACTTGATTGAGTTCATCATTTGGTGAGATTGGAGAACATCAAGTGCATTGCATGCTTGTGATCATCTAGAGGCACTTGGTGAGTGGATTTCGCAGTGGATTCTCTTGTTACTCTTGGAGTTTGCCGACTCCTAGATGGCTTGGAGCTGCGTGGATCGTTGAGGGGAGTTGGTGATTGTCTCCGCCTCCGATCGGTGAAGTGTAAGGGGTTCTTTAGCCTTCCCCGCAGGAGATCGTAAAAGGCTACTCTAGTGGATTGCTTGTAGCTTGTGGATCCCTATCTTGTGTTGGTTCTGCGGCACTCTTAAGAAGGGTTTGGCGTGTGATGCCAATTAGCGCGCGAACCTCCAAGTGGGTGTATCGCTACAACGAGGAGTAGCTTGCCGGCAAGCAAGTGAACCTCGGTAAAAAACTTTGTGTCAAGTCTCTCTACCGAGGATTCATATTGTGATTGATTGATTGTTATTCATCTTCTCATCACCGACGGTATAAAGATCATCCTCTCTCTTCTTTACGTTTGAGCACTTACTTTTGTTTTAGTGTACTTATTGTAGTTGCTCACCTAGGAGTAGAGTAAAGTAGTGACTTATCTTCTTGTGTGTGATTCTAGAGACAATAGCCTAGAACGATTAGGTGGCTTGCATTTTGAGTAGGCTAGCGCAAAATTCGCTTTGTCGTTTAATTGTCTAACCACTTTGCTTAAGTGTTGTTTGTAGAATTTTTATAGGCTATTCACCCTCTCTAGCCATTTAGGACCTTTCACATAACCGTAGTGACTTCCATTGGAAATGGAGGGAACAGTCTATTTTGGTCTGACGCTGGCTGCACGGCTATTCCTTGGAAAATCTAGCATCTGAAGTTCACAAGTGTGTACCCTTGAGATTAAGAAGGACAAGAACAGTGGCCCAGGCACTCTAGAATCATTCTTGGGTAACTGATATAAGGGGGGCGCTTAGTTTGAATGGTCTAGTTGAATACTTACAGCTTTGGGATGCCTTTCGGAGGTGGTTCTAAATAACTCTGATGATCAGCACCTTTGGAAGTTTGAAGCCTCGGGTCTCTACTCCACCAAATCATCATACAGATCCTTTCTTGTTGGATCTGTCACTTTCAATCCCTAGAAGAGGATTTGGAAATCGTGGGCTCCAGGGAAATGTAAAATGTTCATATCGTTGGCCATTCGCAACCATTGCTGGACAGCTGATCACTTGCAAAAAAGTGGACTACCTCATCCTGAAGTTTGCCCTCTTTGTGATCCGGAGGATGAGACGGTCCAGCACATCCTCACCACGTGTTTTTGCTAGGGAATTTTGGTTCCACATCCTACAGCCTTTAACCCTGCCTAACCTTATTCCTAGCAGAACAACCGGCTCCTTTGCAGAATGGTGGAGGAAGTCTTGGAAAAAAGTTTAACTCCCTGGTCATCTTAGGTGCATGGATTTTGTGGAAGCATCGCAATACCTGCGTTTTTTATGGAGCTGTTCCTAATGTCCAGGGTGCCCTACAGGCCTTTAGGGACTAGGCCCACCTGTGGCAGATGGCTGGAGCCAAGGGGCTATCAGCACTAGACCTAGGTAGGATGTCAGGTTAGAGCCAGCAGGAGTCTCTTTGGTCAGGTCCTTTGTGGTGTCACCCATGTAAAAGTATGGTTGTGTAACACCAACATCCTCTGCTCTAGCCCAAGGTGGAGTGATGTTGTTTTTTGTAATTTGGGCCATTTCTTCTTCTAATACAAAGATGCGCAGCTCTCCTGCGTGTTCAAGAAAAAAATTAATTAATACCACCATTATATTTGGTTTTAGTTGATTCCAGACGATACATGGTGACATTAATCCAATAAAAGCTTGCTGAGCAAGAACGAGATAATTATGCTCCAATGCAAAGATCATTAAAAGGGCAAGTATTTCCTAAAGTAGACCTGCTTGGGATGTTAAAGATCATTCTCGTAAATCAAATAGTGTACCAAGATGATTGACCATGAAGAAAATTACATTCATTTTGTAAACAAAAGAAATATTCCCCAACACAACTGATAGGCAAAGAAATGAACTTACAACACCTCAAGAAAACATTATCAAAGGGGAACTAGAGAAAAAAAAAAAGAGTTCATAGAGGATCGAATAATCAAACATGCACCCAACCAGACAACAAATTAGAACTGAGCTTGAATCCAGTTGACCGTGTTTTGATCGACCTGAAAGGCCTTAGCAAGGATATGGTCTGATATTGACGGATCGGATCCAAACACTGTGTTGGCAACAGTAATTACCCCAGGGTTTTGGCTGCTCAAGGCCGCAATAACAACAGCATTGTCTGTCCCATGGTTATACTGATAGTGGATGAGGCCCTTTGGGAACACAAAAACATCACCCTTGTTGAGAACCTTTGAGATGTGTGTGTTGTTTGGATTCGAGGTAACAAAGCCAACGTAGAGCGATCCCTCGAGCACAGCTAGTATCTCAGTTGCGCGAGGGTGCGTGTGAGGCGGGTTGAGTCCTTTGGGAGCGTAATCAATACGGACCATGGAGATCCCCATGGTGTTCAACCCGGGGATCTGCACAACATTGGCTGCTGTCACGGCGGAGCCCTGCTTGTTGCTGGTGTTGCCCGCCATGTGAAGGCCAGAGAAGAAGAAGTCCTCGGCAACGACATCTTCTGCGTCTTTGCAGGCAAATCCATTGACGCGAACTGCATGTGTTTATATATAAGATAATCTCGATCATATGCATAATTATGGTACTGAGTGCTGACTGCTTAGTACGACGACAGTAAACGTGAAAACAACCCCAAAAAACATAACAACTTTAGTTATACCTGGAGACATCTTGTCTGCAACACAGAAGTCTTGGAGAAGGCTGGGATCTGAAGCCATGGCACAACAGCATGCCATAGCCAACATAGAAACAAACAGGAATAGACGATGAATAGCCATCGCTAGTTCCTTCGTCACCCCAAACCAAACAGGTAGAACTCTGCGTACTAAGCTTCCAGAGATGTTCTTTACGTACTGTACTGTTGTACTAATTGCTTTCTTTGTGGCTAAAGCATGGAGAGGGAGTTGGTATTTATAGGAGACCATTGTCGTTAGTTCAGGGCAGGGAGAATTAACTGATTAATCATTGTGGTGTGATGAATCGGCAGTAGGAACAAGTCTTCCAATTTCATGGCGTCATTCCGTGTGTAGCCTGCTATTTAATTGCATAATACAAGGGACGGCGAGACGAACCAATCCAGTATATGTCTTGTGCTTGAATTAGTCTCTTGTAGTATTATTAGCGACAGAAAGAAGATGCTACCATCTGGAAAGCACTCAGATAAAAGTCTAAAAATAATTAAGACGCTGTTAGTTGCATGTGTTATTAATAATTACTTCCTCTGGTGGTTTGATGACAGCTACTTATTATAGCAGTACCAAGCTTAATTAGTTCCGTGATATGTCCAGTGGTGGATGTCTGTACGATAGGATCCAGCCCAATAAGAACCACTACAACAAATTTAATATTTCTCAAGTGCGAAACAATCGTTGGCCGCTCTTTTTTTCTATTTACTGTGAGAGAATCTAGTTTCATATCATATCTTGTCTCATTACTTGTCAGCTGAGAATACTCGGCAAACCCAAATGTTACCGAGTTTTAGTAGTCACCACCACAGGACAATATACTAGCCAGAGTCATCCTGCAAACTATGGCAGATATCTCAATTGTGGCACCTCGGCTGTCCACATTGAAGAATTTGTGTCCCTTTGGATACGAATTCAGGGCGTCCATTTGCAGCAGGGCGTTCAGGACTCCATCACCTGGCGATGGACCCCGGATGGGGTTTACTCCACATGCTCAGCTTACCGAATCCAATTCCATGGTTCCTTCTGGTTTTTCTTTGCTAATATAATTTGGAAAGCTCTGGCAGAAAACTTATGCAAGATCTTCGCCTAGATTCTAGTGCAAGACAAAATTCTAACGGTGCAAAATCGGCAAAAGAGTGAGTGGCCAAATCAAGATCAGTGCGTGCTTTGCAACGAGCCAAACCGGTCTGCACCTTTGTTTGTGTTGCCTATTTGCAAAGGGGGTCTGGGACCAAATCCTCTCTTGGGAGAACTTTAGTGTGCTGCAGTCACAGCCTCAGGGGGACCCCATCGACATCAAAGCTTGGTGGGAAGAAGCGGCAAAAAAGTGCCAACCAATGAACGTGGATGGCTCAATGGGGTAGTGATCTACACATTTTGGAATATTTGGAAGGAGAGAAACATGGAAATTTTCAACAATACCACTGAGACGGTGCCACAAGTGGCCGCAAGAATCATGGATATAGAGCAAAGGAAGGGGGGCTTTCGCTTTCGCTTACACTTAGCAGTCTCCCTGTTTCCTAATCGTAACGTATGTGTTTTGTGGTGTTTTCTTGTGCGCCTGGGGTCCTTAGTACCCTTTCGGAGTGTCTTCCTCCTTGTACATAAATTGTTTTTTCTTATCTTAATCGAAAAGCAGAGCTCCTGTCATTGCGTTAAAAAAAAAGAACTGTCGAATATTTGTAGCAGTTCACTCATAATATATGTGGCAGAATAAGATAAGTGTGTGTTTGGTTTGTGAAAGCTAGATAGATGGTGCATATGAGTTCATCCTTTCAAATTTGATAGAGTTAACCCATTCCTCAATCTTCATGCATATACTAATATAATTTTTAGCTTAGAGCAACTACACCAATATATAGTGTTAGGTTTAGTCCCACATCGGTAATTGATGGTGGGGGAGCACAACATATAAGGCGGGGCAGTCCTTACCTATCAGGCTAGTGTTTTGGATTGAGTTAGGCCTAAGGCCTGGGTATGTTGTGGACTCCGGTGGACCTAGGCCCGAGGGGCGCCAGCTCGTGGGCATATAGCGGGCTGGGCCGAATCCGCTACGCACTCTAACAAGTGGTATCGGAGCCCATGGTTGGTAAATCAAAAAAATCTCAGGGGTCACATGGTGACGGGGGAGCCCGTTAACGTCTCGGAGGTTCACACGGGTCATGTGTGACATGGAGCGTTGGATTCGGGGCCTGAAAAACGTCTTTGGGAGATCACACGGGGTTATGTGATGTGAAGAGTTGGGTCCGATGTGTGACGGGGGAGATTGTTAGGTTTAGTCTAACATCGGTAATTGATGGTGGGGGAGCACAACATATAAGGCGGGGGTAGTCCTCACCTATCAGGCTAGTCTTTTGGGTTGAGTTAGGCCCAAGGCCTGGGTATGTTGTGGACTCCGGTGGACCTGGGTCCGAGGGGCGCCAGCTCGTGGGCATATAGCGGGTTGGGCCGAATCCGCTGCGCACTCTTACATTAGCATCTAAAACAAGACCTTAACTTTTTATTTAGGTGCTCCTGCTATTTTTCAAGGGCTTTGTTTTTAAGACTGACATGAGCCTAAAAGAGGCCCCTACTTCTTAATTATCTCACTTTTCTCACATGCTATATGCGTTTGTGTTTGACAACAACACACTACATAGTAAGTTATTTAACAGAAAGTTTACGGTGCTCGAAAAAAAAGAGCCATCAATTTTATAAAGAGAAACCTAAGTTTTAGGTCGGAATCTAAAATATGTGGCCCCGAAACCAAAATATATGGGTTAGAAATTATTCCTAAAATAAATGCAAAGGGTAGAATAGTATTTTCTGCCCCTTATCTCGTTGTACTTGCTCTGTGCCTCTGTCTCCGTGTATCGGGGCGCGCAGCGTCCATTGGGCAGGCCTGCAAAGCTCCTTGCCTCCGCGGCGTGTACTGCGGAGCATGACTGACGTGAGGACGAACACACCGTGTCAGTCTGACCTGTCACCCATCGCAACGGCACCGCGGCAAGGCCCGGATTCAAAGTTGCAGAAAATTAACCCATCGGTGCTAGCCTTTCTGAACCTTCCAGTTCTAGCTACGAGTATGAACAGCAGGCTAATCCCCCGCGGCCGGCGGCAACCATGAGCCCCTTGCAGGCATGAGGCGTTTGAGAGATCCTCCCCCAGATTCGTATCCTCCCTCACTCTCGACACACGTGTGCGGTTTGGTGGCCCCCTTGCGGGCGTACGTACTCGCCGTGCGCGGGCGGGTGCCGCCCTCCAGTGGATCCTTGCGGCGCTTGACGGCGGCGAGGTCCTCAGCAAATGACAACATTACCCTTAATTACTTTTAATTACCAAAGTATTTTTCCGGCCAAGCAATTATTTTACGGCTCCCAAGCACCGCTCATAGTTTCATAAAAAATGTATTTCAGCTTATGTATGAGAAGTGGTGCGAAAACTGGTTATATAATGTAAGGCTTTGTTTCCAGCAAGGACCTACTTCATGGTGTGGAGGTATGCAAATTGATCTGCTCCTTCCTACGATTCCTCACCTGATAAATGTCTAAACGCCAAGTAGTTAAGCATTGTTATTATTTATCACTTTCAGGATGCTTTTGCTTTGGTGTTTACCGCCACCAGGTGAGTATGCTGTTGGAATGTTTTTTTATGCCAATGTCAACAGATGAAATGCATCGTGAGAAGGACAAAGCTAAGTTTAAGAAGCTTGGTGTAACACTACCAATCCTATGAGCAATGCAGGATTTACATGTTAGGCTCATTTCTTTGTTAATATTAATAATAATCATGTCCTTGCATTGCATGTCGCTGAATCAATGGGACGTGTAGTACTTGGTTCCGACTGAGAACTGAAAACTTGGGGTGAATCTGCACTTGAGACTGAACCAGTCATTGGGCAGGTTTTTGTTACCAAGAGTTCAAGATCAGCGGCTGAGTTTGAGCAACAGGTAATTCCATATCATTAGATGTAATTGCACATAAGCACATGTGATGGATTTGGCTTTAACATTTTTGTCATGAATTGTTGCACTTATATATCCTTGGGAGGCCCTCAATCATCTCCATCCGAGCCACTGTGGAGGAGGCAGAGATTTCTACATGTGCTCTCTATCTTCAAGATGAAGAGCGATTCTAGAGCTAATAAGGTCATTCACTGACGATGGTCGATGGACCTCACTACACGTATGAAGATGAACATGATATGGGAGACGACAATGATGATGTAAAAATGACAATATTGTTCCTGTTATATTTATTAATTTTTCTCATTACGTGCAGAGTCGCACGTGTAGGGTCACTATAAAAAAAATCAGCGCATATTTCTAATTCAAGCGAATAGACGGAATTAAACTAGCACATAAAATACAAATATAAAAGGAGAAATTTTTTATATGCATATCAGATAATCCTGTGAACATCTTTTTTTAAGGAGATTAACTCTGCTTTTTAAGAAAGCCATAAAGTGTTTACCTACATGGGAAACCAGCTTACGAAAGAAAACTAACTAAGAAACAAGACATGTATTATTACAGGACAGCGAAGCGATATCAGAGCAGTCCCAATGCTAAAACCTAAAGGTGGCTTCTATCACTATTAATTTCTAAAGACTTTATATATAGAAATCATGGTCCTCATGGATAGTTTCTACCAAATAATTTTTTTATCTGATCATATACATTGTCTCTCCATTCTTCGCCAATCATATCCCTTCGTGTCTTGATTCTCGTGTAGCACTGATGATCTTGCAAAGCTCATCCTTTTTCGTAGAGTCCGCCGTGTTGTTCTTGAATGCGCTATCCTTCAGCATGGGTTGATGATGTCACCACCAAATAGCCGATTCCGAAGTAGAACAGGAATCGGCTACCATGTGTCCTAATAGCTTATCCAAAAATTGGTCCTCATGTATCCTACTCCAAAATTTGGTGCAAACACCGCGTGAGGTGGAGGAGATCCGCAGGAGGTGGGTGAGGAGATTTGCGAGCCCGCTGAAGGTCATTGCCACGAGGAAGAGAGGGGGACCCACGCCTGGCGTTGGACTCAACAAGGTCCAAGAAGAGCTTGCGGTCGGGCGCGGCGACGATGGTTCCCTGCAAGCGCGGGCGGCCGGGGGGGTTGAGCCCCACGAATCAGTTCGACATGAGGATTTTGGGGCGTCCCTCAATTACAGGGTACCAATATGTCCCTGTTAGAGCATGTTTTTTTGGCTCCCCCCCCCCCCCCCCCCCGCCCTATTTTTGCTATAGAGGCTCAAGTAGTGGCCCTACTGAAGTTGCTTGGCATATCTAACCATGAAAAAATCATAGAGATACTAGAATTACACAACTCTTATTCAATACTGCCTTTAACTTGTTCTCCTATGGACCTATCCACAACATCCAATATCTATATGCACGGACTAAGGAAGCCTCAGTTTGCAAGAGAAAAACGGTGTGAAAAGCCCATGCATACCATGTGCACAAGAATTTTTCTAAAATGGTTCGAGAATGTTTTTGTCCCTACCTCGAGCTTTGGACTAAGGGTGGTGCTTGCTCTCGCCCATACAGAGTAGGGTGTAGAAAGGAGAAGTTTGGTCAAAAACTTAGTATTTATCTAATGACCAAATTACCCTTAATTAATTTTATTATTTTTCCCACATCAGATGACAAAAAACTTATAGGTTCCTTCCAAGCACCGTAACAAAGCTCTGAATGCAGTCATGATCTTAAAAAACAGATTTGACTATTTGATACATTCATGAGCCAATTCAAGAAAGCAACAACACACATTGCACTGCATTTTTATTCATTTAATTCCCATTGCTCATACGCAATTCTAACATAGGAATTGTACACAATACACTATTTCAAGTCATATTTAGCAACTTCCTTGGCACTGCCGTAACACGGGATGGCAACGAGTTTATCATGGACACAACAATAGCACATAGGAATATGTGCGGGGCAATTATTGTTCTCAGTTTGGATGCATTGTTCATTTACAAGCATATTCTGGTCATCCATTTCATCCATGGCTGCTTGGCCTATTTTTCACACAGGAAAAGAAAATCTGTTAAGTAAGAACCGACATCATGAATCTCTACATTTATTAGTGTCCCAATTGGTTAATATTATAAGCATGGATGAAGCCAGCAGGGGGGCTCTAGCCCCCCCCCCCCCCCCCCCCCCACACACACACACACACCGTCGGTGAACCTATATAACCCCTATGAAATTTCTATAAAATTTGTAATGTTTTCGAAGGGTTGAAGGGAGTAAAAACGTGATCTGGAAGTATTTTTGAAGGGTGGGAGTGGTTGAAAACACAATCTAGAAGTTGAAGAAGACAATAGTCACGATTTGTGCTCAACTTAGGCTCAAAGTAAGTTAATTTAGTCTAACTCCGTGTTTAGTCCAGCCCCCTAATATTTTCTTAGCTTCGTCCCTGCTTACAAGAAATATGTATTTTTGGAAGATGAGGGAAAAAAAACTATTTTATACTAGTAATGAGCACCGGAAGACATTGGAGGTGACATTTTTCTTTATTTCACTTACTTTCCGAATGAATGCAGAAGCATCCGAGGAGGAGTAGAAACACTAGTTTATCATTGGGCAGGGTGTGTTTCTCCGTGCTCTAATGAATGAATGCTTTGTCTTATATGTTCTTGGCAGATGTGTTCTACTCAGAATGTGATGCATGGATCCATACGTTGCTCTTATAAATAGACTCTATGCATGTATGATATTTAGAAAAAATTGGCCAGGAAAATCATGAATATTGTCCTTTTAATCTTAATGGACGAGCATGTTGCCAAAAATAATCCCATTGATCTTATGGATCGATTTCCTTGATCCAATTAAGTTTGACACTTACCGAGGCATTGCTGATACTAGAAATTTTGATATTTAAGCATGAGGGCAGTCCTAACGCTAAAAACTACGTGGGTTTCAATCCTTATTAATTTTTATAGACTCTATGTATAGAAATCATGATATCAATGATCAATTTCTATAGAATATTTTTTTATCTAATCACATATATTCTCTCTCAATTCTCTATCCATCACATCCCTTCGTGTGACCAATTTTGAGCCTCTTAAGGAGCCTATTCGTTTGACTAATCTGCAGCTACGAAACAATATTTTTCTATCAAAATAAATCAGCGCCAATTAAAATCAGCCATAATCAAAAGCAAACGGGTTTTTTTTCCCTCTGTTATATGCGAATGCAAACAACTTTGATATCTCACCATGACCGGGTCAGGCCTAGACCTAGCCTTTGGTCGTGAGGTAGACGAGGGATTGTTTTAACCCTAACCAGAAATTCACTCTGACTGTGAGTCGAACCCAGGACCTGATTATTGTTGGGTTCCTGTAATAGGGATGAAAATGGTACGGATATTTATCCGACCGTCTATTCGACCGAATCCGTTTAGAGGTGTTCAGATCTGTCTGTATCCGAGTCCAGATATTCAACATCCGAGACCGTATCAGTATCCGAATAGTCAAATCGCATATTTATAATGTCGACATCCAATCGCATCCTATCCGGCATGGTTGACACTATCCGTATTCGAATTCGAATCCGAATCCGAATCCAACCAGAAATATGAAAATAAATGTGATATCAGTGATATCCGTTCGTATCCGATCCGTTTTCATCCCTCTGGAACTAATTAGACTAGATGCCGCCCTTTGACACTCTGATAAGTCACTAGCTTGTCTATTTCTATTTTCTGCTGTACCACCAACCATATTCCAAATTTTTTTTATCATTGTCCTCCAAAGAGGGCCAGCGACCTTTCCGCTGTTAGCCAGTCTACGATCAACTTCAACAACTTGGGAAATCTAAGCAACATATTTTCTAACACAATTAAGTTTTTTTTTTGGTAAAAGGGAAAACAGGATACATTTGCAGAGCCCAAATATAAACTGGCCTCAAAATAGTGACTCCAGCTCAGGTTCAGCAGCTTTCCTGTTCATGCACATGCATGGATATCTGATCCACAAGTATCGTGAGAAGACGGTAAAAATAGTTATTTTCATCTTTAAATAGGCTCTTGCATCGATAAATCACTCTCTTTAGCCTCCCCGCCTCGCCATTTCGTTACTACTACAGCAGCATATATAACCCATAGAGTTAATTTAGTATATCTAGTAGTCTGTTTAATTAATTAACTCCATACATTGTTGATTTCAGTACATTCAGGGTAAGCAAATCTTATATGCCTCTCTTCTTGTTTCTTTTTTTGAACCGATTCTTGCTTATTTGGTCAATTTCTAATTTTTATCACGTAATGGAATCGATTGGTCAGTGGAGCGAGGCCGGCGAATCAATCAAGAACGCCACCGCTAGTTAGGGCGTGTTGGACCTGCCTGCCATGGGGGATCATCATCTGCAGCTGCAGAGGCCGGCGTCGATCGAGAAGATCGCGGTGCCGGAGAAGAAGGCATTGTTCCTCCACGCCGCCGGCGCGTCGCCGGGGCAACAGCAGCAGCAGCAGGGCGGCGCCTCCTCGCACGGTGGGGCGCCCGCCGTGAGCATCACGCCGCGGACGGCCACGAATAGTAAGCAGCAGCACCTGCCGTCGAGCCCCAGGGCGTGCCTCTGCTCGCCGACCGTGCACGCGGGCTCGTTCCGGTGCAGGCTCCACCGCGGCATCGGCGGCGGCGGCGGCGGCGGCTCCGTCGGCTCCGGCCTCCACGAGATGAGCAAGAAGAACCCTGGCGTATGACGACGCGACGCGGCGGGCGACGGGCGTTCCGTACGCCTTACCGCAAAATGCGCAGGTGTGCAAACACGAGCTGACGTCATCGAGTGCATGGCCAAATGCTTTTTAGCCCTTCTCTCTTTTTGCCCCCTCTCCATTTGTCTTCGCTGTATACAGGGGAAGTGGAAGGAAGAGTTTTTTTTTTTCTTCCTCTTCTATATACTTTTCCTCGTAAACTCGTAACGACTAACGAGTCTGCAGAACACGTGTTACAATCTTTCAGCAACGGTTCCAGCTGCGGGGACGAATAACAAAATGAGGAATGGAAAAGCGGATATAATGTTCAAAAAACACAATCCTTCAGCAACAGTTCCAGCTGCGGGGACAGAATCACAGAACCTTAACCAAAGTCACTTGGATACAGACGTTACCACACTTTCAACAACAAAGCAACAAACCCACTCTCATATTATTTACATCGGGACACTTGCACGTCCACCTGAAAAGGACTCATTTATGCATTCAAACATCTTAAGCCTACACACACACACACACACACACACACACACACACACACAAAAAGGTATATAGTAATGCCTACTTCCTACATCTTGCACTCCAGTGATCAGGTCATCATTTTAAGCCATGAATCACCCGGGATACCATCCGGCACAGCCTTAGTATTACTGTGCGACCAGGTTGCAGGTTCCTTATAGAAGCCATGGCCTCGTCTATGCCTGGCTGTGCTAGCGTTGTCTCTGCCTCGCAAACCTTAATGGCTAACTCAGATGGTTCAGAAGGGTAGACCGAGCTGTTTCAAATCAAACAAGTTTTAGCAATAAGTAAATCATCAATGTAGAAAGAAGATTTAGTTGTGGTTGACGAACCGGTTCAAGTCTGTCATGTCGATGATGAAAGCAAACTTCTTGCCACTCTTGAAGCTCATGAAAGACAGGTGGAGGCCAAGTTTACCTAAGACATAAAACAGCACAAACGTTGTATTATCTAGCCATTTAGATCCTGGTTAGGGCAGCTACACAGAAGCACAGAATTTAATCTGCAAGTGATGACATATTTATGATTCTTACTCCCTCCATTCCAAATTACCGGTCACTTAAAGTCTTGTCCTAAGTCAAACCTATGTAACTTTGACCATGTTTTATTTGTAGAAAAATATACATAAGTCAAAAAGTTCAGTTACAACGAAATTAGTTTGATGTTGTATGTTGGTGCATTTATATAAAATTGGTGGAAGTTTAAGGACTTCGACTTAGGAATTAGGATTAGGACAAAGATAAAGTGAACTATAATACTTAATATAACGGCAGCTTGGATGTTGGAACTCCCCAATCAAACTCACTATTGAAAGCACATAAAGTAAACAAGCCTTCTTCAATTTCATCACTGAAACCATTGCCTAAATCAAACGAAGCTCCCTCCCTCTGATGAGGGACATCACATAGATGTTTCGTAAATATACAAGTATCATAGTTCAAGATAAATTCTATTTTGCTACTAAAATTAAGAAGTCAATTTGAACTTTATCATTATGGAAATATCTAATTATCTCAATCCACTTGAAGAAGTAGAGACAAAATTGACTTCTACTATTATTATACTAGTTTGATCAAGAAGCATCTTGATTCTTAGTTGTCTATGAGCTATGTATGAGTTGTAACCTAGTTGGCTAAAAGTTGTAACTTAGTTGTCATATTATGTATGAGTTGTGCAAGGGTTTGGAGCCTATAAATATAGGCCATGACCTCTACTTTTGTAATCTTTCATGACTTGTATATACTCTCTAACATATGAATAGAACTTTTTGTTTCTATTGAAGATCTTGGACTAGCTCTTCTTTGAGCTTTGGATTAAGCTCTTGTTGTCCATGGATTCGGACTGCCCTTAGGGCGTTATCTTTAGCACGTTGAAGTTGTTCCTTCAACATGTTGTGCTAATCGTATAAATCAGCACCTTGGAGTTGTTCCTCCAAAATAGTGTGCTAGGTCACCCTCCCTCCCTCAGTTTTTTCAGATGTACATTCATCTACAAAAACATGGATAAATCACCATTTTCTGCATCTGGAGAGTAGTTTTACTGGACAGCATATGCACAGCATCCACCTACCCTCAAGTAACAACAGTTTATGCATTAAAAAAACATTTATGGTATCACATTTATGACAAAAAGACACCAGTACTTGAAGATAAAAGGTAGAAGAGATAGAGAGCATACATGTCCGGGACTCCAAAACAAAAGCAGCGGATGTCAGATTTAGTAACTCCAATTTAGATAACTTGATTTCTTCTAAAACATCAACAAGATTTCCAAGAAGCAAGCTTGTTTCCTGCGCAAAATGGAAAATGCATGTTAGTAAACAGGACTCTTCTATGCCTTCCAATACATGCCAGCGATTTTGAAGGAAAAGGGGTTTGGTATAACCATGCTCAAACAAAGAAAAATGATTACTGATGTGGTGCGCTATTACCATATATAACAGGCAATAAAGGGCGTGATGTTCGTAGATGTTCACATCAAAGGAAGGTGCACTTCATGGCATTCATTAAAGTAAACAGCTCTAATGGTTGCACGACAAAAGTTTCAAACTCGTATAAACTCACCATTGTCTTCTTCTGCAAGGTTCGTAAATCACTAACTCTCTGGTTCTCTTCGGCTTTGAAAACAAAATTGAAGGCCAAAGATGCATCCAAATTTGGAAATGTCTGACCAAGAATTAAACAGTGTCATGAATTGATTACATACAGAAGAATGATAACAGTTTGGTCATCTCACCTGTCCAATTTGGTTTCCATTCAGTGAATTATTTACAAATATGCTAGACGTATCACTGATGTTTAAGATGATCCTGTCGAAGGAACAGTCGGAAACAAAATAAGGCACTTCAAATAACAAAGCAAAGTGTATTAATTTGTTGTCCTGTACTCTTGTTACATAAAAGATTGCAACTTCTCAAGTCAAAGCTACTTCACTGGAATCAGACAGAACCACCTAGTTTCTTATTAGAAATTTGCAACAGAGATTCTGGGACAGTTAAAACCAGCAATTTGTTTAAAATAAAAAATGAATGATGTAGCAGTTTCTATTCTAGATCTAAAGTAGGTAGACATTGTTGCCATAACATGGGGAAAATATATTATTCTGAGAATGATTACCTTTGGAACAACAAATCGTGATAGTTGAGGATGACATCACGCTTGTTGTCCCTTTTAACTATGTCATTCAGGCAGAGCTGAATTAAAAAAAAATGTAAGTTGGATAGAGGGAGATCTACAGATAGAAAAATATGAACAGGAATACACCAATACCCCTGCTTGCCGGTAGATGATGCGATGCTGATTATTCATCATCAACTGTTCTTCAGCATACCTAACAACACTATCACTACCAATGTCACCTTTAATATCATGAAAACATTCAAGGGAACTTCTTAATTTCTCCACCTTCTGTTGAATATTCTTTAGCTCAAGTCTCTTTTCAGAAATGATAGCAGGTTCTTCCTGGGAAAACACGAGAAGTATAATTCACCGCAAAAATATTTTATGCAACTGAACAAGTTTCTGTTTAAATTTCAAAGGGATGCAAATTTCTCTGCTTCATTATACCAAATGCAAGCTTAGGTGAAAATATAAGCAACAAAATTTACCCAAAATAAAGGAATGGAGAATTAAAATAATGGAAAAAGATAGTTGTAAGAACATAAGCAACATACGCTATATAAGCAGTAGTAACTACAACAATGACAATGCAGTCAAGAATAAATAAATCAAAACCATGGCACCTAAAAGGTATTTACATGATCAGATATATTCCTTCGTTGTCTGCATTCTGTAGTTGGCTACAGATACAAGCTTGCCAACCGAAATAAATGAGACAATATGGATTGGGATATGCATACGCTATAAAAAAATAGAAAATCCTGTATTAAATTGTTAGGCAATAGAATATGCCGCAGCCCCTTACCATATGCTGCGGCATTTGTAGCCATAATTAGTAGATGTAAATCAAGGATTAGTTGCTATAATTAGCATATGTAAATCAGGGATTAGTTACTATATTTAGTAGATGTAAATCAAGGGAATTACCCTTGCCTTGTAAAGCAAGGCCAGCCGGCCCTATATAACAGAAGGCGCCCCCTCCTATTGAGGTGTGGCCAATTGCCTCCCAATTCTATCTTTCTACATGGTATCAGCAGTCCGGGTCTCGATCTGATCTCTCGGCCCCTCTCCACCTTCTGCCCTAACCTCCTGCGCCCCCCCCCCCCCCAACCCCCCCCCCCCTGCCATGGACACCACCGCAGCCATCTCCTCTGCCGCCAGCGGCGTCCTAGGGGCCGACTCTGCCCCCGTCATCTGCCCCTTCGCCACCATCAACATCAAGCTCCACGTCCCCATGACCCTTGAGTTGAAACCCTCCAACTTCACCAAGTGGTCGACGGCGTTCCAGGCCACGTGTGGGAAATTCGGGCTGCTGCATCATCTCGCCACCGCCTCCACCTCGCACCCCACCAACGAGGCCTGGACGCAGGCTGACTTCTGCGTCCGCGGATGGATGTACAGCACCGTCTCCGACGCCGTCCTCAACCTCGCCATGACCGACAACACGCAGACGGCGAGCGCCCTTTGGACGGCCATCGGCGCTGTGTTCCAGGCGAACAAAGCTCCTCGCGCCATCTTCCTGAATCACGAATTCCACTCGATGACTCAGGGGGACCTGTCCATTGACGCCTACTGCGTTCGCATGAAGGAGAAGGCCGACGAACTACGCGACGTCGGGCAGCCCGTATCTGAGCCCAACCTCGTCCTCAATCTGCTGCGCGGGCTCAACGAGGTCTACTCCACCGTCGCCGACACCATCGCTGGAAAGCAGCCCCTCACCTTCGCCGACGCCCGGCACCAGCTCCTTCTCAAAGAACTGCGTCTGCACAACGAGGAGAAAGTGCGCGCCACCACCGCCCTCCTGGCTGCTGCCTCCTCTCCTGGTGGTAACCAGCAGCAGCAGCAGGGCGGCAGGCGGCCTAACACCAAGAAGAGCGGCCAGCAGCCCTTCCCAAACTCCTACGGCGGCTTCTCCAACACCTCCGGAAGCACCAGCACCAACAAACGCGTTCCCTGGGGCTTCAATCCCTGGACCGGCGAACGTGTGGCCCCTGGAGAGCGCGTCACCCCTCCTGGACAGCGCCGCCAAGGAGGTCTTGGCGCCCCTGGAGGTCCTGGTGCCCAGGCCGGGCGCAACCAGAGCATCCTCGGGCCTTCCCCGCAGGCCCACACCGCCTTCGCTCCGCTCCAGGCGTCCTCCGGCGGCTCCAACACCTCCACCAGCACCTGGGATGCAGCCGGCCTCATTGCTGCTCTGCAGAACATGCAACTGCAGGGCAACTCGCCCTGGGTTGTTGACTCCGGCGCCTCCACGCACATGACGTCCTCGGATGGTATGCTTACCCAACGCCTCCCCCCTTCCATCTCCTCAATAACAGTAGGTAATGGCACTAGCATTCCTGTTACGTCTAGAGGTCATTCCGTCCTTCCTACACCTACAACAAACTTCGCTCTTAACAATATTCTTGTCGCACCATCCATAGTCCGCAACCTGTTATCTGTCCGTTAGTTCACTCGCGACAATAGTTGTTCCTTTGAATTTGACGCACATGGTTTTTCTGTTAAGGATCTCAGGACGGGACGCGTGATTCTCCGCTGTAACAGCGACGGGGACCTATACACCTTGCCTGCCGGCACACCTGTCGCCCCATCTCATGCTCTCTTGGCTGCTTCGTCGACACAGTGGCATCAACGTCTCGGCCACCCAGCCCCCGCTGCATTAGAACATCTTAATAAAATTCATGCTGTTTCCTGTAATAAAGTGGACCGCTCCCTATGTCACTCATGTCAGTTAGGCAAACATACGCGTCTACCCTTTAGTTCCTCGCATTCCATAACTCATGCACCCTTTGAACTTGTTCACTGTGATGTATGGACTTCCCCCATCAACAGTCTGTCTGGTTTTTCATATTACTTGGTATGTTTGGATGATTATAGTCACTACTGTTGGGTTTTTCCGCTCCGGAAAAAATCTGAGGTCCACCAACACGTAGTCGAGCTTGCTGCGCTTGCCAAAACACAATTCAGTCTTCCCCTAAAATGTGTTCAGGCCGATAACGGCACTAAATTCATCAACACCGCCACCACCAAATTCCTCGCTGCTCAAGGCACTCACCTCCGCCTCTCCTGCCCCTACACATCACCCCAAAATGGCAAAGCCGAACGCATCATCCGCACACTCAACAATTCCATTCGTACTATGCTCCTTCATGCCTCCCTGCCGCCCACATATTGGGCTGAGGGTCTCCTAACAGCCTGCTACCTCCATAATAGGCGCCCATCCTCCTCTATTCAGCATGAAATTCCCTACACTCGACTGCATAACCAGCCACCAACCTATAGTCATCTGCGTGTTTTTGGGTGCCTCTGTTACCCCAACATGCAAGCAACCTCCAAACATAAACTCGCCCCTCGCTCCACAGCATGCGTCTTCCTCGGATATCCCCCCTCGCACAAAGGTTACCGCTGCCTCGACCTATCGACCCGTCGCATCATCATCTCTCGCCATGTCATATTTGACGAAACCACTTTTCCCTTTGCAGCCACCTTAGACACCTCCTCCCCCGCTTCCCTCGACTTCCTCCTCGACGACGATATGGTTTCGGTGCCTTGCCCTACTGTTGTTGCAGGTGGGACTCTCTCCTCGACGCCTGTGGAGCAGCCGCCCTCAGACGTTGCGGCATCGCCTTCTTCGACACCGGGCGGGCGTGGTCACGTGCCCCCGCCTGGACCCAGCGTGGTTCCCTTCCCACGGGTCTACGTCCGCCGCTCCCGTACGACGACTACGTCCGAGCCGGCCGCTGCCCCAGCAGCCCCTGCGGCTCCTGACGCCCCGGCACCACCTACGGCGCCCTTACCAGCACCGGCGGCATCTCCTGCTCCGCCACCGCCACCGCGTGTCACCCGCACCATGACGGGTGCCATCCCTCGCGTCAACTATGAAGGGCTGGCGGCCACGACGTCATCCTCCCCATCGCCGATTCCGACGAACTACCGCAGCGCGCTGGCCGACGCCAATTGGCATGCCGCGATGATGGATGAGTACCAGGCCCTCGTCGACAACAACACCTGGCAGCTCGTTCCGCGGCCCCCCGACACCAACGTCGTGACGGGGAAGTGGATCTTCCGGCACAAGTTCCATGCTGATGGGTCCCTCGCCCGCCACAAGGCTCGCTGGGTTGTCCGAGGCTTCTCCCAGCGTGAGGGCGTCGACTACGACGAGACCTTCAGCCCGGTTGTCAAACCGGCCACCATTCGGTCTGTACTCAGCATCGCCGCGTCCCGCGCCTGTCCGATTCATCAGCTGGACGTGAAGAACGCCTTTCTTCACGGCCACCTCGAGGAGACCGTCTACTGCCAGCAGCCGCCAGGATTTGTCGACCCTGGCGCCCCTGACTACGTCTGCCGTTTGCAGAAGTCCTTGTATGGACTGAAGCAGGCTCCGCGGGCCTGGTACCAGCGATTCGCCACCTTCATCCGGCAGCTCGGCTTCGTCACCTCCGCCTCCGACACGTCCCTTTTCATTTTACGAGAGGGGACGAGCCTCTCCTACCTACTACTATACGTCAACGACATCGTTCTCACCGCCTCGTCCTCAGCTCTTCTTCAGCGCATTATGGCTCGGTTGAGCTCCGAGTTCGCCATGACGGATCTTGGCGCCCTCCACCACTTCCTCGGCATCACTGTCACACGCTCCTCAGATGGCCTCTTCCTCTCCCAGCGACAGTACGCTGTCGAGCTTCTTCAGCGCGCGGGCATGGCTGAGTGTCATCCAACCACGACACCTGTTGACACTCACGCCAAGCTATCCGCGGCCGACGGGGATCTACTGTCAGAGAAGGACGCATCTGAGTACAGGAGCTTGGCGGGGGCTCTCCAGTACCTAACCCTGACTCGTCCTGATCTGGCATATGCTGTTCAGCAGGTGTGCCTCTTCATGCACGCCCCGCGCGGGCCTCACCGTGCGCTCATCAAGCGCATCCTACGCTTCGTACAGGGGACTCTCTCCTCGGGTCTTCACATTGGCACCGGGTCTGTCAACAAGCTGACTGCCTACTCTGACGCTGACTGGGCAGGCTGTCCAGACTCTCGACGATCCACCTCCGGCTTCTGCGTCTATCTCGGCGACAATCTGGTTTCTTGGTCCTCCAAGCGCCAGACCACGGTGTCCCGCTCCAGCGCCGAGGCAGAGTATCGGGCCGTGGCTCACGTTGTGGCTGAGTGCTGCTGGCTTCGACAGTTACTCCAGGAGCTCCACATCCGGCTACCCTCCGCCACCGTTGTCTTCTGCGACAACGTCAGCGCCGTCTACATGATAGCCAACCCCGTCCACCACAAGCGAACGAAGCACATTGAGATCGACATTCACTTCGTCCGCGAAAAAGTGGCCCTCGGTGAGATTCGGGTTCTCCATGTGCCCTCCTCTCACCAGTTCGCCGACATCATGACTAAAGGGCTTCCGACAGCACTCTTTCGAGAATTTCGATCCAGTCTTTGCGTCCGGGAGCCTCCCGCTGCAACTGCGGGCGGGTGTTAGGCAATAGAATATGCCGCAGCCCCTTACCATATGCTGCGGCATTTGTAGCCATAATTAGTAGATGTAAATCAAGGATTAGTTGCTATAATTAGCATATGTAAATCAGGGATTAGTTACTATATTTAGTAGAATTACCCTTGCCTTGTAAAGCAAGGCCAGCCGGCCCTATATAACAGAAGGCGCCCCCTCCTATTGAGGTGTGGCCAATTGCCTCCCAATTCTATCTTTCTACATAAATATTACCTGTCTATCACTGGCACTGACTGAAGTAGCTGTACGAAGTGAAGCATTCTCCATTTGTCCAGCGCCCAACATCTTAGATTTCAGAAAGCGGCACTCTTGAATTCGATCTTGACATAGCTGAGCCTTTTTCTGTACCAAAATGGAAAGAAAGCAGGAAATCATCTGTATGCAACTTACAGGCCGTAAAGGGGCATCTTAAAATAAAAGAAAACATGATTACATTCCTACTTGGAGTTTAACTAGCTTCATATTATTTATTTGTAGTTTCGCCTTTTCATAGAAAAGCTTGTCATGGAGAAATCTTGCCTCCTCTAATCTGGATAAGTAAGTAGAGTTACATAGAGATTTCATCAAAGCGGACACCAATTAACAAAATACGCAAGTTAATCATTAAGTACCTCTTTTGCTTATCAACACAGCAATCTTTGATCCTCTGGGTACAAAGAACAAACATGTCACATAGATAAGTGGAAAACTCCAAATAGGAAATAAACAATACCCCCTCCGTCCCTTTTTAATTGTCGCCGTTGGTGTGCGTGCCACAAGTTTGACTCGATTTGTAGAAAATACGTGCAACATTTGTATCTCAAAATAAATTTGTTAAAAAACTAGATTCAAAGATCTTTCTAATGATACTAATTATGTATTATAAATATTAATATTTTTTAATATATAATTGCCGGCAGTAGTTTCTTGGGAAGCGCAAGCGACAATTAAAAAGGGACGGAGGGAGTATGTTGTTGCTAAAATTAACAGCTAAAGATGATATCATACCACAGCAGCAGAAAGCCTTTTAAATTTTCTAGCCATATGAATCTCATCCAACTTATCGCTCAGCATATCAAGCTTCATTCAAAAGGCAAACAGAAAACAACATTAAGTAACAGCTTGAGTGCTAGATCATCAGATTAAATTATTATATCTGCTATGCTGCATGAGAAAAAATAACTAATTTTCATAACAGAGAAATTCATGGAACAAGTCTAGCGAACTGTAGATTCTGAACATCAGTCAGCAACTATAATTATAGTTCCTGACAGGCTACCCTCTGACTAGTCTCCACAAGTGTGCAACAGCAGAAGCCTTAGGGTTCAGGAATGAAACCTAAACTCGTGATATCACATAGTAGATTATAATGCGTGAAATAGATTGCATTGAGCCTATCGGGTCATATAGTTGTCTCCTCCAAATACATATGGCAATATTGGATTATACAATCCTAAACTACAAAATACTCTAATACTTATTGAAGGCAATAATGTTGCGTGGAATATTGGATTAGATTGATTGAGAGACCTATGTACATATATACAGGGGAGAGGAGATCTCGTGGTTTATAGAAACAGGACCAAACCAAGATCTCCTCATATCTCTCTATCTATCTGTAGGGCCGGCTGGCTATAGTCGCAGCACAGGCCCATGCCATATACATGCATAGCACATATACAATCTAATACTTATGATTTGTATCGTTACTATAATACTATTACAAGCCTTTTTCATCCTCAAGCCATCAAATATAAAAGCCCCATATCCCAACCCAACAAGGGGGAAAAAGAAAAAGAAAATAAAAAAGAAAAGAAAAAATGCAAGAAAACTTTGGTGAAAGTATCATCATGAATACTCAGCAACACTAAAAAAAAGCATAAAAATATTATTTATATTATGTAGTCTAAATAATCGAAACAAATATGAATTTTTCAGAGCATATATTTCTCAAAAGCTCAAAGCAACATAACATTTGTTTATTTCATATGATAGCCAAACTAAACTAGTTAGCTAACGCTGTTAGTTTAAATGTCAACATATTGGGCCTAGACATATAGGACACGGTTAGTTTGTGGGCTGAAACTGTCTTACATAGGAGTATAGGACCCACTATGTCAGTCCACATCCAAATCAATGTTGTTATTCTAGTTACAAAAGATAGTTTGTGGTAATATGGACACATGTGTGGTTTTGGATATGGGTTAAGCATAAAAGTATCCTTACAGCAACTTAGGACTAGTCACATAGCTCGCCTGAAATTTACTCATTAGTTCATCTAACAAAGAAAACAACTTTACAATTCAGCTGACACAATATGATATTAGCTACGTCTGATCGTCTAGCACGTCAAGGGCTACCTCATCCGGAGTACTGTCCTCTTTGTGACCAAGAAAAGGAGACTATTGACCATCTACATGTCCATTGGGTGTTTGCAAGAGATTTTTGGTTCATTCTGTTCAGACAGGTTGGTCTCCAGACTCTATCTCCTCAGCCCACTGATCTATCCTTCCATGCTTGGTGGGAAAAGTCTAGCAGCAGCATCAATGATGAGATGAAGAGGCAAGGAATTAATTCGCTCATTATTCTCGGAGCTTGGACCATTTGGAACCATCGCGATGGATGTGTTTTTGATGGAGCAACTCCAAACTTAGCTGGGGCTTTGATCTTAGCCGGCGAGGAGCGCCACCTTTGGTGTATGGCTGGGGCTCGAGGACTTTCTTTCTTGACAGCCCTCCTCCCCGGTAGTTAGAGGGTCTTTTGGTCGTCTGTGTGTTTTTTCATGGGCGCATTGTAGTGGGTGGGTGGGTGGGTGGTGTTTGTGGGGTTGTTTGGGCTCTACCCTTTCTCTTCTTATAATATAATAATGAGGCGCAGCTCTCCTGCGTTTTCAAGAAGAAAAAAACACTGCATTCAATGTAAAGCAAACCCTTCAACAGGACAACTGAAGTGCTTTTTTCAAAATAGGCCGCTCTGAGCAAAAGATTTTTTTTCTAAAATAAAGTACGCTACTTTACTACTGACAGAGGGAAAAGTGTACCTGTTTTAGATTATAATTGCTTATTGATGCTGACAAAACTTGCTCCGTGGCATTAGTTATGGTACATACTACCTGTACAAAAGAGAGAATTCCTAATCATTTTACAGAAACTGATCATTTCACTGAAAAAAATTGTGTATACAGGAAGTTTGAATACAGTTTAGACTGGTTACTTTTACCTTGTTCCAATCAATATCCACGGACTTCCCATTATCATGAGCACCATTCTGTTTTTCTTCAATCATAGGAGAAGGCTGAGATACACAAGGAATCTCTTTTCTTGATTTTTTAGGGCTTCTTGCTGTCTTAGCGGTTTCTTCAGGACACTCTTGCACAGCATGACAATTTTCCTCAGCAGTTCTCTTTCTTCCAACGCCATATAAATCCAGATGAGAGTTGCATTCAAGACTAGGTTGGCTGTCCAAAGTAAGGATATGACATGAGGTATCTGGGACCTTAGCGGACTCATTTAGCCCATGTCTTCGAGGAGTGCCTAGGATAAAAGATTCACTGGTTTTCTTCAGCTTTCTAACAGAATGAGAAGAAGCTGATAAGGTGGAATCATGATCTTCAGTATTGCTGAACATGTCACTTGCTCGATGACCAAGTTCATTCTTCTCAACCAATTGTAACCGGGAAGCTGCAGGCAATTCTTGAAGCTTCAGAGAAGAAATTCTCTTGTCATGTTCAACAAACTCAGCACCCAAAGAACAACCCTCCTGTCTTGCCACTTTACTATTGGATACAGGAGTAGTGAAAAGTTTATGTATTTTTGGGCGTAAGGAGGATATGGATCCTAGTGGAACTTGCACCTGCAGATCTGCAGTTCTTGGAGTGTGTAGAGCTGTTTCTATATCCATCACTTCATTTTGCTGTCGCAGCCACTCAGCATCCATCAGCGAAATGGCAGTAGCAGCACTTGACGACTGGGCAGCATCTGTGTTATACTTACCAGATGGTGGATCCAAACGATGGGTTTCCATGTCAACATTACACATGGAGGAAACAAGTGTAGTGCAATTTGATCCAGATGATTGATCTTTCGTCAAAGATTGATCGACAAGGTCGGGTTGCACGTCACCATTGCTCATGAATGATTTATATGCTGGGCAAATCTTCGCAGGAGGTTCTGCAGTATTATTGACACCAGGGTCAACATCCATGTGATGGTTGCAGTTCTGCAAAATAGTTCAATTACAAACACTGATAAGCACAAGAGTAATAGATGTCAAATCAAAAACCAGATGATAGTAAAATGAGAAGCAAGAATAGGGAAACGCAGTTCTGGTTGAGGCAACTGAACATAGTGGGCCTTCTGAACCTTTCGCCCCAACCGGTAGAATTTTCCTTTGATGATTGGTGGGCTAGACCTGCTGCTGTGGTGGACGGGCGGTTGGGCAAGGTCTTAATTCCATCATCATCCTTGGAGACTGTTCTATATGGAACCACCAGAACCAATGTGTCTTTGATGGGGCTTCACACCTTCAACAAATCTTGCAAGCACTCTGGCTCCATCCACCAAAGAAATAAGATTGCGGGTGTAGCGGGTGCCAAAGGAAGTTCCTTCCTAGCTGCCTTGAAGCGGGAGGCTACCTAGTTTTGGCCAGGTGTTTTTTTCTGAGTGGGTTCTGGCAGTTTCTATGTTTTTCCAAAGACGCAAATGTTTTGAATAGCTCCTGAGCATGAGTGTGTTAGTGTCTTGTTTTAGACTTCTTTACCCCTTTACTCTCTTATTAATATAAATATATGCAGGCTCTCCTACATATTCGAGAAAAAAAAAAGTTAGATGCGTAGATAACTGTGTTTGGTTACACTATCAAGGATGTTAGTGCCTGTTATACTAGTTTCTCTAGGATCCTCCCAACATGTAGGTTTAGATATATGTTTAGGTGCTGCAGTTAATTGCACATTTTAATGTATAGCTAAAACACATCAAAGAGTTTGATACAAATTAATATAAATGACAATATAATACATGAGCTGCTTGGCTCAAACAAACTTGTGTAAAAGAAAAGGATCAGTACCTAACCTGTGAATTCTCATGGCCAGCAATTATCATTTCATTATCTTCTTGAATCAGATCTTTGCTGGTCGAAACTGCATTTCTCATAGAAACATGCTCTACAATCGCATTATCCATGCCCAGTTTATCAGAAGATATACCATTGTCAATGCATAAATTTTCTTCCCTACTTTCTTTCCCAGATGTAGACAAGGTCAAAACACGATCAGGAGTCACATTAGAAATACCAACTGTACGAGTGTTTGTTCGCTGGCTCCCTTGTATCTTCTTCATGATACTGCTCAATGTTGGTGACAGCTTATCATAATCATAAGTTCTGGGGTTACCACTCAACAGACTCATGTCAGAAAATGTATCCCGACCATTGGTTGATGTTCTTGAAGGATTAGATGCAGTAAGTTCCTTCAGGGGTCCCTCAGATGCAGTATTAGGTGTCATTAGACTCGCAGCTGAGTTGGCCGTAGAGTCATCAGGTGGAGCAATATTGCGAAAATGCAAAGAGAACGTCCTGGAATCCATAGTTATATCATGGTTGTCATCCTCTGACATTCCAGAATCCGATGGTCTTCCTGTTTGAATAAAGCTTGCCGATACAGGTCCAAAGAAGTTTTCGTCTGTCGTAGGAATGGGCATAGTGAGAAGACAGGATGCTTTTCCACAAAATAATATAGCATTATGGTTAGCATATATAACTAATAAAAGAATAGAAGGGTCACACACTCGCACTATAAGCATGAACACACAAAAGCAAGACACCCCATGCCATATAGTGATGTTTTACTTTCTAATTTCTAAATCCGAAAAAAATGAATCCACAAGCAACTTCAAATCCATTGACGGTGCTTTGTTTTAAGATCTTACTGAGCAAACAGTACACAAATGATTGCTAGCTTAACATACTGTGCAATCAACACGCCATCTACACCTTAGATCTCTATATTGCATCTATATTCAAAATTCAGCAGTCAGCACAACAAATTTGCCTACTGTATCAAAAGTACGGCACAGCACATCTGACACCAACATCTATATCCAACACAAAGAGAAGTATGGAACATCTGAGCAGCAAAGCTGACATGATTCAGTTTACAAATGCCTAAGCATCAGAAAAAAGCTCGGCCCAAAAAAACGTAAATCCCGTTAACTGTAGGAAGCAAACAACGAACTATGTGGGGTCGTAACAAAATCAAACATCCAACTCACGGATACATTTCATTTCGAAACAAACAGAGGACCCCACCATCGGCGGAGACGATGGATCCGGCGGCGCTGCCTGGGGACGACGAGTCGACGTCCGGGACGAAGATGACCGGGTGCGGGTGGAAAGGCTCCTCCGTGTCGTCCTCATCCTCCCGGCCAACCGAGGACCTCCCCGGGGAGGTGGAGCCGGGCTCGCGCTCCTCGGGGGGCGTCTCGAAGTCCTCGTCGCGGGCGAACACGTGCACCGCGGTGGTGTCCGCGAAGCTCACACGGCGGGAGCGCCTCCGCGCAAACTTTTCGTCCTCCGTCCCCGGCGACGGTATGATGCGGCCGTTGCCGCCGATGTCCATGGAGACGGGGCACTGAGAAGCAGAGCTAGGGTTCTGCGTTCAAAATTTGGGGAAGAAAGCGACCTGGGGTTTCTGGAGGGAATTCGTTTCGTTTCGGTCTGGAAAAGGAGGCAACACACCAGCAATAGTAACAGAGATTTTTTTTACTCCCCTGCAGGTGCCTGCCTGATGATAGGCTCATCTATCAGGCGATTGGTTATAGCCGCCCGATGCCCATCCGATGGCACAGGTCTTTTCTTCTTCCTCCAGCAAATCCACTGTTCTTCTTCCTCATCTCGCCATGGTCAGCACCGGTCTGCTCCTCGCCCCGCCACCAACCACCGCCCCTCCGCGGCGCGCTAGGTCGCCGGAGCTAGCCTTGGGCATTCGGTACATACCGAACTGATCGGTTCGGTTCTTCGGTACCTATGCAAATTCAGTTCCTGAGAAGTCAGGACTTGGTACCGATCGGTTCCGTAAAAAAATCGGCTTGGTATCGGTAAATTCGGTTCGGTTCGGTATTTACTGAAATGATCACGGATGAGATGTAATAGCATATTCGAAAACTAATTTTGACTTGATTTCATAGATAATAATAGTGTAAAATACATATACATATAAAAGTCCACAGACCATAGAACCATAGGTGTGAGTGCCAAAAATACATAATATAATAGTCTACAATAGTATAATCAATAACATAATAACACTCAAACTTATCACATTTTAGATAAATTCGGTTCGGTTTCAGTATTTACCTCGGTAATTCGGTTCCCAGAAATAAGGAACCGAATATTTCGGTTTTGGTACTTTTAGTTCGGTTCTCGGTAAATTCGGTTCGGTACTTGGTATTTTGTAGCCAGGGCTAGCCAGAGCTCTGGCGAACGTTAGTGCGCTACGGCGCCCCCCCTCCACCCTTACCCCTTCTTTTGCAGTGGTCGTCCCTTCCCTCTCCCACTCCTTCTTCTCCGGGAACGGCAGCCATGGAGCTCCCCCGCCATAAAGCCTAAAACATACAACTTTTAAGTTGAAATTTTAAAAGCAATAGCTCAAGCAAACATGTCCTTAGAAGCCTCTTTAAATTGTTAGAGTTTAAGCCACTAAACCTGAAACTATTTGAAACCCCTTAGAAAGCGGATTTCTTGACGTGGAACACAATAGTTGCAAAATATGTCATTGCTGCTACAATTTTCTTCATCGCTCTAGGTTATGGACCGTGCAATTTAAATTAAGGGCATGGCTTTTCATACCGCGAGCATAACGTACCACACCAAGTCAAAGCAAACACGTTCTTTAGGGCATGGTTAGACAGTAGAGCGAGGCGTGTCAACAAACTACCGCCATACGCTTAGGCGACTAAAGTGTGAGGTGACACGACACCTTAACTATTTAAGCAAAACCTAAAGTCTTAGCTTAGAGCAATAGTTGATAAAGAAAAAAAGAAAAGGGGAAATGAAAAAAGAAAGGAGTAAGAAATGGACTACCCACCGGGTGATTTTTTTTTATGTTAATCATCTTTTTATTAAATACTTTAAAAATAACTGTATCAAAAAATATTTTAAAAATTTAGCCATTTTGGTGTGCGGCCAAATAACGTACGACACATGTATTAGCATAGCAACATTTACAGCGTTAAAAGGCATTGCTTGAATGAAGAACCTTATCATGCCACTCCCACTAATGTAATAGTATCATTCTGTAGTGACACCAGGAGTGGCGTGACAAGATTAAACATTAAAAAAATTGTAAATCTTCAATGTGACATCAGATGAAGACAGTTTCTATATGACAATTGTAGATCTCAACAAGATTTACAACCTTTTAGTTTTGAGTTTTTTGTTTTAATGACGTTAAGATGCACAAAATTATTAATATAAAATTTTATCACGTATTGATGCTCGACGCATTGCGTGGGCTTGACTTTGCCAGCCAGGCCGTGTTGTACCTATCGGAGACGACGCCCTGTGGCTTCACGACGTGTTGAAGCTCAGCGTCAGAATCCGCCCTAATGACCAACTGTATCAACTTTGGCACAGAGAAGATTGACCAACGAGATCAACTTTGGCACAGAGAAGATCAGAAGTGCGATCTGTGTGTTTCCAATCTAAAAGTTAACTATCCCGTAACAACACGAAGCGCGATCTGTGTTTTTAATCTAAAAGTTTAATTATTCCCGTAACAACACCGGCCTAGATGCCATTGCCACTCAGAATTTAATACAGTAAAAATTAGTCTCGGTCCTCAAGGGTGCTGATTGGTTAGATAATGCAGAAGCTAGTACATACATGATTGCATACGGTACCCACCTTAATCATTCGCTACATGATACCCAGCAATCAAAATGTGTTAGCTAAGCGTAACAGGTATGGGCAAATACAAGCATATAGAGGTGCGACTGGAACTCCGGAAGTCCCATCTGCAGCTAGTGTATAAAGAAGCTGAGGACCTCATCTCGTCTCGTCTTTGGACTACATCATTTGCAAGTGGATATCAGCAGCCTGTTGAGCCAGCTCATTCATCATGGCCTCGTCAAAGAATTTATTGATGCTCACATCTTCACTCATGCCCTGCAAATATGATGGTGCATACAGTTAGCACTTAGCACTATGGCTAGTATAACACTGATAAGGATTTTTACTGTATGATAAAAGTTGAAGAGTGAGCAAATTATATGGTTGTTCATAAATCAACTGTGATAAAAATTAAGAATATATGGTTGACATAAATCAACTATATCACTAACCTTCCTTCGCCTGGTCTTTACCATGAACTCACGGGCAAGGTGCTGTATAGGCGCAGGCTCCAGGGGACGAAGGACAATACTCTTATCTAACGGGTCACCAGGAACAATGGCCCAGTGATCGAATACTGACAGACAAAATGCTTGTCCCTGTGTATGGTATCTGAGATCTGTCTCAAATCCAAAAGACTCTATAACAGGTAAAAATGCCTGGAAAACAAAGAAACAATACCATTAGTCAAATAAATAGTACCATCAGTAAGTAGATTCACTTGCATGCTGTTATCACAAAGGTTTTCCAGAAGGAAGACAAAGGGTGAATAGAGATCACTGTGTTCCTTACCTTAACAATGTATATTGGAGTGCCTGGCTTGGGTACATCAGCTGTTACATGACCACGCCGCCGGGATAGCACCGTATAAATTGCAGAGACACAATCAATTGGTGTTTGGATCTGCCACACATAAGATCGTCACTCTTCAGACATGTCAGCAAAATAGAAACCAGATAACATTGAAATATGTGGATGTATCCACATCCTTGTGTATATAGAGAAGCACTAGAACTGACCTCAACATAATACACAGGTTCCATAAGGCGAGGATTAGCCATAAGGAATGCAGAGTAGACAACACGACGTGCTGTGGGAATTATCTGACCACCACCACGGTGCAATGGTTCTGGAGCTATGTTTGCATTTAAGATCTTGAATTTCACATTCCTAATTGGTTCATCACACAAAGGACCTTCTCTAGCACCCCACTGGAACCTATGTATAGGTTGATAAATAAACTGGTTAAAAAAAAGGAAGTGTAAAAGATTCCAAATGAACTTAGTTAACTGAAGAGTACAGAGCCCTACCCTTGAACAATTGAATCTTTGACCGCATTGAGCAAGTTCTTGTCAACCTCAATTGAAAGTGTGTCATCCAGAAGAATGTTAGGACCCTGCATGTCAAGTAAGATGTATTCAGGATCAGGTATTCAGTAGATGGAAATACAACTGATGGACAAATGAAAAGGCTGAAGAATTGAAGGATACATCATGTAATAGGAACAAATCAAAGTCAACTGCAAAATACAGCACTGAGATTGACTGTGGGTCAGAAGCACAGTGGGTTCATTAATCTCTAGAAATTGTGAAAAGGAATAAAGAATAACCAAGGTTGCAAGACAGAACCAGATCAGTCAGCAGTTTATGGCATATTACCTGCTTGTCAGGTCCAAAAGCCCATATTGACCTTGCTGCAAGCACATCCCACTGGTAGCGTTGGCGAAAGAAGTCTGTAATTTCTTTCTGTCTTGAATCAAGGTTAACAAGACCATTCTCAATATCTTCTGCTAATCCCTTCTCTAATGGTTCAGCAAGCTGCATCATGCCATAAATACCAGGTTCAATAACATATCAGTTGTTTGCATTTACAAATAAAGATCAGCACAGGAAATGTCAAAAGCAAATGCAAAGAGTGCACTCAAGAAAAGTTTACCATAGTAATTTTGTTCCTCTTGTTAGGTGTTTCAGCAAAACATTTCATAGAAGAAGTATCAACAACTGTTTCACAAAATGTAACAACAGGATCTGCTACCTGCATGCCAAAAGGTAACAAAGCAAATCAATTTGGTCCACCCTAAAAATCAATTAAAACCCCCCCGGAGAGGGGGGCAAAATTAGCGGAAGTGCACCATACGTACCTTCACCTCAACCTCTGAGTAAAGCTCTCTCAGGTCCTTCATTATGGAATCCAGATATAGTTCACCAGTCCCCAGGATAGTGTGCTCTCCAGACTCCTCAACCTTGGTAATAGCAAGAGGATAGCTCTTGCTAATTTTACGAAGACCTTCGACCATTTTAGGGAGCTCACTTGGATTGAGAGGCTCAGCTGCTATTTTTACAACGGGCAAGGTGTTGAAGCGTAGAGGTCTAAATATGTACACATCTTCATCAATATTCATAGGACATATAGTAGCAGTTTTCATTATTGATGCATCTACTCCTTCAATAAGAACCCAAGAACCAGCAGGGGCTTTACTAATTGCAACACGGTAACGTGCCTGATAAACCCACAATTTGGTCACCTCTTTGACAGTCATATCCTCTTCATCATCTGGGGAATAACCTTCTCCAAGGACCCTCACAGTCTGTCCAGTCTGTATTGTGCCGCTATAAACTCGTCCGAAGGCATCAAAGACGCTGCAATCAGACTTTGGATATAGTTTTGTTATGTTAACCATAAGGAGTCCATTGGGATCACATTTTTTCATAGCATCTACAATAGAGGAATCTTGTGGTCCAGTGTATATGTGGTCTATCTTTCTTGCAGCAGCATCCTTCACTGAGGGGATATGTTTCACTAACATATCGGTAAAACCAGTAGCAGTGCCAAAAATTGAGCGGCAAGCTAACCTCAGCAAAGGTCTAACATTAAGCTTATAAGCTGCATTGCTCAGCGTGACACCCAATTCAGCAAGCTTTGATTCCACATTCACCTTTTGCTCACCAACAACCAGACTATAAATTTTGTATAGAGGCTCAAGGATAAACTCAACAAATGATCTGTTAGCCCCTTCCTTTGGCGGCTTCTTTTTAAAGGTTCTAGAATCAGGGTGAAAATACAGGTCTCCCCATAGGCGAGATGCAAATTTCTCATGATCAAATTGAACCCCATGTATCTTTAAGTAAAGATGGGCAAAAGACTGTAAGGTAAAAGACCAGCCTGCAGCACCACTTGCAAAACATACGTTTCCAGCAGCAGGATCCACAAGCTGAATGCCACCTACTGTAGTAGAACACGATGAGATAAGATCATTAATTGCCTCTAGAGTATGCCGGAGCTTGAAATATGCATCATTTGGAGGCAGTTTTAGTTCTGTTATCAATCTGTCAACCTGTAATAGGACACAGTAAGCATAAACTTCAATTTCATGTTGCTAGTGGAACATAATAGAAAAGGGGCAGCAAAAATGTACCTTGTTAATCACAACAACAATGGGAAGCCTTTCTTGGATTGCATGACGAATTGCCCTCTCAGTATTAACCTAATAACCAATGAAGGTAAATAAATAGCATAATACTTTACACTTCCGTATATAAGAATATAAAAATATTCTAACTGTCTAGCATGCATGTAAGCCAAAAGTACAAAAATTTACTTTCAATATTCCCACATCTTGTAGTTTCTAAAATCACGATAATCCAAATCTCATGTCCTCACTCTTCAACACAAACATGAACAGCATAAGCTACTTACTTTACCAAAAATCACCAAACTAGCAATTTGTTGTATGACAAAATCATTTATTCATGCTATCTGGGCACTTAAAATTCTGGGAGTGTTGATTCACATGTGGCTACTTTACTCTGTCCATAATGGCTGAAAACCTACACGGTCAACTTAAATACTCATCTTCCACTATAGGTTCACAGGACATTCACTAAGTCAAATCATTACAAATAAATAAGAACATGGCCTTTAATCCAACAGGTGTGACCATATAATAATAATAATCAACATGCTCAATGCATCAGAATCCTCAAATGCGCTGACATATTAAACGCAAGCTAAACACAGCTTACCATACAGATCCCAAAATAACGGCATCTGCCTAAACTGAGTCCATATAGGTAGCGCATGTGAAGCAAGTTTGTGAACATCATGAAACATTAGTACACTGTTCCCAAACACAATAAGGTGCACTTAGACAGATCTAGCAAGCAAGGTATCACCATTTACCAATCGGACTCATAACAGTAAACATAGAGATCAAATTAGTCTAGTTGCTATCTGACTTGATCTGTGGGGTCTGGAATATGCCAACAACTGAGACATCTCTCTTAGTATTATCAGCAATGTCACCCATTGCTCATTTAGAATGCATGGGTTAGACATCTAGAGAAATTTTTGTGACGCTGAAAGAAAACTTTACTCCAGTCCAGTCGAAATAGAGGGTGGAGTGCACTAAGTTGGACGGGATACAACTGGATATAGACTCTTTGTTGAAGTGAATTATGTTGACCAGATTGTACTATGCACGGATTCATCTCCTCATGAGCCAACATTTTCTCTAAAATGTGCATTAAGACTAGTAATTTCAGCATAATGCATCATTATATCAAAAACATGACTACGAAACAAAAGGTCAGTGCATTACCATTACTCCCTCGGCAGCATCAACAACTAGCACAGCCCCATCCGCAAGCCGCAGTGCCGCAGTCATCTCATCGGAGAAGTTGACATGCCCGGGCGTGTCCATGATATTGCACAGGTATGACTTGCCGTTTCCCCCTTCGAGAACAAGCGACATTGGCACAGCCTTGATGGAGACCTGCCTCTCCTGCTCGTCCACCCTTGTGTCAGTGAACCGCACATGGCGCTCCCCCTCAGAGTCGAAGGTGTCCACTTCGTGTGTCTGCTCTACGAGCATGTCCATGAACACCGTCTTCCCGTGTTGGAGGTGGCCGATGAGGGTGACGTTGCGGACGAGCGCGGGGTTGCCCGCGAGGCCTAGTAGGAAGTCGGTGGACGCGTAGGTAGACGTGGCCGCGGCGCGGGTCCCGACCTCGAACTTCACGACGCGGGGCGGCGCGATGATGGGCATCTCGAGCGGCTGCTCGTCCTCGTCCATGACGAGCGCCTCCACGCCAGGCCCGTACACCTCCTCGGCGGTGGGGTAGTACTTCTTATCCTCGGCGAGCACCACGGCCTGCTGGGACGGGTCGCCCTCATCGTCGTCGACGTCCATGAGCGCCGCAGGGCGGGAAGGGGAGCCCGATGGGGAGCGCCCCGCGGGGGACGGAGATCGGGACGCGGAGGGGGACGGTGAGGCGCCGCCGGCGTCGGAGTCGTCATCAGCGTCGGAGTCGGCGAGCTCTGGGCCTATGTAGTTGCCGAACTCGTCGTATAGGCTGTCGTCCATGACGGCGGCGGCGGCGCCTAGGGTTTTGCTCGGCGGCGGAGCCGGGAGCAGGTTTGAGATTTGGGAGGGAAGAGCGGAGAGGCGGCACGAAAAGAGCAGACAGTAGTCGTAGGAGTTGTCGCGAGATTTCGTGGCCTTTTCTTTTGTTTTCCTTTTTTTACCGCCTTATTAATGAGCCCAGCGGCCCAGCCGATGTGAGAAGCCTGGGGAGCCTTGCGAGCCCGATAGGCCCATTTAACTTAACTATCCCAGGTCACAATGATATAGTAATTATTAATTAGGGTGCAAATGATACCGATATTTTATAATCCGATCCGTTTGGATGAGTTCAAATTCGCCAGTATTTAAGTCTGGTTATTCAACACATCATATTCTCCATATCAGAATACTTATAAATCATATATTTATGAGGCACCAAATGCAATAGTACAAACACCTACAATAGAGCCATACATGCATTTCAAGCTTCCTACTATCAATAACTTCTCAAAACAAGATACACTTTTTTTTGAAGCACATAAACATTGTTTTTAATATATATATTTGCACATGAAAACATCACTAACCATTTAAAATGCATATAAAATCCACAGTTTGCACACATAGAAGAGATTATTATATAATAATTGACAACTAAGCTCACATATGGAAAGTGCTTTCGGCTGATTTGAGCCGTCTCTTAACAAGTCATATTTCTTTCATCCAGATTCTCGCTATGAGTATTTATTTAAATATAAATTCTGAACCGCATGCAAGCCTTGAATGAAGGGGAAAAAAATAATGAAAAACCGAATGGATCGATCACAGCACGTACCTATAACGCATCGACTTTTAGCCAGATGGAAACAGTTTATTCAAATTCAAAATCGCAAAGGCCGACAGAGCGGATCCGAGCGGATATATGGTTTTACTGAGCATCGGAGCAGATATATGGTTTTACTGAGCATCGGAGCAGATATATGGTTTTGGGAGAATTGCTTATTTGGTCCTGAAAAAAAGTTCGGTCATTTATTTGGTCCTCTTTTTTTTTAAGTTGTCTATTTAGCCTTAAAGTAAAATTTTGTTATTTATTTAGCCTTCCGTTACTTTAGAGGTCTTAACGGTGTTAAGTGGTGTATAAAAAAACCGTTTTGCCCCTCCGTTAAAAAAATTAAAAAACAGTTTTGCTTGTTTAATGTGTGTGTATTGTTGGTGATGTGAATATATATATATATATATATATTCTACAAATTAGGGTTTGAGAATATATATGTTGGTGATGTTAATATTTGAGAATATATATACATACACACATATATATATATTGTTGGTGATGTGAATATATATATATATATATATATATATATATATATATATATATATATATATATATATATATATATATTCTACAAATTAGGGTTTGAGAATATATATGTTGGTGATGTGAATATTTGAGAATATATATACATACACATTAAATAAGCAAGACTGTTTTTTATTTTTTTAGCATAGGGGCAAAATGGTCTTTTTACACACCACTTAACACCGTTAAGACCTCTAAAGTAACGGAAGGCAAGGCCAAATAAGTAACAAAATTTTACTTTAAGGCCAAATAGACAACTTAAAAAAAAGAGTCAGATGAGTAACCGAACTTTTTTTCAGGGCCAAATAAGCAATTCTCCCTATGGTTTTACCGAGCATGTCAAACATTCCTACTCCCTCCATTACAAATTATAAGTCAATCCAATAATCTTGAAGAGTCAAATCATCTTAAATTTGATCAAAGTTATAGAAAAAATATAAAGATCTATGCCATGTGAAAATATATTTGATGAACAATCTAATAATACTTGGTTGATATTATAAATATTATTATCTTATTATATAAATTTGGTCAAAGTTAAACTGATTTGATTTTCGAAATTTTTTGAAATGACTTATTTGAGATCGATGGAGTAACATACATGATCACTCTGTTCGGCTGGCTGGCTGTTCTGAGAAGAAAAACACTGCTGAATGGCTGGCTTGTGCAGGCTGGACCAGCCAGCCGAACAGGGTGGATAATACTATAATTGATTGTTTTGTATCCTCTTTGAATCTATAGACATGAACAAGCCGTCGCAGTTTCGTGTAATGGTTGAACAATTTATTCAGTCATATATTCAGAGTCAGAGAATCAGACCCATCAGAACATACGCATAGATAGTTCATAGAAAACTAGCATAGATATCATTACCCGTTCCCCTAACCAGATCATACATACCACTGGTAGCTTCTGCATTCGCATGACCTTGCTGCTTCATTTGGGGATATTTAACTTTTTGCCATCCTAATGGTTGTCACCTCTCCAATTGCCAGTTTTACGGGGGCTCCTATATTTTTGCCATCGCAAACAGTAAAACACTTATAAATTTGCCATTTTCGCTGACGTGGCACCACGTCAGCACAACTTCACGGCTCCGTCTTCACCCGTCTGTGCAGCATCAATGGTGCAATACAGCTGCTCGTCTGATCCCATCTCTGTTGTCCACTGCATGTGGGCCCCAGATGTCATTACTTTCTTCCTCCTAGCCCAGCCCGATCCAGTCATGTAAATGGGCACCGCTCTTTCAGGTATGCCGTGCACCCGGCCGGGGCGCACGTCGTGGCGCCGGCAGCGCCGCTGCCGCCACCCGCGGGTTGCACCACGATCGGAGGTTGTAGCCGTCCATGAGGTTCACGTCGTATAAGTCGTTGCCACCGTCGCCGGCGAGCGTGAACTCGGCCAGTGTCACGGGCGTCGCCGCGTTCTGCTCGTCGCACTCCAGGTATCCGGACCCGCAGTTGCCCGTGGCGCAACGCAACCACCATCCCGCTGGCGTCTTGCCCGCAGCCGGTGCGAACCCACATACGGTTGGACCACCCCGTTGGCGCTGGGACCGCGCGAGACGAAAAAAAAAGGCCGACGCACCGCCGTCGCCGCCCGCGGTCCGCGCCGCCTGCCTACGTGCTCCTGCGACCTCCGTCCCCGGCCGCGCCGGCGCCGCCCACACGCTGCTCCGCCTGCGCGTCCTCCCCGCTGCTGCGGCTTCCACGCCACGCCCCTGCCTCGGTAGCGCCGCCGCTCCGCTTTCACACTCCTCAATCCTGCGGCCTCCACGCCATGCGCTTGTGTAGCAGCTGTGCCGTGCGTGCCGCGTGCGCGTCGGTTTGCTTCGCTGGACCGCGCTTTTGCTCTGGGCATATGGTGGAAATGGGGCGCCCAAGGTGAGATTTGCCGAGATTAGATGGAATCTGCACACGGGACGAACCCGTGCAAGCGCGAGCAGGCCGTGACCAGCTCGCCGAGGTGGGTTGTCATGGTGCTCACCACGCTGCTTCTCTCGGCCGTCGTGATGGTCATCGCCCTGCGCTTGTGCAGCAGCTGCCTGCCCAGCACTAGCAGCCGTGCTCGCGGCAAGCTCGACATGGAGGGCCTCGAGGAGAAGCCGCCCGTCGCGTACATGGCCGTCAAGCAGCAGGCGTCGTCGACCCCGCAGAAGCCTGCTTTTGTACCTGCTTCTCCGGCCTCATCAGCCACATGCAGTCCCAGGTCCCAGCTCCTGCAGGTCCTCGTGCCGCGACGCGTGCAGGCCGGGATGTTCCTGTGCGGACGGGCAGGCTGGCTGGGGCCGAGCAGACGGATAGGCAACGGAGAAGAAGAAGGCACCGTTAGTGCTGGGCAAACGGGAGAACACGGAGCCGTGAAGTTGTGCTGACGTAGCGTGCCACGTCAACGAAAATGGCAAATTTATAAGCGTTTTACTGTTTGCGATGACAAAAATATAGGAGCCCCCGTAAAGCTGGCAATTGGAGAGGTGCCAACCATTAGGATGGCAAAAAGTTAAATATCCCCTTCATTTGAGGCTCATGCCGGTACCTGTCTATTCCCTAGCTAATTAACCGTATCCGGGATGAGCACTATGGAGCCTGAGGTCTTCCTGCCCTCCAGATCCGCGTGGGCTTGGGCAGCTTCCGACAAGGGATACGTGTGGTTCACGCGCACGCGGAGCACCCCGTTAGCGACGTTGGCAAACACCTCGCCGGCTGACTCCAGCAACTCATCACGGGTAGCAATGTAATGCATGAGGCTAGGCCGGGTAAGAAACAGGGACGGAACCAGGTCGGTCCTTGGGATTGGGTCAGGTCTACCTGACGACTGCCCAAACGACACCAGGAAGCCGCGGGACGCCAAGCACTCCAGGGAAGCCTGCACACATCACAGATACAGATCGTTTGGTGTTGCCATTGGCATTGGCATTGGTATTGGTATTTGTGAATTGTGATGGCAATTTAGTTGCAGCTTGCAAGACTGAAAGTTTATGCCCAGAGAGTTGGATTGGATGCTAAAAAATTAAGGTGGTGCTTTGCAGCAAATCATCATGCCATGGTTCATATCATAAGATCGAATAAGATGAAAACTCTGGTAATAACAAGCAGTGGACGACAACATTGCAGTTATCTATAGTATATAATTACAGTTGCAAATAGAATACGTACCTTGTATGTATCCTTTCCAACAGAATCATAGACAACGTTGACACCTTTTCCTGATGTAATCTCCTTGACTCTAGCGACGACATCTTCGCTAGTGTAAATTATGGGGTGGTGGCATCCATCCTGCGCTGCCTGAGCAGCTTTGTCTTGATTGGAAACAGTCCCGATGACAGTGGCACCAAGAGCGTTGGCCCATTGACAGAGCAGAGAGCCAACACCGCCAGCAGCGCCATGGATCAGGATAGTATGGCCACTCTCAACCTGCGCGCGTGAAGTACACCATGGTAATAATGGGAAGAGAAAAAATTTATTACATTTCGTCAAGGGCTGTCAATCAAAATAGCAGCAGGAGGAGATAGAAGAAGAAGGGATGAATGAATAATCATAATCTCATTCATTTAGCGAAGGGCTGAGGCCTCAGAGGCTCAGACTGGATATACCTTGAATACCCGGCGAAGCAGCATATGGGCGGTCATGCCCTTGAGCATCACGGAAGCTGCTTGCTTATGGTCAACCGAGGGTGGAACGGGAACAGCGAGAGCCGCCGGAAGGATCTGCTCCTGAGCATAGGAGCCCAAGGCCAAGGGGTCGCCACCATATGCAACAACATCGCCGACCTTTCTGCCAGTGAGGCCAGGCCCAACAGCGGTGACGACGCCAACAGCTTCCATTCCTGCATGCTTGCAGGACCGGAAGGATCGAATCACCATCACGTAGAGAAAGAAGAAGAAGAAGATGATGCATTTGTTCTCGGATTAAAAGTATACCTGGGGTGAAGGGCATGGTGGGCGCGCTCCAGAAGAGCCCCTTCCGGTAGTAGGTGTCGATGAAATTGACGCCGACGGCGGTGGTCCTGATGCGGATCTCCCCTTCACCGGGCTCCCCGACCTCCACCTCCTCCCATCGCAGCACCTCGGGGCCGCCCAGCTCATGGACCCTGATGGCCTTGCACTTGACCATGTCCTAGTCCTAGACTCCTAGTACTAGTGGTATATTGTTAGGTGGCAAGCAAAAGCTCAAGTTGAGGAAGAAACTGAAGCCGCCGGGTGAAGGGGGCAAGGAGATTGACGTCACTGATGATAATTTTAATCAAAGCGCGATATATACTATCCGCGCCTTCTCGCTGATCTGTCATCGCCGAAGTCTGATAATGACTCTTTGATAAAAGCACTATATCCGCGCGCTTCGCTGCACGCACATGGGGCTGACAGCAACTACGGGCCGGTTTTTAATACATTTTTAACACTGATTTTGGAAGAAAAATATTTTGTATCATAAAATGTGTCACAATAAAGTACACGCACTACCCTTTCATCATCAGAAACACGTACTTCATACGTGCCACGGGACGTCCGGACCCAAGCGTGCGTCCGGGCGCCCGTCCGCGCTGCCACTACTCTCCTCTGTTATGGACCCCATTCATCTACATGCGCTGGCTGACTTGTGCCCATTTATGTTGGTGCTACACCGCTGCTGATGCATGGGATTAGATAACATTTGTGGGGCCTACCTAGCTGCATGGGTCTGTTGCTGCTGCACGTTACATGCGAGAAAGATGTATGTGTCGTGATTTTTTATGTTAAAAATCTATAACTCCTAAACCAAGTATCCTAATTAAAATCTGACTGCACCATCGTGTTCCTTGTAATAAACTCTTCAAAATAAGATCTCACATAAATATATTTTGATAAATCTTTTTCAACATATATAGTGTCTTTTGCAACATCTATACGAAGCACCTGCAACGTACCTCTAAAACTACTAAAACACTGGATACGTATTTTTGCAACACAAACTCTTGTAATACAAAATATACATTTAAAACATACTCTTGAAACGTATATATGGTCACTACAATATAGACAACATTTAGATAAAAATGTTTTCAATACACGTTTAAAATAGGTACGACATTTGAAATATATACACTTTGCAACGGTACGCGTATAACCACTTCAACATATGTAACACCCAGGTGAAACACATAAAACATCTACATAAAAACAGGCGAAACATTTGAAACATAGTTACAACATTAATGTATAGCCATTACAACATATGCATCACCATGTTCTATTTTTACAACATCAAAATGACATACATAGAACATCCAGACGAAACATCTGAAGTACTTGGAATATAAGTTCGAAACATGTGCTTTCGCCCCGATGTCAATTTGCTGCTTGGAGAAAAGAGACTGGTTGTTGCGGAGCTCGACACGGCGACGCATGGAGCTGGATGGAGAGAGTACAACATATGCAACATTTTCGATCTACTTTGACAACATACATGTAAAGAAATAAAAAATATAAATACTAAAAAATAAAAATAAAAATTTGAAACAAAAAGAATAAAAATAAAAAAATAAAAGAAGAATAAAAAAGAAAAAGAATAAAGAATAAAAAATAAAAAATAAAAATAAAAGGAAATAAAAAAACAAAAACAAAAAAAGCGCAGGGGCGGGCGGCACGCGGCCTGCGCCGCTCCGAGTCGCGCGTGGCGTGCGGCGCGCGGAAGGCGCGTCGGGCGCGGACGGACGCCCTAAGCGGATCATTACCCATACTTTTTTTTTACAACAGATAATATATATACTTTTAAACTAGAACCAGAAGTTGCTTTTCAGTCTTTTACTGGCCTTCCACAATTCCATGTAGAGCCAAGCATTGGCCATGAACGATGAACCTACTATACATCTTACCCACACCGGAAGCTGGAGCAGACAGACTTGCTTTAATTTTAAAATTCGGAATTGTACATGCTTCTATCGTCTGCACAAGAGTGAGAAATGTATGTTTCTTATGAGAATGTGATCACCCGTGAAATAACTAATAGGCAGAATAGTACAATGACAATTCGTATTTTCTCATGGTCATTAATATATACCTAGTTAACTAAAAAAATCACAAAGGTCCACTCACACATATATGTATATATGGAATGTTTTGGGACTTTAATCCGATATTGCTAATTTAGGAGGAGTGAGACCAACTTATTAAAAGTGTGAGCTATCTCTAACTAGTTGATTTTCTTAACTCGAGACGTCGTCCTCAGGACATCGACAGTCTGCTTCATCTCCGCTCCAACATCCCCACAAATTTATATTACATTGCAATTTTCGCTCAGGGACATTGTTTGCAATTTTTTGAACTCCGTGAGGACACGTAAATATTTCTAACAAAATGAGAGCAGACAGATGCATGGGAAATGATTTTTTTTTTCTTATTCAAAACAATCTAGCTTCATACAAAAATCAGTAGGGCAATCTTTGGATGCCTGATCCTGTAGATTACGTTAGGACACTTGGTTCACCTGAGAGAGGCAAAGTAAGGAAAACATTGGTTTCAGGGAACAAGCAAGGAAAATCAAGAAATATGGGATTAAATGCGATAGAATTGTGGCTAAGAAGCCACAGATTGCAACTTACACTTGAGAAAACACACGAAAAAACCTTGAACCTGATCATTAATTTGACATCACAAGGCCAAATTAACAATATTCTGATTTTTTAAAGCCTAACAATATTCTGAATATCGAAGCCTGGCAACATAGGAATAATAAGAAGCTCTGTAACGATGATTTACCAAAGAATTACACCACATACAAATTTAAGAATGAAATAGGTACCTTGAATTTTGCATGAAAACCTAGCCTAGATGATCTGATCCAACTACAAATAACAAAACCATTATTGTTTAGACATTCCTCAACAAATTGAGGACACGTAATTGACCTTCAAAAACACTGATATTTCATATGCACCTCTGGTATTGCTATTTCAGCAAGCCTCATAACCCGAAACATGAACTACTGATTGGAAATACCAGTCGTGCTATAATCTATCTACAATAGAGGGAAGATTTCTTCCGGTCCGAACTTTCTTTGGTATGGCCTATTGAAACTGTCCCGCAACCGAACTTGCTCTATCACCCGTCCGGATACAAGTCCAGAGTCCGATACAACTTAGTTGAAGACTCACGGAAGGCGGCGATGGGTCTAGACGGAATCACTTTGGCCTCCAGCCCATGTAGTGCGCCAAAGCAGTTTTTTGGTGCATACATGTTGAGCATGTGTTATCTCAACCATCCATATTATGTCTTGAGATCTGTGCAATGCAAAAGAGTAGTATATAACATTGGGAAAAGTGTGAAGCACGGATCTCAAAGCAGATTTGAACGGTAAAGATAATACATGCCCCAACATGTGCATGCTGCATTGTATTATTGCATGTGCGCACGCCAAACACCTTGCACGGCCAGCCATGCATAGTGCGTCCTCTACCTTTGCTCTGGCCTCGTTACTAGCTTGACGTCATGCCTATGCAATATACTGATGTTTTCTCATAGAAAATAAATCCAGAAATACTTTAAAATAAAACTGGACAAAAAACGATGAGTAAGAAATTAAAGCTATATTTATTTGCAAGTAATAACCGTGTGTCTTACAATGGGAAAAAATATATCAATATTGTATTCAAATTCAGAATTAATAAGACATTGTCATATTTTTGTCAATATTAACTTACATCATGATTTCATAGTCATCATAAAATAAAATACAACCTTTTTTTCCTAGATATAGTAAAACATAAATAGATATATATGCCCTGTTTTGTAGAGCTCTGGGAAATCCTACATATAGAGTTGTAGACATGTTAAATGTGGTTACATGACTTTTTAGTTTATAGTTTAAAAATAATTTAAATCTTTAATAGCCTACTCCCTCCGTCCAGAAATAAACTACCGCTAGAGAGGTTCATGGGTAGTTTATTTCCGGACGGAGGGCAAATTATAGATCCAATATAGATATTGGAGATAGAGCTATGCCACATGAAGCCATAGCATTTATGTCCACATTTTCATTAAGGTTTGACATTATTTTTCCCCGTTGCGACACACGGGTACGTTTGTTAGATTAATAATAAAATGGCAAAAATTCTCTTCATTTTTTATGGCCCTCCTAACTAACTTTATGAATTTACTAGAAATCCTAATCTAAATAGACCCTATCGATCATGTTTGATATGGCTTTCCGAGTAATTTATAGGAATCCTAATGTAAATATTATCATAAAGTATGATTTAGAATAACCCTTATCTAACGTGATACGTGCTCATATATATTAGAACAACTCGATACGAAAAGAGCAGAAATCGGATTATATTTAGGAAAAATATTTAAAAATAAAAAATCAATTAGAGTGAAATAATAGGAAAAAAATGTGCCCTAGAAAAAAAAGAATGGTTATGGACCCATAATAGACTCCTACCATTTCACTTAGGCATGTAGGGAAAAATAAAAAAAATAGCGCATATGGGAAAAATAATAGAAATAAAAAATAGCAATTAATGGACTTCGTCACGGATTCCTCTAGTTTATAGAAAAAAGCAAAAATATCAATGGAGTCCGTCACTGACTCCTAAAAATCCACAAAAATAGCAATATAAAATAAATAAATATATAATATTTGTATACTATTAATGTTCTTTCTCTCCCGTTGTAATGTATGGGTATATTTTTTTCTAGTATATAAAAATGCAACATGTGTGTACCTCTGATATTGCCTTTTCAGCAGACCTCATGTTGGGGAAACAGGAAACAGAAGGTACAGGCCCAGACTTGGCCCGGGCCTTTGAATAGCCAGACACTCTTCATCGCAAAAATACTGTAGGCCCTGCCCTCGTGTGCCACGCACAGAGGTCCGCGGTCCGCCTGACGACTATCCTCCTTCTCCGTCCGGGTACGCGTCCCGCTTTCCTTTCCCCGTAAGCACCCACCGCACGGAGGAGATCACGATCAGCACCGGCCGGCGGACGCCAGTTGCGACGGGGAGGGTGAGGATGACTGTCTGGCCTATCGCCCGATAGCTGGCCCTTATCCCTTGTGCTTCTGTCTTCGCGCAGATTCGTTTCGATCGGGGTATTGGCAAATTTGGTAAGGGGAGGGGAGGGGAGAAGCGGCGATGTCGGGCGTCTTCGGCAAGGTGTTCGGGAAGTCCAAGGTGCAGAGCCAGGCCACGGCGCTGGCCTCTCTGGACAAGCTCAACGAGGTGAACAGATCCGCTGACATCCCTACCTGTGTTAGATGCAGTTGTTACTTGTTACTTCGAGGTGTTCGTGTGTTTCAGCTATGTAGTGATTAAGAAGACTAGAGGTTAATTAGTTGACATGTAAATTCTATGCATTCGGATGTGGATCAGATTAGCCGTAGCTTTTCTGTAATTGGAACCTGTAGCAGTTTTTATTGCAATCGAAACCCAGCTGTGAGGTATAATCCCAAGGGGGTGATGGTGGCCAAGGTATATTACATTAAGAAGAAGATTGCTAGCTTTTCTTACCTGTGTTCTATTTTCAAAAAGGATATGGTTGCTGTTGTTTCAGGGATAAACAGATTGACTCCCTGTATTATTCAATGTATAGAAGATGTGTAGAAGGATTATATCCAAACAGCAGATGATTTTGCAAACCTGTTTACTATAAACCGCATGCCTTCAGTATTCTCTGTTACTTGTACAATTCTGTAGGTTTTAGTGTCCATTTCACTTTTCCAGAATAAGGACTTTCTTTCCATAAAGCTTGTTTAACTATGTAAGACTCGCTGTTCCTCTAGTTGGAATCTGTAACACTAACTTTCTTAATATGCTCTATAACACTAACTTTCTTAATATGCTTACAGACACTTGAAATGTTGGAAAAGAAGGAAAACTTGCTAGTGAAAAAGGCCAATCTTGAGGTCGAGAAGGCCAAAAATTTTACCAAAGCCAAGAATAAAAGAGGTACAGTATAGCAGTTTGCCAATTCCAAGAACTTACCCATCTCTCTGGAGTCCCCCCCTCCCCCCTTTTTTTGGGGGTGGGGTTATTGCAATGATGTTGCGTAACCACTTAAATGCAATGACAATATTATGATTACCGTATTCATTTTAAATTTTCCCTGTTTTCCACTAATCGGTAACTCGGAATTTAGTTGCTTGTATTCCTAGTTTGCTACTGCTAGTGTGACCTCTGAAGAATGTTCCGCAAAAATTTTGGTGGTCTGCCTTTTTGCTGAATATAGATAGTAATTGTCATTTGTCAATTTGTCACTGACAAGGAGATGCCCTGCTCCGTGTTCCATTTTCAATCTTTAGTTCCATGATTTTGCATCTATTCTCATCGGATATTGTGTTACTAATGACCTGCACTAGAGGACTCCATTTTTTGAAAACTCCAAACATGTTTCTGTTGAATTCTATCCAACAGTGTTCCTGATTGCATCTCACAATTCCATGGTATTCCGCTGCTGCTCCTAACTGTAACTATACCAAAGAGAAAAACACGTGCACACTTTTTCTTACCTCATCAAGGTGCAGATTCTACTCATCGGAGATGATGAGTTTTCTTTCTTCTGTGCTTAATGAGTTTTAGTGGGAAGAATGACTTAATTGTTAGCATTGAATTCACATTGCAGCCGCAATACAGTGCTTGAAGAGGAAGAGGCTATATGAGCAACAGATTGAGCAGCTTGGAAATTTCCAGCTCAGGATACATGATCAGGTGGACACACAAATAATAATCATATAGTTTGGTTTCCATCTGGGTCTTATTGTGCTTATTAGATTTATTATTATTGTTATTGTTATTGTTATTGTTATTGTTATTGTTATTGTTATTGTTATTGTTATTGTTATTGTTATTGTTATTGTTATTGTTATTGTTATTGTTATTGTTATTGTTATTGTTATTGTTATTGTTATTGTTATTGTTATTGTTATTGTTATTGTTATTGTTATTGTTATTGTTATTGTTATTGTTATTGTTATTGTTATTGTTATTGTTATTGTTATTGTTATTGTTATTGTTATTGTTATTGTTATTGTTATTGTTATTGTTATTGTTATTGTTATTGTTATTGTTATTGTTATTGTTATTGTTATTGTTATTGTTATTGTTATTGTTATTGTGGTACTTCACTTACCTTTTCTTTCTATAGATGATTATGCTTGAAGGCGCAAAAGCTACAACAGAGACTGTGGATGCATTGAGAACTGGAGCATCAGCAATGAAAGCTATGCATAAATCAACGTATGCAACATCTCATAATACTATGCCTTTAGAATCAGTTATCATGTTTTTGAGTTTTTCTTGGGCTTTTACAAGTACGTCTAAACTGATTTATGTCATTAAAATAAATTGCCAATTGGATACATCAATCTTTGAAGCTTAATCTTCACTCTCTTAACCCTGGTTCATCTTATTACCTCAGAGGTTTTCAACTATTGTACTGATTATTTATTGAAATGATGGAACACAGCTTGTTTAGTGATTTAACTTGCAGACGAAAATAGAGGTTGTCAGACTTGTGATAGGATATACTTGGCAGAAGTCTTAGAAAGAGTTCACACAGCAGAAATAATTATGCCTATTTAAACCTTGATAATTTTGTTGATTTTTAGTTTGCATATCTGGTGATGTCATGTAATATGTGACATCTTTTTTATATTCCTATTCTTTTCACCGTAACAAACTTCAGTACAATCTAGCATGCATGTTAGATTCGTAAGTGATTATTCTTGTGTACTTTGTTCTATAGTATTTTAGTGCACACCTATGGTGGTGAGTCTAATATATATCAGAAACAATCACTTTTACTTCTCGATTTCTGGGTATGCTATATATTTTCCTCCTTATTGAAAGAAAAATCGTGTTTCTTTTACAGAAATATTGATGATGTCGATAAAACCATGGATGAAATCAATGACAATATGGAGAATATGAGACAAATTCAGGATCTGTTGTCAGCGCCTATGGGAGCAGCAGCTGATTTTGATGAGGTCCCCCCCCCCCCCCCCCTCCCCCTTCTCTCTGTCTCCTGGTCTCCGTCGGCACACATGCATGTTTTTGCTTAACCTTTTCTGTTTTATATAGGATGAACTGGAAGCTGAACTTGCAGATCTGGAGGGGGAGGAGTTGGAGGCAGAGCTGCTTGCACCTACCACAACAGCTCCGTCCACAGCTCCAGTGCGTGTACCTACTGGTCAGCAGTCCACTAGGCCATCTGCCCAGAGTAGTAAAGCTGAAGATGACGAGCTGGCAGCTCTACAAGCAGAAATGGCTATGTAGTTATAGGTATCTCTCCATCTTTTGTTCTGAGTCAGGTCCATATTGTTGTTTCACTCGTTAGGAATTAATAGTTTAACAACGTAGCTGTCAAATCCCCATTACATGAATTATTTTTGAAGTTACTAAAATTTGCAATAGGTTAGTTTCTTCATGGCCATAGGCTGTGTGGCGCCAATCAGTTATTATTAGAAGACTTATACATTGTGTATAACAGTCATTGACACGGTCATCTTGGAGTTCAGATTCTGCGGATATCTCGGGAACTCTGGTGTACTCATGACTCATGAGGATCGTCCTAGGAAGATGTCAGAATTCAGAACCACAAAGACAGCTGCATGCCAGCCTAGCTGCTTATGTATCATAGCATGATATGGTATTGTTTTGTAATGAAATATTTCAGATGGGCTAATAAACATATTTCTACTAATAAATTGGGATATGTCAGTATTATGTTCTTCAGGTTTTGCCATATCCATCTGTTCTGGTGCCGATTCTAGTTGATGATGAAACTCTTTGCCTACATGTTCGGTTGTTCCTGATGACGAAGTTGGTGCAGATTCTGATTTTTTTGAGCATACACTCGTGGCGTGGGCAAACATGCCTTATAGTGTGAAAATAGGGAACCACAATATTCAGTTGTCTTGTGCATGTTCCAAGATCGCTGCAGACAATTGTATTGCATCGTCAAAATTTGGCGTTGGTGGAGGAATTGCTAACGTTGCTGAAAATCCACCCATGTATTTGTGAATTTACCACTCTACATTTGTAAAAATGTTGCATCTAATACTGTTGCCGTTTCAGCATCACAGTACTGAGATTTGGGGAAAGAAGTTCATAACAGAAAAAGTCTGATGTAAAGTGCCAAGTTCTTGCATCAGACTCCAATGATATAGGCTTGTAAGGGCAGCTCCAGTGGAATGACTAGAATGGTCTCTGTGTGTATGCTCAAAAAAATCAGAATCTGCAGTTAGGCTGGAATGACTAGAATGATCTCTATAATGCTAAGTAAACAAGATGGTTATGTAACTTGGAATTAAGGAGATGTAAGAAAATAGTTTCTTATACGATAAACTTTATTTATATGAGAAATACTCAGTTCGTACTATAAAGAGGATTATTCTCACTTTTCAAGAAGTCAAACTTTTTTGTAAATTGGACCAAATGTATATAATTTTTTTTAATATTTGTGGTGCGTAATTATATATAAAATTATATTAATCTTAGAATATATTTTTACAATAAACTTGAAAATATGAATTTTGCTAATACTTTCCAGGAATCTAGTCAAACTATGCATCCCATGATGACATTCATTTTTAGATGGAGGGAGTCAGATACATGTGTGTCGTAGGTAGATGATAGAAAAGAGAAAACAATTGATTTGCTAAAAAAATTATTTTGTAGAAACAATTTGTAAGGAATATAGTTTTTACAAGTAGTGTCTATATACATGGAAACTGTCATATTGTTTTTCTAGTATTGTTATATCCTTGAAATCTTAGGGTATGTACAATCTACATACAACTTGCTGGTACAATGAATTTTCTTCACCTCACACACATATGACCAAAGTTATATGTAATTTGTTTAATGCTTTTTTATGTATCTATGATCAGATATCAAGTTTGAATATGGTTTCTAACTTTGTTGATACAAAATAGTCAACATAAATAAGATGAACATGATTGCCATCTTATATAGGACCATCGATATAAATGATATAATATTTATATACAAAGTAATATAATCATGATTTTCAAAATCAAATATAACACAATAGAATCACATTTGCTTACTATAAAAATTTCTTAAATTTTGAGCTTACACGTAGCCTACAAAATCTGTTTAAAGTAACAATATACAATATACTACATGCCCTTCATTCCGAACAAGGAAAACTACTCCACCTCTTAAAGAAAAACAAAAAAGTCCACCTCCTCACAAAAACAGGAACAACTAAAAAATTGGACCTCTCAAAGACAGAATCAACTAATAGAACAAAACATCAACTTCTACTTATTGTTTAAAACCCTCCACCCAAATTTGAAGCTGGTGAACACTTCTCACCTGTGTCTTCAACTTTGATGTGCGCCTTTGCCTTAGTCTTCCCAAACTAAGATATTATCCGGGGATGATCTTCAAGCATTAATTAGTTATGCAACCATAAAACCCCTTTTGTAAAATCTTATTCTCCATCCATTTCATAGCTCTTTTTCTTTCTGGTGGAAACATGATCATCTAGTTCAGTAGAAACCGCTATCTTGAACATAAGCATCTCTATGCCTTTTCAGCCACATTTTTAAAAACAAAGTTTATTTCTATTCTAAATATTCCAAATAACTGCAGGAGTAAATATTAAGAGTACCAACTTTTTTTATGGCTCAGCCAAAACTTCCCTACTGCGTGCCTTAGCCTATAAAAATATCACAACAAAAACAAACAATCATTTCTAAACTTTGCTGGTGATGAAACTTTTGTCGTAGCGTCTTATCATAAAATTTGCAAAATTGATTGAACACATCAATCTTCTACAAAAAGGTAAAGACTTTATTCTGGCCGGCCGTATTTTGGTCCAACCGCACGCACACCTCATTTACTGTGTCCCCCCTATTCTATCCCTCTTCCTCTTCCTCAATTCGTTTCCATCCATCCATTTCCCTCCCTCTCCCACCCCACAACCTCTCCTCGCCAGGACGGCTTGGGTGGATCCCGTCGCCCCCAACCGCTGGGCCGCCCCCAGCCCAGAGCCCTCTCCTCGCCATCGCCGGTGATTGCTGCTGGAGGCCGGTGGCCGTGATGAGGGCGGAGGCAGGCGTCCCTCTTACCGTGCGCGCGGCTTCAGCCCGGAAAAGGGCGCCGCCGCCACCACCATCGAATCCGGTGTCCGTGGCCCAATCTGCAGTCTCTGTGCATGGATCCACCTCCTTTGGCTCGGATCTGCCGAGCTGGCCCCGGTATGGGTTTGGGCTCCCTACTGCAGCTCGACCTTTGTAACACCCTAGTGTTAGTTACTATTTTCACATTTGTATTTGCATGACATCGAGCATTGATCATGTCATTTCATGCGTCATCACCATTTGATTTGAATTACATTCCTTTATATGATATATGTTTGCTTATATGCTTACAATGCCATAGATGTGTTAGCATGCAAATGTGATGCTTGTTTACTATTCTAGATTACTTAAACATGTTTATGTTAACATTTGGAACAATGTTTATGTTGGTGAAATCCCCAAAATACCCCTCTAGCTCATAGTTGACTAGAAAGCCCTCCTAAACCTATTTTGTTTGACCAAACAAGAAACTTAATTTAGAGACTTTGCATGTCAGAGCACCCTTAATCAAAGTTGTGTAGAATTTTATAAGCAACAAACTTTATTTTTGGGTCAACTCATGAAAATGGGTGTAAGGTGGTCAAAATTGTGAAATTGTGCAGATTTGGGGCTGTTTTGGAGTTGCTGAAATTTGCTAAGTCTAAAGCTGAAAACAGTTTCAAAGTACCTGTGTTCTTCGATCCATATCTCTCAAACCAAGCCGTTTCAGTTGAAGTTGTTCTAATATGGATTGGAGTACTCGTGTAGCTCTTTGACCCATATTAGTGAAGTTTTCGCTGAAACGCCCTGGATCGAGAGATATTGCGCGTCAAAGATCGAGTTTCAGTCGGTTTTTGGAACTGAATCAAAACCGATTCAGTTTGAATCGGTCAGCGACCGCCGCGGCCGCGTCAGGCATCCCGCGCCAGGTGGCGCCGTACGCCGTCGTTGCCCCCTCGGCCGACCTGCAGTGCAAAGGCAACACTCCACCCTGTCTCTTGACCGATCCACTCGCTCTCTCTCTCGCTCTCGCCTCTCTGCTCTCCTCTTTCCTCTCCGCCGGACGCCATGGCCGCCGAGGCGATGCCGCGGTGAAATCCACCGCCACTGCACCGTCTCCGACAGCTCCATCTCCCTCGTAGCTTCGCCATTCTCTACTCTACGTCCTCGACCCCTTTCCAGGCCGAGTCGACCTAAGGTAAAGCCGTAGCGAGCTCCTCGCCGCCGCGCCATTGCCAGAACGCCGCCGAGCTCTCTGCTCGTGACGACCAGCGCTTTCCCGTAGTCGTTCTTTTCCGTTTTGCTTTGTCTCTAGGTCTTCTTGGGTCGCGGTTTAGGTCTGAGGAGTTGGTTGGGCCATTCTTCCCGTAGGCTCGTCGGAACACAGCCTCGCCGTGGCTCTGCTCGCCGCCGTGCCGCCATGCGCGTGTGGTTGGTGCGCGTCCGAGCTCCATAGTCCGATTTTTCGTGCACGTAGCTTCGTTTGGATCTAGTGTTCATGGAACGAAGTTCAGTTTCGCCGGTGAAGGCCGGAATCCATCGGCGCGCGCTCGCCGGAGCTCCGCCGTCCGCCATTGCCGCCGTTGAGCTTGCTCCGGTGGTAGTTAGGTCTCTAGAGTTAGCTCATCGAGTTCGTCTCGTTCGCAGGAACACGTAGGTGCCCTCGGTGTCGCCGGTGACCTCGCCGTCGGCGAGCTAGCGCCGGCGGCTCTCCCTCTCTCTGACGCGTGGGACCGGTCTGACCGGGGAGCCCACCGGTCAGTTGCTCTAGTGCGCTTCTGGTGCACTGAACCGGGTGTGTGTAGCGTTTTGAGTCGGGTTCGTTTTAAAAGAAAAAGAGAAAATGAATTTCCAGAAATTTTGGTAAATCTTCTAAAATTCATATCTGGAGCTAGAAGTGTCCAAATGAGGTGAACCAAATTTTGTTGGGTTGTATTTCTGAGCTCTATACAGGAAAAATATGAAATATGACTTTGTGGTAACTTTTCTGTGTAGTTATAATTAATTTGTTATATGCTTATAAACTTGATAAATGCATAACTAATTATAAGAATATGCTAAAAATGTGATTCCACTTGCATTAATCTTGTTTAGAGTAGTAGGATCTGGAAAAAATATGTTTGCTGGTTGGTTACTGTTATTTATATGATGTCATGTGTAACATGCCTTTCATGCTATACTCTTGCTAAATTTACCATGGTTGATGGGAATAAGTAATGGCTATGAATATTCTTCCTGAGACTTGTTTTGTGATAAAGAAGCTACGAAAAATGGGAAATCTATTGTTTGATACTTTTCACTGTATTAAGTATTTTCCATTGCTTAAATGGCTGTCTGCTTGTTATTTTTGTGTAGCATGTTTTGTCTGTCCAAATGACTTGAAATTTTTCCAGTAGCCTAATATGGGAGTGTTTTATCTACTATAATTTTTCTAGAATTTTCTGGGCACAGCAAATAAAGGGTCCAGTTATAAGGTAGTGCTTGTTTAATTGTTTTTAATTGAGTAATAATTGGTTAGAAAATGTTTTCATGCATTTCTATGATGCTCCAGCTTGGTAACCTTACTAGACACTTTGGGGTTGATCTTGTTCATGTGTAGGGCAGGTAGGTCCAATGTCTTTGCTTATATGCTTTATTCGTGGTTATTGGTTAAAAGGTGGGTGTGGTAGGGAAGTTTGTTGTAGACCTCTTACGCAAGACGAGAAATTGTTCTATAGCTTGCTTAAGAAGGGTGAGTATGTGTTGTTGTTTAGAGAAGAAATATGTACATACTCAGTAAATGTTTGATAAATTATTTGGATGTTCACATGTTGTCTAATGCATCTCATGACTCAAGTTGTGCATCTCTATATTGCATTCCATGTGCATTCTCAATTCTCATATATGCATATCATGCATACAGGATCGTCGGGAGGAGTGTAAGTTACACTGCTGCAATTCGATCCGCCGGAGGAAGGAGTACCCCTGGAGATCGAGGTGCCGAAAGCTCCCGAGGCCGAGGAGGAAACTGAACTGCCGGAGTGCACTGACCACCAGCCATCTAACTTCGTGAAAGGCAAGCCCCGGAACATCCTTAAACCTCCACCTATCTCTTTTTATATAAATGCACCGGTCTTTTTTAAATCGTATGATTGTGCACTTAAGTATAGGAGTTGAATTGATACCGTTGCTGCATTTATACCTTGTCCACTTGTCTACTATTCTGGTACTATTACTAGACAAGGGATGTGTTCGATCTTATGCTTAGCCATGCTTAGATCGGTAGAAGTCAAGGGATTTCCTGTCCTTCGCGAGTATAGGTGGTGACTAATGATGATGGGGAAGGATTCCACATGGTTGACTATATGTGCCACCATGCCACAATGATAATGAGAGAATCAAGTCTAAGTAGCGGGGAGCCGCATGACATGGTTGAGGTCATGCTGTCTTCGGTGCTGCTTGCGGCCGACTAGGATTGAGGCCACCAGACATCAGTTGAGATTGAAGGACGTCGTCACATAGCTGGCCAGATAAGTCGTTCTGACCGCGAAGCCGAGTAGTCCCTTCTGAGTCGAGAATTTGTGTGACATGGATAGACATATTTTGGAGGTAGGAAGAATGTGCGGAGACACCATTTTGCCATAGTCAGGTCAGGGACCTGCACTTCCTGTGAGTGGGTTTGTCTCCGAGAATATAGTCCCCGCCAAGCTCGCGATATAATATGACTCAGAAAGATCTAACGGTGACCCAAGAAGCCACTGATCAGGCTGACAGGGTTTGTGATTGGCATGTTTGCCAGCTGGTACAATCGATTCGAATCGCCGTCTCTCCTGGTTAGTGAGAAACTAAACTGATCTTCTGATGAGGTAGAGGCTAACAACTTGAACATATGGATTATGGTGAGATGAGGTTGATATCTGTGGATATCGGAAATCATATGGTTGTATTGTTTGCTATAATATCAAGTGATTGTTTAGTATAGCTGCAAACCTTAGCTTAATAGCTTAACTGAAATCGAAGTTAAACCATATCTAAAATTTATAAGTTGAGGAACCACTGTAGTAATGCTTTTTATGCAAAATGTTGCTATCCTCTGAGCTCCACCAAATAAGCCTGCATATTCTTGAGAGTCTTTTTATTTACTTCCTGTCGGGTAAGTCTAGCTGAGTACAATTGAGTACTCAGGGTTTTATTCCCATTGTTACAGAAGGAGTGGTCTACTATGCTTATTGCAAGAACTGCTTCACCCCTGCGGGCGAAGAAGATTAGACCTGGGGCAAGGTCGTTATCCATCTTTAGTTTTTGTAAGATGCTGTGACATGATCAGCTGGTAGTACTCGTATGTGAACTACATTGTTTCAAAACTATATTAATTTCCGCTACTGTTGTATTTATGTAAAAGACTATGTTGTACTCTGATGTTTTATTTCGGTTGTGAACTTATGTATCATGTGATGAGTTGTTGCTGAATTTGTAAGATCCTTGGGGTATGTTCTGTTTAAAATGTTTGAAATCCTTCGAGATTTCTGGACTACTAGGTTTATATTGGCTCAAGTGTGACTTGATTGCTACTAAATTGGCGATCGTCGTACTTATGCTTGTATAAATTGGTCGGTTCTGTGACAACCTTCCCCCCTCCTCTTCCTGTTTAGAGATGGACGAGCAGCTCATGGGTACGCTTAGGTTCAACCTCGACTAGCTCATGGTCACTGGTCAGGCCCCGCTCCCCTCCGCCTGCCCCCATCCTGCTCTTCCCCTACTTCCATGGTGGCTCCGACCTGTGTATGGATCTGATGCAAGTGGTCATGCTTGTCTTTTTGTTTTTGTCCAGGACATGCTTTTGAGGCAAGGGACAAGGGGAGTACTGGCAGAGGGGGATGCTAATGTCGCGACGACGGATGGCGCAAGATGTGGTTTGCAGTTTCCTTGCCCTTTTGTTGCAGTCCTGCTTATCAATGTCATGCTCTGCCCTCCAGCTAATCATTTTCCTTGGTACATAAATGGCCCTAGATTTTTTATGTTTCTTAATGTCAAATATATGTCATGCGAATCATTTTCCTTTGGTATGTACCTTAAATGATAAATGGCTGTAGATTTTTTATGTTGTTTAGTGTCAAATCTACATACTTGGCTGCACATAAGGCATGGGATACTGAATTGAGGCTGCATTCATTATTTTTTCATGAATACAGCTCTGTGTCTCACCATACTTGTTTATCACAATGTGATGGCCTTTTTTATTAGTAAAAATGAGCTAAATTACCTTTTTAGGAAGACATTGTTGCCTAATGAATGACACTTAAATTGCTTAATAAAATTGCAATTACCTACTCATCACCAATAGAGGCTCCAGGAACATCCATAATCCTTTTTAGATCAACTATGTTTTAGAAAGCCTATGGTGAACATCAGCTCGTTGATTTATGCCTCTGGCTATTTGTGAGGAACTGATAGCTACTAGATTTGGGGTACCTCCAACACTAGAGTTTTGAACTGATATATCTCAATAATTTTGCACCGGTGAATTGGCACTATAGTTTTAAAGTTCCTGGGATCCCATTGTTCATCCTATGCATTTATTCTGTACTGGTACACTCTTATTTATAACATTGCTTCTGTTTAGCACTTGTCCTATTTAACACTTTCCTATTTTACCCTTCGTGCACTTGCTTTTTCTGAATACATAAATCGCCTATTTAAAAAGACATTGTTGTCTAACATATGAAACTTAAATGACCTAAGAAAATGCAGCTGGTGTTAAGTTTCATAGAGGTGTCAATAATCAACATTTAGAGGTTAATAATTAGCAATTGCATGCATCCTGCAATGCATTGCATTTTTTCTGAACTTGGGCATTTTGCTTCCTGTCCTGGCAGCTCGTCACCATGGTGATAGTCGGAGCGGCCAACCAGTTCAGCTTTAGCCTCCTCACAGTGAGTAGTCCTACTCCATCTGAATGAATGAATGAAAGAATACTTCTTCGATTTTCACAGAAATATGAATTTCTTCCTTGCCTTGGAAAGGAAGATATACTTGCTGCAGGCGAGCGGGATCTTGCTCCTGTTTCTACGTTGTCATGAGGCTCATTTCCATGATCTAACACGGATAGAGGAAGTACCACATGCAGCTGCTCAAGGTTAGTCCATCAATTGTCACTTCTAAATAAGACGTAGAAGATGAACTGACACATAACATAGCATCTGCTGGTGCAGCCCAATGTACTTGCCTTTTCAAAATACCTAAATCTCTTATTGTTGAAGGCATTGTCGCCTACTCCCTCTGTCCCTTTTTAAGTGTTATCGTTGATGTGCGTGCCACAAGTTTGACTCGATTTGTAGAAAATATGTGCAACATTTATATCTGATAATAAATTTGTTAAAAAAACTAGATTCAAAGATCTTTCCAATGATACTAACTATACACCATAAATATTAATATTTTTTAATATATATTTAATTAAAGTTGTTTCTTGGGAAGCGCAAACGACAGTTATTTAGGGACGGAGGGAGTAAAAATTAAACTTAAATTGCCTTTTTAGTGAACTTATATGTTATTTTGGTAATTTTGAGCTGGTACTTTTCTGAAATCTAAATTCTTGTGACTGTGATGTCCTACGTTCGCGCCTGTTTGTGATCAGGAGATGGGATTCGAGAAGATTGCCAGGATAGCTCATGCTTGTGGAGGTAAAACCTCTATTGCGTCATTTACTAGCTGCTAAGTTCTTGACTCATGTTCAAGTTCTGAACCGCGAGGCATTGATCGTGTGTCTGTTTTCTTCAGTGTGCAGGCAGAAAGACATCGTCGCAGCTATGAGAATTGAGGTATGTTTCTGTTCCCAAATGCATGCTCTGATGCTCATATACTAGCAACAATTTATGTTGTCGCTAAATGCTTCTCCTGTTTATCTCTCTAGCACGAGCAAGCTGTTCAGTACATGGATGCGTTTTTACAGTGTTTACATCTATTCCTGGCATTGACAGTCGTGATGCAAGTGTGGTCAGTTGCTCAGTTTGTTTTTGCAGCTTGTATAATTTTGTGATCTCTTGGTTACATGGATATCAATGTTAGATTGTTAGTTTTGATTGTTTTGCAAGTTCTGTCTCTAAGGAGGACACATATGCTACTTGTAGGTGTTGTTTGCTGATATGAGTATCTCCTGTCTCTATTCCCTAGTTGCCCAACTAACTACTGTCAGACTTTCGATATACCTAGTTGTTTGCCCCACAAGTCAGCCATATGCTTTCTAAACTTGTTTCTAGACGTGCTTGTTAAGTCATGCTTTATGTTTAGGAATTTATAATTTAATCATATATATAAGCAAATTAATGCAAGATCTTAGGTAGTTTTTCCACCCTCATGGGGCGAATATATTCATATAACAAAGCAAAAAAACAAGGTAGCTTTTTCCTGCATACAACCACACTTTTTATGCATATACTGTCTAAATCACACTGTGTTATTATCTGTATCTCTACAGGGAGGAGGGGGGACACTAAAAAGAGGTGCAGTTGAAGCAAATTTAGTGAATAAGCGGGCAAAGTTTGCACTCATCTTGGTAGCACAAGTCAATAGCATAAAAAAATCGAACTGGCACTGTGTGCAAATCAGCATGTGCATTCATAATTGGTAGATGTGGATCGATCTAGGGGAAAGAATATTGTGCAATGCTTTTGTGTTTTGGGTGTTTCAGATCTTATTTGGCAAATCTCAATCTAGAAATTGTGTATTTTGATTGTAAAACTGCAGGGGCAAAACAACTCATATATGTACTTATCGTTTCCGGTTCAATTTGGTTGCAAATGTGTCATTCTAAAATGAAGCATTATGAATACTTTTGGAGTAGGCAAATCGAACTCTTCAAACCTGATTGATTTTGGTTTTCTTGTTTTGTGGAGAGCAGATTTGCCTTTTCCCAAAATCAGTATCTGTGCTTCGACTGTGCAAGCCGCAAGCGGTTATGGCGGAAAAAAAATTCGGACGTTAACAAGGAGCGGGATTAGCACTCTTGCCAAAAAAAAATATAATAACAACATTTGCTATAAATAGACAGGGCGTGCCAAATAGCTAAATTACGGCCGGCTGCGTCCAAGCCCACAGAATTCGGGCCGCAGCCGGCGGATACCCACTGCCAAGTGCAAGCCTACATCGGCTCACACAGCCCCGCATATCCCCCTTCAGCCCCAGCCTCGCTCCCTCTGTTGCTGTGGGCCCGACATGCAGGCGTGGTTCTCCTCCGGCTCCGGGCCCTCCTCCTCGTCGGCGGCGTCCTCATCGCAGCCGTCGCTGCTCGCGGAGTGGAACTCCTACGCTGCCGCCCGCTCCGCCGAGGACGCGGGCGATGGCTTCGGGATCGACATCGAGGCGGCCGTCCGCTCCGCCAACGACCGCGTCGCGGGCACCTTCGGCGTGTACGTGAACCCCAGGCTCTTCATCCTTCTTCTATCTCCTCGCCGCTAGGGAAGCGCTCAGTATTCTCTAGTCCCTGCGCGATAGGATCAGAGCTAGCTTAGTTCCGCTTGCAGCTGTACTGCGAAATCGAAGGGATCGTAGGCAGTTCTCAGATCATCTCTGCTCGGAATCTGATCTCTGGGTTTGATTCGAGTTCGTTAGTTCAAGATTGTGACGAGAGCTCGAGGTAGCATAGACAAGGTGCATGGCAAGTTCCTGTTGGGCTCTGAAGGAATCTTGGCCAACACAACTGTTTTCCTTTCCCATGGTATTCTCCAATTGCAAATGGGGTTCCTGAACTAGCGAGAGCGAATTTCTTTAGGGCATGTACATTCTTTGTTTTAGCCAATGTCACTGTAGGCATTTTTGTTTTGACAAATATTTCATGAAGATTCATGTTGAGCTGCTTAAGGATGTGAGCACATCTCTAAAAAAAAAAACTCGGCCAGTGGGGGAAAGGCTGCCCCCACGGTTTTTAATTAAGAAGAAACTTCTCAGTTCCCCGGGACGCCGTAGCCCGCAGGCCGGGTCTCCGTTGCCTAGGTTACCGTTGCCACATGCCGGAAACAGGCTGTTACCGCCAGTGCTTTGGCATACGGGGCCAGCGAGGGGATTTTTTTAACCCAGCCTGAAATTCGCTCTCACTGGGATTCGAACTCAGGACCTGGGAGGTGCCGCCGGAGTCACTAGACCAACTGATCTAGCACCCTTTGGCTGTGAGCACATCTCTCATTCAGTATTTTTCAGTTTACTTGTTTTGTTAGCCTGGGAAACAGGAAAAGGCCAGTAGGGTAAGAGAAAGGAATATGTATTAAAAATGGCCTTCTCTGGTCTCTTTCTATTTAACCTTCATAAGAGCATTTCCAAGAGTTTGGTAAAATCAACTTGCCAAATCTTGTGTTTTGGCAAGTTGCTAAATTATTTGGCAAGTGAAAAAAAGAGCTCTCTCCAATAGTTTGCCATTCCAACTTGGTAAAATCCAAAAACTAGGCACACAGTACCACGCACAGAGAGACAGCCAGGAACGAGCATAGTACCACGCATACACACACAGCCAGCATCGAGCACAGTACCATGCATATATGGTGATAAACGACAACTTCTTGCGAATCAAAAATAAAATTTGTTCTCATCAAATCAACTACGGCCAAGCTAAATAATTCAGATGCTGATAAACAAAACAAATATTTATGAAACAAAGTAAAGGATAATCAAAGTAAAGGCTTCATAATTCAGAACTAAACTTAATTTTCAGCATGCCTCGCCATAATCTTCTTCTGCATACTCTCAATCCAAGAACGCTGCGTCGTGTTGAGGGAGGTCATGTCCGCTAACATAATTTCTTTTTCTTCTTTCATCAACTCGGCTTCAGCTTTTTTTGCTTCATTTTCAACCCGCTTCCTCTCTAGCTCTAGTGCAGCTTTCTCTAGCTCTAGTGTAGCCATGAACCTCTCCTCTTTGGCCTTCTCCTTTACCTTGTCGAATGCCTCCTTCTTTGACCACATATTGTCCAAAGCTTCCATGCAAGCTTCACCACCTCCTTGCCTATGATTTTCTTTTACTTTCTTTATCCCATCAGGCCTCTTCTTTGGTTGGGTTTCTTCATCATCAACAGCTATGACTTCATCATTATTACTAGCTCCTTTATCCCTTGGCCTGGACACCTTTGCGGCCTTATGCTTCTTCTTGCTTGCTGCAAGTTTCTCCAGCTCAGTAAGTTCTGCCATCCTGGCTTTCCACTTGTCTTCCCCCTTCAGAATGTTCCAGCAATGATCAAGAGCAAAAGTTTTGTTGTCTTTGTCTAAGTCTGTGTACATCTTTTTTGCTGCGTTAAGCTATAAAGAGATATTGTCAATAGATGTACATTGTGAAATAAAAATGTTCAAGTAAAACATTGAACACATATTTCATACCTTATCTTGGATAGTTGTGCCACTTTGATTCCTTCGTGCAATGGCCTCATAGCATGAACAAAACTTGTTCACTTGCAACTGAATTGTCAGCCACCTATGCATAATGGAACTCTCTGTACGAGGAACTGCAGATTCATTGTGTTCCTCATAATAAGCATGAACCCTTCCCCAAAATGTGGTACGCGATTGATTAGCTCCGTTTATGGGATCCTTGCTAACAGTCAACCATCCCCAGCAAACAACTTCATCCTCCTTCCAATGAAAATTCTTTGACCTCCTTGTTCCCTTTGTGTTGCGGCTCGCCTGAGCTTCCTCAACACTGATCGGACTGTCTTGAGTGTTCGGAATGTGCATGTCGTCCAAACCAGTAACATGAGTGTCCTGTCCATTGAGAAGTATGTCCGACAAGAAATTTCCATCTTCTCCATCCATCATAACCAGTCTAAAAAAAATATACATGACAATATCAAATAAAGAACCCTAGCGGAATTAAACATGACAAGAACAGATCAAGAACCCAATCCATCATGACTACCATAATTATGTAAACAATCCATCATGACAAAATCAGATCAACGGCGACAAGGAACACGAACAGAGCGACTACCCTAGCTCGGCCCTGGCCATGAAGACCCTGGCCATGAAGAACGACAACAGTGCAAGAAGAACCCTAAACCCTAGCAGAACTGTGGCCTAGCCCTAGCAGACCGGCGGCGTTGCCCTAGCAGACCGGCGGCAAAGCCCTAGCAGAACGGCGTCCAATCACCATACCAGATGGAGGGCGTGGCGACTTCCGATCCGTCCAAGGTAGAACGGCGGCGGTGCACGACCTGCTTCTTCGCGCAGAGAAGATATGAACCGGAGCCGCGAGGACACACGTCCGTCTATATACGCGGGTACGGGAAAAAAAGGAGCGCGCGAATACGCGGGCGCGGGAGAGGACGCCATCGCCCGGGCCAGCGCGATCGCAAGTCCAGTTCGTGCGCGGGAATTTACGCGTGCGAGGGCTGAGGATGGCAAGTTGCCAAAGATAGCAAGTTCAATTGGGGAACTTTTGGAGGGGAAATTTTGTGGTTTTGCCAAATTTATAAGGATAGCAAGTTGATTTGAGGAGTTGTTGGAGATGCTCTAAGGACATTTGCTTTGAACTTTGATTTTTATTTTAATTAATGTGTTCTGCTATTCTTATCTGTCCAGGGTCTCAAAAGGTGTTAAAGGGTTGCCTGGCAGCTTTAAGTCCACAACAAGCAGTGTTTCATCTGGCAGATCTCTCATGTATTTCGGTCTGTTTCTTGCTAGTGGTGTATTCCTAGTTTTCATCGCATTCACGATATTTCTACCAGTCATGGTGATAATGCCGCAAAAGTTTGCAATATGTTTCACGGTGGGATGTGCCTTCATAATCGGATCATTCTTTGCACTGAAAGGGCCTAAGAATCAGCTGTATCATATGATCTCCAAAGAGGTATAACATATTCTGTATTGCAAACTTTTTCATCTCGTACTCGTAAGCTATGACTTCTCACTACTAACTATATGAAGTTCTCCGTGACATTGCCTGTACTACATTTGTTCTGTTAACTTTTATTTCATTGAACTGGGCATATTATTATTCTTGTCATTCGTTGGTCTCATGATGAAGAAGGTTGCTACCAAAATTTGCCTCACCTAAGATTTTTTGTCAAGCAAAAGTTGCACTTTTTTTTTTTGCCAAATGTGTGATTGAAAGGATCTACAATGGCCTAGAGGGGGGGGGGGGGGGTGAATAGGCCTAATTAAAAATCTGCACACACTCTAGTTCAATTTGATCAGAGACTGCCGGAAGTTTCGGCAGTTTGTGTCGGAACTTCCGACTGTGTCGGAAGTTCCGGCCCAAACTGTCGGAGGTTCCGACCCCTACGTTGAAACTAGCCCTAGTGGCCAAATGAACTTTTGAGCGTGCGATAACTTACAACCCTTTTACCCAGTGATGAAGTGAGGTAGCAGTCGAGGTTGTTCAGCTCCGGAGATGTTCCAAGCCACGTGTGGAGTTCAAACCCTAGAAAGTAGGAGGTAGGAAGAGACAAGCAAAGAGTAATACAAAACAAGTATTGCAACAAAAACAACGAGCACACGACACAAGGATTTATCCCGAGGTTCGGCCACCCCACAAAGGAGCACCTACGTCCTCGTTGTTGAGGTGACCACAAAGGTCGGAGTCTATTTCACCTCCTTAGCCTCTCTCAAAGAAACCACAAAGGTAACTCGAGGTTTCCACTAGGAATCACGGATAATACAAACTTCCCAAGGCGAATCCACAAATTTGGATGCTCTTGGGCAACGCCTAGCCAGCTAGTAGCAAAGCTCCAAGAGTAACAAACGCAAAACCAACCGGCAAGACGAGGAGAATCAAGTGCTCAAGCTCAAGAGATGATTTTCTCACTCGATCCACTCACTCTTCACTCAAATCCTTGGGGAAATCGAAGTTGGGAGCAAAGGGGAGAGGAGAGGGGAGCCTTCAATGCTTGGGAACTGTTTTTGGACGGAGTTAGGTCGCTGAGAGTCAATGGTAACGGTTAGAAGTGAGAGAGGAGCTTTTATAGACGAGTCCAAATTCAACCGTTCAGATCTGCGTCGGAACTTCCGACAGCGGTGTCGAAACTTCCGACCCTGCTATTCAAAATAGGTCTCAGTGCGGGACAGTCGGAACTTCTGGCTCCAGCCGGAACTTCCGACCTCCCGGCACTTAGCCACGCCACCAGAAGGTTGAATGTCGGAAGTTCCGGCCTGGGCCGGAACTTCCGACTGGTCAAGTTCCAGCAGCTCTCGATCGTGTTCGTGCGGTGCTTTGAGTGTCTCTCTTTTGATTTTAAATTAAAGCTTGAGCACTCTATCTTCATCAGACCACTTAGTTTTGCATCCCTCTTAATAGTACGGCATTCCTAACTCAAGAAAATAATAAAAGTAATTCTAACCATCGCTTGAGTCGAAGCGCCGAAGTTCAAGTCGAATTGAGGGGCACCGTTTAATCCCAATTAGATTTTCAATATGCTCTCACGGGATTAAACCTGCACATAGTCTTAGTAGAGTTCATTAGTCCCTAATTTAGGTGTCATCAACTAACCAAAACCCACGATGGGGCAAATGCACTTTCAGTGATGCTGGCAAGTTTTGGAAGCAAGCTGCGGCAGCCAAAAGCTTAGGTTCCCTTGATTTTGGCAGCAAATTTTGGTTATCAACCAGTCAGTCCCTAAATTTTCTTGCAGAAGTACGATTTATAGCCATCTCACCAAGTTTGCATGGCAACATATCATATTGTATTATTAAATTATTTACAATTTGATTTGATTGATAAACTCTCAAGTTTGTGTCCAAATGTCAAACTGTTGTGTTCATGAGCAGAAACACCAGCCCTAGTATTCTGATAGACTCACCTAAATCTTCTTATCTCTACCAGTTATGCAGAACTCTGACATAGCCTACACTACTTTTGTCTTGTTAAAAGAATGACACAATGAAATGATCATATAATATTCTTTGCATGCATTGATCTCGTAATGAAGAAAAAGGGGGCAATATCTAATATGCCACTGAAATTTCTTTTAAAGTTCCATTTAGGTACCTTTCCAGAGATCATTGTATTTTTAAAAGGAATTCACATGACCAAGTTTCTTTGGCATCGTAGCATATCGTATCCTTGGTCTATTGATAATTTGATAGACTATCAGTCTATCGAGTGTCTGTCCAATTGTGGCACAGTTATAGTGGTTTACGGAAACATGGTCCCTAGCTTGTGGGTAGACTTACCCAACCTTAACAGAAAACCAACCTTGTAGATGCATTGGCAATTATTGGTACCTCATACTTGATTTGGCAAAGGCACTCTATTTAGGTCCTGAGTGTGCTTTGCACTGTTTTCAAGTCGTCCGACTAATCACGTTTAGTCGTCCAGATCGGTCAGGGAGACTCGATTAGGGGTAGTGATCCGATTTGCTCGATCAGAAGTCTGATCGTCTGATTAGGCGACGACTAATCTAGATTAGTCGTCCGACTAGGGGGTGGACGACTAGTGTGGCGTGTTTTTTCTGGAGCGGACGCGGGCGCGGGAAAAGTCACGCGTCACGGGCGGCCACGCGGGAGGGAAAAGGAACGCGGGAGGAAAAGGACACACTGCACGGGGGAGGAAAAGGATGCGCCGCAGTCACGGGCGCGACACGCGACCGACATCCGCACCGCTCTGGCGCTCTCCCTCTCCGCCGGCCGCCGGGAAGCTGCTCTGACCTGGCTCCCCCGACGGTTCCTGGATCGTCCGACGGGCGTTGGGCCGCTGGCTCTGCTCCTGCCGGGCGGCTCTGCTCCTGCCAACCGCTGGTCTCGCCGGGCCTCTGCTCTCGCCGCGCCGCTGCTCCCGTCAGGCAAATTTCCCCACCGGTCACTCTCCTCTGGTCCTCCCTGCCGTCCTCCCCTGCTCCTCTATCCTCTCGCCGGACACTCTCCTCCAGTCCTCCCCGCCGTCATCCCCTGCTTCTCTATCCTCTCTCCTGCCGGCCGCTCTGAATCTGATTTGGTACCATGCATGCTAATATATATATAGTATGTATAGGACGATTATATGGACGACTAGGGTCGACTAGGCTCGATTAGTCGGCCTGAGCGACGACTAATCGCGACTAATCGCCTGATCGGTCCCAAGGCGACTATGTTCGACTAGACGACTTGAAAACATTGGTGCTTTGTTTTAAGTTAAGAGATATTAGCATGCATGGTACTAAGTTTCTGTTATATTAACATGCAACCATGGTGAATTTATCCTTATATTCACCTTGATGTGATTTTGGAGCATAATATGCATCTATTATCTTTATTTTATAACCTGCTTCCACAATTTACAAGATAACTTGCTGACTCTTGGTGTACCACGTTTGTGGATACATTATTACTTGATGACTTATATCATGAGTTCATATGCTGATCGTTCAATCTTCTGTCAAGAATCACATATTTGTGCTAAATTTCCTGGAATTGCTTTCCTTATTTCACAGAGATTACCTTTTACCGTGGGATTTGTTGGGAGCATGGTTGCTACCATCTACGTGTCAATGGTGCTTCATAGCTACATACTTTCTGTTTTCTTCTCCGTGCTTCAGGTAATAACATCCTCTTTGCACTCTGCAATCCTATGGCACTATGCTATTAGACTTTGTTATGCGATAGGCACCCCTTTCAACATAAATAGGATCATCCTCTTTTCTTCCTGCTAGCTGCTAGGAACCAACTTTGAAGAGAAACCTTGTTCTTTGGACAAGCCATGGAGCTCTTATAGTCAATCTGGAGCTTTGTTAATTTCTGGTCACTGTAGTTGTGAGCCTGGCACCCTTTGATGATGTATAATGGCTTTGAACTAAGAAACTTTTCTCTTATTTTTTTTTTCAGGTCCTTGCTCTAGCATATTATGCCATCTCATACTTCCCTGGTGGATCTGCTGGAATGAAGTTTCTATCATCCACCCTTGTGTCCTCGGTGTTGAGATGCTTTGGGCGATGAGTTCACCTGTTAGTTGCTTTCACCATCTATTTCAGGCTGTAGGCAGTGTCTGTCAAGATAATTTGGCTATTTGCATGTAACTTTCCCACCATTTTATGTAATTATATTATATTACATCTATGATTGCTCATTTGCTCCCCCGATACCAAAACCTTTGTTGTTTGGATAGACCTGAATAGCTGTCAAGAAATTTAACATGAAGTTTGAATTTTCCTGTGAAAAAGGGTGCAATTCTTAAAGACGGTAATTTACGATTAGGTCATCTGACAACTATAGACAGGATTCTTTTTTGCATGCGATGGCAAATCCTGATATACAATAAGTATAACCATGCAATATTTTTTCCTTTCCAATTCTGTTGCCATCTATTTTTACTCATTTACGTGACTGTAATCTTTCTGCAGGACTGCTTTCCTGTGCTGATTGCAGAATTTCCAGTGAATGATCTAGTACCTTTGTGGCTCTGTCGTTATGGCTTGTGCAGCTTCATTACTTCCAGAAGTTTGATGCCAGTTGAAGCACTGAGGTCAACTCTTTGGTAACCCGTTGATTTTGACTTTTGAGGAAAGGATGTTGCTGGACCCGCCCAACACTAGTCAGGGGGGAAAAAAAGCACTACTCATTTGCCTGCATATTGGGCACAACAGCTTAGTCTAAAATTACATTGTACAAAATAACTCACTAGGCACTGGGCCACAATCTATGTTCATGGCAGAGGAACGAAATACATGTATGCTTGGTGTTCTCATACTATAAGCTGATGCTGTCCCCACGTTCACCTGCGGGGATAAAGTCCACGTCGCCAGCACCTGTCCGTCTTGTTTCTTTCACCGTCCGTTTCTGTTGCAAAGGAAAAATACAAATTGCGAGCACGAATTCGTTAGAAATTTGAATTTGGGTGGCGCAGAGTGCGGCTCCCCTATCCGGAAAACGGGTGGTGATGGGGATTCCAAGGGCCCATGAGGCCATGAATGAATCATGCACGTATATCCTCTCCCTGTGGACTGGTTTGGTTTATAAAGGGGTGGCCACTGGAAAAAGGCTCAGCTAGTCTGCTCTGCGGCCACACGCGTTTGGATTTTGCTCCTGCTCCCTTGATTCACATCCATTTGTGAAAGGGTCACCATGTCTGCCTTTGCGGGGAAATACACAGGTTCTTGCTCCCACTGAATATATTTACTTTTGTATGCCTTTTCAAAGTCGTCACACGGTGGTGATGCTTCAGTCTTAAAGATTATATACGTATCTTTCTGCATGTAAGAATTTTGCTTGCGTAGCAGCTTGTGTCGTGCTGGTACGCGCTGAGTTTTTAACAATTTTCTGGGCTGTCTCTAAGAAACTATACTGAAAATTCCTGTTGAATTCTTGTGTTTGAAACAAGTCTTCTTTAGGTTGAAAAACGCAGTTCGTCTGTCGATACAGCTAGCTGTTTGTACTATAAATGATGACGCATTTTAAAATGAAATTCTATATAAAAAATACTACTGTAGTAAATAGTAGTTGTTTATACTAGACCGAACTGGTAAACAGTATCTGTTAACAGGAGTGCTGGAAACAGTGTTATCAGCAGCAGTACCGAACAGTGATTGATTAGTGGCATGTACAGTAAGTAAACAGAACTAAACAGTGTGCACGTATAATAGATCATATCATGCACCATTCTACTGCTTGAAGTGCACATACGATACGACAGTATATATAATAATACGCGCGCGCGCATGCAGATGAGCTGATCAAGACTGCGAAGCACCTGGCAACGCCGGGCAAGGGCATCCTGGCGTCGGACGAGTCGACGGGCACCATCGGCAAGCGGCTGTCCAGCATCAACCTCGAGAACGTGGAGTCGAACCGGCAGGCGCTCCGGGAGCTGCTCTTCACGGCGCCCGGCGCGTTCGGCTACCTGTCCGGGGTCATCCTCTTCGAGGAGACGCTGTACCAGAAGACCTCCGGCGGGACGCCGTTCGTGGACGTGCTCGTCGCCGGCGGCGTGGTCCCTGGGATCAAGGTGGACAAGGGCACCGTGGAGATCGCGGGCACCAACGGCGAGACCACCACGCAGGGCCTCGACTCCCTCGGCGCGCGCTGCGCCGAGTACTACGCGGCCGGCGCGCGCTTCGCCAAGTGGCGCGCCGTGCTCAAGGTCGGCCCCGGCGGGGAGCCCTCCGAGCTCGCCGTCCGGCAGAACGCCGAGGGCCTCGCGCGGTACGCGCTCATCTGCCAGGAGCACGGGCTCGTGCCCATCGTCGAGCCCGAGATCCTCACCGACGGCGCCCACGACATCAAGGCCTGCGCCGCCGCCACCGAGCGCGTCCTCGCCGCCGTCTACAAGTCGCTCAGCGACCACAAGGTCCTCCTCGAGGGCACGCTCCTCAAGACCAACATGGTCACCCCCGGCTCCGACAGCCCCAAGGCATGTCCATCGCTATTCTTGCATGCATGCAATCATCATCGTCTTTAATTAATTTACCATGCATGCATTAATTCCCGATCATATATGCATGTATCATTAATTCATGGATGCGAGATTAATTTTGATCTCAGGTTGGTGCGGAGGTGATAGCGGAGTACACGGTGGCGACGCTGCGGCGCACGGTGCCGCCGGCGGTGCCGGGGGTGGTGTTCCTGTCGGGCGGGCAGAGCGAGGAGGAGGCGACGCAGAACCTGAACGCGATGAACAAGCTGGAGGTGCTCAAGCCATGGACGCTGTCCTTTTCCTTCGGCCGCGCGCTGCAGCAGAGCACACTCAAGAAGTGGCTCGGCAAGAAGGAGAACGTCGCCGCCGCGCAGGCCACCTTCGTCGCCCGGTGCAAGGCCAACTCCGAGGCCGGGCTGGGCAGGTACGACGCCGGCTCTGGCGCCGGGGACGCCGCCGCCTCTGAGAGCTTGTACGTCAAAGGCTACAAGTACTAGCTAAACCGCCACTGCATGCATTCCTCGCCAATGGAATCCACAGCCCTTGTTGTGTCCCTCGTCAATCAGGGGATACATATATGTGATACATTCATGTTTGTGTACTAAAATTCTCTTCCCTTCGTCCGGCTCCTATTTGAGCCAAAAAACCAAAAACACGTTGATCTATTTGCAGCTCGCAGTGTACAGTAGTATTACTGGAAGATATAAGCGCAATATATGGATGTGACCATCTTACTGAAGCTTTTGATTCATGGGGTCGTTGTTGCATACAGAATGCATATTCCAGAGCTCAGAAATGGCATTATTTTTGCTTCACAGTATCCATTATCTCATCCAGAACTTTCCTGCTGTTAATTAAACTTATTAACTTAACAAAAGATATAAAGGAAAGGGAGGGGAAATATGTACATTATTTTGTGACGCACTTTCTTTTGGCATAGTAACTACTGTAGCGAAACTACTGAAACAGTGACACCAGCACTGCAACTAATAGTTCTTAAATGCTTATGAGTAAGACTAACACACCAATTACAAAACGAAGCACAGTAGCATCAACTGAACATTTTGCCCGGGAGTATGTTCTAACATTCCCCATTCCATTGGCTTCAAATCAGTAGAGCCTGATCCTTGTGGTTATGTGCTGCTGGCACAGAGGGCAGCGCTCCAAATTTCTCCCGCATTCATAGCAAGTCTGCATTACATGTATGTTAATTAACCACCTAGAATGCACATAGTAAATGTCTAGTAAAAACATTGAGTATTGTTGGCTAAAGGTTCCCGCACCTGATGTCCACATCCAAATGCAAGGTCCTTCGATTTATACATGCAGATGGGGCACATCTGCAGGTAAAAAGGTCACGCCTCTCAGTTTGTAGTGCACAGAGAACATATGTTTTAGCGCATATTTCATCAGTATCATAAAAAAAAAATTGAACTGCAGAAACTCAAAACCAGGAATACCCATTGTTTCAGTATTTGGAAGTCATTATTATGGCTGCAGAATGCAAATCAGCAAATATACGTACGTTTCCATGACTTGACTACAATAGCAAGCTTACGACTATTATATTATGGTTGGTAGATCAATAGAACATAAAAGGGTACAAGTGAACTAAGAAATAGTCAAATTAGACTAGGCATTGTACTCTACGGTAGAAGTTAAAGCAACAAAATGAAAGGGCCCATATAATTAATCCTAGTAAGATGTGAAAGCACAGTAAAGATCAGATCTCCAGCATTGCAGTTTATATTTGCATTTGGGCATGACATGGTGGAGGGTGGTGAAAGAAAGATATACGTACAATTCTGTCCTCTAAAGCTCTTTCTGATGCGTAAGTGTCAGGTATCTTTGGGGCTGCAGGCTGCTGCTTTTTCAAGCTCTCAGAACGTTGATGAGAGCCACTTGTTTGTTGGTCAAAGCTATTTGATCGTGAATAAACACCAGACTGTTGGCTAAAGCTAGTAGACCGTGAATAAGCAGTCCTTGCTGGTGGTGGCAGAGCAATTCTTGGAGTAATTCTTTGGCGGCGGCTGAAGCGGCAGAAAAAACAAACAATAAAGTAATTGAATAGCACATTGTTGCCCAAAGCTCAAAATATAGTTCTAATGGAGCCAGTATAGTATTGGGAAGCTATATTAGATACCCTAAGAGTTGGAGATCAAGTGTTGCTTTGTACTGTGTAGGGATTTCCATCAGCGCTGACAATGCAAATTCTGCCTCCTTTCTGTCAGCTGCTATGCTCTTTGACATAATCTCAGTGAAATTCACAAACTGCATAAAATGAAGAATTCTTCCATGCTTATCATTTTTTAACGAAAATATTTTGTTGCATATTAGAAAATAATCTATAGAACAATCACCTGGAAATTGTCAAATGACCGAGCAGGTATGTTGTCATCAAACTGGTGCATCATGTCCCATGGTCCATCACCAACCCCGACAAGAACAATTGACAGGGGAAACTGGCTGTTTTTTTTTTAAAAAAATATATAGATGTTATTCTGTATTTGCCTTATTGTGACAGTAGACAAGGTAGAACATGAAAGGTACTATTTTCAAGGCCCCAATAAAATACAGTACCTTGCTCTTACTATTGCATCAATAGTATCCCTCTCCTGTGGACTCAATTGTCCAGATTGTGTATCGACACTTCTGGTAACCTATAACCAGAAGTTTTATCCAAGTGAAAAGAGGATAGACAATCAAAATGTTCCACTAGAAAAGAGCTTTGCTGACAACCACTTAATGATAAGAAATAACAGGTGACTAAAACAAAAGGCAAAAACAAATATGTTCGCCAACCTGTCCATCTGCGATTATCAAAAGAACATGATATTGACCACCAGTGCTGTCAACAATTCCAAATGCTGTCTCAATTATCGGAGCGAAAGATGTAGGTCCTGTGACAAAATTAAAACTATACATACTTTAGCATGCATTTTTCTCCCTGACAAACTACTAAAATTTTAGCTATCATGCTTTAGTAACATGTAATATATAGCCACTTATAATATGATGTAAAATATTCTGCTCCTTTCTTCTCTTTCATGAAAGAACAAACTTGGTTTGGTGCAGAAAAACAAAAGAGAGAAAATCCCTCTATATTAAATCTTCACAAAACAAACCTGCTAATCGCAGAGTTGGAACAATTTCTCTGTATCTGTCTAGCGCTTCTTCAAATCCGTTGCATGGGCGGTTCTCTGGGTAAAAGCTGAATACCTCCTGATCATGAGTTGATGCTGCTTGGAAGAAAACAGAAGTACTAGATCAACACTGTGCTTTAAACATGTTACTGAAAACCCATCAAGTGATCATCAGAAAAAGGCAACTAAATGATTACCATCACCAAATCCGAAGCACGGAATCAAATTATCTTCATCAAATGCTGAAAGTGTCCTTCCAATAATAGATATAGCTTGCTCATATGGGTTTGGAGTGTTTCCAATATCATGCAGGCAGCGGCGATTGAAGGAAATTTTACCTAACATGGATTTTTTTTGGGTAAGTTAAATGAAAACCGAAAAGTATTATGATCCAACATGGATTTTTTTGCATGTTTGAACTGAAGTAGTATGATTCTACAATTGTTTTTTTTTTTCATGTTTAAACTGAAAAGTGGTATGATTGAACAACAAATAAATGCAACAATTATCAGATCAAAGCAACATGAGTTTTTTTGCGGCATCTTTTCTACACTGAGACAATACTAATTGCTAGCTTATCCTTTTCTTTTGAAGAAGTCCTTTTCCTAACATGGTATCCTTTAAACAACAGAAGAGAAGTTAGCAAGTCACTACCATTACAGATCAAACCGATTTCTTCCATAACAGTAAACCGCAAGCTTTGCCATATAGGCAAAGACAACTAGATCTGAAAAGAAGGTTTGCCCCCAAAACCAGGAAAATCAAGAAATAGTCTGGTAGCTTTGTGTATACTGTAACGTGTACCAGTGCAGCACAGAGTAGACATAGAGAAGCAAAAGTATGCATCTAAAAAAAAAAAAAAAAAAAAAAAAAAAGAGGGAAATATCATCTGCTAACCTGTCCATTCATTGCTCTTTGTAAAATCAATGCCTACAATAAGATTTGAAGATTCAAGACCTGCTTGTGCCAGAGCTTCAGTCACCTGTAACAGTACAGAACCATAGAAAATTAGTGTAGTCACAACCTCAGGTTCACAGTACTCAGAGAGCACAGATCGTGTGCAAGACTGTAATAGCTGTCCTATCTGACTGACCAGTGAGCACTGAAGGAACTGAAGCGAAGTATAAAATTGAATACAGTGACAAGCATACAATCTTCATATTAATTAATACATGGCAGTAACAATCTTCATATTACTTTACACAGCCCTTGTAGGAATATTTGTGGGAAAAAAAGACAAAAAGGTTGCTATAAACATAGTTTCTTCCAAAGTCCACAAAGGATGATTGAACCAAAAGATGAACAGTGCCATTCTACCAAGCTAGTGGAAAACACGAACCAAAAGTAACAATGTAGATAAGAGAACCAGTATAAGATGAGGCCATGCCATTGCCATCAAGACATACCTGACTCAAAGAACGATAGTCATCCCCAATCCTGGAATACTTCCTCTGCAACCTTGCAGTTGTTTCTGGTTGTACATTGTTCTCTGAAGAAGGTGCATACCTCGCACCATAACTGGAAGACGAATTTCCAGCATTTCTCGAGTTATATCCCGATGAAGTACTCCCGTAATCATAAGAGTAGCCATATCCGGTCCCCCCATATCCATATGAAGGCTTGGAGTCCTTTTGCCCCATTCCTCAACTTGTGGCTCTGGATGACTCCAACACCCAGATGGCTTCCTGGTAAATAAAGGGAAGAAAAACATCAATGAACTCAGACACCAAAGTAACTGGAATGATTCGCCAAAAAAAAAAAGTATTTTGAATAAAGCATACTACAGTAGCTTATGTAGGAAAACAGCTTTCTAAAAAATTTTCAACGGACTTTACCCATCAATTTTACAAGAAAACCTTTTGAACGATGCCTAATTCATGGCTGGGATTCCGTTGCCAATAATGGGCAATATCGAGTATCGTATACCCTACAGCATCTACAGCATCATATACCTCTTTCCATGGTCATATTTTCTTTTGCGAACTTTCCATGGCCAACATGGAGTATCGACCATTGTATGAGATTGGAAAAAAAAACGTGGGCCAGTTCCGGAACAAACATTGACGATATCGAAGGGCTGCCGAACGAAATTCGATTCCGGCATGGCATGTATATAAGGAACATAAAGTACCACTGCTAGTTAGGAACGAACACCGGACGAACTCACCAGACTCGAATTTGATCCACAAACCGCCTAAGCCAACCGCGAATTCGGCGTCCTCACCAAGAGGAAAGAAAATGAGATGATGCCGGAGGGGATGAGAGAAGTGGGTACTAGGGAGGGGATCAGGGGAGGTAGTAGGTGGATTGAGGACCAAAACTGCTGGCGTGATATATCGGGCCCGCGCAACAAGAAAACCAGGGCGACTCCACAAGATCCGACCACAGAATCCGCAATCCACGTGGGGCTCGGGCTCACTCACCTCCGCCTCTCCCGTGCGTGCCTTGCCTCCGCTCCGCGCCGCGACGAGGCCGAGGAGGAAGAAGAGGACGACGGGAGTGAGGTGGGCAGCGCACCGGATAAAGCGAGGCGCAACTGCGCAACGCAAGGGGGGCGCAGTCACAACTCACAACCCAGCGGATACACTACTATAATCTGATGAGGAAAAGCCCACGGGGAAGTGAGGTCAAGTCAATTGCGCAAGCCGGCGGCAATGTGGTAGGATATTTGCAGCGGTGGAGGAGGGAGAGGTTTCTTGTCCGCGGGGTCTGTGTGACCCTCGTGCTCGCCCCGGCCCCGCTGCTGGGAAAACGACGGACGGCGGAGGAAGCTTCGGCGAGGGAGCGGGGAAGACGATGATTTGGTGGGAGAGGTTTCTTGTCGCGATCACCAGCACGGGTTCGAGAAGTTTGCTGGTGAGTGGTGTATCCACTGGCACAGAAAGTCAGTTACGAGCTGCATTAAAAGCTCGGCTCGCGATAAGCAGGAAATTCCTAGTCCATGCCTTTTTCTTACTACATGGCAGGCCATGCCGCATGCCACGCCACGCGGCAGCTGCAGCAAGTGAAATGGCATTTTACTGTTTAGGTGGTCCCACATGTCATACTCTATCCGGCTATCCGCCGCTTCAGGTTGCCCTGAGTAAATCGGAACGACTAGAAGCCTAGCACATTGCTGACGTCACATGGTAACGTGAACCATATATATACGACGTAAAAGCCGTGAGTAAGCATTTGACTTCGGCACAATCATTCGGGGTGGTTGGAAAACTTCTTTTTTTGACAAGTGTACATAGCACTTACACACTACTCCCTCCGTCCCAAAAAGGATATAATTATGGGATTCGTGCTGGTCAAATTTACTAAAATTTGACCAAATTTACAGTGATTAATATTAATATTTATGTCTCAAATATAATTTATTACGAAAATATATTTCATCATTAATCTATTGATATTTATTTTGTATTATAAATATTAGTACTTTTTTTCGTATAACTTTGATCAAAGTTACAAACTTGTTGACTTCTCGATAAGTGAAAATTGCATTCTTTCTGGAAGAGAGGGAGTACTTTTAAAAGTTTTTGCTTACATTTAAAAGTCTTCTTGAGGGGAACCGGCATGCGCCTGCCGCCAGGTGTGGTTGGCTTGGCACGCTGCCTTGCTGGGTCACGTTTTTTCTTTCCCATCCCAGCACGCCACCTGTCACCTCATGATAGCGAGGTCCCGTTTAGATTTTTTCCAACTCACAGTTAAACTGGTCACATCAATTTTTGGACACATGCATGAAGCATTAAATGTAGATAAAAACTAAAACTAATTTAACAGTTTGGCAAAATGTTGTCTCACGAATCTTTTAAGCCTACTTGGATCATGGTTGAACATTATTTAAAAAAACAAAATGCTGCTACAGTACTTCCAACTTTCAATTGAGTGCATCTAAACACCTGCATTAGTTGCCCTTTTGCACCTATTGTTGAAATGAAATTGGCATTCCATTTTATGTGTTGGAAGCCACGATGGACGATGGTGTAAGCACCCATGTATGGATTTAGTGACCTTACCAACCTTCCAATCAGAAGAAACGTCAGTAAGGAGCGCCATGGGGGCATCGGCGAGCGCGGCGTGTGTCCCTCCTGTGGTGTCCAGTGTCGTCGGCTGGTCCTCAGCGGTGACGGAGGGTAGCATGTGCACCTTCCCCCACCCGCCGTCGCCGCTGCGAAGCTTGATGCGCACGACAACATTGGAGACTACGACGAGGCAGGAGGACGCGATGATGAAGGGTGTGGGACATAGAGTGGGTGTGTGTTTGCCGTGGCCACGCCCATGGAGAAGGTCTCCTTAAGCGCGTCAAGCTGAAGGCCTCCACGGGAGACGCTAAGGTCGGCAGTGACAGGGGCAACAAGATGGTGTGGAGGTGGGTGGTGGTTTGGCAGCCGGCCACGATGGCAGTAGGGCTCGAGGTAGGGACAAGGCTCGCGCCCGAGCCGGTGGGGGTTCTGGAGAGCCGGAGACGCGAGGTGGCCGACAAGATCGAGGGGCGGTAACCCTAACCGTAGAGCCGCTCGTGCTTTTTATTGCCATGACGGGACCATCTCCTGCGCTTGTCAAATCTTTCTCACCTCACAGAACGTTGTCCCGACTCACATGGGGAGGTGAAATTGAGAAGATGACGTCACGCGGGATGGATAGGGAGAGAGGAATGGAAAGATGCAGCGAAAGGGTGCGAGACAGACAGGCAGTGAACCAAACGAGGTCTTACCGCACGGCTCATGCGGGATGGGCCTCGGGACGGCTCGATGAGGCCAACCAATAACGCCCTAGCCGCAAGTCCACGTGACGTGTTAAGTAGAGAGTGCGACGCTGCGACTCATCACCCCCACCCACCCCCACTTGAGCACGAACAAGCCACTTCATTCACTGCTAGGCTTTGTCGGATGGTGTTAAGATGGGCCTATCTCGGCCTACTACTTCCTTGGGCCCATGAGGTTTTGAACCAGTTTACATTCCTTGACGAGCCGAGTAGTTGTCTAACGTGTCCAACAAAACGCATCCGTCGCATGCACCTCGCACGAGCCAGGAGGACTAGGGCGTTCGCAGCAACCATGCGGCCATGCGTGCACCGACGACGGTTGCATCGCATTGGGCCGCAGCGCAACTGATGCACGTCGATCAGATCTGCACAAAACCGCCACGCGATGCGCGGGGGTGGTGTAAGACGGATTCGTGGTCTCCGTCTCCGATCCCGCCGGCGAGCTGAGCGGGCGCGCCACCTCTCCCACCTCCTTCTCCTGTATACAACGAGGCTCACACGACGACGACTGACGAGCACTCCTCTTTGGACTCGCGCCGCCGCCGCCGCCGCCGCCGCCGTTGCCCATCCCTCGACTACTCTCGTTGCGGGCCAAGCATGGAGATCAGCGCGGCTGTCGAGTCCACGCGTCCCCGTCCCACCACTACTGCGACGTCTGCCGCCGTCCTCCTCGCCCTGCTCTGTTCTTCGCTGCTGCAGAGCCCGGCGGCGCTTGCTTCTTCCGGTCCGCCGTCGTCGTCTTACGTCGTGTACCTCGGCGGCCACCCGCCGCGCGACGACGGCGTGTCGCCGGAGGAGGCGTCCCGGATGGCCGCCGACTCGCACTACGACCTCCTCGGCGACGTCCTAGGGGAGTAAGCGCCGCCGCCGCCGCCGCCTTCCCGCTCTCTCCTCCTCCCGCGTTACTCCTACTCCTCCTCCGTCCCGAGGGTTCAAAATGTAACCGTGTGGATGCAATGCAATGCAGCCGGGAGAAGGCGCGCCAGGCCATCTTCTACTCCTACACCAAGCACATCAATGGCTTCGCCGCCATCCTCGACCCCGGCGACGCCGCCGAGATCGCCAGTGAGTCAGCTAACCGCACCGACTGATCCAACGAAGAACCTTCGCATATATATGTATTCTTCTGAAATGCAAATGCGTGGTGCCATTTAATTTCCAGGGTACCCCGGCGTGGTGTCGGTGTTCCCCAACAAGGGCCGCAAGCTGCAGACGACGAGGTCGTGGCAGTTCATGGGGCTCGAGAGGGGCGGCGACGTCCCGCAGTGGTCGGCCTGGGAGAAGGCCAGGTACGGCGAGGACACCATCATCGGCAACCTCGACTCAGGTATCTCATCTGTCGCATCGCCATCATCGTCGTCTTCTGTGATTTGACTCGATCACCTCGCGACTGTGTTCGTGAAGGCGTGTGGCCGGAGTCCAAGAGCTTCGACGAGGGCGAGATGGGCCCCATCCCCGACGACTGGAAAGGGATCTGCCAGAACGATCACGACAGGAAGTTCCAATGCAACAGGTCTGCCTGCTGTTCACTTCTTCATCTTTTAAACGCACTCAGCAGTTTGATCGATCATGCTGACGGCCGGCGACGCGGATCGGATTCTGCATTGGCAGCAAGCTCATCGGCGCGCGCTACTTCAACAAGGGGTACGCGGCGGCGTCGGGGGTGGCGGCTCTGGACGAGGCGCTGATGACGCCGCGGGACGAGAACGGGCACGGCACGCACACGCTGTCGACGGCGGGCGGCGCGGCGGTGCGCGGCGCGAGCGCGTTCGGGTACGGCGGCGGCACGGCGCGGGGCGGGTCCCCGCGCGCGCGCGTGGCGGCGTACCGCGTGTGCTTCCGCCCCGTGAACGGCAGCGAGTGCTTCGACGCCGACGTGCTGTCGGCGTTCGAGGCGGCTATCGCTGACGGCGTGCACGTCATCTCGGCCTCCGTCGGCGGCGACGCCAACGACTACCTCTACGACGCCGTCGCCATCGGCTCGCTCCACGCCGTCAAGGCCGGGGTCACCGTCGTCTGCTCCGCCAGCAACAACGGCCCGGACCCCGGCACCGTCACCAACGTCGCGCCGTGGATCCTCACCGTCGCCGCCAGCTGCGTCGACAGGGACTTCTCGGCCGTCGCCGTCTTCAACCACACCAGGGTCGAGGGCGTGAGCCTCTCCGAGCGCTGGCTGCACGGCAAAGGCTTCTACCCGATCATCAGCGGCGACGAAGCCATAGCTAATGGCAGCACGGCGAAAGACGCGTACGTAATTAAGCTAGCTAGCTCACCATCATCAACTGTACTAATCAATCACAGTGGCCATCAGTGTACTGACGACCATGGATTTGGTGCTTGTTGTTGTGCAGGCAGCTGTGCTTGATGGGGTCGCTGGACCCGGAGAAGGCGAGGGGAAGGATCGTGGTGTGCCTGAGAGGGACCAGCACGAGGGTGGAGAAAGGCGAGGCCGTCCGCCACGCCGGCGGCGCCGCCTTGATACTGGTCAACGACGAGGACAACGGGAGCGACCTGGAGGCCGACCCGCACGTGCTCCCGGCCGTGCACATCTCCTACGCCGACGGGCTCAAGCTCTGGGCGTACGTCAAGAGCACCAAGTAGGCCAGCCAATTAATGGCTAGCTAGTCTCCTTACAAACATGTTCCTTTTTTTGTTCTGCAGGAAAATGTTCAACGAGCTACTATATGTATTGCTTTGACTGACAAACTCGTGTGTAATGTTTGTGTTAATTATGCAAGGATTCCGTCCGGGTTCGTCGTCAAGGGGAGGACGATCTTGGGCACGAGGCCGGCGCCGGTCATGGCGGCCTTCTCATCTCAGGGGCCGAACACGATCAACCCAGAGATCCTCAAGGTGATTTCATTTAATTTGGGTCTCGCAGACACATAAATTTGTCCGTATGATTAATTACCATGAGCTTTGATGCCACATCTGGGTTCGGATTGAATTGGTTCGCATGCAATGCAGCCAGACATCACGGCGCCGGGGGTGCACGTGATCGCGGCGTGGAGCGGCGCGACGGCGCCCACGGGCAGGTCGTTCGACAAGCGGCGCGAGGCGTTCAACATGCTGTCCGGCACGTCCATGTCGTGCCCGCACGTCTCCGGCGTCGCTGGCCTCATCAAGACCCTCCACCCGGACTGGAGCCCCGCCGCCATCAAGTCGGCCATCATGACAACCGGTAAGCAAGCAAGCAAGCTCGCTCGCTCCATCCGCCGGCGCCGGTGACGACGACGACGACGACGTCCCCGATCTGTCTCATATATCGATCGCTCTTGTGTTGTGTTCCTGCTGCAGCGACGGAGCTGGACGCGGAGCGGAACCCGATCCAGAACTCGTCGCACTTGCCGGCGACGCCGTTCAGCTACGGCGCCGGGCACGTGTTCCCGAGCCGGGCGCTGGACCCGGGGCTGGTCTACGACATGACCGTGGTGGACTACCTCGACTTCCTGTGCGCGCTCGGGTACAACGCGACGGCCATGGAGCTCTTCAACCGGGGCTCCTTCGTGTGCCCGGCCACCGCCATGAGCCTGCACGACCTCAACTACCCGACCATCACCGCGCACGGCCTCCCCGCCGGCACCACCACCACAGTCCGGCGCCGGCTCAAGAACGTCGGCCTGCCGGGGACCTACACGGCCGCCGTCGTCAGGGAGCCCGAGGGGGTGCACGTGTCGGTGGCGCCGGCGATGCTCGTGTTCAGGGAACCCGGCGAGGAGAAGGAGTTCGACGTCAGCTTCACGGTCAGGGACCCCGCCCCCGCCGCGGGCTACGCGTTTGGCGCCATCGTCTGGTCTGATGGGAGCCATCAGGTGAGGAGTCCACTGGTGGTGAAGACGACGACGCAGGGATGAATCACGCTAAGCTTGAACGGTTTTTGTCTATTGGTGGATGGATCGAACTAGGAATCTAGCTAGTTGAGGAGAAAGAAAAAGATAGGTAGCTTCGATCATTTAGGGAGGATAAATGTAGTTTGGATCTTTTTTAGATAATGGGAAAAATCGAGCTTGCACTTTTTTCAATGAGATAGGAAAAAAATCGATCATTTGGGAGTCCACACATATTTCTGTAGCCATACACCATACAGTGGACCATATAAGCGAGATGTGTAGAAAATGATATGGATGGACGAGGGATGAAATTATAATGACAATTCTCTGAAAAAACGAATTGTAATAACGTATCTTGAAACTCAAAATTGTAATGGTGTGAATAAAAAACCTTTAATCTTTCCAACAGATAATGGGCTATGCAGTAAATTTTAACCAGACCTTCGGTAGTGGTCAGTGTAGGGTTAATTAAAGCGTCAGTTTCGGTAGAACAGACGAAAACTATGCTACTCTCTTTTTGTCTTTTTTTTCTCTCTCTTCTCTCTCTTTTTTCCTCTGAAATGTCTTAGCTCTTCAGTTCCCTCTTCCCTGTGGACCCCATTCCCTTGCCGGCAGCGCACTACCACCAGCCACCGGTTTTGGGTCCACAGTGGCTCCCAGTGGCTGAGCCCCCAAAGTCCAAAGATTGAAGCCGACCAAACAGACTCCCCGCTCCGTGCACTACTCATGGCAGACAATCTCCTGGGAAAGCGCAGCGGAGAAACTCTGGAGATCTAAACCTTGGCACGCAGCTAGGAGAACTGCAGCTTGCAGGTTGACATCGAGTCCAATTCCTGCGGCTTCAGCTTCAGGTATTGCTCTTCTTTCAGTTGTATCCTGGTTAATTGGTGAGAGTCTTCCACAATCGACTCGACTGGAAGAATTGATCTTGATTCTTGACGCCTCACTTTCTCTGGATCTGCTCTTGCAGTGTTGAGGGCAATTGGTGTCCGGTGCAGTTGGAAGGCAGAGCTTCGCGGCGGCGAAGATGAGCAGCAGATACGGTGCTGACAGCAGGAGGGCTGCCTCAGGTGATGCGGAGCTGCATTGACTTCCTTACCAATCTTCAGAATTTTAATGTTCCCCCTTCATGCTGCCCCAGACAGCAATGTTTTGGATGAAGTGGGGTTGCACTGACGAATATTCTCTCATTCAGTGATGCGTATGCCGTATCTTACCTGCGTGTGTTTACTCAACATCACTTGTTAAATGTTAACCAGGAACAAACCATACTACCTCTTAGACTCATAGCACTTGCTGCTTGCTCTAAGCCTCTAACATAGCTCATGTTCCTTACCCCAAAATTAGATATGACAAGGAAGCTCAGAGAGTTGCTGCAAAAGAGCGACAACCGCATATGTGCTGACTGCAGCGCCCCTGATCCCAAATGGGCGTAAGTACTCGTGAGTCGTGACATCAATATGTTAGCATTTCGATGTGAAGTATTACTGAGCAGATATCTGAACAATTAGAGTGTTTGTAATTGTCAAGTTTTTTTTAATCCCAGTGTTATGCATAGTCATTGCTCAATTGTACATCAACATCTTTGATCCGTTTACTACTTTACTCCTTGTGAATAACTAACTCTGTCCCTGCAGATCAGCTAATATTGGAGTATTCATTTGTCTGAAATGCTCTGGTGTTCACAGAAGCCTTGGGACACATGTTTCAAAGGTTATTCAATGCAAATAGAAATGTTAATTCTTGCTCTCTAGCATGTGTATGTGAGTGAGGTTTTCCTATTTCCATAGGTTCTACAACAACCTTGTTAATAGAAGAAAAACATTTTAAATGGCAAGATGATTGTATACACTTTTTTTTTCAAAACTGCTATGCATTGTAGCAGCTTGAAGAATGTTCTGGCTGACGTGAATATTGCTTGATACAGGTGCTGTCAGTCACTCTAGATCAATGGACAGCCGATGAGATCAACTCCATGATAGAAGTTGGTGGAAACTCTTATGCCAATGCTATATATGAAGCATTTCTCCCAGAGGGCTATCACAAGCCTCATCCAGATTCTAGCCAGGAAGAGAGAGCTGATTTCATCAGGTACCTAGGATAAACAAATATTTTGCTTAGGAAGTATAAAAGATTACGATGCTATCTAAGAACCAGTAATTTTCTTTTTTTTTAAAAAAAAAAAAACTAACGAGGTTGAAGGACTACCTGTTTGTTATACTAAAAAGAAGGTGAGCCAAGACAGGTCAGAAACAATACTGTACAAAGAACCATACAAGGAGTGTAAAAAAAAAAAAAAAACTTATTGTTGGCCTGTCAAAATTGTCAGACGTTTTGCTCCTGCCATGATCCATGCTCAGCTTTCATCCTTGATTTTTTGTCGTATCCATTTACAAGCTAAATCTTTGTGACTAAAAATTCGAGCATTTCTTTCATTCCATATTTCCCATCAGACTAAGATGATTAGAGAACGCATTCCTTGGAGTTGCAAGGTATGGTTGAGAGGGGGGTCCACCATTGATGAAGCAAGTCCTATCAAAGCGTGACAACATTTAGCTAACCATTCAGTTTGAAATATGAGAAGCTGTCTTTTGTCTCAACCACTATAGCTAATCTGCACCTTACAATTTCATTAATTAAAGAGCTTAATACGATTGAAAGAACAGTCCTATGCAAGAAAAGACTTGATTTGATCACTTACTTGATATAGTAACTGCTAAACACTGGTAGTTTTTGTAACCTCTCAGGTCGAAGTATGAGCTTCAAGAATTTCTGAAGCCAAGCCTAAGGTTACTTTCTAATAAAGGCTTTTTAGAGGCTACCAGCTCTCGGAAACATACGGGCAGTAATGTCTCTCTTTCAGCTAGTTTCAACAGTGAGGTTAGTTTGACTTAACTGTTAGTTAAACTTGGCTATGTAAAAGAGTCAATTTTGACCTTCAATGACATGATGCCCTTTTTAGCATCCTTCGTTTCATATATTTTGCAGGCTGGAATGGTTGAGTTTATTGGAATACTAAAAGTTAAAGTAATAAGAGGGACTAGATTAGCTGTCAGAGACCTGATAAGTAGTGACCCCTACGTTGTACTGACCCTAGGGCAGCAGGTATTACATTTCACAAAATCGATTAATCCTAGCCGATAGACTCCTGATTTAATGTTTATCCTTTTCTCATTCAGACCATTTCAGTTGATATTAGCGTTGGTCTCTGCAGAAAGCAAAGACTTCTGTGATTAAACGTAATCTGAATCCTGTTTGGAATGAAGAGCTTAAGCTGTCAGTTCCTCAGCAGTACGGGCCTCTAAAGCTTGTAAGTGCACATTCCTTATTACAAGCATGTTAACCATACACTTAAGATTCAGATTCAGAAGTGATAGCATCTAAGAAACTCCTTTTCTCTCTTTCACGACCCCAGCAAGTGTTCGACCATGACATGCTATCAAGGGATGACAAGATGGGCGATGCCGAGATTGACCTGCAGCCGATGATCAGTGCAGCGTCAGCGTTTGGCGACCCTGACCTACTTGCAGACATGCAGATCGGCAAGTGGCTCAAGTCACCGGACAACGCGCTGGCGAGGGACAGCGCCGTCAATGTCATCGGTGGCAAGGTGAAGCAGGAGGTCTCTCTGAGGCTGCAGAACGTGGAGTCCGGGGAGGTAGAACTGGAGCTGGAGTGGATACCTCTCTATCAGTAGAATACAAATTCACCTATTTGTGAGCATGTTGCACGTTTGTGACATAAGTCGTGATGTTCTTTGTCGTCCTGAGATTGTCAGGATTCCTGCAGTGTTGTAGAGTATCTTTGCGCCTGTCCTATGATGCTGATGGAACATTTGGAAATTAGGTAGTAGCATGGTAATTTGAGGACTCGATGACTTATAAGTCATAATAACACGCCTAATCTGTGTTTCATGAGATTGTAAGCAATGGAAGTATTACTCTAAACACTGCAGGCACCCTGACCAGGAGTCGTCGTTGCAGGGAGGCTGGTTAGCCAACCAATACGCGACGCACACCAAACAAGGAGGCTGTCTGAAACTCTTAACTCTGAACATTGGCTCAAGTCACAATAACATGATTTCACCGTAATGATGACACGCCGTACGCAAAGTATGAGAAATGAGACCAGATATTAATAGTAGAAATATATACATCCACAGGAGACAGCAGAGTACATTAGAAAAACGGTATCAAGATTCAAGATCTATAGCAAGGGGGCACCTTGTTGCCTGTGCACTGTGTCCGATTCCAATTTCCACTCTGAGAAAAAGGGGAATAGTAGCTAGTTTGTTCTCAGTGCACAAAAACCCACCAATACAGAACAAGAAACAAGAAGCTGCACACGACTTGAAAGGATCTGTGCGAGCTAGAGCGGAATCGAACGGCATCAAGGGGAACAGATTTTGTAATAGATAGCAACTGTATTATTGATACCAGTGTTCGGACATGCAAGTCATCCTACTAGGAGTATGTTGAGACATTCTATTAACAATGACATGAACATCATGATCAACAAGCAACCAATGAACATCAACTACTTATATCTGTCATTCACTTCCAGCCTCCCCAGGGCTGATCTTGTCCTAACCCTTGAAGAATAACCAGCCTTCACAGTCCCTATTCATCGTCATCCTCATTTTCATCAATCCCTACCCAACGAGTGAAGGCAAACAGAAATTCCTTGAACGAGACCATTCCATTCTTGTCCCAGTCCATTTCCTCTGGTGCAATGTAAAGAAAGGTAAACATCAGGACTGGAAAGAGATGATGGAAGTTTCAAAATAGTAACAGAAATTATAAGTGTGCAAGTTTTTAGACTGCACAGAAAGGAAGCAACTAAAGTTTTATGTGAAGCTACAAGCTGTTAATAACAGGTTTTTAAGGGGTTATAAAGGCACTAAGCATTTCATGGAACATATTTTGTATCACTTGAGAACTACAGTTTCAAATGACTAGAGAGGTACTCAACAGACATTAGGAAGCGCATCGTTTTCCTGAATAGGCGTCTTTCTTTCTTTGGAAAGAAGCATTTTTATTTAAAGAGATCCCCCTCCCCTCCTCGTCTACCTCTTTTCCCTCTCAGCAAAGACTAGTAGGTAGGAAAGGAGTGGTCCAACCAAGAACATGTGGTGGTTCACTTACACAAAAGATTAGTAGGTACGGAACAACCAAGAAATAGAAAACTGACCAAATCTTTTCATGGCTATACGCCCAGAAGAACGCTCTCCTGTCGTGGTCTCATTTATTGCTTGAATCATCTCATCCTTGCTCACATACCCATCTTTATTCTTATCCAAGAAGACAAAGGCATCAACCAAGGTCTCAAAAGTTCCCTCAAGATTTCCTAGCCCCATCTTTGTCTTCTGTGAAGTTTGTAAAGGAAACAGGAGCACTCCTGACAGAAATGGCACAAGAGATCTAAAACAGAACCTGAGTGCAAAAATTTCTCAGAGTAAATCTACAAACCTTCATAATCCAATCAAAATTCTAGCAAGCTTATATTAGGATTAAAAATGGTGTTTCCACTAATATATGCATTAGTATCTCAATTTTGCCAATAAGAACCTCGTGCAATTATATAAAGAACCACGACTTCGCTAATGGATTTTAAGAAAAATTATCAAAGTAATTTTTTATAAGTAAAGCAAAATTACATTGCATACGTCTGTAGCAACACTACACAATGACACTAATTATACAATCAGGATGTTACTATGTGTAATATGACTTATGAAGGATACTGCTTCTGAGACAGCTGGTTCATTGAGAAGATAGACAAGGCACAGAAAGACAATGAACTCATTGAACTTCATGCCCATATCTTCATTTATATCACAAGCTTCAAAGAGATCACATATCTCCTCCTCTGTGAATGAGATCTCCAGCTTCTGAAAACAATGTTTCAGTTCTTCTTTATCTATTTCTCCATTGGAATCTTCATCTGCAAAAGCAGACACATGAATGAGAACATGAAAACTGATAATGTGATGTCTAAAATAATTGTCTCCACTAGCACAAGTCAATATTCAACAGAGCATAACAATCTACCCATATGGCTCACTTCGATTTCTGACCACTGGCATGCATGTGTCCTTATATGTTTGATCATAAAAGAGATAAGATGTTCCTACCTCAGAACCATAATAATATTTGAATACTACATAGGAGTTATAAGTTTGATCATAAATGAAGAAATAGAAGCAGAGGGAGGCGTAAACAACAGAAGTAGAGGAACCAAAAGCATTGGCATAATTACGAGAATGTGACAGTTCATGAAAAGAACTAGAATTATATGTAAAACAGCAGTAAATGAGTTAGTGAAAGTATCAGGTCCAGTTCTGAATCTTGAGAAATACGGTTGAAAATACAAGCTTCAACAAAAAAATTGTCAAATAACACATTGGCGTTTCACTAAAAGCATAAAAGGATATTTAGAGAATGACCATTAGTCCAGACACTTCAAAGCACTGGCAAAGGGGAAGAACTCACCAAATTGTTCGAAGATAGTCTTGCATTTTCTAAAACTCTCGTCTATTTTGGGGAACTTCATGATAATACTATCGAACGATTTCAGTGAAGTTCCATGCGACGCTCTCTGCTGCATAGCGTCGACCATCTTTGCCTCCAGCTTGGAACCATGAAAACTCCGTTTGTGGGTGTCATGCCGTCCAAGCACAGCACCCATGCTAGCAGCTCAGATAGTGACCCCGATACCAATTCTTTTCAAGCAAAGAAGCACCCGATCAGATACACACGGAGCTGCTGAAAACCTGAAAATGAATAGCAACCAAGTCAAGGTTCATCACTCCTGCGTGACAGCTGTTTCAAGTAGCATATTGTTGTTCAAGGAGTGTTTAAGCAATCGAGACGCCGAACAAGGAGGCTGTCTGAAACTCTTGACTCCAAACAAAAAGGTCAACTGGCCGCCAAGTCAGGATTTCACCATCATAATCACGCCCCGTATGCAAGTACGAGATGAGACGAAACATATATAGCGCATCCACAAGAGATAACAGAGAACCATAAAGAAGAGAATAAAATGGAAAGCTAGGGGGGGACACCTTTGTTCCCTGTGCTGTGCTCGATTTCACGCTGAGGAAAAGAGGAGGAAACCAGCCAGTTCGTTCTCAGTGTACCAACGAACCCACCAAAACAAGTCGAGAGGAGCGAGGCAGCGCGGAATCGTATCGTACGGCGACGAGAAGGGGAAAAGATTGCAAGGCCAGGAGCGCTTGCCTGAACCGGACGCCGTCTCCTCGCGGCACCAAGAGAATCGGGGAGCGGGGGCGGGATCGGCGATGTGAGCTCTGCGTGGAGGTGGAGTCCGCCGGGGTTGAGAATCGGACGACGACGGAGGAAAGGTGCGAGCTTTGGCCTGCCTTCGGGGGCGGGAGGGGGGAATCCGCGGCAGGGGGGTTGTTCGGGCCGGCAGCAGGAGAAACTGAAGAGACGGGGGGAGCTTTTGTGGTGGGACTGCTGGCTTGGTGGGATGAGGCAGCAGCAGAAGCACGGCCGGCGTTGGCCTCAGGTGTTCCGCCCTTCGGGAGGCCGGCAGGTGGGTCCAGCGGCGTGCGTGCTGGGAATGCCTCTCTGCTTTGACCTTTCGAGGACACGATCACACGAGTGTGTTTTTTTTTAGGTTGGCTGCTGTGCGATCGATGGTGGGGCGGGCGATGACTAGCCGAGCCAAGATAGCACGCCGCGCGGCGGGCGTGCCTCCCTACGCGTGGCCGTGGATGCTGTTGAGTGTTTACACCTCGACCCTCGAGCATACTTGTAAATTCCATTCCGGTACCGGCCGGAATGGCCGGAATGCCCCGTTCCGGTGCCTAAACCGGCATAGAAGGGCTGCAGTTCCGTACCGGGTCAAATACCGGTCAATACCGGCCATTCCGGTCAATTCCGGCCGAAACGCCTGTTCCACCCATTCCGGTACCGGACTAAAACCAAGTGACGAAATACTTTTTCCATGTGTGAGCTATGGAGTTTAGAAAAAATATGTGAGTTTAGAAAAAAATGTCAGTGTGATGAAGCGTAACTATGCCATAAGTATATATTTATATGATTATTTATGTATATGTATATTCATATATTTTTAATATAATAAAGTCCGGAATGGTACACCGGTATCGGTCGATACCGAAATGTTCCATTGCAAGAGTAAAAACGGAACGGCCTCCGAAATGGAATTTACAAGTATGCCCTCGAGACTCGAGCGGTCAAATATTTCTCCTCACCAAAGTCACCACTCATCAGTGAATCCACTCGGAGGCAATCCACCGAGTCAATGATGAATACAATCGGTTAATGGCTGCAAGACTCGTCGCTCTGCTCTGTTCGCGAGCGCCGGGAAAAAACGCTGATTTTAGTTAATACTAATTTTTATGAGAGTAAATACTATTTTAAAATTGAAAATAAGCTGTGCTAGGCAGCAATCGATTAGCATCAAATTTATATGGATAATCCAATTAAAATTTAAGGGAAAAATATAGGAGTAAGTCCAAACCTATTATAAAATAATTAGTATCTAATTCAGTTGGTCTCATGTCTAGTTCCATTCAGTATAATCTAATAATCTGAAAATTAGTATAACTATTTGTTCATTCTATATCGATAGCTAGACCTAAAATTTAAAAGATCGTGTTCATATCTTAGAATTTTAGCAAAACCGATTAAAATTTGTTAGAGATGACTTAATATGATTGCAAGCTATTTTTGCAAACCGGTGTTACTAGATATATGTGTGGAACTCACGTTGAATGTTGGGCCCTAAATTAAAAATACTGCATTTACACCTTAAAATTTTAGCAAAACGGACTTAAATTGTTTGGAGATAGCTTAATATGATTGCTTGTTACTTTGTGTATATCATTGTTCGTAGTTATATACATGAGCCCCCACATTATTTATAACCCTAAACTATAGCATTAAAATTGCCCTACCTCCTTCACAAAAAAAAAACTACCTCTGAATTATTTAAGTCCAAAAAAATTCATTGGACACTATAATTTTTAAGCTAATATTAGATTATGGACATTCAGATCCAAATAGATCACATCCAAATGCATTCAAAACAACTAGAGTCCAATTTAATTTTAGGTTAACTGAATCCACCGCCACCTCTTTCTTTACTAAAACAATGCTTCAGTTCTCGACCTCCTTCCGGTATCATCATTCCCTAAACTAAAGCAAACTAAACATTGAGAAAATACTGGTATCTAACTAGAGATGAGAAGCATAAAAAATTATAGGTTTTTTTTTTGAACATGGAAAGCTTTCATTACTCATAAAACGACGCTAAATCTTTGGCGACCAAAACTCGAGTACAAGTTAGAATGCTGTCCATAATCGGATCAGCACCCGGACTAAGATTCGCCCCAAGGGCAGAGTATCGGAGAAATTTAGAACAGGTACCTAAGCATGCACAAGAACAACCCTTGTCCCTTGAATGTAGTTATCGCGCAAACAAGGCACGCGCTTGCCATTGACTCACACAAGTCCATAAGACTATAAGAGACAATACATGCTGCATCATCGAGCATCTGTTTAAGCTAATACTCTAGACCTACAATGGAAATATGCATTTTGCAGATTCCAAAATAGCTTGCACACCAGTTTGTTAAACATTCTAGGTACAAGGCACTAGACAATTCCTATACTTGAATCCATATGTAGCATAACTGCTGGAGTTCAACGCATCAGTACTAACTCCATTTTTCTCAAACAACTCCACCACCTACTCCCAGTACACGATACTCGTGTTGTTGCGCACGGTCAGCAGCAGTGCATCGTAGATGTTTTTTTTTTTTCCCCCGACCAAGGGAGTTTCCCCATTTCCATGACCAAGATAACAGAAATACACCATCATCCAGAAAGTTTCAGAGAACTTAGAGCAGGATAGGAGCTAGAAGGATTAAGTTACCCATACAAACGAACAAAAGGCCCAGATACAACTAGCGAGAAGAATAAACAAACACATAGACGGAAACAGCCAGACTAGACTAGAGCAGAACAACTAAACACCCAACCCGACCACTCCAACCTCTTTTTCATCACTCCCTTTGGCTGTCATCATCTTTATCCTTCAGCAGAAGATGAGCTCCGGTCTCCGTTGCTTCCTGTCCGTAGGTGGCTTCATTTGGTACAACCTGACCATGTGATTTCATCTGGCCAGACAGCAAGAATGCCCCTTGTAGTTCCCCGATCTTGCAATACCCGACTATGACAATGTTGTACATCTCCGTCGTTGGGACCAACCCTGCTTCCACAAATGTCTGCAGCACCTTTTCTGCAAGTGAAACTTTCTGAATCCTGCAAAGCTCCTTCAACAAGATAACACAACCATTATCAGCCGCAGGAACTCCGTCCTTTGCAGATTCTTTGATGATGCCCAGTAGCTGATCTTCGTTGATTCTAAAGAGGAACTCAAACAGGCTGCCATGAACGATATTATGTAATGTCGTCCCTTGTATCAGTATCTCATGGAACAAAGCCGTAACGTCTCCCAGCCGTTCAGCCAAGCAGAGTTCTTCCATCAGCAAATGGTAGGTGTATTCTGCTGGCTTGAGGCCATCCTGCACCATCTGAGCCCGCAAGGCGTGCGCAGCCTCCAGATCTCTACTCTCGTTCTTCTTCGAGGCCAGAACATTGCTCAGCCTCTTTAAATGGCCATTGATCATGACAGTATATGTGAAATGATTTGGCGCCAGGAACATTTCAGCCATCTCGTGGAACACCTCGACAGCGTCGTCGCCCCTACCGGCCTTCCAGAGCCCAGCGAGTATCAGGTTGTGGGAGTGAGCATTGGGAGGTGCCATACCATTGTGGCCCATGTGCCGGAGCCAACCGATGGCCTCGTCGATGTCGTCCGCCATGATACAGATTTCGATGAGCATGTTCCACTTGATGTTGTCTGGGCACGCCTGGGCTTTTTCCAGCCTCTGAAGCATTTGCCGCTGTTGGTTGGGTAGCTTCAGGCCCGCCAGCACAATCTGGGTCTGCAACTCTGAAGCCGCCTCCAGGTCTCCCTTCTTCAGGAATTCATTCGTCATGTTCTTGGTAAGGTACCGGTACGTGGAATGTTTTGGTGACGCGGCCTTCTCCGCCATTTCACCGAACACCTTGACGGCGTCGGACGCTCTCCCGGCTATCGAAACCGCGATGATCGCCCTGCCGCGCTGGCGATTGGCGAGGGTCTCGAACACGCGGCGCGCATCCGCGTGGCGTCCGAGGGAGAGGAGCTTCGCCATGAGGTGGCCGCAGGAGGTCGCCGACGGCCTCGGCGCCTTGGGCGTGCTTATGAGGAGGTCGATCAGCCGCAGCGAGCCGTCGGGGAGGTCCGCGCGCGCGGATGCCTCAACCAGCGCGGAGGCCGCGGCGCCGAGGTAAAGGCGCTGCCCGCGTGGGCCTGCGGCGGCAACCGAGAGGTACAACTCGGGGACGCCGGAGGCCCCAACGGCATTGGAGCGTATGAACAGCTCCGCCCGGTTAACGGAACCCCGCAAACGACGGGCGGTGAGGAGGGCAGAGATCTCGCTGGCTACGGCTACCACAGCGGCGCTGGCCTGGGCGCCCGAGGAGAGGGAATGGTGGCGGGGGAGGAAGAGCCGGCGCCATTCCATAGCTTCAACAGAAACGGTTCGGCTGGTCTGGTGGCGCACAAGCTAACAAGCCACCTGCGTCCGAACCAGGGTCTGCTCGTAAAACGAACTCCAAGAAGAGACTATCTCTTTCTTAAATATTAAAAATAGGGATTTTGACAAAAAGAAATTCTTCAGCAGCTTATCTAAATGGTTATCTCAATATAATCATCTTTTATTTTAGATTATTTCGCTAGCTAAATATAGAAGACGCGAATAACTCTTCAGTGTGCGCATGAGATATAGAACTGTTGGAAAATCAAAAGATATAGAAAATGATTTGTATGCAAATGACTTTATAAATGATGATTTAGAGAGTGAAATTTAGAAATACTTTTGGAGATGCTCTAATAAAATATATTGAAGTCAAAAAGATTTTTAAAAAATATTTGGTATATAAAAATAATATCCATGTTTATATTTTTCAATTAAATGTTTGCACCTATCACAATAGAAATTTAAAAGAATAGCTGGTTTTTTTTGGCAAAGCTCCAGTGCAGTAATAAATCATGACATTGCAACCAGAGTTTAGCATAACGTCGAATAGTACAATATGCCAATGAGATTGTGGATTCACATTTGAAGAGCACATAAATGTCCTTTAATATTGCTGTTGATGATTGTCACCAACCATTTCACGCGAGGTACAACGGTACCCTCTCCGGTAAAAAAAAAAAAAAAGAGTATTGCTATGGTGTTTGACAGTTTGTTTTATTTAAAAATTTTAGACAAATTATAAAATAAATAAATCACTATTAAAGTATCTGTAACGATAAAATAAGTCATAATAAGATAAATAATATTTATAATTTTTTTTGAATGAGACAGATGGTCAAATAAGATGTTTTGAAATCGTAAAACGATATATTTTTTTTAGGACAGAGAGAGTACGGCATAGCAAATCAGAGACGTTACCGAGAAGCATACAAATGAGATTCTGTCCATACAACTCGACCTTCGAACCCAACACAAACCCTGCACTCGTGCCCCATCCCCAGACACAAGTCCGAAATAGTTCTAGCCTTGAAATTTACAGGATCAAATTGGAGGAAAAAAATCATACGAAACGAGTGCTAAAGATTGTCAGTTAACACATCGGGGCTGGGTCAATCCACGACCTAACAGAAAGATTTCTAATATTCAACCAACGTACAAGCCTGACTGGCGCTGAATGTCAGAAGCTCCAAATCGCAGTGCAGGTTCTGTTGGTGAACCATCACTCCATCAGTGAGTTCCTAACAGATTTGTAAAAGAGTTAAATGGGTATTCACATTTGTCAAGACGATTTGGTTCTCTTGTGCCTGGCCTTAGGAGACAACCGGAGGCGCTGGGATATGTTTTCCCCCATCTCTTGCCTCTCCATTTTTAGCCTCTTCAGAGTGACCGGTTCTTCTTCTCCTTTGGGATCGTGAGAGGTTTCCTTCCTACCCGTCTCAGTGGTGTTGCTAGAGCCCTTAGTGAGTTAGTGTTATGCTCTACAGTTTGGGAAAAGAAGATGAGATTAAAAACTATTGTATATTTACTGGTTCAACGATCCAGCATAAGCAAGACATCACTAATTTGAAATCAGCCTTATATTGTTTAAGTACTTCCTCCGTTACACATTATAGCTCAGTCTAGTTTTGCCCTAAGTCAATCCTATCTAGCTTTGACCAAGTTTATAGAAAAAATATATTAACATCTACATTATCAGATTAGTTTCATTAAATTATACATAATGTCTTGATAGTAAATTTATTTGAATTTGCTTATAGATCTTAATATTTTTTTTTCTAAAAACTGAGTTAAAGTCAAAGAAGTTTGACTTAGGACAAAGCTAAAGTGAACTATAAATTTGAAAACACACAGATTTCCAGCATTCAAATCTTAAGGGCCTATCAAAAGACTGAAGAAATATACTTTGTGCTTATGATTACGTATCTCAGGCTGCTCACCTGATGATGATCCCTAGCTTCACCCAAGGAAGAACATCTTCCCCACCTCTCTCTGTTTGAGCTGGTGTACGAAGCAAACCCAGGGATGGAAAACCCTCCATGAAGAACTAAATGACATCTCCATGGATTGTTTACTCTGAAAAAAAGTCCGGGATCCCTGGGATGTAAGTTTGCAAAGTAGCCCTGAATGTAGTCATCGAGCAAACAAGGAAACAAGGCACATACTTGCCATAAGAGACAATACATGCTGCATCATCGAGCATATGTTTAAGATAATACTCTAGACCTACAATGGAAATATCCATTTTGCAGATTTTAAAATAGCTTGCTCACCAGTTTATTAAACATTCTACGTACTAGACTATTCCTGTACTTGAATCCATATGCAGCATAACTGCTGGGGTTCAGCGCATCAGTACTAACTCCATTTTTCTCAAACAACTCCACCACGTCCTCGCAATATATGATGCTCGCCTTGTTGCGCGCGGCCAGCAGCAGTGTCTCGTAGGTGGCTTCATTAGGTACAACCTGACCATGTGAGTCCATCTGGCGACACAGCAAGAATGCCCCTTGTAGTACCCCGATCTTGCAATACCCGTCAATGACAATGTTGTACATCTCTGTCGTTGGGACCAACCCTGCTTCCACAATTGTCTGCAGCACCTTCTCTGCAAGTGAAACTTTCTGAATCCTGCAAAGCTCCTTTAACAAGGTAACACAACCATTATCCGCCGCAGCAACTCCATCCTTTGCAGATTCTTTGATGATGCCCAGTAGCTGATCTTCGTTGATTCTAAAGAGGAACTCAAACAGGCTGCCATGAACGATGTTATGTAATGTCGGCCCTTGTATGAGCATCTCATGGAATAAAGCTGTAACATCTCCCAGCCGTTCAGCCAAGCAGAGTTCTGCCATCAGCAAACGGTAGGTGTATTCTCCTGGCTTGAGGCCATCCTGCAGCATCTGAGCCCGCAAGGCGTGCGCAGCCTCCAGATCTCCACTCTCGTTCTTCTTCGAGGGTAGAACATTGCTCAGCCTCTTCAAGTGGCCATCGATCATGACAGAATATGTGAAATGATTTGGCGCCAGGAGCATGTCTGCCATCTCGTGGAACACCTCGACAGCGTCGTCGCCCCTGCCAGCCTTCCAGAGCCCGGCGAGCATCAGGTTGTAGGAGTAAGTATTGGGAGGTGCCATACCATTGTGGCCCATCTGCCGGAGCTAACTTATGGCCTCGTCGATGTCGTCCACCGTGATACAGATTTCGATGAGCATGTTCCACTTGATGTTGTCTGGGCACGCCTGGGCTTTTTCCAGCCTCTGAAGCATTTGCCGCTGTTGCTTGGGTAGCTTCAGGCCCGCCAGCAGTATCCGGGTCTGCAACTTTGAAGCCGCCTCCAGGTCTCCCTTCTTCAGGAAGTCATTCATCATTTTCATGGTGGGGTACTGGTAGTTGGAATATTTTTGCGACACGGCCGTGTCCGCCGTTTCGCCGAACACCTTGACGGCGTCGGCCGCTCTCCCGGCTTTCCAAACCGCGATGATCGCCCTGTCACGATGGCGATCGGCGAGGGTCTCGAACACGCGGCGCGCATCCGCGCGGCGTCCAAGGGAGAGGAGCTTCGCCATGAGGTAGCCGCAGGAGGTCGCCGACGGCCTCGGCGCCTTGGGCGTGGTTATGAGGAGGTCGATCAGCCGCAGCGCGCCGTCGGGGAGGTCTGCGCGCGCAGATGCCTCAACCAGCGCTGAGGCTGCGCCGCTGAGGTAAGGGCGCTGCCCGTGTGGGCCTGCGGCGGTCACCGAGACGAGAGGTACATCTCGGGGACGCCAGGGGCCCCGACGGCATTGGAGCGGATGAAGTGCTCCGCCTGGTTAACGGAATACCGAAAACGTCCGGCGGTGAGGAGGGCTGAGATCTCGCCGGCGAAGACAGTGGCGCTAGCCTGGGCGGCTGAGGACAGGGAGTGGTGGCGAGGGAGGAAGAGACGGCGCCATTGCATAGCTCCAGCAGAAATGGGTGGCGCACTCGATCCGTTTCAGCACTCCGGTTCCGTCCCAGCGCCGTGAAAGAAAAAAAAAAGGGCAGGGGCAGAAGAGGAATAAAATGGTTGTAAATTCACTATATGACATTCTACCGGGTGTGTTATGTTTCATAATGGCAAATTGATGAAACCCCGTTGCGGAATGACATATCATCGAAGCCCACATTCGTCTGTTCGTTTGAACTTATCAGCCAGTATTAGCCAGCTATTCAGGAGTGTTTTTCTCTCGTAGCAATCAGCCAGAGAGTCGTACAATCCAGTCCGCCGAACATGTACCATTATAAAATCTGGTGCTTACCTAGAGATCACTAAAAAGTTCGAACCCTGGGCTTTTGTCATAAAGCTATAGGTCACTCCAGTGATTTGGTTCAATCCATTACTCGAATTTTCTTTTCTCAAATCCGGCCTCTCCCTCTCTCTTCTTAAGTCCAACGGTCTTTGAATGGGCATTGGGGAGGCACGGCGGCCAGATGATGGGGACAGCAGGAGGTTAGCGTTAGAGTTCCAATGACGGTGGAGGCAATCGGACTAGGTCAGGGCAGAACGACCATGGCAATGGTGGCACGCAGGAGGGGGAGACCGGGAGGAGAAGGAGGCTGCCGCAGGCATGGTAGGGTCTTGGCGGAGTTCCAAGACCACGGAGCTCCAATGAGACACTATTGGGTCATGGCAAGGCGGTGTCCGGTGGCCGCACGTCGGGAGAAGGAAGATGAGGAGTGTTCCATCGAGATGGCATCGGGCGGAGGAAGACAAATAATGATCCATCAAATCGAGTGAGATCCTGTTTAGTTTCACCCAAAAAACTTTACACTCGTTATATCAAATATTTAGACGGATATATAAAACATTAAATGTAGATACAAAAATAAACTAATTACATACATTGTATGTAAATCATAAGATGAATCTTTTAAGTCTAATTAGACAATGATTAGACACTTATAGCCACTCCCTCCGTCTCATAAAAACTGTCGTTTTAAATTTTTTAGAAACTACGTTTAACCGTCCGTCTTATTTAAAAATTTTGTACAAAATACAAAATCAATAAATAATTATTAAAGTATCTCTAATGATATAATAAATCATAAAAAGATAAATGATATTTATACAAAATTTTCAAATAAGATGAGTGGTCAAACATAATATCTGAAAAGTGTAAAACGACAGTCTCTCTGTGACCGAGGGAGTAAAGTTAACACATGACCACCCGACCGACCGATAGACAGTTATTTTTTCGGCGAACCTCCAGTATACATGACATTCCCAAACAGAGGTTAGCATAAGGTCGAGACTCAAAACGTACTACAATATGCCAGTGAGATTGTGGATTCATTTGCAGAGCACTTATAGGTTCCTGAATATTGCTTGTGAGGATTGCCACGCCTAAAGGCAAACCCACACAAATCATGAAATCAGAGAATTGCTCGTGATAGGAATGCATGTACTACCAACCATTCCACGCCAGGAACAACAGTACAGCATAGCAAATCAGAGACGTTGCCGAGCAGCATACAAATAAGATTCTGTCGATACAACTCGACCTTTAAACCGTACACAAATGAAAGCAATGCACTGGTGCCCCTTCCCCAACCAAGCACCGGAACAGTTCTAGTCTTCTAGCCTTGAAATTTACAGGATTGAATTGGAAAAATCAGAAGAAATGAATATTAAAGATTGGCAGTTAACACATCGGGGCTGGGGCAATCCATGACCTAACAGAAAGATTTCTAGGTAATGTTCAACCAATGTACACGGCCTGATTGGCGCTGAATGTCAGAAGCTCCAAATCGCAGCGCAGGTTCTGTTGGTGAACCATCAGTGAGTTCCTAGCAGATTTGTCCAAGAGTTAAATGGGTATTCACAGTTGTCAAGATGATTTGGTTCTCTTGTGTCGAGCCTGGCCTTGGAGACATAACCGGATGCGCTGGGATATGTTTTCCCCCATCTCTTGCCTCTCCTTTTTTAGCCTCTTCCAGAGTGACCGATTCTTCTTCTCCTTCGGGATCGTGAGAGGTTTCCTTCGTACCCGTCTCAGTGGTGTTGCTAGAGCCCTTAGTGTCATGCTCTACAGTTTGGGAGAAGAAGGTGAGCTTTAAAAAATGTCCTATATTTACTGGTTCACAGATCCAGCATAAGCAGCAAATCACTAATATGAAATCAACCTTATATTGTTGAAGTACTAACTCCGTTACAAACTATAGCTCACTCCAGTTTTGCGCTAAGTCAATCTTATCTAGCTTTGACCAAGTTTATAGAAAAATATATTAACATCTACATTATCAGATTAGTTTCATTAAATCCTACATAATGTCTTGATAGTGAATTTGTTTATAGATATTACCATATTTTTTTCTAAAAAACTTAGTCAAAGATAGAGAAGTTTGACTTAGGACAAAACAAAGTGAACTATAATTTTGAACACAAGGAGTAGCAAATGAACACAAAGATTTCTAGCATTCAAATCTTAAGGGCCTATTTAAAGACTAAAGAAATGTACCTTGTGCTTATGATTAGGTACCTCAGGCTGCTCGCCTGATGACGATCCATCACTAGCTCCACCCAAGGAAGAACATCTTCCCCAGCTCTCTCTGTTTGAGCTGGTGTATGAACAGCATTCCTCTGCTTGTCTGTTTGCTTTATCCTAAAGGAAAGGAAACTCCTTAACTTCAAGTAAAGAAATCACAAAGATTATTATTTTTTCTCAAAGAAACAAGGTAATATCTTCTTTTACCTCTAAATGACACTCTCCTGTGTTACCATCCATCTCAGTGAGGTTATGGTTTTCATCCAAAAGAAAATCCTGCACTTGAATGGAGTTAAAATCTCAAGTAGATGAGGAAGAGCAGACAATAATTGACTTACCAAGTCATTATCATTTTTAACAGATAGCTGATTTACCCTCTCTGTCAGCAATTCAACTACTGATTTTGTAGCTGAAACAATGAAAACAAAGCCAATAAGCAGAAAATGGTTACTTAAAGATATCAAGTACAACCATTGAGGAAGAAAAGCCACACCATTCGTGAAATTAGCTGTAGCAGCTGATGAACTTCCTGCATCAGTGCCAGCTGCCCGTAAACCACTGATAATCTCATACAATAGGCTCTGAAAATTCAAGTAGATGTATAAGTAATCTACTAGGAGAGTTAGGCAGAAGATTTCACACAGGATTGCAAATAAATGAATTGAAAATTTACCTCATTGGTACCAGCAACACCCTTAAAAGCACCAAGGTTGTAATACTTATCAAATTTATTTGTGCAATTTGAAGGAAACTGCGGTGGGTGAAGAACATTGTAGAAGAATATTGAAACAGAGTCATAATAAAACTGGGGCCTTGGGGAATTGTGATCACCCTCAAATTTGATTAAATTTTTATCCCCCTGCAGAGGAATAGAGATATGTCACCAACATGGGCAGCAATCAGAAGGCCCTTCAGCAGGAGCAATCACCAGTGATGAGGCTCGTATGCATTTAAAAGCCATGTATGTACTGATCAGCCTTCCTAAAGCAAGCTAGAGTGATACTTACCGCATATGCCTGATGAATACATTCTGTGTGATGTGGCTGAATAAACATATCATTTGATGCATGTCCAAATAATGCAGGAATAAACGTCTTGGGTGCAAACTGGCAAGGCAAAAAAAATGTTACCCAGAAAGATAATCTATTCACATCCTATGAGTTTGATTGAAAAATGAAATTGATTATGATATTACTCCTAAGGAAAAAAAAAACAGTACAACATGTAGTTTTATGCTACAATCAATTTTACATAAGCAATAACTCTCAAATCTCAACTCAAAATCAATCTTATGTGGAAGTTTTAACTTATCTAATGTCAGTGTTCAGGGCCAAGACAGTTGAGAATCCTAACTTGGGTGAAAAAGACACATGCAATAAACCATTATTCTTCCTTTCTTTTTCTTTTTGCATTATAGTCAAGCCACTACTTTGAGGCCTAATAAGGTCAAATATAGGCTAACATATACATTTCTAACTATTCCATGCATCCATTGATAGGTAATGCATACCATTGTCCTTGTCAAGGATCGTAACTATAACAATGGTAACAAATCGTTCCAATCCACCTTTTTAAAATGTTCTACCAGGATCTTCAGCGATTGAACTAGTAGAAAATACAAAATACTATTTTGGAAAGCAACCTGGACAACATTAAGATCCATTATGTCAAATTTAGCTCTTCTCTGAATGACACGCCGCATGTACTGAACAGCCATCTTAACCTGAAAATATATGTATCACAACAACCATCAAATCATGTGTACATACAGTGAGCACTTGAACATAACATGAAGCAGGAAAGCCTATAATGTGGACCTTTACAACATTAACAACAGCACTTCTATATTTGCAATCTACAATCAGCAAGCACTATTTCATGGAACATCAGCAGCAGGAAACAGAAGCCAGGTGCTTAATCTCCCTACAGGCTCAGGATTTAGACAAGTTGCTGCATACTCCCTCCGTCCCTAAATAATTGTCGCTTTCGCTTCCCGAGAAACAACTTTAACTAACTATAAATTAAATTACATTAATATTCATAGTACATAATTAGTATCATTGGAAAGATCTTTGAATCTAGTTTTTTTACAAATTTATTTGGAGATACAAATGTTGCACGTTTTTTTCTACAAATTGAGTCAAACTTGTGGCATGCACACCAATGACGACAGTTAAATAGGGATGGAGGGAGTAGGGTATCAACTCTAGGTTCACGTGCTCCAAAGTGGCCTAAGATACAGAAAACTAGTTGCAGGACTTCCTAAAATATTTAAAAGAATAACTTTCTTGTTATACCAAGTTACCAACAAGCATTAAACATACATCTCTTATATAACACTACACATATTGGCCTATGATTATATATCATAAAAAGGACATGCAGTTCAACAGTAAAATGGTTACTCAATGAAAATAGTGAAGCTAAACATTCACCACAACCATAAGATAATCATACCGTGAACTTAGGAACTCGTATTTTGTAGACTTCTACGAGCTCCATCATCAAGTCATATAAGTTAGCGAAAGCACTGTCCAGAACCATGCCAGCAATTGAGGGGTCTTCTGCTCCATATAGCAAACTGCATCAAATATATGGACACAAGTTGTCATGAATTACCAAAATGCAAATATGTCAAGAATAATCTAAATCAAGATACTTTGCAGCATTAAATTCAAGTAACAGGATAGGCGGATTTAATGATCAGTACAAACCCTCTAAGATGCAATTTGTAAGGGATATATCCTACTCTAATCCAACACCTTCTAAAAATGTATATTATAACAGAAACAGAACCATGGGCAATTCTACATAAAGTAGAGAACAAGCATTTTAGATCAATTAATACCTTGTAACAGCACCCATCGAGCGCCCCCAAAGTCCTATACAAGAAACTTGCTTACTGTTACGCAGAAAGGACACGGCACATTTGAGATCCTGCTTCTGGGAGACCACAGTGATGATAATATTTTTTAGGACATGTCATTTAAAATATAATACGAATGTCGCTATAAAATTTATAATGACTACACACCTCATGCCAACCAAGGCTGACATAATCTCCGCTTGATAGCCCTGATCCCGCAAAGTCAAGTGTAAAAAGGGTGATATTTGAAGGAAGAAGTATGACAGCGGCTTCATTTGCATCTGCTCTGCATCCACTGCATTAAATTAATGAAAAAACTTATTAAATGAACAATATTGGCTATTGAAGATGGTAAAAGAGCAAAAATGGAAATAAGATTAATCTTGATAGCTCATAGGCTGTAGCTAGCAGATAAAAATCAAAATTGTGATTGAGCTTTTAACTAGTGGTAGACAAGTAGGAACATCAAAATGTTTAAGATGCATGAATTATAATCAACAAGGCAGAAATTAATAGCATGAGATGAGAGACGTAAGTACCTATTCCCATGGCAGTAGACTACACATGGAAGGGCAGTGTTTTCTGGGATGACAGCAGGAACATAGTGGCTGCATTTTAAAGTCTGACTTCTTTCATTCGTAAGCTGCAATATACAATGATACAAGTAGGAGAATAAGGTCAATATACAAATGATATCGCTAGCCATCACCAACATACGAACGGATGACACAGAAAACCTCAATAATTCTGTCCCTTACTTGCCTCCAAATCTAGCCTTTTATACTTCCTTCCGGCGAGAGTAAACTCTGGCTCCCATAAATACTGATCTGGATTGTACTCTGCACTGTAAATGCATTCCCAGTTAGCCGCCACTCAGCAGGAAACAGAGAGAAGATAATTTGATGCAGAACAAAACCTAAATTATTCATTTATTGTTGCATCTTACAGAAAAGGCACAAAGTTATTCTATAAGAGTACAGTTGGTATGAATGCACATCCTAATTAAATGTAAAGGCTTTTCTGGGTTACTTACACAGACCAGTTTAGTTCTGCAACTACAGCACATGCGATTAACCTGGTACCGGATTCTCAATAGCAAAGGCTGAACAACAAACTTTTTTGCTTCTGTACTAATGTAAAAGTGGTGGCCTAAACGAGTCCGTCAAGGATTCGAGTACTTCAAGTACAGAAATTTCGTGTTCTTGTGCCTTGAGCATCGTTAAGACTACGCTACAGTGAGAGGCGGGTACGTTTTTCCTTGCAACAGAGGCTGGCGAGTTTTTTCATTTTCGTTATTTCATATACAGAAGCCGGTAGAAAAATCATACAGTGAACTGGTACACTTAAATGTGAAGAATTGCAGGCTTGCAGCAACATATCATCACTGGCGATGGCGTAAAGGCCGCCAAACCCCCTCCAAACTTGCAGTTGCAGCTGAAAACCAGACCAAATTCCGGCAACACGGGCGGGAATAAAGTTATTACCGAGGCGGCCGGATGACGAAGTTGACGAACTGCTCGATCATCGCTTCCCAAGGACGACGAAGCAGCGACGGCGGCGGCCTCCGGGGCGCCCGCCCACCAACCTCTCGCTGACCAACCAGCGCTCCCTCCCGGGAATTCCTCTCCCTTCGTACACCTAAACTCGCCAAATCAACCCAGCCCAACTCCAGACGCGAGGTACCAGCCCGGGCAGCCCAGCTCAGATCCGCGCGAAACCGGCCGCGGCTCCCGGAGAAGCGGGGCCCGGAATGCTCGCCGCGAGCAGAGGGGCCCGGCGAGCGGGGAGAGAGGCGGTGCTCCGGGGAGGCTCCCCGCGGCCGCTGCGGCGGCTGCGGCGGCGGGACGAGGCGGAGAATGGAGTCGGAGGAGCGAGACGGGACGGGAGTAGGCAGAGGCAGGCAGGCAGGCTCTCTGTATAGCACAGTAGAAGTGTGGCGTGGGAAATGTGAACGCTAACGAGGAGGCGAACGCGAAGTCTATGGTGTAATAGCTTATACTAGTACTATAAGAGAAAAAACAATAAATGCGGGGTTCGAAACGTATTTTATGTTTTCCTCGCCCTGGCAGGCACAATCTTCTTGTGTCATTGTGTGTTTGTTTTTGTAGCTTAGCCCCCTCGGAAGCTGGAGTTTTGCGAGATGCACCGCATGTGGCGCCATCGCGCGGTCGGTTGCGGCATTGGCAATTTGGCATGACATGGGCGTGTCATGCTGGAGCTGGCTCTGGATGGCCGCTGGCATGGGCGCGCCGCGCAAAGGGCCAAGGGCTGCTGTTTCTTCAGTTTCTCCGGGTTCCCTGCTAGACTGTTGGAGGCCTGGAGCTAGGTGTGTAGGGTTTTTCTGGCATTGGCTGTATGCTGATTGCTGAACGTTTCCATTTGCTAGGTCCAGGTGTTTCACAGATGAACATTTGTTGAACAAAGAAGCGACGCGACAAGCACGATGGAATTTTAGCGGTCCAGTCGCCTAGAGTTAGAGGGGAATATTCAGCGATGCTGATCTTTAGAGGAGTATCCTATACTATCATCATCAGTTGACGCAATGACATTTAGTTTCTGAATGATCGAACGTTTATGAGAAATTATTTCCCTAAACATGACTCTAGGCATGTTTAGATGTACCATAAGTAAAATTTAGTTAACTAATTGATAAAACTAAAGTTTAACCAGCTAAAGTAGGGTGTTTGGATGCTCATAATTGAAAATTCAGACCATACTATCCCTCGTTAATACTAATGTTTAGATAGCTAAATTTTAGTTGGGTGTGTTTAGATGCTCTAGCTGAGCTTTAGTTGGGGATAGTTTAGTCATTTAGACCTTTAATCTGGTTTTAGCCGGGTTGAAACAGCTAATTAAATTGTGTACATTCTGGACTCCAAGTAAAATTTAGCTAGGGTTAGCTATGAGGTGTTTGGATGCACCATAACTAAAATTAGTCAATTAAAGTTTAGTTGGTGCATCTAAATAAAGCCTCTATGGGATTTAGTTGGTTGATGAATTGATCCTGTCAATGATGAAGCCGAAGCAGACGAAGCTATGACCTAGATTCACGGTGGACAGATGTCAATAGAGGTGACATTACTCTTTAATTGTATAAATATAATAGACTAGCTAGATCATTACAAGATATAACGAAGAAATATCAAAGTTAGGCTCTGTTGGGCACGCTGTTTTTTTTTATAAAAAAAAATTAAGGCTCAACAGTATAGGAAGCAAACGGGGCACAGTTCACTACAGGATTGAGGAGTGGTCATTAGTTAACTAGGTAAATCTAACAAATATGTATGATATACTAGTGCTTAAGCTCGTATTTGTTTTGATGCCGAATTAGTTATCGTGTCTCTAGTAACCACTGTTAAATTCATAGGACTCCTAGACTAGGTCTAGGTTATAAGGTTCAACTACTCGAAGGTGTCACTTTCAATATATCGTTTATATATAGTACCGAGTTAGATAGAAGGCACGAGTAGTAACAAAGACAAGAAAAAACGTGCCACTGAAAAATAAGAAAATGGTGTCAACGTAACGCATGCACTCACGGGGCAGAGATGATGATAGGGAGCAATGTTAATATGTATAAAACATCGTTGACGCTGGAAGTCCACATTGTTTTCACTCGCTAATGATACTGACGTACGTGCCATCCTGCCGAGGGTGGTTGCAAGGAAATATGGAAATTGCACGAATTCCGAGGACCAAAACGATGAGTTCCTTCCACTCTCCCAGTGGCAGATGCTACCGGCTGGTACCGCTACCGCAACAGTTTCCAGAGGCTGGAAATGTCGAAACGGCCAAACTATGAAACTAGCTTGCCGGCCGAATATTCATCCCTCTCATGGGGCCCGCGACGAAAGCGAGAATGATTTGGCGCCCGTGCTGGCGGCGACACTGCTCACCACTCCACTTCATCGGGCATGGGAGAGGGGAGAGGAATGGCACCTACCGCCACCGCGAGCCCGTGGCGGGCGGCGACCGGCGGGGCGCTGCTGCGGCTGCTGGTCGGGTCGAGCCAGTGGCGTGTCCCGTCCGTGCGTGTGCGCGCGCGCGCGTCGTCGTGGTTCCTGCCGCGAGTTGCCGCATGGACCGTAATGCGTGCGTGCGCATCGCGTCGGGCGTCTGGCCTCCGGCTCCGGCTCCGGCGCCCGGCGTCCCGCGTCGACTCTCGAGCGGTGGTCCTCTTCGGAGTCCGACTCTGGACTCTTGAGATGAAACTTTGTCACAAAAGATTGCTTATAGGAATTCTTCATATCTTAGTAGAGAACATCATGGGTCCAACGAAGTAAAAAACCAACTTGTCATTGTCAAGAGAGAAAAAAAAAATAATGGAAGTCGTATTCCGTCCTTCTATACTCCAGAATCTCCTATCCGTTGGTTCATCTCTTCGGAACCATGACTCAAGGATATGTTTCGATGAGATTCTGAAATCCAGATTTTGGATAAAAATAATCTCCGGTGCATCATGTATTACTCCCTCCGTATCAGAAAAAGATGATGTTTTGGACAATGACACGGTCTCCAACGTATGATTTTGACTTCATATTTCTATAAAAATACTTATTGAAAAGTGATATATGTATACTTTTATGAAATACATTTGAATGAAGATAAATCTATTTATATAGTTTTTATATTTTCAATTCAATAATTTAAAGGTTATTCATGATTTATATTTTCAATGTTTGACTAAATTTTTTTCCAAAATATTATCTTTTTTAGATACGGAGGGAGTACATGCATGTATATTAAAATCCTCTGTACTCGAGTGTTGGGAAGGAATTCTATGACAAAGATATTTTTTATTTGAATTCCCTAAAATCCTTTGGTTCCAAATGCTACTCTAATTCTATTTCCTCGTTATTACGTACCTGCCATAGCAACAGCACATGTGCAAAACCTCTCCTTCCTCTTCCCTTCTTCATCCTTTGGCATACTGCTATCGCTAGCTGCAAACCAGCTCGTTCCCATTCCTTTCTAAAGTAGTTTCTATGTGCATGCATGGCTGAAAAGGGTGGAAGCGGGATGCTCCATACAACAAGATGGCTAGTGGCGATGACACTCTCATGATTACCCACAATGGGATCCGAGGTCTCATGAAGCTCGACATAGGTGGTGTTGTCAAGGATAGCGATCACGGGATACGAAGGCGTGACTCTAGTGGGTGCCTCAACTACGTTTCAAGCCCGACATCACTGAATCTGAGGTCAAGAAGGGTGCCGAATCAGGCAGGGAGGCTTCAATGTGCACCAAGATCTAAGTCACCACGAACAAGGCTCATGCCGTGGACCCGATAATTGGAACCATTCTTATTTTTCTCTCTCCAAAACTATAGCTACAGAATCTTTATATGGGCAGCATTTTAAATTACCGACCATGCTAATTTGAGCACCCATAACCTAAACTGCCTTTTTTTAGAGTTGAGAGAGTACTCCCTTTGTCCCTTTCAGCCGTTGTTTTCACTTCGCAAATATATATATATATATATATATATATATATATATATATATATAATGATATTAGTATTTTTTATTTTTTTAAAACACTAATGTTTATAGTATCTAACTAATATAATTAGATACTCCTGGGTTTTAAAAGAATATTCTTTTGACTTTGGGATTCCTCGTTTGACAATAAATTAGTATTTAAGTATTTTTAATAATAAAATAAATCTTTATAAAATAAATAATATTTATAAAAAATTTTAAATAAGACAAACGATAGGAATCCTAGAGTAAAAATGTCGTTCTTTTTTTTAGGACGGAGGTAGTAGAGCGTCATCTTTTTAATAAGTTCATCTGAAGATATAAATATCAGTAATACGAAGGGACCTGCTGAGAGTACCCACATCATCGACCTGCCTGGAATTTGAAACCGGGTGTTTCTATTCGATCACGTGCGGTCCAAAACCACCGGAGTGTCTTTCTGCACAATCATAGTAGAGCCCACTGAACAGTGATGCAGACCAGAGCCTTGAAAATCTCGGTTACCAACGATCCAATCATTGCGCAGAGCACCGCAGAACTGCAGTCGAGCACCAGAGCAAGTTTCAAATTTTCCCGCTCGTTCGTTGCCACCACCTTGCCCTTCGGCTGCATGCGGTGCCGTCCTGCCCCCCGCGAGTCGAACCAGGAAGCACCGCAGTCCGCAGCTGTCCAAGCGGTGCCGCCGCGAGGCGAGCGCTGGCGGAGTGCACGATGACCGACCGAACCGAACGCCCCCTTGTGGTTTTCGTCACTTGTGCCGTGTTCGGTCGGTGGGCCACGCCCGAGCGGCGAGAACAATGCTGGTCGCTGGCAGTGGTCCGCTGCCCCGGTGCAACGACACCCAACCACCAGGATCCCGTGTAGTACCAGCAAGATGCCCGAGTACGTACGTAGTATGACGTATCGGACCCCAATCGACAATCGTATTTGATACACAGTATTCCCCTACTATTCCCTCGTCCTCGTGGAAACAGAATCGAAACGCTGGCGTGATGGGCCAACCGTTTTCCTCGAATTTTAAAACGGAGCTTAAACGCAGGCGCACAGCTCAACGTGTGCCTCGTAAATTCCCCTTAAAACACGGCACAATTTAAAATTCAAATTCCCTCGCACACCGTTTCTCTCCCAAACTTGAACTCCCCTCACCAGCACGGCAAACCCACGCATTTATCACCCTACCCCCACCGTCCAGCGCCACTGAAATGTGGGTCCAGGTATCGTCCACGCCTCCACGGTGCCCCCCACGTGTTTCACCGGGTTGAATTGACAGACTGCTGCAGCGTACTATGAAAACAAAGAGTAAAAAAAAAAAGTCTCAATTCTGCTCGGTGCACTCGAAGCTGCTGCCATCGCCAATTCCGTCTCTTATCTGAGACTCACGAGGAGGAAAGCGGCGGGGGATCCATTCGTCAGCCAACAGCAGCTGGGAACCCTAGCTCCGGCCGCCGCCGCCGGCGACGATGGCTGCTGCGGCGGCGTTCCGGTCGGGGACGAGGCGGGGCGACGCCTTCGCGGCCCTGGAGGACGCGGGCTCCGCCACTCGCGGGCGCCAGGCCGCGGGAGGAGGAGGCAGCGGCGGCGGAGGTGGCGGAAGCAGCGTCCGCCGGTCCAGGAGCCTGAGCCGGTTCCCGCCGCCATCGCCCTCCCCCGAGGACGCGGCGACGCCGTCGTCGAGGTTCGTCAACAAGACGCGGGGCGGCTTCCCTCCGGAGGTCAGCCTCGACGACCTCGCCGACGAGTTCTTCCGGGCCAGGGCGGAGTCCGAGGACGACGACGAGGTGGAGGAGACCGCTGCGCGCGGCCGGTCAAGGCTTCCGGCGCCCGCGGACCGTGGGGGCGGCGGCAGGCGGAGCTCCACCGCGCGGTACGCCAGGGAGACGGAGTCTTCGCGGCAGCGCGGGCGCTCCGTGTCGCGGCCGCCGGCCGAGCGACGAGGCGTAGCGGCCAATGCACTGAATGGCGGCCCTGCTGCAGCCAGGAGGCAGCGGTATGCGTCGGTCGACCGGCGCACTTCCATGGATCGGCAACGGTGGTGCGATTCGGATGTAAGTGTGGGTCAGTACTCTGGAGTATGTTCTTTGGCATTTAGTTTAGGGATGGATTGAATTCTGGATTAAACTATTGAAGTTGCTCGGGAATGATTGAACCTGTTTTTGTGGGTGCTTGGGCAGTCCCATTAATCTATTAGGAAATCTGGTAAAGTTTCTGTTTCCATTTTGCGACAAAATTGTGGAGCCAGCAAGGTGCGCTCACAACAACATTCTCCTCTTATCTTATATACGAGTAAAGGTCCAATGCCTTTTACTGTTTGTCCCTCCAAGGTGGTTTTGTTTAGTTCTATACTTGGCATATAGTGGTTTCAGAGTTGATACCCATATAGTATCGGATAATGCAACATATGCGCAATAGTGTGTTTGCGTCATCTAATTGTTTCTTCAGTTGTTTGGTTGATGCCTGTCTCCCTGGTACTCTCTGTTTGATTGCTAGCTTCAATATGCTGATGTTGTCTGGCAATCTAGTATGAAAATATATGCATAAGTTCAAACGCCAAAAGGCAAAACTGTGTGGTTGTGATGCAATTATACATATCTGTTGAAGTTACATTCTTATTATTTAATCCCTGGTTTATGCTTTTGGGTGCAGAATGACATGGAAATTTCTCACCGGTATGTTTCCAGGGGGATACATACCAAAAGTAGCAGTGGCAATAGCATGCAGAGTACATTCCATAAGCCATCTAAAGTAAATCAAACTTTGAAGAGGTCTACAAGTCAAAAGGATTTCATTCATTCTAGAGATAGCAGCTCTGTGAGTACCTATGTCTTCTTTACATTCCTTGGACTGAAATTGGATAAGATATTAAATAGCTTTATCCTTGTTCAAAAAGTTGTGCTATAGTATCATAGCACCAGCCAGTACAATTAACTTAGTGTTCCATTCATAGATGCATAGTAGAATTAGGTCTGTGCTATCTTTTATTTGTTGCATACTAAATCTTGGCGGTACGATGGGGGATGTTGTAGACTGTGTTTTATAATTGAAATTTCTTAGTTTGTATTTTTGTCTTGACTTCTGCAGAGCCATTCTTCAATTACTGATGATGAGTCTAGGAGTTCTCACTCTTTCTATAGCAGAAATCAGAAGGAAGCCTGTGCAGTTTATGGTCTTGACAAGGTTTCACAATTTTCATTCAGTATTTAAATTTGAAACTAGAAATTAGCAATTTGCAAACAGCTACTAGACTTTACGATTCCTCTTATATTGCAATCTGATAGGAGCACACTATTGGTGATGGGGCTGGAAATGTATTGTATGATGTAATGCGGAAAGAAGTTAGGCAAGCTGTTGAGGAAATCAGGAATCAGCTTGAAAAGGTATCTTTTCTATAGGGCCTTTTATTGGGCCTTGGCTATCTTACCTTGATGCACAAAGCTTTGATTGATAATGACATTTGAGTATGGCATTGTAAACAATGCAAGAGACTTTTCTGTATAGAACTATTTAACTGGACAGGTTGAGATCTTCATTGACCATCTTACCCTAAGTCTAGAAAGTTTACTTACCGTGCAGCTTAGTTTTTTCGTACTTGGTCCCTAATGCCGATCTTAATAGAACAGTAGTAGCTAGATTTAAAGAGTTTTGTTGAGTTGACATCATGTTTTCCATTGAGGCCTAATTGTCAGGCCATCGGCTGCCTGTTAGGGGGAGAAAATGATTTATATTTGGGCCTTTTCTTGCTACGCATACTTTTTACTGGAACCGCATTTTTTTATCCAAGCTCATCGCCTCTCTTTATCTGTGCATTTCTAGGTCGTGATAAAATCCGAACCTTCAGAAAAGGCAATAAGCAGTGATGCACAACCAACCCAAGTTATTACTGAGCTCCGAAGGAGCTACACTAGTAAACTGGAAGAGGTATCTTGTGATAGAAAGAGAATCTATATATTTTTTGGTAAAAGATATCTTTGATTGTTTCTAAGTCTTTATTCAATATTGACATTTACTTTTTTGGTGTATCTTTTAGTCAGAGAAGCGGAAGCAGGAATTGTTAGCTCAGTTGGCTGCAGAAGAACAACATGGTCATGAGCTCACAAAAATAGTTAGAGAATTGCTACCTACTCCTAAAAAGACTGCAAATTTACAAAAACAGCAGCGACACAGAAGAGTAAGTTTATTTGGTTGCCGTTCCATCTTTTTCTATATAATTTTGTGCAACTATGAAGAATTAGAATTTGACATAAATTTATTGCAGAGGAGCAATGATAGATCAAGGATGTCAAAACGACTTACTGAGGAGGCTGAGCAATACTTTGAAGATTTCCTGTCGAATGTTGAAGACACTGACTTTTCTTCTTTTGATGGAGAGAGAAGTGATTCCAGTTCAACCAGGAAAAACCTGTTACTTCATGCCATGACTGAAACTCCAGTTGCGCTCCCAAAAGTTGCTTTACCTGCAGAGGCAGATGGTGTTGTCCTTCCCTGGCTGGAATGGGAAACTACCAATGACCTTCAGACCTCCCCGTGCAAAACCAATGCCCAGGTAACGACGACATATGTTTATCTGCAGAAATAGTAATCAGTATCCTGTCTTAAAATGTAAAATATTGATTGTTACTCCCTCTGTACAAAGAGTGCAATTCTATCACAGTACAAAGTTAAAGTATATTGAGTTTGACTAACTATATAGATAAAAAATATCAATATCTATGATATCAAATAAGTATGATTGGATTTTTCATGAGATATATTTTGATACTATGCTTATTCGTGTTATAAACATTAATATTTTTCCTTGTATATTTGGTCAAACTTTAGACAAGATAACCAAGGATGCACCTAGAATTTCATTCTTTTGTAGATAGACGAAGTACTTACATGGTAACCACGTGTGAAATGATGAGGTGATTTTTTTGATGTTAATGACTTCAACATTTTACTTTCTCTCTAATTGTATGTTGAACTCAGGGAGAAAGTACCAGATGCAGCAATAGCAATCAGACTACGAGCAGCCGTGGGAGTTGGAGCCCTGGAGACCATGCCACTTCAGTTCCCTATAAAGATAGTTTACTGACCAGATTTGGCGATGTTGGGATTTGCCGAAGCAGCTGCCCCGATTATGCTCAAACCTTGTCGTTTCACATCGACGACTATTTGCATTTGAGGCAGAGTGAGGATCTCCTGTTGGAGACGTGGATGCAGAAACAAAGAATCGACTCTGGCGGCCTAGTCCTGTGCAGTAGATCGACAATATTGTAGAGTGCAGCCAAATAGGTAGTTGATGGGGTTGAGTTAGACCAATAAATGATTAGAATTTTACCTTGGTGGCCATGGCTCCTGCCGCCTGGTGTGTATAGATGCATGCATTGTGGTTAACAGATTGGATAAGTATATTCAACGCTTCATCGGGATTATGAAAATTTATTTGTTACACCATCATTCTACAAGTGCAAATGATCCACGACACTTTGTATGGCGCCTATTCTACACCATCATTCTACAAGTGTATGGCGCCTATTCGCAAAAAAGAAAAAAAAGATCCACGACACTTTGTTAACAAGAAAAATATGGTTTCTCTGAAATAAAGTTCGAATCTTGGCTGTAATCGAGCAGCTGCAGGATCATTCAAACAGTGGAGATGGAGATCTTGTTGATTTGTCCTCTGATACAGATTGTTAGCAGCTCACTTGATAGAACACGAATCATTCAAACACCAAGCAAGAGCTAGCAGCAGGATCCAATGTGTACTGTAATACAAGAGATGGAGTCTGGGATAGGAAGCAAACAGGGGAAATCGATGATAGGAGGAAGGCACTAGAAGGTTCTAGAAGACGAAGGGATCTGGGGATCTGGGCATCTGGCGACACTGTAGACGGAGAGTAGTAATAAGCGACTAAGGGGAAGAAAAACAGCTGTGGTGATTTCTGATTGCCGATGCCCATCTGCTTCTCCAATTTGTGCCTCTTCCTTGGGATTCGCTGTAGGCCTCGTTTAAGACGAAAACGACCTCATCCTAAATGGGCCAAATTATCCAACATCCATCACCACCTTATAACCGGGCTAGGGAGGTGAAACACATGGTTTTCAAAGTTATAAGGAGGTGATTTGCTCAATTTTACCGTTTGAAAAGGAAAATAAACTTTCGTAAAAGTTAAACGAGAAAAAGTGAACTTTTTTGAATTAAAATGCCCATAGCCCATCCAATCACGCCGCAAGCCCCAAATGCCAAATCACTCGAGAATGGGAAATGCGTTGTGCAAGCAAACCGAGACGGCAGAAAAATCTTGGTCAAGTACTCAGATGTTGAGCCGTGCATGCATGCCAGTGGCCAGCTGCTGCCAACGCCTGCGAGCCACATGCCCTGGCGCTCCCTTATCCCATCGTACCCGCCACACGGCGCGCCGCCAGTGGCCCGGCGGATGCGGCCTCATCTCCCCGTCGCGGTTTAGATTCCCCTGGGCCCCGCCACCTCCCCTCGCGGCACAGTCACGTACTTTCCGCGCCTCTTCTTCTGGCGCCCCGGCCTCTCCTCCCAAACTGTGGATACCGCAGCGGCACGATCGCCAGCGCGCGCGAGCACGTTGTTGGAAGCTCCAGTTAGAAGCACCAGCTAGTGCCTGCTGATCGATCGATGGCGGCTCATCAGGCTCTCCTCTCCGGCCGGCAGCTGCTGGGCCGCCCCGTGCAGTCGGCCGTCTCCAGGTCGTCGGCGGCGAGGAAGCAGGCGCCCTTCGTCGTCAGGGCCAGCTCCAGCCCTCCAGCCAAGGTCTGCGCCGCCGTATCTCAACCTAGCTCATCGATGGCAAGCAATTAAGATCGTTCTTTTGAGAGGACTACTGCATGCTGACTCGATTGTGTTTTCGTTTCGCAGCAAGGTGCCGACCGGCAGCTCTGGTTCGCGTCCAAGCAGTCCCTCTCCTACCTCGATGGCACGTACGTATACCTGCAAACCTTCTACCGGCCAAGAAGAGCAATTTACTACGTATATATATATATATTCACTAGCTGTTGCTGCTGCATGCAGGTTGCCCGGCGACTATGGGTTCGACCCGCTGGGGCTGTCGGACCCGGAGGGGACGGGCGGCTTCATCGAGCCCAAGTGGCTGGCGTACGGGGAGGTGATCAACGGGCGGTTCGCGATGCTGGGCGCGGCGGGCGCCATCGCGCCGGAGGTGTTCGGGAAGCTGGGCATCATCCCGCCGGAGACGGCGCTGCCGTGGTTCAAGACGGGGGTGATCCCGCCGGCGGGCACCTACAACTACTGGGCAGACTCCTACACGCTCTTCGTCTTCAACATGGCGCTCATGGGCTTCGCCGAGCACCGCCGCCTCCAGGACTGGTACAACCCGGGCTCCATGGGCAAGCAGTACTTCCTCGGCCTCGAGAAGTTCCTCGCCGGCTCCGGCGACCCCTCCTACCCCGGTGGCCCCCTCTTCAACCCGCTCGGATTCGGCAAGACCGAGAAGGAGATGAACGAGCTCAAGCTCAAGGAGATCAAGAACGGCAGGCTCGCCATGCTCGCCATCCTCGGCTACTTCATCCAGGGCCTCGTCACCGGCGTCGGCCCCTTCCAGAACCTGCTCGACCACCTCGCCGACCCCGTCAACAACAACGTCCTCACCAGCCTCAAGTTCCACTAGAACGTACGTCGTCGGTGCATCATCATCGATCATACCTGCATGCTAGCTGCTGCGGGCCTGTTGTTGTAGTGGAAAGCGAGATGCGTGTTGTTCATATGCTCTGCCTTGGTTCATATGCGCATGGAAAGGAGCCTGAAGCGTTGCATCGTGGTTCCTGGCCATCCTGCTGCTTTGTAACAAATTAGTATTGATCTTGTTGATTTGAGACCAGAAACATATGGTAATTCAGTGTACAATTCCCTCCCTATACGCCGAAAAATTGCTCCCATGGGCATCCAACAGAGGATGCACGTGGAGGATGTATTTATAGCACAAGAGAGCATGTACTCTATGTGTATCGATCTATGCTCAAGGACAGCCACGACCTGATGATGGCGTGACTCCGACGAGAACGCGTTCAAGAATCGACTGGGCGGCACGTCTCGGTCTCGGACGCGGTATTCGGCGGTGGCGTGGCCAACGACGGCGGCACACGGGAGCTTTTAGGAAGGGAATATACATGATAAGAAAATTTGATGGTTTTTTTTTTGTGTGCAAGAAACTCACTTGCCAATGCAATCACAGTACAGCTTTACGTTTTGCAACGAAAACGTTAGTCTGTACTCTGCCCTAACACTATGGTCTATCGAGCATCACTTGCATGAGCTGCTTGACCACGCCCTGTGTGTCGCCTAGATAGAAACAGGGCACGGCCGGGGACGCCAAGATTCCGGCGGCCGTGCATATATGTCTCCATGCTAGTCAGTCCCCGTTCCCCCCTCGGCCGTGCGCCGGCGAGGTGTAGTAGAAGGTGACGCCCCTGCCGTTGGCCTCCTGAATCGGCCTGGCGTTGCTCCTGGCGCCCTGCATGCACACCAAAATGAAAGCCACACGTACATCTTCCGTCAGCGTACCTACCGACGCTATGCAACGGCGGTGGCGGCAGCGGCACCGCTCGCCCGACCGGCGACAGAGGAGAAGGTATACGGTGCTTACGTCGTTGAGGGCGTTCCGCAGCAACCTGACCTGGCGCCGCGTCACCCGCCGTGTCTGCACGCAAGTGGCGCCACGTCAGTGTCACACACACTCACGTGGACCTCTCTGTTTTCTGGTTGCTCGAGCCTGGGCGCACGGCATGGGTTTACGGTTTACCTGGTGCGCGACTACCCAGGTGACGCCCTCCGTGCAGGGCGGCGTGGTGAAGGAGCCGGTGTACTTGTAGTAGGCCGTGCTCCGGCTCACCGGCCGCCGCGGGTCCACCACCTCGTCGATGAGCTCCTCGTGGTCCTTCCTCCTCGCGATCCTTCGGATGTACCGCTCCAGCTGCATCTCCAACAACGGAACAACCATCAGATGAGACGACCATGCATCGATCGATCACCAATTTGGAGTACAGTATTTAACAAATTAACTCACCCTGTGAATAGTCCTGTCGCGACGGCGGCGCGAGATCCTGTAGAGCTGCGCGACGACGGCGTACCTGTTGTTGTCGCTCTGGTGCAGCATGTGCAGCTCCAGCGCGTACCTGCGCCCGTTGATGGCGTGCTCGCTCGGCGCGTGCCAGTGCATCTGCCGCAGCCGGTACGCCACGCCGTCGATCACCACGCCGCCCGGGTTGCTGTTGAACCTCACCATGATGTCGTGGCCGCGGTTGACGAGGGACGCGGCGGCGGGGCGGTAGGAGCGGCCCAGGTGGCCGGGCCGGTCGGCGAGCCCCGCCACGGTGTCGGAGAGGCCCATGGGTGACTGCTGGAGGCCCACGGAGCACGTCGCCCACTCCCTCCGGATCAAGCCCCACCGCGCCGGCCCGTTCCCGGCGTCCCGCCGGTAGCTGAACTCCTCCTGCTCGTCTTCACCATCAAAACCATGCACAGACAGACGACAGGAGCTGTCACAAGAACGAACCATCCGGTGCGCACGCACGCACGCGTGACACAGCGACCTGCTGCTACCGGTAACCATGTATGCACGCATGCATTCAAAGAAATTAAGCCGGCCGATCGACTCGATCGGTCACTCACGGTCACGGCGCTGCGCGCGTGCGTGTGTAAACCGGGACCAGCCGGCGGAACGCCTACCGAGCTCCTGCGCCGCCGCGCCGAAGGGGCGGAGGAGGACCTGCAGCGAGAGGGAGACGACGACGAAGGCGGCGGCGGCGGCCACCCTGCTGCTGCTCGGAGCCGCCGCGTACATGGCGGCCGGCCGTCGCTTCGCTTAGTGCGCGCGTGTTCTGTTCTGTGCGTGCTCTGCCTGCTGCCTGAGACGACGAGAGCGTGTGCATTTCTGGGTGGGGTAAAGTAGCCCCGCGTGTCCGCGAGCACGCGCGCGCGCGGCGGGGCCGGGAGAAAGCGCGTGATGAGCGCCGGCCGGCGAAGGCGGCCCGGCACGCGTTGCATGCAGGATATATGCATGGGCCAACTGCCAATTTTATTTTCCAACGGGCCAAACTCTTGTGTTTTTCTGACAAAGAAATGTTATTTGTTTTGCTTTTCGAACAGAGATGAACAAGAGCGTGAACTGAAGAAGTGTACTCATCAACATTTTGACCGGGGCCGCATCCGTGTGCACCGAACCACATAGCACATGCCTGACGAAGAGCAGATCAAAACACCCTTAGGCTTCGTTCGGTTGAGTCCATTCCAGGCCTAGAATGGCCAGGAACCATTCCGATCCAGCGATGCTAATATAAATTAATTAATGAAGGAACACTGCCGCCCCCAAATCATTCCGCCTGGAACGTGCTGAACCGAACGAAGCCTTAATTTAAACACTTTTCCTAACTCTCAGCCGTGACTACCCGTCAACTCTGACTTTTCAGGAAATCTGCAAATAACACTGCATTCAAGTGATCACTGGTTGCATAAAAAAAATATATTTCACGCATCTGAGTATTTAAGTCAAATAGAAAATAGGAATTTACTAAAAATTCGGGCGTATGAGTTTAAGCTTTCGTTCAGGCGATAATCATTGCACATATTTTATACTATAATTGCAGATTTAAGTCGTTGCAACTTCTGTAGGCGCAAGCTGCAGTTTTAGGTACCATAATAAAAAAAAAAACTCGTTAGATAAAACTACAAACCCGACAAAATTGATTCGGGTTGGCATAAAGATAATTAATAATTAATAATTATTTCTATAGGAAGGCAAGGATAAAAATTAATATGTCATGACACAAAGACAAATAATAAATCACAAAAATAATAATTTACTTGTACTAGTTGGTAATATAAGAGTGTTTCCTGAAATCTCTAAAATTTTAGGCACTTAAAAATAGGAAAGTTGTAAAAAATAACACTAAGGAAGAAGAAACCTCATATTGGACTATGGCAGGTCATGAAACACACCACATATATAAGTTTAATAATAATAAAATCACAATATCTGTCACGTGGCATGATGTGTAATTAAGTAGATGATACAAATTTAGGGGGAATATTGTATTATGTTTTGTAATGGAATAGGTGGGTATTTTAGATGTAAATTTTATATTTCCTTTATATTATTTTTCATGATAATATATGTGGGTAATGCTTGAGGCACATATTAGATGGAACGATTTATTATTGTCAATGGTAATTAGAAACTAGTTGATTGATGACTACATCTTTTTAATTCTTAGAGAATTTATATTATTTATCCCTTTTATTTTGACATATATCGTGAAGATTAACACGGAGGATCTGATGAGAATTTTTATTCAGTAACACCAACAATGATGATATGTTGCTCATTGGGTACCTTCTTTTTTTAGAGTCGGGAGGGGAGGCCCCTACCTAAATTTTATTAAAATTAACAAACTGTACAAATGCAGGTGCAAAGCCAAGAGGCTCAAGAAAGAGAAGTAAGAAAGAAAGGGCATAGACAAAAGGAAAAACAAGAAAACAAGGAACAGAAGAAACATCAATGCAGATATTCTCATTAGGTACCTTCTAGCTAGCTAAACACTTCATATATTTATTTTACAGTATATAAGATCGGTTCGGATGAACATCACATGCTACATTCATGTGCTCACACCTTTTTTTTTAAAAAAAAATCCTCATCCACACACCTTGTTTTATGCTGGCTCATGTTTTGATCTCCCCTCTTTTTTCCCCCTATATTAAATAAATTATAAAACGTTGCTGGCCATATTTCGTTCTCTCTCAGTTTCTTTTTCGCATTGGGCCAACCACTCACTATGCTATCGAGCCCAGTCCATTCAAGTGGCCTCCCAGGCCCAGGAAGAATGCCGTTCATCTCTCTACGTAGTTCAGCCACGCCGTGTCCTCGAAGCGAGATGCGTCGCCGCCGCCGGCGGTTCCCAGACGCGATGCGACGGTGGATTTGGCATCATCGCGGAGAGGCGCTCCACACGGAAGATCGAAGAAGTATCTCCAGCGGCGACGCCTTCGGTACGGACCAAACTTTTTGCCCAATCCTCGAGTATTTTTCAACCATGTCGCCCTCTTGTAGCAGTCATTTGATGCTTTTTGTATTTTATTATTCTGACCAAACGGAATAACTGATCAATCGAAAAAAAAAACAGCTCTCGCTCCAACCTCAAACATCGAAGAATCACCTTATTGTTTCCCACACCTGAGTCAAGAATCAAGACGAACAGTAAGCTATTCAGTTCTGCGTCGTCTCTGAATTCTGTAGCATTTTAACTTCTAGCTCTTTTCAGGCCTAATCCGAAACAGCTATGATTTTCTGTGAAACAAATGATACCATGCATGCTAAAACTTGTTCTCTTAGCCTGTCGGATCCTGTGACAAAACTGTTCTGTCATGCTCTGTCGCATTGTGCATGACCCTTCTCTGAAACTGGTACGATTCCATGACGAGCCTGCAGCTAAAACGAGCTACGGCCTCTTGGGGTAGTGAATGGCAGTTGTAAAATATTGAATGTTCAGTGAGCGATTCCAACTGCAGTCAAAAGTGGCCTAGAGAGTCTTGAACCAAGTACTTCGGGAATATGGTCCAGCCGACCACGCATGGTGAATTTACTTTGGTTGTTCCTTGAATGGCATCTAAGGATTTATTTTGATCTCCAGTTACAAAAGTTAAGTTAGAGAGCATGGCATCTATACGAATGGACTGTGGCTTCTGTAGATTACTCTGTTTTGCATCTGTGTAGTCAAAGGGGACCACCAACTTATTAGGGTCAAAACAATCTTGCTTTACTTTGCTTTCACCTTTTCTTTTTATGAAAAAGTTTGCTTGTATCCTAGCTTTTGTTCCTTTGAGAAAGTGATTGTGGCTGGGACATGAACCTGATCAAAATGGACTTGACATGTGCACATGGAAATCCCATGCTGCTATCCTTTTGTTTCTTTCTTAGGCATGCTGTTCAGGAACAAAAATGTTTTATGATGCTCTATTCATAAATTCAACAAATTCAATGTGATAATTGCAAGATAATGGTATCAACGAAAGCTTTGCAGATGTTGAGCAGATGAATTAACTCTTGAATCATATAGGATGTACGGGAGGCCTTGAAGAATCAAACAAATTAAGTCTAACAAATTGTCTGTAATGTAAACGTGGCTTAAAGTTGGTAACACTAAGCTGTTTTTTATTTGAGGGTAACAGTAAGCTGTCACGCTTTGCTTTTAGATGGAGAAGTAGATTATTTGACAATGTAGAGTTGATTACTGGGTTGGTGGGTGTTCTGGATGAATCTTATCAGACTTTACCACACAGATATGTCCCTGTGATACCCTTGCTTTTTTCTATGTAGAAACCAAACATCCTCAATTAAATGTAGGGTCAATTGTACTTACCGAAAGGGGGCAACCATACAAACAAAATTAAGATAGCTTGGATACTTGGGATTAGGCAAAAACATGATTAAGCTAAGGTTTTTGACTTTGTTCATACATTCGCAGAACATAGTCATGGCTGTTTTTTATTTCTGACCATACCTGCACAGAGTTATAGCATACCAAAGAAGGGTTTGTCAAGATCATAACAGAAGAAAAAGGAATATTTCTTTGCTGATATTTAGCTGTTCTACATCCACAATTTTCAGTTGAAACTGCAATTTCTTTTTGGTTTATATCTGCGCTATATCAGAAATCTCAGTTAGGAGTTTGCTTTTCGACCTACTGTCCCAGGATCTCCTGCTACTTTTTACTTTATGGCGATTTTCTTTATGTCCTGATTTTTAACTTTTCTAGCGGCAAATATTAACTTACTCATAGTCTCCAGAGTTTACGATTAAGTGGATGGATCCTTTACGTTTCTAGTGACCAATAAAGCTTGCAAATCTAAGGCATCTCCCATGCGCAGCGCAGAGTCCACTAATTATTAGTAGTGGGGATCGGAGGATTTTGGTGCAAGGCTTCATCATTCTCCTCAGTGCATATGTAAAATTACTTTCTATCATAACACACATGTCAATGTAGTTATTTCATATGTCAAGTTTCGTTTGAGGGGCTATTATTATTACATGATACAGTAATATATAGACATGGTGCTAGTGTTGTGGTAGTGCTACTATACAAATTTGAAAAGTCTCATAGTTTATCATAAGTTCAGTATCTGCTATCAATTGACCAAAATTTTGCCTTTGGATGAGTGCTTTTATTTATTTACGTTGTTGCAATCTGTGTTCTAATAATATCCATAGACAGGTCAGGAGCACCGCAGCCTTCCAAGATGCCATAAGTGCTGCTGGTATTCCAGCTCTCTACTTCTTCCACTAAGCCTACAAAGTTTAATGTCACCATCAGTTTGATCCAGAGCATCTTGAGCATGATCGTCCTTTTGTTGGGCCCTGCCTTGTTCCATTCAAATAATAGCCATTAAAAGTCCAAGACACTTTTTACACAAATATATTCTCACAGCTAGAGCATCAAGAAAGGCCAAAGAAGATTTGAAGTATAGGAATGATAGTTGCCTCTACGATTAGGATCGAAAAGATTAACTAATCGATAACAGTGGTCTGGGATAAGGGAATCTTGGTAAGTTGTCAATTAAAAATTGATGGCTTGGTTGAGCACATTGGTATTTTTTACTTTAGTTCCGTTCTTATCACATCAAAGTTCAAATAGATTACGTGACTAGTTGTAGGGAAAGATCAAGTGAAGCATTAAAACCTATTCAGGAAGTTCAATGTATGCACAGCCTGCACTTTGCCTGTGGATGGACAAGCCTTTAAGCTTCATGATGCTTCTATAGCTTCTGTTAGTTGCCCTCTAGCTTGGACCATGCATGTTCTGTATTGTTCATGATCTTGTGAATATATATATGTTATAATATAGCTAGGATAAGTCTATAGATTGGGGACTGCTTTGACTTGCTCCCGTCCATTTCATTCATATTTTTCTTCTTCTTGTGCTGCCGTACAAATGATGGATTCGTCCTTTAAATTTGTAGCACTGGGTTGAGTGTTTATAGGGGGACCAAGGCTGCATTTTGCTCTAATTGTATATTTCTCATTGGTACGAAACCAAACTTGTAGTGCAATACCCTCCTACGTACCCTCGGCTTTGGATGTAAGAAATAATCCCTACCTTACATTCATCTTTTTTTCACCTTTATTTTGACGTTTCTACAAATCCCTTGTGGCACTGCATCCTATTATACTACTTCCTCGGTCCGAAAAGAGTATAATTTAAGATTTAAACAAATCACTCTTTCTGAAATTTGATTAATTAAGATTATTCAAAATAATATTTATATTTTCAAATAGGCTTATTATGTATTTAGTGTTAATTAATATCATAAATGCTATTTTTAACAGATGTCGTTAAACTTCAATTGTTGACAAAAATTACATTCTTTTTAGACTGGATGGAGTATATGTCATCTTGGTCAAGGTATTTGCATAACATTTTCTCCTCCTAAAGGAGACAATCTTTTCTGCACAAATAAATGGAAATGATTGATTCTTTTTGAAAGAACCACAGAACAATTCTGAATACTTGTTTTTAGACAGGACAAATCTGAATGCTCGAACCACTCGTTCATCTCTCACAGCTGGCCTTTGGGCCCACTAGTAACCACGTCTACATTGCATTTTTTGGGGGCAGGTAAACAACTAGCTACCTTAAAGAAAAAAATCAAGAAAAGAATACGAAAACAATGGTTTTAAAGACTAATAATTTAGTTCTTGTGATGATTTAACAATGTATGGCCACTTGGGAATATTCAAGTCTTAAACTAACCCTTGTCTTTGTTTTCCAGAAAATAGGCAGACAAGTTCAGGAGAAACTTACTCGTTGGAGGAATATGTTTATGGAGAGAAACAAGATCTTGGGTTGCTTTGCTCCGTGCTTAAGCTTTGTCTTCAAATTCCAAAAGCTGGTTGACTTTATATTCTTAGACAATGCTACTAGACCGTGCAAGGTGGCCACAGCAGGGATCTTTTGTGAAGTGCTTCCGTAAACAATCATGTGGTGCAAGGTATTGTTGTATTGTTGTGTGCTACTCGGAGGTCCGAGCTGCTGCTGCTAGTTCATCTCTACTCCACAGGGCAAGATGGTCTATTATTGTGTGCTACTCGGAGGTCAGATCTTGTTGTATTGTTGTGTGCTACTCGGAGTTCCTTGTGGTTCTCTTCGGACAACTAATGAGCTAAGTTTCTCTAGAACTTTTTACAATCCCTATATTGTGTAAAACTGATGACCTAGCTTTTTTACCTGTCTATACTAGTAAACTAGGATGTGACATGATTGACGACATATAAAATGTATCACGGGATGCACAGTTTTATGACTTTTATTGATATTGTTGTTCAGTGTTCACTTGAAAAATATGTTCAGATATACTCAAAGCAATAATCCATGAATAGTTTGGGCCTCCTTTATGGTATAAACTGGCTAGAGTTCAAATGTCACAGGAAGTAGTTTTATTTGACCTAGTCTTTTTAGCTATGGATTTGATCCAGGTAGAGGAAAAAAAAACATGGTTCTATTGGCTTCTAGTATCAACCTTTTCTCTATTTCTTGACCTCACACAAGGCACCTGGCAGCTGGAACACACATTCCCCTGAACGCGAAACAACCGCAGCGGATCCTTGCCCTGCTGTTGTAGGACGACAAGGGCATGTTTTAATAATTACAGCTGCAGGGGACAACGATCAATCGGCTGTGAGGCTGGCTGTCCCCTCATCTCTCCTCTTCGCCTGGCCACACCGTGTAGTACTACTGGAGAGCGTGGGCTGAATGCGATATAAAAGTTTCAAAAGATTTGACGTGACCCTGCACTTGGAGAATTTTTATATTAGCGCCCTAGGAGTACTACTTGGATGGAGGGACTCCAGGCTAGGCCGGAAGAGCTCAACGCGCCCTGGCCTGGGAGGCTGGGACCTTCTGTTCTTTTTTCCCTACGACTTTCTCTTCAGCATATGACAATTCTGTTTCGGCCGATTGGTCAGATCCATCGTAGTTTCGAGCTCAACCTTTGTACACCTACCGTCGTGTACTCCTACATGAGTTGCTCAGTAGTAGGACCGTAGGAGTACTGGCTATGGCGCATGTTGATAACAGACACTGACTGCCTCGTTGTTTGTGCGGCATGTAGCTACTTGTACCTTACTGTATTATACAGGCAGCATTCAAGTGTATGCGAGCTTGTACTTGGGAAATATGAAAATTGTGGTGGGGATGCTGATTTGTTGTGACAGAAAACTTCCATGCCTGAACATAAGCGATGATAAGCGAACAGAGGGGGGATGAAACCTTGATTGGGGTTCAAATTTTCTTAAGGTTGCGGAAATATAACTGGTCTCGCAAGGAAAATTTAGTTCCTCTAATTGAAATATGCTGCCTGCAACAAAGATGGGTCCGATATTTGGGTGATATTAATGTCTAGCTGATGACCTAAATCGTGTCCTCTTGTTTATGCACTTGATTGTTTTGGTGCTTTACATGCTTAATATTTTTTTTTAAAAAAGATAAAAGATGAATCAAGCTTGCATTGTGCATACATCCAAACCCTCAATCAATTGAGCTTGGCTTAGATTTCTTAAACCTTATATATATTTACATTTTTCATGATGTTACATATATGTGCCAAAACCTCCTTTTGGATGTAGTATCTTTGTAATAACATGTACTACTTTCATTCCAAAATATAGCCAGCTTTGGGTTTGTCATAAGTAAACCTATTTTAAATTTGCCAACTTCATAGGAACAATAATTAATATCTGCTATAAATAATGTATTGTGAAATTTTATTTCATAATTTACCTAATGATACTAACTGGTATCCTAGATGTGTTGATATTGTCTCCTATGGATTTATTTAAAGTTAACAGAATTTGACATCACTTATTAGAATTGACTATATGGGATGGAGAGAGTAACTATTTATTTATGAGTAATTTAGAGTCTTGTATGAGTACTCTCGTGAGTTTTGGATGCCTTTGCATATCTAGCAAAGGTCGTGGATCGGAAAAGATAGCCTGTGTCATGCATCACTAGTATTTTATGCCAAAGAACTGAAAGCCGATCAATAGCATGTTTAATTCTTTTACTCCAAAAATAATAGCAGAGCATCTCTTTTCTTACAGACATCCTGTGATTCATATCGAAAGTGGATATTCGCGCTGGTGTTGATGAGTTGATTTCATGTTTCAATGCTTCTATACTTCAAACCAAGTACAGTGTACTTGGTTTTGTTACATATAGTATATCTCCCAAAGCCTCAATAAAGGAAGAAATAACCTATACCGCAAAAGATTTATCATGGAACAAGAAGTATGAACTCCATGCATGGGAATACTAGTTGTCAGAACGACTTTAAATTATGTCGAAGCTTTTAATTACTTGAGCTTATCTTCTGGTGGTGCAGATTAAGTGATTAAATTCCTATTAGCTAATCTATTTGGGTATTTAATGGAAGAATGTATCTTGGTGTTTCTTTTTAATTAGTAGTTTCTTGCCCCTGAAGTGAGGTTTCATAGGTGTTAACTGGTCCTACATACTCTGAGCGAGCGTGATCGCATATCACTTCAGGCATCTAATCTACATTATCTTGTTCCGTTCCATTTTCCTTTATTAGCTATAAATCATTTTCCATGTGTTTAAAAATTTCTTTACTAAGATGACCCGGTAGGCTACTGAAGTGATATGCCTTTTTTTTTTCTTTACCATCACTACTACTAAATGTGTTCTATAGCTTTTTCAAAAGTAACTACCATGCATGATTAGTTACCGTCTATCCCATTACTTGAGTGCATGCATGCTCCTAGCCGTACAGGTAATGTCCCATTACTTCAGGATGCTGTGTTCCGCCGTAGTAGTTAAAAAAGAGGGGGATGCTATCTTCCTAGCTAGAGCTAATGAGCTATTATATATTCTTGCTGAGAAGAACTACTAATAATACAGCCGGCTCATGTAGCTTTCTTTCAGTCCACTCATATAATATTTAGCTCTCCATTATTAATAAAGTGCCTGTTTGTCTCTCACACAAAGCTATTTGGTTTTTGTACGTGAGTCGGCTGAGCCTGCTTCTCCTCTCTCTCCTCCTCTCTCCTCTATATCAGCTCTCTCCTTTGCGGTCAGCATTCGGCCAGCTTACATCCTACATCCTATTGTTATACTTGCTCTCACCTCACCTTTCGCCTTTCATACCATGTGCAATTGTGCATGGTATATCTCATCATACATTACTACAAGACCTGATCTTTCTCTCGTGTGAGTCCGTGAGACTGACCCTGATGCGCACATTGGAGCATACTCTGACGACCCTTGACTTTGGTGCCATGGAGAAGATCCTGAAAGATGTTTGTTCGTTTGACTTTTGCCTTCACGTGTTGTGTTGTTGGGAACTGGGCAAGGAGTTGTTGGGCGCGATGATCTGATGGGATCGAACTGGAGTGTGTTATTTCACTGCATCCGTCTTTGCAGAGAGCAGAAAAAGACACCCTTCTACAACACGCACTCTCTCTCTGCAGGCCATCGATGAAAGGCTATGGAGTGCTACCAATGGCTTTGTGGTTGCTAGTTTTAAGAACCCTAATATATTATGGAGTAATCCTTTTCCATCCGTTGCATTACATCAGATGTCAAGTCTCTGATCGACCGGAAGCACATGGAACAGTTTGCACTCATAGCAAGTTCAACCATTGGCTGGCCACATAGGATTAGGAGAGGGGAGAGAGACAGAGAGGGAAATAGGAGAGAGAATATAGAAAAGGCTATGCAAAAAATTGGCAGCAAAAAAACAATGAGTGGGGGCAATATACCTTTGTAGATTTGTTCGCATTAACAATTGTCATGTCCTCTTTGGGCTAATATAATCCGTGTTATTTTATCTCTCCTTTTGGCATGCATGGACCTTTGGTCCCCATCCGTTCTTGAGTGTGCTCAACCTCATAGCCTGGCTTTCCCTTCCTTCAACTCCACTCAAGACTGTGCTCCTCCTAGCTACTTAATCTTGATGCCAAGCAACAAGGCTCCCCAGGACCTCGATCAGCTTCCTCTTTCTCATTCTGTAACAAATACGTACTCCTACATATCAGGAGAGCTCTTCAAGGAGTACTTAGGGGAGAGAGAGAGTGAGCCAAGGAGAGAGAAGCTGTGCCTGGGGGTTAGATTTTGGAACATGTCAAATCAGAGCATTTGATGCACCAGGAGGTAAATTCACAAGTTTTTTTTCTCTGTTTTTTCTTCTTTTCAACTATACTTTTATCTCTACTGTTTGAGTGACGCATGAGAGGAGCCGGCTGCATCTGCTTGTTGCCTTGCTCACTTTGGGCATTTCTCACTCACCACAGTGGTCTCAATGCCAAGTTTCCCCTTCTCTTTATGCTACATGCCTTGCCTTGCCTTGAGCTAGTATGCATAAGAGCATGCCGCGGCAGGGAAGGGTCACCAGAGAGTAGATTCCTTTGGTGCACACAAGTTTAAACAATCCACAGGCGCCAGTCGTAGTCGGGCCTTGCACACATATGCAAAGATCTCTTCCCTCTCGCCACAAGGGATAAAGATCTCTTCTCCCTATCACCTTTTGTTTCTTTTGGCCCCTGTATGTATATGCTACTTGTATTGCTCTCTGTCTCTCTGCATGCATATGCATATGACATGTACTATACATTGTGATGCCATGAGTATACATACGTGTACAAAATATTTTTGCAGAGTTGGAAGCAAGGGAAGGGATGATATCTGCTGCTTGACACAGAGGCACATGCATGTTCCTTTTGGTGGGTAATGATGGTGTGCAGGTGGAGGTGATGATAGTTTGCCTCATCTGGGGACTGAGACATTCCATCCAAGGCCGTCCAGTGTCATGCTGCCTCACATTCACAGCTATCACCCCTGGCTGCTGCAATATTCCATTTGTTTGCTAATGTGTTGTATCAAGATGCCCTCGATGTGAGTCTTCACTGCCCTTCTCTCTCTCATGCATCAGCATGCGTACATACACCTGCACTGTTGCTAGGGCTAGGATTGCATGTGATCCAGCCAATCCGGGAGGAGTGTACAAGCATATATGTGTGCAATGTGCAGCACAGATAGCGAGGGCCAGGTGAGGGTGCGGTGTGCTCTTCTTCTCGCAAGGAAGTTATCTCATCAGGGCCGGGCCAGGGCCATCAATGGAGATCCCACCCTGGGACAAAACATCATATGGTTGGAGAGTCGGTTCTGTCTAGTCTCTATTCACCCATTTAAAGCATTGCGTGTGCACACTCACATACTACACTCACATATACTACTAGAGAGAGAGAACACACACACAGAGAGATGGTAGCCTAGCCGTCCAAATCGTCAGACTATAATACTGGTGCGCAAATCTTTTGGAAAGGGAGGATCCTGAGGCTTCCATAATGATTAAAGAGTTCCAATTTGCACTGCCTGTTGCTAAGATCAGCAATTTAAATGGTTCACACTAATTAAGCAGCATGGTAATAAAACTAGGCAAATCACAAAACAGGATTACTGGCACTGAAAAGCCATGCATGCGTTCATGCTAGCTTGCACTACTACCCAACTTAAAAGCGTGGAGAACAATAAAAAGCGTGCAAGACCAGTGTGATCATTAGGTGCAAATGGATCGATAAAACAAGCCTTCTCAGAGAAGTTCCTAACTACTGTCTAATGACCAAAATCTATATATGCTCTTGTCAAAAATTTTAGGAATCTATATATGCTCTTGACATAAACTTTTTAGGATGTTGATTTGTATAGAAAAAACCATTAATATTGCCCCAGAAAAGTGGACACTTGTCCAATTTAATTAGTCAAACAAAGGTGCATGGCATGGTCAACTCAAAGTGGTTGACACGAATTAAACTACTTTCTGGTCACAAGATGCATGGTTTCTTTGCATAATATATAGGACACGATCGTTTGATTATGTGCATTGCTTCCACTGGTCAACATGTTACACAAAGATCAGCTCTAGTTTCAACACAACTACTGGATTATTGGAGGTACTCTACTCCTAGCTACCTATTTTCTTCAACCATGCATATTAATTCCCATCGACACAGGAATAGATACTTTTCAAATTTAATTTCTGTAGTGATTTGACTACTTCAAGTTGCAATCTTGTGTGTATGTCGAAATACACAAGGGTTTCTTTCTAAATATTACTCAATACTTACGGATCCAAGCATTGTTTTGTAGATTGAGGTTGCTCTTCAACGGAGTAAATGGTCTGGCTCCTAGATTTAGGTCATTTTTGTTGGTCTTGTTTAGTGTAATAAACTCGTATTCGGTGCTGTCTAAGCCTCCCTTCGATTCCCGGCTTGGAGCATGTTTGTCAAAAAAGAGTGATGTTGAGATAAAAATAATAATAAAGTGACTTCTATTACATTGACATTTATATACCTTGATTCCATTTATTTATTTTGAATAAAGAAATACTCTCCATCCACAAACACAAGCATTTCTAGCATTCAAAATATATCCATAGATATGAGAATTTCTCATCTAGTCCAACCCTATAGCTCATCTCCCTTATGGTCCATATACCTACCATTTATGGCATCTATTACATGAATAGGGAGGAGCTAATTGCGTGATTTGAGGGGCATCACGGTTATTTCCCGTCTTCCTTAATCTGTCCTAAACATTCTTGAAATGAGTATATTTGTAGCTGAGTAAGAAACTATTAATGCTATAAACTCATACATGCATGGGATTTCCCTCTCTGCCTTTTTTTCTCTTTATATTTCTAATTTGATATCTCCCACAATGCTCACAAATATCTGTTTATGAGAATTTCTATGTTTGACAAAATTGTCTTTCTTTACATCACCATTCGCATAAACTATCCAATATATGATGGCTTCATGGTGGGTGACTACTGTTAAGCTCCTCAGGAAAAAAAAAACCCTTTACATTCATATAGAACTCAACCATTGATTTGCACTTTCATCCATGCAGAATTTCAATGGCATACCAACTTATTTGAGCTTTTATAATTAGCTTATATATTGGCCCAAATGTGAACAAACAAATCAACTCATTATAAGCCAACTTATATTCTAGGATGTTTTGTTGCACTTATATGTGCAGCACTGCAGCTAAAGTGTTGTTCCCATCAATTATTCGCTTCGTTCTCTACAAAGCAGCTTCTTTTCATCCATAAAACAGTATAATATATAAATCAGTATTAGCCAAAATCAGCGCTTCTTTGCAGCGAAGCGAACAGTGCCGGGCAAAATATGGGCTAATAAGAACTGGTGGTTATCTTGTGTATACACACGAGCACATGAGGAATGATCATCATCCATTTCTCCTGACTGCATTGGATCCAACGAACACTCGTCTGTCCAATGTCTCCATCCACCCATCGTCCCATCCATCTGGCTAGTACCCTAATACCCGGTCTTTGTGTTTTCTTTTTCATTTTGTTTGTTACGCATCCAAACCAGTATTCAATCTGAATTTATAAATTATATCGCAAAATTTTGTAACCACTTCATATTTGGAGATGCTTTTCAATTTCATAATCGATGAACTCTTTAATGTATGAGATGTTGACAGTGAAATTTTTACTTCAGAGACACAGCAGGTAGTGCAGACCACGATTCTTGAAAAGAATTTGAGAGAAGAAAAGAAAGACAAGAGAAGAGGGAGAGTACTGATGTAAAGCAAGCTAACTTGGCACATCAAGTATTTTTGTAGGAGAGTGTAATAGAGTTTAGTAGCCTGGATTAGCGTAACTACATGAATCTTTGGTTGTTTAGGTCCACCAACACCAACCCATGGAATGTTTTAGATTCCTCTATTCCTTTAGCCTCCCCAAATCACACGCACCACGATCCACCAGATAAAAGACAACACTCCTCACCCCTTTGCTGCCAGCCTGCCACCTTCCCCTCCGTCCCACCACTTCTATTCCGAGTTCCTAGTTCCTAGAGAGAGAAAGCATCCACTTCTCTCTCACCACCATCTCTCTCTCTCTCTCTACTACAGTAGTAGCTAGTTAGGCTAGGCTATGGCTGAGCTGAGTAGGTAGTGGCAAGCTACTGTGTAGGAGTATAGCTGATGAGCTGCTGCAGCCTCCCAGACTCTCACACAAGCACGCCTCTGTATTTTTGGCAGATGAGGATGTCCTGTCACGGAAGCTGCAGCCCCAGCCCGAGCTCCAGATGCTGCTGCCGGACCCCTATTAAACCCGCAAGGCGATGAGATGCACGTCCTTGCACTCCACCACCTCATGCTCCTCGCCTGCTGTCACCGCCGACTCCGGCCGCCGCCGCCGTTCCTCCGCGGGATCGCGCCGCTGAAGAAGAGAAGAAGCTCGGCCTGGGCCGAACGACGACCGTCGACGAAGCTATGCTCAGCTCACTCCACCACCACTCCTCGTCCTCCTCCGACACCGACAACAACAACAATGGCAACAAGAACGGCAGCGGCAGCAACAACAGTGGCGGCGGCGTCCTCGCCGCGGCGGTGCCGTCCGCGCGGGACCTCGTGCTGGCCTGCGCCGACCTGCTGCAGCGCGGGGACCTCCAGGCCGCGCGCCGCGCCGCGGGGGTCCTCCTGTCCGCGGCGTCCCCGCGCGCGGACGCCGCCGACCGGCTCGCCTACCACTTTGCGCGCGCGCTCGCGCTCCGGACGGACGCCAGCCGGGCCGCCGCCCCAAGCTTCGTGTCCGCCGCCGCCGCCGCCAGCGCGCGGCCGGCGTCGTCTGGCGCCTACCTCGCGTTCAACCAGATCGCGCCCTTCCTGCGCTTCGCGCACCTGACGGCGAACCAGGCCATCCTCGAAGCCGTAGACGGCGCGCGCCGGATCCACATCCTCGACCTGGACGCCGCGCACGGCGTGCAGTGGCCGCCTCTCCTGCAGGCGATCGCCGAGCGCGCCGACCCGGCCGTGGGACCACCGGAGGTGCGCATCACCGGCGCCGGCGCCGACCGCGACACCCTCCTCCGCACCGGAAGCCGCCTCCGCGCCTTCGCCCGCTCCATCCAGCTCCCCTTCCACTTCACGCCGCTCCTGCTCTCCTGCGCCGCCGCTACCCATGCCCATCAGCAGCAGCAGCAGCAGCAGGTCGCCGGCGCGAGCAACACCACGACCACCACTTCGACTTCGGGGGGCACGGCCACGAGCCTGGAGCTGCACCCGGACGAGACGCTGGCCGTCAACTGCGTCATGTTCCTGCACAAGCTAGGCGGGCACGACGAGCTCGCCGCCTTCTTGAAGTGGGTAAAGGCCATGGCGCCCGCCGTGGTGACCGTCGCCGAGAGGGAGACAATCGGCGGGGGCTTCGACCGCATCGACGACCTGCCCCAGCGGGCCGCGGTGGCCATGGATCACTACTCCGCCGTGTTCGAGGCGCTCGAGGCGACTGTGCCGCCGGGGAGCCGGGAGCGGCTAGCGGTGGAGCAGGAGGTGCTCGGCAGGGAGATCGACGCCGCGCTGGGCCACTCCGGCGGGAGGTGGTGGCGCGGACTCGAACGGTGGGGAGCCGCCGCGCGCGCCGCCGGATTCACGGCGCGGCCGCTCAGCGCGTTCGCCGTGTCGCAGGCACGGCTGCTGCTGCGGCTGCACTACCCGTCGGAGGGCTACCTCGTGCAGGAGGCGCGCGGGGCGTGCTACCTCGGATGGCAGACGCGGCCATTGCTGTCCGTGTCGTCGTGGCAGTAGCCCACCACCGCCGGCGCTAGCTGCCACCGACGAGCCTAGCTTCTACCTGCTGCGAGCATGCATTCATGCCGCGCGCCGGCGGCGACGGATTGGCGGCTAGGGTTTGGCTCGCTCACTAGTCATCACTACCGCATATATAGAGCTAGCGTGTATATGAGCATTGCATTTTGTAGCAATAATATTTGGTTCTTACTACTTGTTACCTACGTACTTAGCAATATCTCATGGTGATTTTGGAGGATGAATTTGTTGGGTTAATTGCATGCAAAGGAGGAGGAAACCCTAACCCTAGCTTGCTGTGGTTTAATTGCTGCTAATCTTAGCTGCTTGGATGGATGGTTGATTAGTAGTCTTGTTAACTATGAGGAATTTGAGTTCATATATAACCTTGCATGCATGGAATGGCGGCAAGTGAAGAGGTTGGCCTTAATTTAGGCTAGCAATTATTTCAACGTACTAAAATCGGCTTTGCTATTTTCATCAATATATATATCTGCTATTTCTTCTTTCATTTGTTTCTCCCAGTAGCTCATATATATATATACATATAGTTATACTAGTAGGGAGATTTTATTTATTTATCTATATGCTGGAGACCTATTGCATTATTATTATTATTTGTTAATTTTGATGTGAGAGATTTATTACTATATATTGCTCGTCTTCTTGATGCATATATTTATTTATTTGAGAGAGGTTTTGTTTAAGTTGGACGTGTGATCTTTTGCAGAATGTCCTCCTCTGACAGTTCATCGTTTTCTATTCAGCAATGTGTACATAATTTATTATATATATATATATATCAGAGGCATGGAAGGAGTGAGGAGGATCTTCTAGCTCCTAGCTTCACTCGCATATATAAACATTCTTGCACTTCACTTGCCTGTTGGCTCTTGATGCCGTTGTTTGTATTATATCCAATCATGCGTGCTTTGGCTAGCACTAGCCATAAACTAATGGGCCATTTTGGTAGTCTGTCTGTGTGGGTATGATCATCACTCCTACCGTGTTGCAACTTGCAACAGGCCACAATATATATACATAGATGCTAAGAAGACACCTAGTGTTTTTTAATGCGCTCTTGGCAGAAAGAAAATTGGTGTGTCTCCCTCTCCTGCCCAGGGAGAAGGGGGTTTGGGTTCTTGTTTTCTGTGTTATGCCCCAGATATGCTGGTAAGCTGTCTTTGGGAGGGCATGGCAGTGACATGATCCCATGCATCAATGCCAACCCTAATCCCTGCCCCCTGTCCCCTCAAACAAAATCATGGGATTTCTCAAAACCAGGCCACCCCTTTCGGTGGCCAGCTTGCTCCTCCCCGGCCTTAATCGATCCCTCTTCTCTCTCTTGGCTGTGTTCCCTGCCTCTCCTCTCTGCTCTCTGTTCTCTGTGAAAAGATCATTCCCTTTTGGAAGGGCCCATCTTCTTCTTGAATTCTTTTCTCTCTCCATTTCCTTGGGATCTTTGCATGCATGCATGGCTTCTATTTGTTCCTCAAAGAGAGAACCATGGTATGCCCTACTTGCATTTGATTCCTTGGATGCCTGCTTGTCTCTCATGCTTATATATAATAAGTAGGTAGATTGGTGCACCACTGCTCAAAGTTTATACCGTACCCACTACACAGTTATGTTTGCATATGTAGGAACTTGGGAAAATGAAATTAACAGAATGAGTCAAAAAGACAGGGGTACAATGAATATTGCAAGAGTTCTCAAAGCATGCACTTTATCAATTTAGAATTTCGTTCTTTGAAAAATTAACATAATGTAATTAATGTATGATCTTTTGCTTTCTTTTAGTGCGACTTTCGAGAATGATAATATAATGGAGGTTTTACCAGGATCTTTCTATAGACCCTAGTTGTACCATCCGTATCATTTTCAGCTTACTTTGGTAGAAGCAAATCTAGTTGGTGCTCACAAGAGAATACAATTTTTTTCTTTGCAAGCATAACTTTGTACCTCAAAACAATTAAACATTACTTTTTCTTGGTAGCATCAAATCATTGTTTTTGCTATGTTATTAGCACCAATAATCCATTTGAGAAAGTAAGAAGAATTAAACGAGGAGCAAGAATATCTATACATTTAAGACATGTATAGTTCCATGGAAACTCTAGCTTCAAACTGTATCTAGTATAGCTCTTTGTCACGCCTATTTTTGAACTTAAATATATCATGCATTCACCAACCTGATGATATATAAATGAGAACAATGTAAATGCCTTCTTCCTGCAGTTTTAGTGTGGCCCAAAATTTATTTCACAGAAATTAATAGGAGGGACAGATATGCAAAATTTGGTATTCATGCTTGCACTTTATGTGAGCCTCTTGCTTACTTATTCTTAAGCCTTTTGAGCTTTATATTCCTTTCAGAATCATGGTGGATGTTTTTATCAGGTCACATATCAGTATTCATTTCTTCAGTGAAAAAGTGGGAAGTATATGCATGCTTTGCAGTTAGGTATTCACATATCTTTAATTTAATTATCTGCCTTTAAATAGTGGGCATTATTTGGCACAGAATTTTGGCAGAAGGGGCGGCATATCATATCGTAGTGATTTTTGCTATTGTTTCTGCATTGCCAGGCTATCTTCATCTCTAACTTATTCTACGTTCTTTATGTTTGGAGGGACAGAACATTTCTTATTCTATTTCTAACCTATATTTAGTAGTAAAGACATATTTTTTTCCATTTATCTCTGTTTACTTTCACTTACGCTCTATGTCTTGTGTGTGAATTGAACTTATGCCTACGCTCATATGATTTATAGAAAAAAAAACCCCGGGGAGTACGATAGCTCCCGAGCATTGCATAAAAAAGACTTTCTCATGCAGGTCGAGAAAACTCCTGTCCTACCCATACACAGAGGCACCATAGCCCATATGAGGCGACCACGACCAGGCCTAGGAGGTCTTAGACCTGAGCTTTGGTCATAGGATAGACGAGAAGATTTTTTTTTAAACCCAGCCTGAAATCTGCTTTCACGTGACGGGCCACTGGGAGTTGAACCCAGGACCTGAGGAGTGTCACCAACTGGACTAATGCTCTTTGGCCGCATATCGTAGTGATTCCGAAATGTGCGGGGTCAAATTCCGAAACACGTCAAACAACCCTAAATATTGGAAGCGATGACGATATTTGGATATATACATATCTGAGCCGCAAATCATCTAGTTGACCACAGGCTGCACAATGCACGAGTATATTCGCTAGCTACTAGTGTATATATATGCCGCCCAGGCTATAATATGGCTGTTGAGATGATCCTATATATATTGTAAAATCACATCGACCACAAAAATGTAGGAACAGCAGCTCACACTCGCGTAAAAAGGAGTGGCTGTAATAAAGGGGGAAAAACAAGCGTGTTCTTATCCGCAGAAAAGAAGGAACAAGAAGAAAAAGGATGTAGGGACTGGATGAAGCAATTCTACTAGCTGTCGCATAGCAAAAAGTCTGATAGAATTGTCACTCGATTGGTGGATCATATGCATATAGGCTTCGATTACTCCCTGGATTTTGAGAGTTTGCTGCATGCGGTGCATCAGGAATCTTTCAACTGGACTTTTTACGATATGAGAGATGGAGATGATGTTATGGGACGTCAACTTCGTCAACGTCCGATGAATTCTTTATCAACATATATACCTTTGTAAGCTTCCTAAATGATTGCCATTCTTACTGGTTATCCAGATGGAGCGTAGTAGATAGATAGACATAGCACGATCGAGACAGAGATGGCTCATCAGCTAGCTACACTACAGAGAGCTGCATATGCAGCTACCTTTACAGTTCGTAACGTTTCACATGCGTCAATCTTTTGTAGCTAGCTAGGGCACCGTTCATCATGAACATTTGGCCTCTAGGTTATTATAAGTTCAAGCTGGGCGAAGTGTTTTTCATTCTCTATGTTTTATTTTTGAGAGTAGGGCAAAAAGTAGTTGTGTTTCTGTTGTTCATCCGAAAGCAAGACATACTGTTGGTCATAACTTTTGATTCTCCCTATACTTCCCTATACTTTTCTGAAGATTCGCTGCACGTACCCGCCAATCTGCTGTGTCCATAGACTGACTGGAGCATGGTTATCCAGACGTAGGATGAAATTATGTATTGAAATCTCATCGATCAGTTGTGTGTACGCAATTCAGATCCAACTTTAACCACTTTAGTTTTTGCCTTAACGTTAAAAATCCGTCATGAATAGGCTAATGAACATGCAACACATGTCATATATAAAACATGTGACATCGCTGACGTAAAATTTAAAGCCTCTGATCCGCAACATCTTCCCGGCAAAATCATGCGTGCTACGGATAAGCTTATTAGGAAGATGTGCAGATGCAATTATAGTTGCAGCTACGTACTCCTACAGAGAGAACAGAATATTGGACATTTCATTTCCTTGTCAAAGAAACAGACGCAATCCACAGAGGTTGTCCCGCTGGTTAAGGCTGACTCGTCATAAATTTTGCAGGCTACTGCCTTCTCGTACTAGAAGCTGATGCTCGGTCGGTCGCCCGGCCTTGTCATTGGCGCCGCTGCCATGCACGCATTTACTCTCTCAAATGGCAGCAGCCAGCAGCAGCAGCTGCACCAGTGACAATGGAAAAGAAGAATGCGTGGTGTGTTTAGATCCCGGTTGCAATTTTGCACTGTACCATGTTCGTTTGTATTTGACAACTTTTGTCCAATCATGGTCCAAGTAGGCTTAAAATGTTCGTCTCGTGATGTACATGCAAAAGGTACAAACATGCAAACATTTCGTCTACATTTAATGCTCCATGCATGTGTCGCAATGTTGATGTGACTAATTACAATTGCAATTTGCAGTGGATCTTCTCTGCTACACAAAACCGAAGGAATCAGATCAGATATAGCATAGCATGGCCTCTTCTCTGCTGCTGCCGCCTAGCACTAGCAGCTATGCTGTGGCCTGTGGGGGTGTCTTCTTCTACCAAAAACAGTTTTTTGCTGCTATGGAAAACTGAACTTCAGAGAAGATGCCATTTAACAGGTGTAGGAGTATAATACTATGCGCTAGCTCTTATTCGACGTCAGCTACCGATAAACTTCATGAAACAGATGTATGATGTCAGCTACCGATAAAAAAGTGAACCACTACCACATTAGAGTTTATTCAGGTGTTTCATTTCATTGTATGGTTTTCAGGGTGTGATGGGACAAGGGGCATTACATGTGTAATGACATAATATGGACACTGGATATATAGTACAGGCGCCATGATTCCAGTAGGCCTTTGTTTAGTTCCTATTACATAAGATATTTGGACACATGCATTTATAGAATATTTAATGTAGACTAAAAAATAACTAATTGTACAAATTATAACTAATTTGCGAGATGAATTTTTTGAAGCCTATTTAGCCCATGATTTGACAATGTGATGCTACAGTAAATATGTGTTAATAATGGACTAATTAGTCTTAATAAATTCATCTCGCGGTTTACATATGAAACGCCTATCTGTCATTAAATCCGAACAACTCATACAACACCATATGAAACATCACATGTGACACTTCAAAACTTTACACCATGTAAACTAAACAAGCTGTAAGCAGCAGCATCTACACCATCGATCGTAGAATAGATGATACTACTAGGCTGCTTCATTTTTCTCCTTGAGCACAATTAATGAGTGCAAGGAAAGGGAAGCACTGTAACTGACTTGTTTGCCCACCTGCTGCCTGAATGGCTGCGTGCAACAGCTATAGACAACAGGGTGGTACTCACACACAACATTCACTGCAATGATAGGACGACAGGATCAGCACACATCATATGTGGAGGCCTCATATAACGACTGTGTATAAACGACTGTGCAGTAGAGACTTGCCCTCTCTGATGATTGGAGTCCGCTAGTAGATTTCTAGAGGAGCTAGCTACTAGCAGCTCTACGAGTACTAGCTACTCCTAGGTGCTTAGTAGTAGTACATTATTCACGTTTCCATGAATCTTTGGGGGAGCTGGGAGCATCTGTATTCTGTACTGCTAGTAGTAGAATCTTCCTACTCTTCTCCTCAATGCCATGCTCATCTGCGTGCAGTCTTTAATCCACACTCATGCATTAATTCATTGCTGTTTGCTCTCTGGTGACTAGCTTATAGCTCAGCTTCAGAGCGAAGCTCCAAAATGCTACTCCTCTATTTGGTGCAGGAGAGCATTTGGGTATCCGTATTATGCTGCATCTATATGCTAGTCCGCTTTGCATGCCCCAGTTTGGTGTTTGCAGCCTGCAGGACACACCAAATCAAATGGAGCCACCATATGTATCTACTTGGGAATTTCAATCTTTTGCACCCCCCCCCCCCCAACCCAAAAAAAAGAGTATAGCTCACAGGGAATTGGATGATGGTTTGGGTCCCATAAATGCATCTTTGTCAAGGGCAGAGGTCAATCAGTGCAAGATGCATGCGCCGGAACAAAAAAAGATCTTGGCATCCATCATTTGATTTAAAAATGCCCTATAAGCCTCACTTATAGGCTTCGTGTTTCATGCGGCGACGTGCATTCGTGTGTCGGTCATATTGTATATATATACTGTGCATTTATTATAACTTACAAGAACTTCCATCAGCTTTAATTTTTTTTCTACTACTTCTTTATTCTAAATTATAAATCATTCTAACTATTTTATATACTCATTCTAATTTATGATATAAGTTGTTGTGACTTTTCTAGGTATTCGACTATCTAGATATATAATAAAAGTGATTAGTATCTATCAGTTAGATATATAATCAATATCTGACATATAATAAAAGTGATGTAGTATCTAGAAAATTTAGAACAATTTATAAATTGAAGTGGAGGGAGTATTTACTTTTTAATATCTAGAAGGCATTTGTAAGCTGCGGCAGTTATAATAGGATCCCACTGTTACATTACATTAAGTATGAGTGTATGCATTTCTCAAACTACGCGGATTTATATTAGCTAGGGTCTATTTAGTATATCTCCCCCTGCTTTTAATTCACTGCAAAGAGAATTGTTTACTGTGGTTGGGAGTAACTATATTCTCTTTCATTATATTCTCTAGGACAATAGAGTATATATGTACAGGTGATTGTGTGTGTGCAAGTAGGTAGCGAACCAAGAGAAGTTGTAGTTAGCACTGCTGCAAAAGTTTACTGTGATTTCGAAAGGGGTGGGGTTAAAAGCAAACAAGAAGAATCACTTGCACGTTCGGCGTCTGAAAACATGCTCTGACTTGGCAGATCCTGCGGCGATCCCGTTGCAGCCTTGCCCACTGTGTATTTTCTTTTTTTCTTTTATCCTCTCTGTCTCTGCGCTGCAAGAAGCTACTACCTCCGTCTACAAATGAATCACTTTCTTTAATTTTTAGACTTTACGTTTAATTATTCGTCTTATTTAAAAAATTTATATAAATATTATTTATTTTGTTATAACTTAGTCTATCATTAGAGATACTTTACTAATAATTTATTTATTTTATTATTTGTATAAAACTTTTGAATAAGACGAACGGTCAAACGTGAAGTCCAAAAGTAAAAAAAATGATTTATCTGTACACCGAGTACCGATCAAATCCTATCCTATCATTGGCATCTCTCTCTTTCTCTCTCACACATGCATGTGTGTCACGGGCACGCAAGACCAAGCATCCTCGTTTACTATAGGTACATCAAGATCAGTGACGGATTTACGGCCCAGGCCTCTAGGGCCTTGGCCCTAGTCATCGGCCCACTAGAAGCACCTCTCCCTTAAAATTTCAGCCCATTTTCAAAGATGCAAAGGTCCAGGTAGGGCAATGTCGTGCCTCGTCTATCTCGGCCTTGCTGCGTCGCTGCCCGACTCGCTTCATCCGTCGCGCCGCAGGCAGGGCGCCGCCACCGCGCCCGCGACGGCTTCCTGCGCGCCGCGCCGCCCTCCGCCAGTCCGCTGTCCGCCCCTCCGGTCCAGCACCTCTGGCTAGTGGAGCCGCGCGCCCGCGCCGTCATCCCGCCTCGTCGCCTCCTCCACGCGACTCGTGTCCGCGCCGGCCGGCCCTTCGCCTCCAGGTCTGGCTCCGGCCAGTGGAGTGCGCCGCACTGGCCGCCTGGCCGGCCGCCCCCGGCCCAGCCCCCAGCCACAGAGCCGCCTCCCAACGGCCAGCGCCCCCAGCGAGCATTCCAGCCGCAGAGCCGCTCCCAGCCTGCTAGTGCTTGAGTGCTTGGTAAGTTCAGTCCACTCATTTCTTCAATTTAATTTTAATTCTAATTTTCAGTACTTCAATTTGATTGAATGCACCTCTCACTAGACAATAGATAATTTTTTTCGTCTCATCTTGTACCATACAATGTTCTTGGTTTCTTAGAGGCCCTAGCCGTAATGAAAAGCTAGCTCCGCCACTGATCAAGATGATTGATATAATTAATATATATGTGTTGATATGTGGTAGTATACGCTGCCACATTATTTTGTACATGTGAAATAAACTTCTACTCGTATGTGGGTACCGACGCATGCTGGCCGGCCTATCGTGTGAATAGAAAAAAAAAAAAGCACCAGAAGAAGTCAGCGGCATGCACTTTTCTCCACTGATGATCATGCATGCACACTGATGATCATACGATCGATGATACAAAGCACTCATGCATATGCATTGTATGAGCATATACGATCGATGACACAAAACGGTGTTTCCCATCGAGATTGTTGGAGAACGGCGGCCCGTACGTACGTTCTGAAAGAGTACGTACGTAGATGATCGATCGAGCATGGTACGGTGTGTATGTTGATTTGTTGGTGACATATACATATATTTTGGACTACGAAACAATTGGAATGGTGACTAATAATTAACCGGATCGAGAACCACCAGACCCGGGCTATAACCTACACCGTCCATATATATAGCTAGCGTGCCGGAAGACATGACAGTGTACGTGGTACGTTTTGCCTGTGTCATTTTCGCATGTTACTTTTGTCACGAGGATATATCCGGCGACACGCACTGCCAGTCTGCCACTCGGCACGTTCTTATAACGGGGAAACACGCCAGTGACGAGAGATGTGCTGCTTTACCAACAGTAGCTGATGTTGGCGGTGTATACGTAGTACGTGCGTGGATCGGAATCGATCAGGCTATACATAGTCACAAGTTGAAGTTTATCTGTTACATGTAGAATTAATCAGGATCTGTTTGATATATTACACAACCATACACCCTATAACTACATACATTTACTGATTTTTATTAGCATATTTAAGCATCATGTGACTAGTGGATGATGATATGTGTGGAGCCACCGAACCAGAAATTAACAATGTAGTCCCCACTAGTGGACAGGCAGCTCGCTCCTCAAACAAGCATCCCACATTCCCACGCCATGCCAAGGAGCATCATATCCCATCTTTTAGCAAGGCAGGCATACATCACTACGTGAAAAACGATTTGTAGAAACACGGCCTTTTTTTTTAAGGACGGCTAGAGATGCAAGCGCCCCTACAGTGGAATTTCCCGGGCACCAGGAAGTGAGCCTCCCCTACAAATAGCACAGTAGGGGCGGCTGGAGTTACGAACTACCCCTACAAATGGGCACTATTTGTAGGGGCGGCTGGTGATTGAGCCGCCCCTATTGTGCCATTTGTAGGGACGGCTCATACTGCCCGCCTCTGCTGTATCCATTTCTAGGGGCGGCTCAATAACCAGCCGCCCCTAGAAATACCACGCGTATTTATAGCAGCCAGCTGCTTCTTTCTCCTCGGGTTACTCAATGCAACTCGAGAAAAAAAGGCTTGGGAGGCCTTGGGATCCTCCCAAAAATTGCTCTACAAAGGGGGGGAGGTTTTGATCTCAAATCCTTTGGTGGAGAGCTTGTAGGAGGTAAGAAATAGCTATTCCAACCATTTATTTGAAGTTTTAATGGTTGGTTAGTGAGTAAATTGAGTTTTACTTTTCTCTATCCTCCATGGTTAGTGAGCTTTGTTAGAGCAATGTAGACCTAATTTTTGAAGCTATTAGTGCAGAGTAGTTAGAGAAATGAGCTCACACACTCTCTATTAGTTGCTCTTACTTGATTTTAGTGGTGATTATAGCCTAGTTTCATGTATGTTTCATGTAGATCTATTTCTAGATCTAGTTTTTTTTTTAATTTTGTAATTTTTTTTATGATTTTGAAATGGGATGCATGATAGGTAGTGGGTAAAATCAAAATTGTTGCTAATTATTGTCTTATATTTTAATCATTTAATTTAATTTATATATGCAATTAATTAATTATCTAGTGTTTATGTAGCAAGTTTGACTCTATTAGTGTAAATTAGTTTTAGAAATGAGTTTAAATCCTTTATTAGTCGATCTAGCTTGATTTTAGCAGAGATTACACCCTAATTTTATCTATGTTTCATGCACATGTAGTTCTAGCTCTAGATTTAGGGTTTCTTTTAAATTTCTTTTTCTCATTCCTTTAATATATTTTCTTTTTTTGTTTTTAAAAGATGGATTACAGGAACTCTTGGATGTATGGTACGTTAAGGTTCAAGGCAGGCTATCGTGAAGAGGTGGAAAAATTTATTGAAGCCGCGGAGAGGCATGCAGCGACGTTGTCAGAGAATAAGGACACAATTATTTGTCCTTGCAAAGATTGCAATAACCTACTAGAATTTCGAGATGTGTCTATAATTAGAGATCATCTTATTATGCGAGGATTTGTTTCTGACTACACAGTGTGGATTCATCATGGTGAAACTAATGAAGACGAGTTCAACGATGATCAAGAAGATGACGATGAAACCCTAGAATGCCTATCCCAATACTCTCATGAGCTTTCAGAAGAAATAGAAAGTGACCATGGCAATGAACAATTTGGCTGTGATGATGGTGGTTGGGATGGTGGTAATGACAACGATGGCGGTGCTGGCAATGATGCCAGAGCACGTGAGGGGATGAAGACGGCGGTGACCATTTGGAAGAAATGCTTCGGGCCATTGGACCAGAAATATTACTAAAGTGTAAGAAAGGTTTAGAAAATCTAGAGATGGTGAAAACAGCATTGAAGGAATATGTGTATGGTGTTGAAAAGGGTTGTCCGACGCACTGGACATTGCTACGTTTTGTGCTAGAGCTACTCATCCTGAAGGCTAAGTACGGCTGGTCAGACTGTAGTTTCGATGTTCTGTTGCGTCTTCTTTCATGGTTGCTAGCACAGCCAAACTTAGTTCCTGCCAACACATACCATGCGAAGAAGGTTATAAGTCCATTGATGATGGGTGTTGAAAAAAATCCATGCATGCCCTAACCATTGTATTCTTTTTCGTGGTGAGACGTTCAAAGACCTAGACAAATGTCCTCGGTGTGGGGCCAGCCGGTACAAAGACAATGACTTTTACAGTGGGGAAGAAGCCTCCACGGGAAAGAAGAGGAATAAGAAGGGTGTGAAGAAGGTGATACAAGAACCTCAGCCTCCAGAGGACACCCCATTAGGCAACGATGCAAAGAAGAGAAGAATTCTTGCCTTGGTGATGTGGTATCTGCCAGTGACCGACCGCTTGAGACGTATGTTCCTGAACCCTAAGGAAGTCGCGCTCATGACATGGTGGGAAGATGAGCGCAAGGTAGATGACGATACAATTGCGCATCCAACCGATTGTACTCAGTGGCAAAACTTTGATGAGAAGCACAAAGATTTCAGCCAGGACCCAAGGAATGTACGGTTCAGCTTGAGCACCGATGGAATGAATCCCTTCAATGAGAGGATGAGCGACCACAGCACTTGTCCAGTGATCTTGACCATGTACAACATCCCAACGTGGTTGTGTCAGAAGAGAAAGTACCTCTTCCTCACTATTCTTGTTTCTGGCCCTAAACAACCAGGCATTGATATAGATGTGTTCCTTGAGCCTCTGATGCAAGAAATGGAGAGGCTATGAAGGTTTAGAGAGCCGATGTACGATGCATTCCGACAGGAGGACTTCATTTGCAGAGCTATAATATTTGTGACTGTCAACGATCACCCAGCGTTGTTTGCCTTGTCTGGACAGATCAAAGGCAAGACGAGATGCTTAGTCAAATGGGTGTTCCTAGATGGATCCAAGAAGGTAGTTAACCTAAGGAATCGGCACTTCTTAAAGATAGGGCACAAGTACCGTAGCAAATTGTACTTAAGGTACTACGGCAACACCGCAGAGAATGAACCCCCTCCAGAGAGACATCATAATGGAGAACATGTGTACAAAATGGTGAAAAACATATGCATCATCTATAGAAAGAAGAAACCAGATGGAACGATCAGAGATAGAATCACACCTCCTATCGAAGGTGTACCTTTTAAGAAACAATCGATCTTCTTTCAGTATCTGCCTTATTGGCCAGACTTGGAGGTCCCCCATGCCGTTGATGCTATGCACGTGCAGAAGAATGTCTTTGAGAGTCTCATGGCTACCTTGATGGACACAGCAAAGTCAAAGGATGGTCTGAAAGCACGGAAAGACATGGTGCGGCTTAAAGTGATGCCAGAGCTTTACCCGGTACTTCAGGACAATGGAAAATACAATCTGCCTGCGGCTAGCTTCAACTTACCTCATGAAGAGAGGAGATCTTTATGCAATACCATGAGGGCGGTCAAAGTCCCGATTGGGTTTTCAGCGAACCCGAAGAAGCTAGTGTCGATGAAGGACCTGTCATTTGCATACTGCAAGGCTCACGATTGTCATGTCATGCTTACAGTGTTCCTACCAATTGCAATCAGGGCTATAAAGCCAAAGTTCTTGAAGATGGCCATCACCCGCATGTGCTACTTCTTTTCGAAGATCTCACAGAAGACGTTTTGCAAGGAAGAGCTGAGTGGGCTACATGATTTCGTGGTGGAGACACAGAACCATCTAGAGATTTGTTTACCTCCTGCTTTTTTTGATATAATGGTGCATCTCATTATTCACATGGTTCATCAGATACAAGTACTGGGCCCTTGCTATTTGCATGAAATGTGGTCCTATGAGCGGTTCATGTCGGTGCTAAGTCGATACGTGCATAATCATGCATACCTAGAGTGCTCCATGATAGAGGGCTATAGTAGTGAAGAAGTCATTGAGTGCTGTCAAGAGTGGCTAAAAGTGAAGAAAGGGATTGGTAACCCAGATTCTCGTTACAAAGGTAGGCTGGCTGGGAAGGGCACAAGTGGCAGAAAAGTGTTCATCGACCATGATTACGAAGAAGTGAGTCGGGCGCATTACAGTGTCTTGCAGAGCACAAATCTGATGCAACCGTACATTGAAGAACATATGGCTATCATTATGGAGGAGAGGAATGGTCGTTCAGATGATTGGGTCATGAAACAGCACATGCAACACCTAACTTCATGGTTGAAGGACAAGAACAAACCGCCTGGAGAAACCATAGATTCCATGACCATCAGTAGGTTGGCACATGGGCCATCGAGACAAGTGACATCTTGGAATGCTTATGACATCAATGGATACACATACTATACCAACAGAAAGGATAGTAAAAGTGTGAACCAAAACAGCAGCGTTCGTGTTGAGGCACTAGACGGAGTTGGGCGGAAGACACAGTTCTTTGTAATAATTGAAGATATATGGGAACTCGACTATGGAAGGGATATAAAGGTCGCCCTGTTTCGATGCCGCTGGATGAAGCAACATCAATTGAATGAGATCGGATTGAGAGTCTTGGACCTCGAGAATGTAGGCTATGCAGATGATCCGTGGGTGCTCGCTTCACGTGTTGCACAAGTTTTTTATATGCCTGACCCACTAAGTAACCTCCCCCCAAGAAGAAGACTAAGCACGTGGTTATCTCCGGAAAACAACACATTATCAGAGTTTATGGCATGGATGATGTCGAAGCCTACAATAATTACGATGAGATGCCGCTTTTCACAGACTTCAGTAAGAAGATCAATGTTGTGGAAAAGAACTACCCAAAAACATATTGCCATGGGAACGAAAAGGTGTGAAGGGGAAAGTTGTTACCGAAGGGTAGGTGTCAAAGCAACCTAGCTAGTTAGGGTAAGCGTGTGTGTTTGTAAGACTTCATTTATGTACGTGTTTGAGATTACCTTTGATTTATGTATATGTTTGAGATTACCTTTGAGATGAGGGACTTGTCAATTTTGAACTGCACTTTCCTAACGCTTTCTCGAATGCAAAAATGACCAATACACCAAATGTAGATATTGATGATCTTGTCAAACTTGGTATTCATGATTTTTCCAGCTGAGACCATCTAGGGTTCCAAAAAGCGGTGTCAAAGAGTCATTTTTTAAATTCAAAATTTGACTTGGTCAACTTTGTCAACTGAGACACTAAATGACCTCAAATGAAAAAGTTTTGAATACAAATAAGTTAGAACTCATCAAGAGCTACAATGTTTGTATATGCCATTTTTTCATTTGAGAAATTGTTAGTAAACACTACTCACGAAATCATGAATGTGTTATAGGGTTTAAGAAAGTAGATGAGGAACTTGTCAATTTTGAACTGCACTTTCCCAAAGCTTTCTCGAATGCAAAAATGACCGATACACCAAATGTAGATCTTGATGAGCTTGTCAAACTTGGTATTCATGATTTTTCCAGCTGAGACCATCTAGGGTTTCGAAAACTGGATTGGAGCATCTCAAATTTAATAATTCAAAATTTGAATCATTCAAACTTGCTCAAATGAATTGTTGACCAATACACCAAATGTAGATCTTGATGAGATAAGCAAACTTTGTATTCATGAGTTTTCCATTTGACATCATTTGTTGCCTCAAAAAAAATTAACAACCTAAAGTTTGGATTTACAATTAAAAAAAATATTTTTAGGGGCGGCTGGGTCAGGAACCGCCCCTAGTAATATGTTTGTAGGGGCGGCTCAATCACCAGCCGCCCCTACAAATCGTGCCCAGTATATATGTGTGCCCGCGCGGGAAGCCAAAAATTGGCTAAGTCTTGGGCGAACTTCTCCTGTTTAACGCCGGTAGGCTACCAAAATTCGCCGGCGCCACCTCCTCCCCTCTGGCCCCACCTCCTCCCCCTCCCCTAACCCTCCGGCATCGCCTTCTGTCCCCCCTGACCCTTCCGGCACCGCTTCCTGTCCCCTGACCCTCCGGCGGTGCGCCCCGACCCATGTCTTCGGCGGGTTAGGGTTTTGGCGTGCACCGTCGCCGGCGGCACTCCCCTAGTGGCGCCGCGTCTCTCCGCCCCCTCCGCCCGGGCGCGCCCAACAAGTGACCTCCCCGGGGCTAGCGTTTGAGCTCCTCGGCCCGCCCCGACGGTGCGCGTTTGGCGCTGTCGTACATCGGTCAAACGCGGCCCTGGTGGCGCCGCCTCCTCTACGACCTCCTCGGGGCTAGGGTTTGAGCAGTCCCCACTCGCCCGCGTGCTCGGGCAGTCATCCCCACCACCGGGGCCTTCTGATTCGCAGGTAAGCACAAGTACCCTACTCCTCCATTCCCCAACCCCTTCTCGTTGATGCTATGGTGATGCACAACCCTACTTCTGCTGGATTTGTTACGCTCGATATGAAACTCTGCATGAGATTGGTGCTTGTTTTGCTGCTGCTTTAGTGCTTCAGAATGGCTATGTGGTGAAATTAGAACCCTCCCATGTAAATAATGTACTGAGATTATTTAGTGATGGTCATTAACACTAACTTGGCTAGATAAATAATATAACTGATAGCTAAAACCCGGAAAATACCTATGACATTTTCTTTTGGATCTCACACCTTGTTTACAGTGTGCTTGGTTCACAACAGTTCTAGTCTATTGATGGATCACATTATCTGAATGACCTTGTGTACAGTATGCTTGGTTGCTTCTATTCTGCCATTTGACATCTAGATTAGCAAATAGAAAAAGACCATCAACCTGTTGTCCTCTCCTCTCCTCTCCTCTGTTGTCCATCAAGGCAGTGATTACTCTATTTATTTAAATTGAGGCTTTGCTGAGCTGTTATCTACTACTTGTGATGAACTACTACTCTCTACTTGCTATTGATTTCTCTACTGCTTACCCTCTACTACTACTTACCTACTGCTGGCCGGCTGCTGTGATGAACATTTGTTTTTGTGCAGTCCTAGCTCAAGTTGGTTGCTAGCTAGATGCTAGCTCTTATTACCTACTCTTACTCTCTCTCTCTCTCTTTCCCATTTTTTTTTGCCGATGATGAAATTGTCAGAGGCCAAAGCAGCTGCTGCTTTGTTTGCCAACTATCCCCTCTGCTCTCCTCTCCCTTGTTTTGCTGATGATGAAAATGTCAAAATCCATACATTATTTGGAATAAAAGCTGATGATCAAGACCTTGTGAGGAACTCGGCAACGATACCAGCTGCCCCTACATATCCTTCTCTTTTCTTTGTCATGTTGCCTTGATGCTCCAAATTTACGATCAACTGATGCTAGACATATTTTTGAGGCCACTACTACTTGTACTACTTGGTTTTTTGGGATATAACTAGTACTACTACCTACCTGCTGCCCTATCTATTACCTCTACTGCTGCTGTTGCTGCTCTCATTTTCTACTTACAACCTCTACGACTACTGCACTACTACTAGGGCAACTTCTCACTGGTCACTTCTTATGCTACTGCTACTATTCTACTACTAATGCTAATCTTGGGCATGATGATGGCTATTTTAATTTATACAGACTGAGCAAAGTGCCTTAGGTCAATGATGTTATTCTGTTTAGACCTAACGACTGGATATTTCGATTTTTAATTACTGAGCAAAGTGCCTTAGGTCAATGATGTTACCTTGCTGCATGAGATTTTCTGTTACCTTGTTGCTTGAGATTTTCTGTTACCTTGCATGATGATTATCTCACTTTTAGATTGCTGTCTATCCAGATCTGGTAATTGGTGTGGCTGGCTATTGATACTCTTATTGTCTATCTCTCTCTCTCTCTAATTTTGTTTTGCCGATCAAATGATGCTAGAGATATTTGTACTTACCTCTTTTTTGGGATTTAACTACTACCTACCTGCTGCCCTCTCTATTACCTATACTGCAGCTGTTGCTGCTCTCATTTTGTACCTGCTACCTCTACTGTCTGCTACTACTACTTACCTATCTCTACTACTCTGTCTACTACTACTACTAGGTACCTCTGTCTACTACTATTACTATCTGTCTAATACTTCTGCTTGAGGTTGTTGACTGCAACTTTTGCTTGATAATAATCAGTACACCCCCTCAGTGCATCCTCCCTACCTAATTAGCACTATTTTCTGTTGGTATTTGTGGAGTGATTAGTAGCTTTGATGAAAACTTCTAATATTAATTGAGATCTAATGCCCTTTGCAATGATGTTGATTATTAGCTCAATATGTTTCATAGTTCATATTGAGACCTTAGACACTTTGCAATGATGTTGATTATTATCTAAATCTTTTGCACAGTTCATGTTGAGATCTAAACTGTGCTCATCTAATCTACTGCCACTACTGTACTCTCTACTCTACTACTCTTCTCTCTACTGCACTTCTCTTCTCTCTACTAGGGCAACTGCTCACTGGTCACTTCTTATGCCACTGCTACTATTCTACTACTAATGCTGATCTTGGGCATGATGATGGCTATTTTAATTTATACAGACTGAGCAAAGTGCCTTAAGTCAATGATGTTATTCTGCTTAGACCTGATGATGGATATTTCGATTTTTAATTACTGAGCAAAATGCCTTAGGTCAATGATGTTACCTTGCTGCTTGAGATTTTCTGTTACCTTGATGCTTGAGATTTTCTATTACCTTGCATGATGATTATCTGTCAGTTTTTGATTATTGTCTGTCCAGATCTGGTAATTGGTGCTAGTGGTTGCCAGATGCTGCTAGTGGTTGGCTATTGATACTCTTACTCTCTCTCTCAGTCTAATTTTGTTTTGCCGATCAAATGATGCTAGAGATATTTCTACTTACCTAGTTTTTTAGGATATAACTACTACCTACTGCTGCCCTCTCTATTACCTATTCTGCTGCTGTTCCTGCTCTCATTTTCTACCTGCTACCTCTATTGTCTACTACTACTACTACTAATTACCTCTCTCTACTACTCTGTCTACTACTACGTACCTCTGTCTACTACTATTACTATCTGTCTAATACTAGTGCTTCAGGTTGTTGACTATAATTTTTGCTTGCTAATAATGAGTACACCCCCACAATGCATCCTCCCTGTCTAATTAGCACTATTAATTGAGATCTAAGGCACTTTGCAATGATGTTGATTATTAGCTCAATATGTTTCACAGTTCATATTGAGACGTTAGGCACTTTGCAATGATGTCGATTATTAGCTCAATATGTTTCACAGTTCATATTGAGACCTTACGCACTTTGCAATGATGTTGATTATTATCTAAATCTTTTGCACAGTTCATGCTGAGGCATATTGTTTCTCTCTGTCCCTGACCTTGTTCCTTTGCTGTTACCTCTGCTAGAGCTTTGCTGCCATCTGATTCTTTTGATTTCTACTATTACTAGCCTATCTACTATTACTAGCCATTTGACATCTAGATTAGCAAACAGAAAAACACTATCAAGCTATTGTCCTCTCCTCTCCTCTCCTCTGCTATCCATCAAGGCAGTGATTACTCTATTTATTTAAATTGAGGCCTTGCTGAGCTGTTATCTACTACTTGTGATGAACTTCTACTCTCTACTTGCTATTGATTTCTCTACTGCTTACCCTCTACTACTACTTACCTACTACTACTATACTAGCCGCCCCTACATATCCTTCTCTTTTCTTTGTCATGTTGCCTTGATGCTCCAAGTTTACGATCAACTGATGCTAGACATATTTCTGAGGCCACTACTACTTGTACTACTTGGTTTCTTGGGATATAACTAGTACTACTACCTACCTGCTGCCCTCTCTATTACCTCTACTGCTGCTGTTGCTGCTCTCATACTACTACTACTACTACTACTACTACTACTACTACT